>JAWWTY010000077.1:10751742-10809878 GCA_035222235.1 Margarornis squamiger | reverse complement strand
TTCCCTTCCCTTCCCTTCCCTTCCCTTTTTTCTTCCTTTTTTCTTCCTTTTTTCTTCCTTTTTTCTCCCTTTCTCCCTTTCCTTTCTCTCTCTCTTCCTTTCTCTCTTTCTTTCCTTTCTTTTCTCTCTTTTTTTTTTTTTTTTTATCCTATAGTTCAATTAGAGGATTATCCTACTTTCATTTTGCCCTTCAGCATCTTTAGAAACTTCTTTTTGTGTTAGTAAGCAAAGTGCTAAGAGATCACAGAGGGTTCCCTCACTCATACTGAATCTTATTTATTCCCTTTGAAATCCATTTCTTAATTCTTTTCTGCTGTAGGCAAGTCCTTTATTTGCAGCATAATTCTTTGCATGAGAACAGATCAGCAGTTTCCTCTAAAGGGAAAAAGTTTGTAAAGCAATGGGCAAAGATGCTCTCCTTTCACAAGCACTATCTCTGTTACTGCGACAATTTGTTTTGTTTCCAGTTAACCCCACAGTGGCAGACAAGCTGACAGTGGTTTTACTGTCAGAGAAATAGCTGTTTGATTTTAAAAGCTGTTAATGTTTAACTTTAAAACATGCAACTTTATCCTGTAGTATTTAATCTTCTGGAAAGACACCTTTATTTATTTTTTAATTTATTTTATTTTATTTTATTTTTTCCAGAATGTTTCAGACTTGTTTCTCAGTAGCTCTAAGAATTTTTTATTGCATCCTGAAATCTAAAAACAGGCTTGTTTGGCCCTCAGAAAACACCCCAAGTGCAACACAAAGCTAACCTAAGGGTTTCAATACCTCTGCTCCTTACCACTACCCCAGGGGTATCACCAGAGAGTGCTGCACAGGACCACTCCTTTTACAGAAACTTGCAGGCCATGCAGGGGAAGCATAAGATAAAATTTGAAATAAATCAAGGGCATGGAGAGCACGAGCATAACTTATCACCATGTTTGCCCCTGTTATCCATACCTAGGGACACTGTCAAGAACCTGATGTAAATCTCTGAGCCAGTATGCCAAACTAGCCAATTAGTTAAGTTTTGTATAGAACATCTCTCCCTTGACAGGATGAGGAATAGAATTGGAAGAGTAAAAGTGAGAAAACCCATGGGTAGAGATAAAGAGAGTTTAATAGGTAAAGCAAAAGCTGTGCACACAAGGAAAGCAAAACAAGGAATTCATTCACCACTTCCCATGGTCAGGTGGGTGTTCAGCCATCCCCAGGACTGTGGGGCTCCATCACACATAATGGTGATTTGGGAACGCAAACATCACAGCTCTGAATGTTCCCCCTTTCTTTCTTCTTCCCCCAGCTGTTATTGCTGAGCATGGTGTCATTTGGTGTGGGATATCCCTTGGATCATTTGGGATCAGCTGTCCTGCCTGTGTCCCCTCCCAGCCTCTTGTGCCCCGCAATCTCCTTATTGGTGAGGTGGGGTGAGAGGCAGAAAAGGCCTAGATTCTGTGTCAGCACTGCTCAGCATCCCTGTGCTATCAGCACTGTTTTCCTCATAAATCTAGAGCAGAGCCCCCTACTAGCCACTGTGAATGAAATCACCTCTATCCCAGCCCAAAACAGCACAGCAATAGGCTTGGTTTAGAAGATCCAATTTCTGTTGAATGGCTGCTGCAATATTTCTGACAGGGAAACCTTTCCCTGTGAATGAGCTAACAAGATTTTTGCAGTCTAAAATCATTCTTGCATATACCTTATCATCTTCTGAGCTTGTCTTCAAGAGTCAATGCTGTCCTGCTTTCCAGTTTTGTTTTTTGTTTACCAGTGTATGCTGTAGTCTTTTAAAGGAGATCTATCTCATTTTTCAAGAACTTCGTTACACACATTTGCATGCAATGTTAATTTTTTTTAGCCCTGTGACAATATTTTCTTGTTATTGCTGTTATATAGAATAATCAAGCTCTTAGGTTTCATTCTTCATCTTTCAGGAATAAAAACAAGTGATAAGGGGTGTATCCTGCTTCCTATTTTAATTCCCATTTTTATCTAGATTTCCTCTGTCTAGAAGTTATGTTTTAGTATTTTATGACTTAATTTTTTTTTTTTCCTTCTTTCCTAATATAGGGGAATGTATTAAACTTTCTTTTAGTTTCAGTTTGGCTCAGGATCAATATTTTAACTACATTCATAACTTTGATATATAGCATTTGGCTGGCAGAGAGTATAAGAAGTGATATATTATTTTCCTCTAAAGAAGAATGGGAATCTGATCTGGAGATTATGCACTAAGCGGTTGTGAGGATTTATTTCAATTCCCCTAAGAAGCTGTTAGTATATAATTTGTTGTGTCAGATTTATTACCCTCCCAAGAGGTTTCATTCAATGTGTAGAAACATTTCCCTGGTGTACCCAAGGTGTGTGAAGGTGGATGAGTTTTCTTGTTACTGTGATGCAAAGTTGTCCCACTACTTCTTGGAACATTTTCAGTCTTGGCTTTACTTGCCTCCATTAGGTCTTCCAAAGTAAGATCAATATACTGTATCCCTTTGCTTTGATTAGACTGCCATATACAGATTTATCTTTATTAAAAATGCAGCCAAAGTCATCAATAGTACCTCTCATGGTCACAAATCTTTAAATGTGTCTTCTTTAAAGGATGAAATCCTTATAGGAAATTCTTAAGACACACCTTAATTTCAAAAACCTTCTTATTCCCTTATTCTTAGCCACTGTATAGTTCACTGTGTGGACATTAAAATCTTCCTATCTATATGGCGTGATAATGACTGTAGTTTTTTTAAAATAATTATTTAAAAAGCACTTTGAATTTCTATATATTCAACTTATATCTGATACTAAACCTTGTGGTAACTGGAGCTTTGCTCATGCTCAAGACATTAATAATATCTTCCACTATGTATTGAAATGAAAATAAAGAGGCTCCCTACGAATTCAGCAAAAAACAGATCAAGAAGATGTGATTTTCTAAATGATGCTGAAGGAGTTTGTTCTACATGGTGCTATAATTGACTTAAACCCTTCATTAGGCAGCTTATTCCCTCTTCTGCAAACATCACGTGAAACACCAAGTTCTTTTCATTTTGAAGGAGAACTTGAAATTAAAGAAGAATTATAGGAGGTAAGGTTAGGGAGAAAATAGGCCATGAGTGCTGTAGGTATATAGTATCTCCAGTGCAGGGGAAAATCATAGTTGGATGTTGTACAAGTTTTCTTCCCACTGTACTTTTCCATAATAGTGATTTTTAGTGAAATTATTTAAAACCCAATGCTTTATTGTCAAGTTCAGTGTCACAGTTCTATTAAAACAGAAGAGCTACATCAGACGCTGTGATGTTTTTGAACAAGACTTGAATCTGTCATACACACACACACACACACACACACACACACACACACACACACGCACATATATATATACACACATATATAAAAGTAAGAACTACCTGAATTAGTCTTTGGCTAGTAATGCCAGAATGAACAAATCCCATGACAGAGAATAGTTTTGGAAAGGGAATTTGACCATCACAAAAAAATTCAACCAGTTATGCAAACAAGAGGTGAAAAATTACCATGACGTGGCTGGAGCTGGTTTCTTGAGCAGAGCAGAAAACTGATATAGAAAGCTCTCTGAAGGACAGCACTCCTATGACTTACAAAGGCTCTTTATATGAGTACTCATATTGCTCAAATGCATAAGGGCAAAAAGAAAGGATGCTTAATTTTCCCACAAAATATTTACCTCAGTGTAATTGTGATGGCAACTGTTAATAAAATAAAGCTATTCATCCTTGCCATCATAGCCCAGATTAAATAGCCCTAAAATCACTGAAACAGCATTTCTGTGATTAGGTTGATGGGTATTTACAGTCCTTAATGAAACATTATATAGTCATTTGTGCAAAGCATGAGCATATTGTGTACTGAAATTGTCACATAGCCAAGTTAAAATTATCCTGAACACAGACAGCATCTCAGCAGTATGCCATGCTATGAAAAAAAAGCTAAACAAAACAACCAAAACCTAAAACCCTGTAAAAAAGTAATAATTTGCAATTTTTGTAGTTATATTTTTCCTCTATAAAACTGTATAAAATATTTTAAAGTATACCTGATAGCAGCCTTACAGATTTTTGTTATTGTTATGTTGCCTTTTATGTAAAATATTACACCAAAAAGGAAAAAAAAAACCAAAAAACAACCACCTACTTTTTTAATTTTATTTAAATCAACATAGAACTATTTACATCATTATCTGTTTATGCCAGATGAGGATCAGACTATAGGAACTAGTTGCTGTTGAGTGTGAAGCCTTGAACCACAGCTCTGCTGTGGGATGCTTTTGGAGCACTCTTATATGAGACTCTGACATGTCCTTGTGGAGCTCTGGGTACTTGGTCAGAACCAAAGTCTTCATACGAAATTTCATATAGGTTGAAGTAAGCTGCCTTTGAACAGTGTCCATGTGTAATCTTTGTGCCTTGTATTGCAAAAACCACAGACTTCTGTAGGGAAATGGTGTAGGTCACTAAAGTGTACACTTGTATAGTTTATACAGTCAGTAAATAGGCTCTATTTGCTCCTTGTGATTTCCTCTTTCAATAGAGAGAACAACAGCAGTGTTGGAAATCTAAAATTATTATCCAAATTCTGTAACAGCTCATCTTCACTATGATAAGCTACTGTAGCACTGTGATTTTCTGCATTCAGAGGTAACAGCACTGAAGAACCATGTGAGTTTATCACTGGGACCCTCAGTTTTCTTTTTTCCCAGAGAGTGCATTTTTCATGTTCTAGTTGCTGTAAGGCTATTATATGTTTTGCAATTTCTTTAGGGCATAAATAAGACCACTTTTTCTCAGCCATCTGGAGTGCTCCTACTTTTTTGCTGGATGCATAATTATAACTTTTCTATACAGTGACTGAACCGTGGCCTGTGTTTACGAAAACACTCAGATTTGGAAGGATGGAGTTGCCTGCTGCATTTTTAATTTTGGTTTTATTAAACAGCAGAATGTTCAGATTGTTTATCTTCTTTCCTGATAGCCTTGATTTTCTAGTTTCTCTTCAAATGCAGTGCAGTAACTCTGCTCTCCTTAGTTCGGTCCTGATCCTGCCATGGGTTGTTTGAATTAAAAATTCCAATTCAGATTGAGGTAAAGATACCTAAATATGTGTTCAACTTTGAACTAGATGTCCAGGCTATTATAGTCAAAGGAGTCACTGCTGTCAACGAAGCCTGGGAACGTGCCAGCTCACCCTAGAGTAAGTGCCTGTGTGTGATTTATTGAGGTGAATCCCTCCCCAGCTGTCTGAATCACCCACTGGCCAAAGCATGGTATGTGTTTTCATGTGTCCAGACTAAGGAGCTTGGACATTGCCACTTTACTCTTCATCATAACTCTTGTCCTCAAGCTATGAGGACTTATATATTTAGTGCAAGAGGGTCCTATTTCTGTGTTTGATATCAGCTACAATGTAATCATTCTACTTACAGCTGAATAGAAAAGATCCAGCTGACAGCTGATATGTCTCCTTTTGATTTCTGTACAAATTGCCCAACACAGCAAGGCCACTGCTATCTAGGCCTTCAGATCCTGACTCAGACCCTAGCACTCTGAGGTGCTTTCTGTGTATGAATGCTAGCTGTTTTGTTGTTGCCTTACCTCCTTGGAATGAAATGCTTTTGCTGAAAACTCTTTATGTATTACAGCTGGTAAACATTTACCTAAAAAGATTCTGGTCATGTCTCCATTTGGTTAATCTTCCCAGATATGCTAGGATTTAGAACCATCATAGTCTGAGAATAGAAATGACTGGGAAAAGCCTTTTGAAGTCTTTTGGACAGTTTCAACCAAATCTAACATATCACAGAATCACAGAATATGCTGAGTTGGAATGGATCTAATCTACAAGGATCATCAAGTCCACCTCTTAGCCTTGCGCAGAACATCCCCAAGAGTTACACCATGTGCCCGAGAGCGTTGTCCAAACACTTCTTGAACTCTGTCAGAACATGTATGTAGCTGTATAATGAAATGCCATAATTCCTTGAGTCAGATAAGTCTATCGGCAAATTTTTAAATCCATGTGAACTAATGGGAAATACATAATTTTTAAATCCTGAAAAAAGTCCTTAGCTAATGTAAATAATTTTTTTACATTGAGTTGCATTTGCTGAGGTCTAGCTGGGAGGTAAGACCAAAGCAGTGATCTGAGGTTATAGCTTGTTTGTTGCCAGAGCAGTTTACAGTCCAAACAGCTTGCATATGAGTTGCAGAGTTTGCAATAAGCTAATTCCCAGATTGACTACAGGTTAACAAAGCTAACACTGCTGCAAGAAAAGCACACTAGTCAGCACTGTGTCCCTGAAGTTATTTTACAAGTACCTAAAAATCCCAGCAAAATCAACCTGTGTGTGGTAAGCTGCCTATCTGAAATTTCACAAAAAAAATCCTAAATAAAAGCTTTGCCAGATGCTTAGTTTTGTTAACATATCTGTGCAAATTAAGCCTGCTGCTTCTCTAGACTGAGTGCTTCAGTGCAGCACTTGAAGACTTGAACTGTTTGTTTAATGGGCTGTGAGATATTTCCCATTTTCTCTTAACAAAAAAACCCAAAAAAACTACTCTTGGTATTAAAATTAAAAAACCACAAACAATGCTAATTCTAGCTAAATACCTGATTATGTTTAAAATTAGGAAATTGTCAGTACAATAATCTGTCCATAAGAGTACACAAAGGTGAAACACACCCAAATTTTGATACATGTGCCACAGGAATAAAGGGACTTCTCATTAGGAAATAAAACCTTGGCAGCATTGGATGTCTTGTGGGTTTAGTAAAAGACAAACAGAATTTCTGGGAACCAAAAGGTAGCATCCATATGAGCCAGGACAACAAAATTCCTGCTGATTTTGAAAAAAAGCTGCAGGAGAGGAAAAAGGAGAAATCCAAGGAGAAAGTTTACAAGAAGCCATCAAGACTACCCAGCAAAACCACAGTGGATGGGTTTAAAGACTGCTTTTGGTTCTACCATTAAAAAGCCACAACAGGAAATTGGTCTTTCCATCTCTGTCACACAGCAGAGCAGGTCCTAAATAGTTAATCCTGTACAGATCCTTGAGTATAATCCAGCAAACTGGTAACACATGTGGCTAAATATTTTTTTATCACTACACACATCATTTGCACAGTGTTCTCTGATTGAATCCTGGTAATTCTCTATTATCTTGTCTCCATTTCTTTGAAAACAAATAAGAAAAACAGATTTTTTAAATTTAACATTCGAATAGTCTTGTCATAAAAATAAGTCCTTTTAAGGCCTATTAAGGCCTATTAAGGCCTGAAATAGTTCCCCTATTTTCTGGATCCTGGAGGGTATTAAAAAACACAGAGATGCTACAGTAGAAGTTGAGTCAGTGATTCTGATCAAGTAGCAAGGATATACTGTGTGGTTTTTTCAATAGTTCTTATCAAAATTTATTTTAAGAAGGGAATTTTTGGGGGATGTGGGGCAGGGGTGGGAATGGATTCACGATGAGGGAGATCAGAATTCCAAGCAGACCTTAACTTCTGTCACACTGAGAATCAAATTCCAGGTGTAATTTGCTGAGACTGAAGGTCTTAACTTTTCCTTGGGACCTCAAGGATTTGGTAGGCTAGAGGGTTGCTCTCCAAGACCAGGATCCCATGTGGCTCAGAGCACTTTCTGCAATACTGTGGAGTCATCGGATCTGTCAAGCTGCATTGGAGACGTTTGTTACATGATAATGGATGATTGGGTGTCTGCAGGGCCTGGCTGGGTGACAGCACATGGAAGAGCAATGATTCACTCTGCTGAAGTCACTATGGGGATAATTTTAATTTGTTGCAATTAAAGTATGGGCTCATTTTAAAACCTGTGCTTTGAGACATTCATATTCACATTTACAGTAATGGTATCTCTCCCAGAGCTTCATGGAAATGTCTTTTCCCACCCTGCCTGGTAACCATTTGCAGTCCAGTGCAAAATAACACACCAATGGCATACCTTGCATGATGGTTTTAGGCTGGGATATCTTCTGGCCAGTAGTAAGGTCACAGCAGGGCCAGCAGACAGCAGACACTGGAAGAAGCTGGAGATGGTCATCTTCAATACACAGGAGTGGAAACAACTCTTCCTGGAAAGGTATTTTAAATCAAATTAAACCTTTATTGTGACACTTTCTGAGACATAAAAAAACTCCCAAAAACAAATGGAGGAAGTAAATGCACTTTAAATAAAAATTTACTCTGGTGTCATGATATGTGTATTTCTCAAAGGACACAAATCCTCTATACCTCTGACATATTTGCATATTGTGTATCAGTAGGCTTTGCACCAGCATTGAGATCAACACAACAGATTAACAATCTTTCCATTATTTTAAAAGGTTAGATCATGGCTATGTGTTTACACAGTAAGTTCAGAAATGTGAGAAATATTCCATGTTATTTAGAATCTATTTGTTGGGGAGGTGTTGGATACTCTCTCTCTCTCCTTTTTAGGTTGTCATTCAGTAAAATCGCAAGTTTTAAAGCACATGAGGGTCTCAAATACTCTGTGAATGTTAGCAACATAAACCTTAGTGTAAAAAAACCCAAAAAACAAAAAACAAAAAAAAACCTTCTTAGAGGTAATTACATAAGATCACAGATGGTGGAATGGATGCATAGAGAAGTAATTTGCTCAAAGGCACTTATCAAATTCGTAATACAGTGCACAAGTGTTCATTCTTTATTCAAACTGAAAGAACACTGCCAATTTATTGTGTAACCATGTTCTGCCAATGTTCTATATAATGACATGGTTTTGTTTTGTATTATGGACTTCTCCATCACTTGTCTTTTTCATTATCCACATGTTGTCTGCCAATAGCAGAGGCAGAACCAACACTAAGACTGAATACCATATTTGTCTTCCTCTTCCCAGGTTTTTGGTTATTAGTGGTGGGGTTTTGTTTTATTTTATTTTATTTTATTTTATTTTATTTTATTTTATTTTATTTTATTTTATTTTATTTTTTTATTTTATTTATTTTATTTTATTTCTTTTTTTTTTTTTTTTAATTTAACACACAGTATTATTTACCACAGAGTTAAGCAGCCAGAGTTTCAGACTGAGAAAAAATGGAATTGAGAAGAAAGAGTGTTAAATTCCTTTTTCTAGCCTGTGAGAGTACAGCAATTTAAAGTGCTCTCATACCATCATAATGTTAATATCCCCCCCAGTGCTTTCTGGCATCTGGCTCTATTCCCCCATGCAAAGGAGCTTTACAGAGTAATTTGTCTCATTAGAATCTTTGTTCCTGAAATGTGAAAGGAAAATAAATGTTATACATAGTATCTGGTGAAATATAGTGCTGTATATAAATATAGTAATAGACAGATGTAAGATTATTTCATAGAGTCAAGTATATCCAAAAAGTATTAATTCCAAAATTTAACCAGAAAGTAAGAAATACGATCTGCAGTTATCTGTAGGACCTCAATTCAGTCTTCTTGTGTATAACTGCTAGGATTTAGTCCTGCAGGAAGCTGGAGAAATGGTAACAGGATTTCTTGAAAAATGTGATGCTTTTTGGATTGAAGGATGAAGGACATCTTATAGATTGGATATTACTGCCTTTTTCACTTGCTCAAATAAAGTCCACTGGTGAAAGAGGTTCTTAAATTTGGAGTGGAACTGTTGAAGCTGCTTTAGGTAGAAATTACATCCGAAGGAAAAACAGCAAAAAAGTCAAGCTTTTCTGTATTTTTTTTTTTGTACAGCAATAGCAGAAAACTGCTGAAAAATACTAAACACATCACTACACCACAGAAATATATAATCCTACATGCTCTCAACCTGTACTGGATCCACATGATCTGCCATAATCTGCCAGTATGTGAGAGGCTACAGGTATTGCTCAATGTGAGTCCATGATCTGCAACAGATCCCAGACAATGACAGACACCAGTTTTCTGTGTGCTGCGATATGATACTTTAACGGGTTGCTGAGAAGGACTATCTGGTGTATGTTGGGGTTTTTTATACCTAGTCTATTGCATTTTAGAGGTTTGCCCCTGATATTAAACCATCTGCATTTAAATTATAGTTATTCTATGAATAACACCATTCTGAAATGGTTAGAGAAAGTGTGTCTGTGTGTACATGGGTTTTGAAGGGCTCCAGCAAGCAGTAACCTCCTCACACTCTTCAGGTATCACCTTAAAAAAAAAAAAAAAAAAAAAAAAGGAGGTAAATGATGAAAAAATAGAAGGGGAAAAAAAGCAGATTCCAACTTTCAAACAGAGAAGATTTTTAATATTTCTGACAAATTTGGTTAGAGAAAAATAGTTCTAAATTACATTGCCCATTATTTGTTGACATTCTTGAAATTGCCTTACATCAGAAAGAGCATTAAAGATCCCTAGATGTGTTTGATATAATCAGAGCAGTGTTATTTAAAGGTCTCAGTGGACTGTTAGCCTATCTAGATACAATTATATTTTGCAATCCCTGAAGAACAAAAGCTAAAAAGCTAGAGATGAAGGACTATACTTCAGTTAGGGCAAGTGTAAGCTAAAAATGGCTAAACGTAGGCATTTGGGAAACGTGTCAATCCTGACAGCTCAAAAATAGACATAATTATGTAAATCTTGGCTCCCAACCAGAAAGCGGGTGAGTTAGAAAGGTTGTTAAATATGGTCACATACTTCAGTAAATTAATTCAATCTCCTGTCAGAGATTAGAGATCCCTTATGAAGGTGCTAAAAAGATAGATTGCTGAGTGGCAATTTGGGTCAGACCAACTTAGCTCATTCAGTGCTGGGAAAGCGTGGGGTTGAACTCTCTGTGCCAAGTGTCTAAGCACCCAGGCACGCAATTACAACCTCTGAAGAGCATCAAGAGCAGCGAGGCGTGGTTACTTCCCAGACCTACTCACAATGAACGAAACGCTCACCTTTAAAACAGCTCAGGTTGCACATGAAAAGAGACCGAGTAAATTGGAAAAGGGAAATGGAAGGACTATGATACAGATGTTCATTTTTTCCTGTAATAGTTTAAATTTATTTCATGGTTTATAGGAAAAGGTTTCCTTGTGGGACTTCCAGTTGTTCCCACCATAGAAAATTAGAAAACTAAATCTGAAATCAGTAGAAAAGAAAAAAAACACAACCTTTTTCTGCATTGTATGATTTGATAAACACAGCTTAGGAACAAATGCTGATACCACCTTTGGGATGCAACATCCACTCACCCAAGGAAATGTTGGGTGGAGAAAGCACCTGTGGCATTTTATAGCGAGAGATTATAAGCTGCATTCCACCTATCAAGTGTCTGAAGTAAAGCCTTAGTTATATTTCTCAGAAGGGAAGTATGAGAGTTTATTTTTTGAGGGTGAGCTGTACTTTCACTATTTGTTCTCAGTGTGTGAGGAGAATGCCTGTTTCATTTAGCAGCATACACATAACTGCCGTTTGAAATACTTGTCCAACTAGCACAACATCAGGTAGTCTGGGGAAAGTTACTGTCTTGTTTTTTGGCAATGGGGGCACCTTTTGACAGTTTCTCACGTAGGTCACTCCTGAACCACCCTTTGCTACTTAAACCTTACCAAATAAACCCAGTATACACTTTTATCACCAAACTAAGCTCCAGTGTTCAGGCACCAGCAAAAAACCTGCATATTTAACAATATATGCCATGGTATATTCTTTTTTCAGCAAAAAAAAAAACCCAAAACAACAAAAACAGACCAAAAAAAAAAATAAAAGTCAGCTGCAAAGCAGTAGTTCTCCGATGCAACAGGATATACCTTGAAAGTGGAGTATTTAATCATGAGCTTGTCTCTCTATTACTTCCAGACAAGCAGCCTTAATTTTCGCAGGTCTAATAAGTCGTCATTATCTAGCTGGTAAGGGCATATCACTCAGAGCTGCCTCAGCAAGAAGAAATGGAGCAGCAGAGTCTGCCTCTATGCCATTAAGCGGAGTTGCTAGCAAATGCTTACTGTTCTAGTGTGGAAGAATAACATAAAATAGAGTAACACTTCCAGGAACTACTATAAAAATATTTAATGGAATCACCAGCTAAAATTGTAAACAGATTAAGTTTAACAGAAATGGTAATAAGATGCATGCATTTTTTTCTATTTTAAAATTTTTAATTAAAGTATAAGATTTAAAGATGACTATGCAAGGTCCTATAATAATATGTAATAAAATGATACAAGTGTTATAATAAATTAAGCTGTAAAAAAAAAAATAAATCATTTTCTGTAAATAGTTTCTTTCTGTAGTGCAAAAGAGATGTTTTTACACTGACAAGAGTGGAAGTGGTATAAAACAATAAATAAAAATTATGAGACATTTTTGGCTTACAAGCAGAAAAAATTCATGATCATTGCTCTATTAATGTAAAAATATCAAAAACCTTTTCGAGTCTGGAGACAAAATACAGCATAATCATATCCCTCAAATGTAGTCCTTCCCCAAATCTGGAAATTCTCATGCATATTCTTTCCTTTTATCTTTTTTTTTTTTTTTTAAATACCCTCTTTGCTCTTATTTTGCTTGCCTCTCACAGGTTACATCTATCAGGCTTTTTAAGTACCAGCCCTAGACAAACTAAATTGGCCCTCCTGTTGATATAGATTAAAGGTAGAGCAGTGTGAATTGCTTTGCCATAATCCTACTATATGCAGAACCAGAAGCTCAGAGCAGAGGAGTTTAGCAGTTTATGTTTTCAGACTTGATCAGAAAACCTGAAAATAGTTGCTGTATTGCTAAGCATCCTAGGATTCCTTATTGGGATCCATGAGAAACTAGAACTTTATGTTCATTACAAGGTTATTTAAAAAAAAAAAAAAATAAAAAAAAAATCATTAGTACTGTGAAGTATTCAAGGCTTTATTAATATGCTAATGCTACACTGGAAAATGTGGAAAATGAAGCAGCTGAAGTGTATTTGAAGAACCTGAAGCTCTGATTTTTTTTTAGCTTTTTGTTTTTCCGACAAAGAAGTCCCCAGGAATAGTGAACGAGGCTATTTTGGGATCAGACAGGATGGAGAAGAGGCAAAATGGCTGCATGATATTGCTTGTTCAAGTTTTGCTTTTTTTCCCTGTAATTCTCTTCATCTTCCTTTTTCAGTTAGCTGGCTTCTGCTTTGCTGGCATTGTTTTGCAGACAGATATTTAGAGGTAGTGCTTCTCAAGGAGGTATTGAAAGAAAACATGGACCACAGATTAGGTCAAGGAATTTAGAGAGCTGGAGGGGTATGGAAAGACAGTGTAGATAATGAAACAAAGGATGAGAAAGACATTGAAGGTAGTTTAGGTAGGGAGAGGAAATCCACGTAGCAGAAAAGAATCAGAGATGAAACTGGTGGTGGTGTGAAAAATAAAACAAAACAAAACAACCAACCACCACCACCACAACAACAACAAACAAACAAATAAAACAAGCAAACAAACAAAAACAAACCAAAAAAATAGGCACATGACTTTAACATGGAAAAGGGGAAACAGCTAGTAGTGATTTTGAAGAACATTTGGTAGTGGAAAGCAGCAAGACATCTGGGTGCTAAATTAGAGCATGTGGCGTGTTATGTATCCCATCACTAAAATCAATAGGATGAGATGAGAGGATTCTTCTTCAGTTGCTCTTTTTGCCCAAAGCAGTTTTGCCATTTCCCAGTCACTGCATATTTTTTCCTAATGGTATGGCTCCAGTGGAGTGAGATGAATGGAGATTTGAGAGGAGCCTGTTCTGCATAATGCACAAGGGGAGATTCCTTTGGGGAAATACAGGCAGTCTCTGTGCCTGTGATCGTGAGAGGAGATGCATCCCTTATACAACACATGCTATTTCTTATTAATTTAGTCCCCATCCTTTCCATGGTATTTATTCCAGGTTCAAGCTAGCTGTCCAGAGAGTAGAAATGCCAGAGCTATGAAAAAGAGATTCCTATTTGTGTTGTGTACAAGACTGCTAACATATGTGATAGGGTTCCTCTGAGGGAAAGCCTTGGTGGCCTTATCTGCCTTCTCTCGTTTTCTGTCATTAGTTGTAATTCATAAGAATTCAGCTGTTTCAAAATATACTTATTCAAGCTGATTTCAATACTGTTATCTCTAGCATAATAAGAGAACCCAAAGAGAATGGATGCTGTAAATTGTATGCCATGGGGGAGCCTCTTAAGTTTCAGCAAAGAATGGGTGAGTGTCAACATTAAGTCTCATGTAGTGAGTGCATTTACATGTAGCTTGAGGCCTGGCACCTGTTCTGGTGATTCAACAAGCTTGTTCCCTAGTAATATTTTTTGCATTTTTGTAATTTTCTGATTTGTTTTCTATTCTTCTTCCCTTGTCCCCTAGATACAGAAAGTTCCTGTAAAAAGGGTTTTTTTGTTTGTTTTGTTTTGTTTTTGTTTTTTCTTTTTTTTTTTTTTAAATTGAACTAACAGTTGTATTAGAGGATTTTCCTTAAATTCTTTTACAACTCTATTAAATTTATGAATTCCATATACCTAGGAATTTGTTTCACAAGTTAATAAGATAAATAATAGCACATTAGGAAAAGTTAATTTTCCTTTCATTGTCATGTCTTTGTTGTCTCTTTCTAAACTAAAATTGGAGCTGTTTCTCTCCATTCTTACACAGAAATCTCCTTTGGCATTCTTTTTAATCTTTATGTGAATTTTTAGAATTAATGGAATGAAATACGTAAAAGTAACATTTTTGTGTGTGTGTGTGTGGAGGCTTACATATGAAAGAAGTCTCTTGCTTGAAACAACTCAAAACCCAAATGAACATGAGCAACCTGTTCAAGCTGGCCCTGAATGGAGCAGGGGGCTGGGCTAGATGGTCCCAAAATGACAATAATATGTCATCCTATCACAGACTTTAACTTTATCTTAACACTTTGACTTGTCTCAAACTTTTTACAAAATCTCAACACCTGCTTGAAATCTACATTATTTTCTACACAGTTCCCCTTTTTCATTTCAAATTACAACTAAAATTGCTCATAATAGTTTGTGACTTTCACTGAAATTCTTTTCCCACTTTGCCTGCAGCTTCTTTTCCAGATCCTTTAAATCTGACAGGAACAACCAGCCTTAGTCCTACAGGGGAATTTTGCAAGTGCCTGCTGCTGGCTGAATTATTTAAAGAAATGGAAACAGTGTTGAAAAGTTAAAAATTAATTTTATATGCAGCTCACTTTCTAAAATTTTTTTGTAATATTTTGCTCTCATATATATGTTCACTCATGAGATTGACTTCAGTTGTTATTCTAGACATGCTACAAGGTGATTCTTCTAAGATTTTCTCATAAAAAATAGTTTTGTCAGTCAACCCTGCAAGGCAACCTCACACAACCACTCATTCACCACCATACCAGTGTGATGAGGGACAATTTTTACCTTTATGGAAAGCTCTACAGGGGAAACTTGTCCCTGGGCTAATGTGAACAGATGTGTTTGACTCTGCAGTGTGTCAGGTCCATTCTGGTAAGAAGTCTCTGACTGACTTGAATTGTGCTGGAAGATTGTCCTGGTGTGAGGCTTGTGGGGTATGACCATGTCATCAGGCAAAAGCAGACCAAGATGATGTGCACACTGTGGACTCTAAAACAACCAGGTCTTGGAGTGAAGCAGGAGTGACAGACACCAGCCAGACAGAAGGAAGTGACAGGGAACATTCATGTAATCTTAACACATAATCAGTCAGTGCATATGTTATCAGTAATTTATGCCCTTTTTCCGTTGTACTGTGGGATTTTGCTGCTGAGGTGATGCTGGATGTTTCTGGATGCTGCTGATACTTAAGCATAAAATGTGGCATGAATGTGACATACCAGTACGGATTAATGAAACTTGTCCCAAGCCCTGTCTTACCAGTAGCTGAATTTTGTCCTATTATTAAGGCTTAACATTATTATGATTGATTGCAATCTTTTCACTTGAAGTGAGGAATCAAATTTTGTGTGAGTAAAGGTGTCACAATAATACCCTACAGCAATAGACTTGGATCTAGTGAAATAAATAGAAGGCTTCCTTCTACTGCCATCCAATCAGTAAAGGAAAGTCTTTTAAATCATCTTATGTAGAAAAAAGAAGAATAAATGAAATAATGAAGTCTAGCTCACAAATGCCCTATTGAAATCAATGGGCTGGAGTTTAGAAGTCACTTACATGGACTTAGTGTCTTCAAACTTCTTTTAAATCACTGGTTTCTCAGAGCAGATGTAGTCTGGGAACCACTAACCAAAAAGATCACTTATTTCAGAGTGATATAAATGCTACAGAGGCAATCACGGGGCTGTCTGAGCTGGGCACAGTCAGGTACAGAGGGTGGAGTGTTTTGTGCCGAGGGCTGTTTCATCCCATATCTTCCACCATGGGAGGAAAGCAAACTAAATCTCCAGACAATGATTGGGACAGGAGAGCATGCAGAAGTAGGCACTGGCAGTGGGAACTGGTTGTGAACCAGCTATGGTTGTTAACAACATTACTGTTGTACTACTTGTTTTGACATGAGGTTAATTTTGGGCCTTTCATGATATTATCCAAACACTGGAAAAAAGACACAAATATGTTTTGCACATAAATCAACAAAATAGCAAAAGGAATAAAAGTCTTTTCTTTCACTAATACAAGTTAACAGGGATTCACATGCAGAAGAAGATGATCATGACAGACCAAAACAGCCACAAGATACTTTCCACGGTGTAATCTTTTTTCCCACCTCTCTGATGACTGATCTGCTATGTGTCAAACTGAATGCCATTGCCTGGACATAGAACATTGTAAGCAATTATTCAGTAATGAAACTCTCCTACCTAATTTTATGATGGGACCTGAATAATGACAAGACAGGGCCGTGACCAAAAACTGAACAATTTCATGCATCATAGTTACAGCTGCCTGTAAATTCTTGCTGTAGGTATCCTCTCTGGAGCTTTGCACAATCGCTTTCCTCCCTGTGTTTTAGGGAGTTAACCTTTCATTCCTTAGGAGAGAAATAAAAGAGAGGGTGAAAATCCCACCCCTAATTAAATAGTGAGAGAATTTTATAAATAGACATAGATGCAATTATGTTCACTGAGACGTTCACAGAGCCGCTGCACTAACAGTAATAGTCTCACCTCAAACTGCACATGAAGTTACTGCTAATGTACACGTTCCAAAAGCTCCACAGCATGGGAGAGGGATTAGCTTAATTGGTGATAAGAGAAATTGTAGAAGGGTATGTAGTTTGCATGTTAGTCTCAGAAGTATTAATGAACTGGTTGGTAAAAATTAGGTAGAATGTGGATCTTCATATAGGCTAAACTACTTTTGGGAATTATGGTGGTTTATAATTGAAGCCCAAAGTCCCCATTTTACACACTATTAGCATAATAATTCTCCTATGTATAAGAAGCCAAAATGGAGATCTTTGATAGTATTTTATAGTGCTCCCTTATATAATTTGTTAATATCAAGAATCTGTATTTCTTTGGTACGATGATAATGACAGTACATGAAAACACAGGCAATAAATACTTTGCATCCTACTTCCAGCCCTACTAATTAGATGTTTTGAAAATCACAAACTGGGACTTTGTGACCTATTGGCATGTAGACAGAGAAGTGCTTCCCTGGATCTGCTTCTTGCTCTGATTTTACAACTCCATGCACCTTTGTACGTCTGACACCACTGCCGGGGGAAGCCAGATGGGAGCAAGGTGGGGAAGAATGAATAGTGGATTGAGTCAGTGTTGTTCAACCCCAAATGAAGCAGAGACCAAATAAATGATAGTGAACTGTAGAGTCTAGGAATAAAACCTTTGCAAATGAATTCTATAGGACAAGGGATAATGGTTTTAAACTAAAAGAGATTAGACTTAGATTAGATATAAGGAAGAACTTTTTTCCCAGTGAGGGTGGTGAAACACTGGCGCAGATTGCCCGGAGAGGTGGCAGATGCCCCATCTCTGAGAACATGTAGCTCAAAGCTAGTTGACTGCAGGAGGTGTTGGATCAGATGACCTCTAAAGAGCTCTTCCAACCCTAAACATTCTATGATTATGAAAATCTTTAGAAGATATTTGAGATCACAGGAGTCCCCAGTAGCTCAGTTAATTCCACTTCACCAAAGTGTCTGAATACTATAAGCTATTGCTACTTAAGTAACTACACTCTTTATATGAGAATCTAAAATATCCTCAAAGTCTCATTTGGTATACTCATGAAATTCCCAACCCCCCTCCCCTTTTTTTTTTTTTCCCCAGTAGTACTCTCTAGGTTTCTCCTGAAAAGAAAAAAAAGTCACAAGTCTTCATGTTGCTCAACTGTCTGCATCTGAAGATGTATAATTAAACTAAATATCTCTGTATTTTACCAATAGATCCTGACCAGGTAGAAGCACTCAGAGCACATTTTACAGATTAGTCATATGGAAAACATAAAATAAAATTGTGGCTATCTGTTTTCTCCACTGTAGTGGGGTGTGATGTGAAGGACTTCTCATTTAATGTGTTGAGAAAAAAGAGTTCAAATCATGGTCTTTCAGGACATTGCTATATTACAAAATAAAAAAGCTCAGGAAGCAATCATTGCTTCCAAGAGACATGACCAAAAGCTACTATATTGCTTAAAGGATACTTCTACCTAGAACAGACTGGACTTATTCATGTCGTATGTCACTTGGCTTTGCTCCCCACCCGTTCCCCACCCTCATCTATTGGTCTTAAGGTGTTAATACTAGTTTTGCACATTTTCAGTTCTAAGTGTCTGAAATAATAGGAAGACATGTCGCAATGTTCCAGAACAGTGTTGTCATAACATGATGGTGAAAGGAGGAGTGCACCCCAGGACATGGCAGGATGGTGCTGTAGGTGTTTGAGGACATCACACTGTTAACGTAGCACGAGGAAATTGTGTAAAACAGAGAAAACCAAACTAGTAATGTCATTTACTTTTGCCCGACGACAGACTCTGGGCAAGGGTGAAGGTGTGCTTTTCAGCTCTGGGAATTCAAACTTGGATGAAAAATTAATTGTTTAGGAGGCAATCCCCTGTACAAGAATTCCTCAGAGGAGAATTTTGAGTCTGTTCTGTCCTTTGTCCTTGGTTGTTCTTTTCAAAAGTTGCATCCTCTGTCCAGACAGTAGTAAGGAACTAAACTGCCTAAGTTCAAGGGAATGATAGTGAATAGCAAAACAGCTATGAGAAAATTTCCACTTTTGAAGGGGGAATAAAGGAATTAAAGATTTTTTTTAAATACATACTATTTTTATTTGGGATATTCCTAATTTTTAAAGGAATTTTACAAAACATCTTTGGTTATTCAACACCTCTGTTTGTCAAGGGTTTTTTAGTCACCTCTGTCAGGTAGGTGGGATGACAGCACTCAGCCCCCCTAGGAAAAAGCTCAGACCTGCCTGCCCAGCTACCTTACATTCCCTGAATGCTCCTGACAGAGAACCAAATTCTGAAATCCTTAACTTCTCTTGTCTTACTGCTGCTGAATAAGGGTGGCTACTCATAATAGACTCCGAACAAACTCCCAATGCAATCCCTTTCGTTTAAACAAAATAGAAAAATATCACTAATGAGGTGCCAAATTAAGGCAGCAAGTGCTCATATACATTCCAGGCAGCTGATTATCTCTCATCAAGGTGCCTAAGTAATACAGTCCTCATAATGAACTAATGGATTTGCAGGTCCAGTTAACACAAAAGTTCAACCCCAGACAAGTTAAAGTTAATCAAGTACAGAAAGGACTAAATTAGTACATTTAAATTCAACTGACAGAGGCATTAGAGCTGTGCTGTATTCCTTATTTTCTGCTTTGGTGTTAAGTGTTGGGAAGAGAACGGCAGTTGAAGTATCCCACTCTTTGGGGACTTCATGCTTCAGTTCCTTACCACCCATGCATATGGAGTCGCTAATGACAGAGCAGCTACCCATCAGGGAATGCAATTCCACGTAGACATTTTCACCAAAATGGATTATTTCAGCCTCGTTGGTCACAGATTCTGTAGTTTTCCAGTGATTCATCTTACTATTAATAATGTCAGAGAATTTTAGGCCCTTGAATTAAATAATGATAAATAGGAGCCACTGAGCGAGCTCGGCAGAGGCAGTGCTGTTTATTTCAGTGTGAAGCTCTGTCAGGCCTGATAAATCGGATCCCTGAAATAGTTTATAAAGTACTGAATTGATGTGGCTGTTGGTGAGGGAGAGAATTAATGTTACGAAATAGGCCTGCAACCTAGATTTGATGAAAGCTGAGGAAAGCCTTTTATATAAATTCTGTGTCTGTGTAGGAAATGGCTGCAGTGAGAGGTGAAAGAGCTGCACAGGGAAATAATGTGCTCTGTAATCTCAGGGGGTACAGGGCAGGGAAGGAGGCACTCTGTGGATGCCGGCAGTGCCGGAGCTCGGTGGTGCTACACAAGAGCTCTGCCAAGAGGAGGGGTGGTCACAGGCTGCTCATTTATAATACCCAACACTGAGGACACACTGCACAAAAGAAAAATGAAAAGCTTCTTAAAGATGTAGAAGAGGCTTTCAAGTTCCACATGGCTGGCTGTGCCAGGCTGCTGGAAAGGAAGAGATCCTTGATGTTGTCTTCAGCAGTGCAGTTGCTATTGCTAATCTCTCTGGCTGAATTAATAGTTTCCTCTTCAGATCAGTTCATAAAAATACCCCAGAAAGAGCATGTTAAAATCATCTTCCATCCAGTTCTTAATTTTAGGTGTGTGCCTTCCAGCAAACAAGATTGCTAGGCACAGTATCCAGTAACAGAGCAGGCTGTGCTGTGTGTGCTGGGAGATACCCAGCTCTCAGGAAAAAGATGCTACTCACAGAAAGGGGAGCTTTTCAAAACTGCTTACTGGTGGAATTGGGCACATAATTTCTCTTAAGGATAGTGAGACCTGGTGAAACCCAGATCTTGCAAGTGCTCAATAATACAGATGTAATGTTTCTGGACCATCAGACCAAGTTGAGGGGGGAGATGACAACAGTGTTTCTCCAGCTGTTCTAAATGTCTCAACACTCCAGTCATGAACACTTTACTTACATGTTTTACTTATTCTAGGGATTTATATTTGATCGAAGTCTTTTTAACAGGAATTTATTTTCTGAGATCCTGATGCATGGGATCATAGATTATGCTGAGTTGGAAGGAACACACAAGGATCATCTAGTTCAACTCCTGGCCTTGGACAGGACACTCCAAGAGTCCCACCATGTGCCTAAGAACATCGTACAAAAACTTCTTGAACTCTGTCAGACTTGGTGCTGTGACCAGTGCCCTGGGGAGCCTGTTCCAGTGCTCAACCACCCTCTGGGTGAAAAACATTTTCCTGATATCTAACCTAAACCTTCCCTGACTCAGCTTCATGACATTTTTACTGGTCATGGGAGTGAAGAGATTGGTACCTGCCCCTCCTCTACCCCTCACAAGGAAGTTGGAACTGCAATGAGGTCTCCCCTCAGTCTCCTCTTCTCCAGGCTGAACAGACCAAGTGTCCTCAGCCACTTCTCATGCGGCTTCCCCTCAAGGCCCTTCACCATCTTCATTACCCTCCTTTGGACACTCTAATAACTGAATATCTCTCCTATATTGTGGTGTCCAAAACTGCACACAATGTTCCAGGTGAGACTGCCCCAGTGCAGAGCAGAGCAAGACAACCCCTTCTCTCCCCCAGCTGGCGATGCTTTGCCTGATGCCCTCCAGGACAGGGTTGGCCCTGCTGGCTGCCAGGGCACTGCTGACTCATATCCAACTTGCCATCCACCAGAACCCCCGGTCCCTTTCCACAATGCTGCTCTCCAGGCTGTTTTTTCCTGGCCTATACACACGGACAGGTTGCCTTATCCCAGCTATAGAGGAATTCTGTGGGTAGAATCAATGTTCTTCACTCCTCTTGTAGTCATGCTACACTACTTTTCTGTCTCATATTTGCTCAGGAAGGCACCTTAGAGGGAAGGAAAGGAGGAAGGGATTTTTTTCAATGCCTGCCCTTCTCCAAAGGAGCCTTTCCTGACATTGTGCCACATTGCTAAAGGCCAAAATAATGACCACTCATGTGGATCATAGACCTCAAACCAGCTGTTAACCACCAGATGAGGCTGTCAGATTGTGAATGACAATTTTAACAATTCTATATCTCCTTCTTCCTACAGAGTAGTAAGGGGAGAAAAATATGGTAGATAATTATCACTCCCAAAGGCAGGTCCTAGGTCTCATTTCTAGTCCTTTTTTCCTCATTAAATGGGCCATTCTTCATACAGGTTTCTCCACAGACATTTAACAAAGCTGCAGCATGGTCAAATTCTGAAAACAAAATCCAGAGCTACTCTTATACAGTTCATTCAGCAGAAAATCTGATCAATCTAACAGGGGAATCAGTGGGTTAAGATCTAAAGGATAATACTTTCATGCAGTTGAAATGTATAATATCAGGACTCTATAAATAGTCAGATAATATGAAGCATTTATACTGAATTTTGGGAAGATCCTTGGTGTTCTTTTTTTTTTTCCTATCAGGTTTATCTCATCTCTACTAACAACCATAAAATTACTCTGTAAATTGCATAAGTGCATGCAGTATCAAAACAATGAGAACACTATTATGAGAGAAAAATAAGTATACCTTTCTTCTAAATGTATTATTTACAAGTGATGTGCCTGGAAATGACTTGATGCCTGCTTTCTGTCTCTCTAGTCTGTTGTCCTTACTTGATCTCCAAAAATCAGAGAACTGATTTCAAGTGCCTTGTGCAAGGAAGAAGAACATAGCAGGCTAGATTAAACAGTTTTGTGATTACCTTAATTTGGACAATTTAACCTCTTAACCTTCAGTATAGCAGGGATAGGGGGAGATATTGTAAAATGTAAAGTAAAAAATAAAGGAAGATATTCAGAAAGTTCTGCTTAGCACTGATACAAAAATATACATTTAGAAAAGAGAAAAGAATACCATTTTTCTGCATTTTTTCTCAATATTTTCTCCTCTTCTTATTCTGTTTGAAATAAGAAAGAATTTTTTAATATGGAATAGCTTTCAGGAGCTTAAAAAAAATGCCCTGAAACCTTACTTTCTATATTGTCAATACAGTTACCAGCATCTGAGCTGGTTGCTCTGGTCTGCCTTTGCAATGAACAGAGAGAAATAACCACTTTTACTTCCCTATATTAATATCAAATGGATTTATTCTTTCAAGTGCATCTCTCTGCATATAAGGGTATTTGTAGAGCGACTATGTGAGAATTATAAGCATCTGTGGTGGTCATATGTAACCTCTGGCAGCTTCAATATGTTTGAACCAAGGCATTGCTTCTTGGTGTAAGTGATGGGTAAACATAAAAGTTGCAATCAAAGCCACATTTATGAAATGCAAGGAGGCTCCATTTTGTTTCTGTAGTCATTCATGCAGCACACAAAGGGCAGTTCCATAGGTTATGTACACCACTGTGTTTAGAAAACAGTATGCTGAAATCAGGAAAGTTTTGGATTAATCTCTTCCTTGATCCCACCTCAATATACAGCAGTGCACTCCTGCAGCAGGGAAGAGGTGTTTCATCAAGGATGGGAATGCCAGATATAGTCCAGCCATAGTCCTTAGCTCCCTGTCTTATATTAAAGTGTTTTACTCCATTTCCTGAAAAGGTGTTTCCATGAGTTATTTATAGAAAATTTCCAGGTCTATTTAGTAATTCATATCTTGTGGAGTTTTGCTCCTTTGTTTATTTGCTTTTAATCTGTTTTGGTCTTTGTGTTGCATTAGGATCCATATCACTATCCCTTTATTTCCCTACCTTCACCTGATTTAAGTTGCAGAAGCTCTTTTCAAAGACGTTTTCAAAGCATAACCTGGGTCCGTGTAGGGACCAGTCTTAAGAAAGCTGTGTTATGAGATGCAGCTTCTTTTGAGATAGGTGTCTGGGTGGCAGCAAAATAAATTGTAAAAGAAGCTGGAAAGTAATTCAGGATAATAACAGCTGAAGCTCTTGTCAAGGAAAAGAAGTACAGGTTGAAGAGAATTCTCTTCGAGAGGCTGGGATATCTGGAGAAGAAATTAGGATGAAAACCTGTATAAAAACATTTCAGAGAGAAAATACTTGTATGGAATCTGCTTAGACAATATCCATCAAGGGAAGAGAACTTGAATTTCTTGATTTTTAGACTGACAAGTCTATCATACACTAAATGATATTCTAACAAAAGATGCTAAATCAGGCTCCAGATGTCAGAGACAGGTCTTTCTGTAGGAGGGAAGCTTAGTGACACTCTCCCATTCAAGGATGTTTAATAGTTTTTGTAGTAATTGCAATGAGCATTAGCAATGAATGTGGGCAGCTCTGTGACAGCTGATGTAGCATCAGTGTCAAAGTTGCTTGTGATATGTTAGGAGTGGTAAATAATTTAAATGAAACTGAAGGAAAGTTTAAAAAAAATTAAAAGTCTTTTTTATAGTTTTTAATGGATAAGTAAACTGATAAAATTAGACTATCTGTAGTTCATCCAATGTTAATTTTAAATAAAGCTTCTGTGCTTTATATTTACTTCTCTGCTGGATAACTAAATCAGATAGTCGAGTTTCTAACATTGAAAACCAATCACAGATCTCTCTTTCAGGATGAGGAACTAAAGTTCTATTTTAATCAAAGCAACATTTGCATTGGTAAAGCTGGTATTTTTGGGGCCCAGCCTTCAATTTGCATAGATATATATCACACTAACATTGTACTGTAGCTGTATGATATAAACCGGTATGAGGCAAAATGTATATTCTTCAAAGTATTTTTCTCATTCCCATTTTCTCCTCACAAGAATACTTATCTGAACCTGAGAGCTTTAAGACCTAGGCCTTTTCAATCCATAAAATAAATTCTGTAGAAGAGACTGAGAGTTTCTGTGTCTGCTGGAAATCAATATTCTGTGTTCCCTAAAACTGTCTTTCACAGCCTTTTCTTCACTGGAAATTGCAGATATCTCGAGATCATATATGACCTCCCTTCAGACAACAAAAATATTTATCTCCTGCTAGAACTGAACTAGATGTACTTGATTATATCACGTATATCCAAAACTCATACATACTCACTTAACTTGCTCCATACCACAGCCTAACATCAGAATGGAAGTTCATTGAAAGTTGCTGTCTCTTAAAACAAATGAAATGAAAGACTGAAACCTTTCCTAACCCTTCATCAAATATGTATTCATATTGGGTAATTTTCCTAGTCTGCTGTCTCAGTGTCCTCAGTGTATCCTGATAACACAGGAAAATCTCCAGTAGGTGTCTCTCAGAGTGGATATATTCCATTGTCTGCTTGAATCCCGAAAGAATTTAGGTTTTATAATGCTTGTTACAAACATTTGTGATATCCTGCCAAGCAGCAGAGCTAACATCATCTGAAATAAATGCCACATCCTAATAGCTGAAACATGGATGTGGAGGTGAGTGAAATGAAGGTAATCAGTGGGAAATAAAGAGAAGGATTTCATGCTCTAGTAGTGTCTGTAGCACTGCTTTCCTGTTGTATAGATTACCTCTAATTATGATTCACAACCCTAAAGAGTCAGGCTAGACCTGCAGCTCAGTGGACAGGCCAACCTTCTCCCACAGATCAGTCTGGGCAGGACTGACCACCTTTATATGCAATTATTCAGGTTCCGTGGCTCATGACTGGAAAAGAAACATTAATTTTCATCTTTGAGCTAAAATATCTTGGATTCCATGTCAAACTAGGGGGTTTTTTTAGGCTTTTTCAGTTTCTCTTTTGAAAACTGTTGCTTATTCAGACCAATGAAGTATTGACTACTGCTCTGAACTCTGGCAAGTGAGTAGCACTCACCTAGACATCACCTGGGGATATTCCAAACATTGTATGGAAAACCACCTGCTGAAGCGCCATCTCTGCCCCTCCTTCCTCAAACTCAACACCAATGATTCCTCCTCATCCACAGTGGGTGCTTCAGCTATAAAAAATAAAATGTGATCTTTTAATGGTCTAATTTTGCTGCTAGTGGCCTATAATCCCCTGAATCTCCTTATTTTGATGTAAAGAATTGAATCATAGTTTCAATGCAACAGAACGTGCCTTTGCCTTTGTGTTGTTGTAGATCTGAAAGGATGGTGAAAGATGGAGAAACACCACATTTAAAAACTGTGTTTCCTGGCCTTCAGGTCTTTGGCTTGATATTGCTGAAAGGCTTGCTAGCTGGGATAGGAATTGATAAGCAGGTGGCTTTGTCCACATAAACTGAAACAAATTTAGTTTCTCAGAGGGTTAGGCAGATCTAGGCTAGTTATTACAAAGATAGATTTGAACAAAATCTTTTGAAAATTAAGACATAAATATTTGCTTTTGAGTCAGTACATAAAAATGCTACCAGTTCTGACTTTTCCTATAATTATC
Organism: Margarornis squamiger; assembly: GCA_035222235.1. Classification (NCBI taxonomy): domain Eukaryota; kingdom Metazoa; phylum Chordata; class Aves; order Passeriformes; family Furnariidae; genus Margarornis; species Margarornis squamiger. Next base: position 10,783,488 of record JAWWTY010000077.1, on the reverse strand, counting down.
TGCCCCCTGAATCACTTCAATTTTCAACTCTAAGCTCTTATTCAACTGACTTTAATAATTTCTCATAATTGAATTCAAGGTAGTAGTTTGTGTAGAAAGATTATATCAAATACAGCTTTTCAAATTTGGCTGTAGCTTCCCATATACTGTGATTAAGAATGCCCGTATTTAGTCTATTGTCCTGGAAATGTGGGAAATATAAAGAAATTTGTGGGACTACAAAATATTCATGTCATTTTTACAAAACAGTAATTACGAAACGGACATGAAGAAAACTCAGCAACGGTTTGGGTTTTTTTAAATAATTTTTTAGCCCGTTTTATGGAAAGAACAGAAATCCCAATAATGTCTGCAATTTAATAATAGTAATAATCAAGTTACCTGGAGCAATAATCTGAAATTAGAATGTACAGTTTGCTATCAATATCCACAGTAATAAATGCTACCTTATTAACCTCTACACTTTAGCACTGGAATCATACATCTAATTAAGAGCTTTTAACAAAATAAATAGTTCTCTTTGAAAACACATTTTTTAAATAGTTATACTACTGTTCTCTTCTTATCTGTCCAGAGTCTATTCTCAGAACCTTCAAAACATCACTCTTTTCCTATCACCATACAAACACCCACCGCTAAAGCCAGCAAGGTTAACCAAATCCCTTCACTACTGAGCAAAAGAACTCCAAGCTGTTGTCTGTGTCCATCACTGGTTGTAATTGATATCAATTTTCATTTTTCCTTCTTTTCCAGTGCTGGGAAAGCTGTCCCTGAAGAATGTGGCTACTTGTCTATACAATGGCAAGGATGGAGATTATACTGGATGGGGTGAGACAATTCACACATATTCATATGCTGATCTTTGTGAGTTTCATGATTAGAGACTTGGAGACACTCTTGCTTCTCTCTTTCTGTGGCATCTTAGTCTTGTCATACACCTTCATTCCAGATCTCAGTTACAGCTGGCAGGCAAGGTCCTGGGGTGCAAAGGGCAGGTTGTGGCAGTCAGAGAAGAGCCAGAAAATGTGTCTGTTTCCTACACTGGATCTTCCTGGAAGGAATGTTTCCCAGGAGCTCTCCCTGTATCTAATAGTGTGACCTCGACACACTGAACATATTCCATCTGCTTGACATGTAGATGCCTTGCTGGTGCTTTAGGTAGCATCTTCTCACTTTTCGTTTGAAATTAATTGAATTAATTGAATTACTTACTAGTGAATGGAGCTAGATAACTTGTAATGAACTGGACTGGACTTTGTTTTGGGGATTTTTTCCCTCAGTAAAAAGGTCTAGAAAAATGTTAGTGGGTTTAACTGTATAGAAGCTTCAGTAATTATGAATAAATAATACATTTGTCTCTGTATTACTCTCCTTTTTTTCTGTAAAGATTATCCTTCAGAGTTATCATTTGTGTGGAATCTCTTGGGGTTTTTTCATATATATAGCTGTTGAATTTTTTTTTTTTTACAAATATTTCTGATTAAGCAGATTATTGGCACACTTTGCATTCAAAGCTAAAGACATTTGAATGATAATAGATATCACACTGTAGGTTTTTCTTCCATATTTGTGTAAGATGCATAATTTTAGAATCTGTGCTGTATTGCTAAATTTGTCATCTGAAACATGATTCTCTAAATACTCCCTAACAATCTCATAATTTTTTCCTTCAACATTCTTATCAACAAAATTGTTTGACAGAATATTTAAATGAGGAAAAAAAAAAAAGTAAAAAAATGAAGGGATTCCAAAATATCTACCTGCAACTTCAGACATATCCAAATACATGGATGCATAGTCTAAGAAATGTATTGTTATCTTAAAGGCATGTACAAAGAAGCACAGTTTTCAATATAAATGGTGACCTATAATCCTTATCTTTAGGTAGACACTGCTGATGTTCTTCATCAGTGCCTTTCATCAATGTATTTCAAGCCATAATATTCTAAGGTATGGATGTGAAACTAACCTAAATATCTTTAATTTCCATATGGAACTTGATTTTATATTTTGCTGTTATATTAAAAAAGAAAACGAGGTAGATAAAATAAATAAAAAAAATGATGTGGTAAGGTAAGCTATGAAATATTAGGACGTCTTAAAACAGCTGTCCAATCTCATTTCAGCCCACTGAGTATGTCATGAGATAATCAAGCTGTAACTAGAAGCTCACTTGATTTTTTTTCAGAAAATGCTTGCTTGGCACACCCCACTGGATGTATTCTTCATGCTATTTAGTACTTTATTTTTTCCTATTTGGTTCATGGGGTGACCCTATCATAATGCCACCCTTTCTCTGTTATACAGTGTTTAAAATACCCACAGTTAGCATATTATCCACACTTTTCCCATAAGAAATTTTCAAATATTTGAGAGATTCACAAATACTTAATTTATTTTCACAACAGCACTCTTGAAATAGGAAGAAACATTCAAATTTTTTAGAGGTGAAGAACTGAAATACCTAGATGAGATCATCAAAATTAAATGCTCAGTTTTGACACAATCTATATGCTTAAAACATTTGCCATCTCCTACTAATTTCCTACTAATTAGGCTGTAAATGATAAACCATCATTCAAATCAGTTGCCAAAAATCTCATGCCAGGCTCCAAGGAACTGACCACTCATGAAAACATTCTGTTCATGCTTTGTTTCATGAATTTAATTATCCCATGGAAGCTAAGAGCCTTCCATTCTTTTTTTTGATAATCCTCAGCTCAGCCCTTGCTTGTATTCCAATTTCTGTAACAGCAATATATAAGAGGTCTTCATTAAATGGGTCCATGTAAGTTGGCTCCTTGAGCAAGTTTGTCCCCTTTACTGAACAGAGCTGGGGGTGTTGTAGATACATACGCTTGATCAAACAATTATGACTGCCAAATCCATTCACAGAGCCTGCTATTCTGACCTGGTAATCTCCTTTAAAAAATCATTTCAAAGCAAATATGGACAATTTCCAGAAGGGAGACTGTCTGCGCAAATTAGTGAAATTTGGTACCATTCTCTAGATCACTGAAAATTGTATCAATGGGGTAAAGTGAATTGTATGTGCTCATGCCCAGACACCATCCACTGTTTGTTAAACACTTGTTCACTCAAATAGGAATCAGTGGGCAACGTGAGTAGTAAGAGGTGTTACCAGTCCCACCTCTAATTAACAGAACTAAAGGGTATTATTTCAGTGGTAATGGAAATGATTGCGATTCCTTAAAGTGGAACTGAAGCAAATCAATCTGAGCCCATTGGACCCAATCCAATTAAAAAGGAGCTAATCTGTTTTATGCCAGAGAAACATGGCCTACAAAGAAGACATGATGATAACTAAAAGAAAGTGAAGAATTATGATTAATTCAGCTTGCATTTTGCATAGTTGTTCAGATATTTTTTCCTGTATATTTAATAGTTCATTGTAACATACAATCAAAATTGATGAAACTTGTTTATCAGTAGCATCACTCGTATTAACAGTGTTAATCTAAAGAAAGAGTCCGGAGAATAAACGCTATTTTTTCACCCCACAGCCTTGTGGTTCAGACTGCCTTTCACATTTCAACTATTCATTAGCTATTCTAGAGGCTATCCTAAATAGTTATATTTGGAATAGATAAGGTATTTAATTCAGGGAAAAAAAAAAAAAGAAAATATTTACCACTTTTTGATTTCTGATTATTTGATATAATGTTCCAAACCAGCTTTTTTTTGAAAGCTGAAAACACTGTGATGATTTAGAGGTAAGTATATAGGTAGTTGCAACTAGTAAGATAGCCTATTATTATTGAATCTGTTCTGTGATCTCACATAACATATGAGCCTGGAGTACCTGCAGAAGGAGAAAAGGATCATTAAATCTTATGTCACCGAGTCTTCCAGTTCAGATCTGTCTTGAGACATTTAATAGCTCTGCTTCAGAGTTTTGGATTCAAGAAATGTCAAAAAGATTATTCAAAGTAAAACACTGAATTGCTTGAGTATGCAGATTTCCAGAGAGCAGGTTTTTTGCTCTTGGCACTGACAGTTCTAGTACAGGCTGGGGAGTGAATGTCATAAACTAATGTTCCTCAGCAGAAAACTTGAAAATGGACCAAGATTCACTCTGCTTGAAGCCTATCTGGTATGAATAAACCAGCAGTAGGGATTCACTTTACACCTCCATTGGATCAGATCCTCTGGGCTACCATTGCAGCCAGTAGAGAGCAATAAACCCCCTAAAGCACAAGGCAGCTGATCCAAAAAAGAACAGACAAAAGGAATCAGTTCTTCTTCCTCTGTACTGTTTATAAAGGAAGAAGCGAGTCATTTTCTACAGACACCTGAAATGAGGTGAGATCAACCCCCTGCCCCACCACTTAGGGCAGGATACTTGATTTTCAAGTTTTGTGGTACACTTTTTGAATGCATCTGCATGCCTCTACTAGCATTTCTCTCTATATTTCTCTAGTCTTTTGTATAGGATAGAGCTCTAGCTCTAGCTCTTCATCTCAAGAGAGAAAGGTAAGGCTTAATTGTGTGCTGGGCAAATATCATGATTCACTGGACATATCCTGGATGAACTGGTGGAGAGAGAAAGACAGACAGATGCATATATGAGATTAATTTTTGTTAAATTCTTTGGGCTTTTGATGTATAAGGCTATATGTCTTCAACACATTACTGTTTCAGTATTTTACATGAACTGGTTTACTCATCCATAGTTTAGAGGATTTTAAGAATAGCCCAGGTTCCTGTCAGATAAATCTCCTCTGTTTCGCAGCTAAAAAAGGAACTGAACTAGATTTATGACTGTTAATACCTTTTTTCTTTTAAGGTGAAAATTGATAGACACCTTCCCATGAGACTCCCTATAGATATGGTGACTACCTTAATGATTATTCCATATCAAGCCCACTCTGCTAAAGAGGTAGTAAATTAAAAGGCTGCTGTTTGAAGCAAAAGCTACAAACTGCATTTCAAACACCTAATAAGATGCTGAAAATTACTTCAAGCTTTCAAATGTCACATACTGTAAAAACGCAAATTAGACTGTAAAATTCAGCCTAGCCATAATTAATACTATGATGTGTTCAAATAATCAAACATTATCCTCAGAGAAGTCTATTGAAAGAGATTATTATGAGCGGTAGTTCACTAATCATTATACGACAACTATTTTTATGTCATTGATCTAGACTGCCTTGTCTATTCTGTCAGTGTCACTTGGCATCTTTTAAAAAAGGTGATATTTTCCCCTACACAGAGACAGCTCATCCTACAGCTCCAATTGATGTCAACCTTTGCTCACAGTTATCATCTGCACACAGCCAGGCTTCATTTTAAATCAGAGAAGAAGGGATAAATAAAACTGGATAGCTTTCAATTCTAATCACATCCTGTTTTACCTTGCATCAGCCAAAAAGTTATCATGAAATGATGGGTTTTTTTTTCTGTGCAAGTTAAAAAGTAAGTTTAAGATTTTCAAATTTTCTAAAAAGTAGTCTCTTAGATCTCTTATCTGTTTTGAAGAAAGGTTTCTTCTTGGAGGATGAAAAAGTGTGAAGGATTTTATTATTTTTAATAACAGGAAGGAATTATTTCAGGAAGATAAAAAATCAGATGTATTTTGCAGTAAGGAAAATGAGACAGTCACTATATTTTGTATTATTAGATAGTCAGCACAGATTCCCAAATTTTGCAAAGCATAGTAATTGAATTTCACAGCTCCACTCCTCATCTTCACACTTGCAAAATTTTCTCCAATCCATAAAGCATGACACAGATGTAAACTCAAAAAAGCTGAAGGGTTCAACCTCCTTCTATATTTCTCTTTAGTATTGAGTATCTAAGTAAAAAAGTGAAGCTTCTGCAATTTAACCTTTTTTTTATTTTTTTTTTATTTTTTTATTTTTTTACTCTCCTTTACATATCTCCAAGCACAGCAGTATGAAAGGGAATAAAAATTCTTACCTACCCTCTATGTGTGGTTTAGTCTAATACTTGAAAATAAAAATAAAAAGCCATGAATAAGAACTGGGGCTAGCCAAGTGTGTAATATGCTCCACTAACAACACTCACTAGAGAGTAAATCACCTATGACTTAGCTTCCAGAACACACAGACTATTAAAGAAAAAATTTACACCATGTGATATCCCTATGCGATATAATGTAATGACAGTCAACTCTAACCTTAGCCTGGAACTCAAACAGAACCACTCCAGAATTATTTATAAGGTTAGGCAGAGTTACACTTGCCTTGTTAAAAGTATTTCTGTTGGCTTTACCGGAGTCAAAGGAGAGCAAGCAAAAACATCATTGGAGGGGACGTTCTTAAAAACTGTAAGTTTAGTTGCACTTCTCTGAGAGCTTCAAACAGATTGTAGCTGGTTAGAAAAAAAAGTACTCTAGGGTTCAACTCTTTTAAAAACCTCAGTATGTGTCTATAACAGGAGTATGTAGGAGGTCTGGATCAGGTTCCCACCTCTACCTTAAATCTCTGCACAATGTTGGCAACATTGTTTGGTCTCTGCACTTCAGTTCCCTGTCTTATAAAGGAGATGTAATTAATTTTAATTTCTGCTGTTTCTCAATTTCTTTTCTTTATTTCAGCCTCTCATAAATGGGCTGTCTTTTCCATATTCCACAAAACCCCCAAAAAAATAATTATAATGAGTAAATAAAATCCAGGATCTGATATTGTGATGACCTGGCCAATTATCAAGTATTCGAGATAGAACAGTAGCAACTTCAAACTGGCCACAAAAGAAGTGAAGAATGGCAGTAAGTAGCCTGTCTTGTAGATATTGAAGTACAATTAAAGTAACTCCATTATGACAAGTTGAGGTGCAATAACTAAGTGTTTTTGCAATCGGGAACTAAAAACACTGAGGTCTAAAACTGTGACTCTGCCCTAGAATATTTCAAAATAATGTGCCACATGACAGAATTGTAATTCTTTAAGAAGAAGACACGAGTTTTGCTCTTGTGTCTGCATCTATCCTTCTTCTGAGTAGTTCAGCTCTTTTTCTAAGCAGAAAATTAATTTTAAAAGCAAGAGAAAAGCTGCACTGGCGAAGTCCCTGAAGGAAAAAACAATTCCCACCTCAACAACTGAAATCTTCCTCGACTGTGGAAAGGGTGATATGCTCTTGGTGTCTTTAGCAATGTGTACGCTGGTGAGGAGAAGGATTTTGGCACAGAAGGGCTCACGCAGACAGAGAGCTGGCTCTGACAGACGTTTTTCCTATGCTTTCAGTCCATGCTGACATGGTGTGAGTGTCTGACTGGTGTTCTGGGCTCAGGGATGGCACTGCTGCAGCTCTACTGGAGGAAAGAGCCGGAGCTGGGACAGTGCCATCTGGGAAGCTGCACCTTCTGGGGAGGAAAAAAGAAGAATCTGGTAGCAGAGAGAAAGTATTGGAAGTGACAGTTTTAAAAGTGTTGTAAAAAAACAAACAAAAAACCAACCAAACAAAAGAAAACAAAAACAAAAAACCCAAACGAACAAACAAAATACCACACACTAAAAAAGCCAAAAACCAAACTGGCATTTCCTTCTTTTTGAGAAACATTTTTACAGGTGGTTTTGAGACCTGTGCAACTTCTGGAAACTGGTGGAAAGAATCCCATTGTGGGGAATGGAAGACAAAGCATAAGATTCTGTATTTTTTTTTTTCCTCAAATTCAACTAAAATACCTGGTAGTGAGGATTTCTCTTCACTGACTATTTCACACTAACATTTGGTGCACTGCTTATAGAGCAGCACTGTTAAATCCCAGAAGTTGAGGTTTGCAACCTGCCATTAGACCTTCATTCAAGAAAGAAAAGCTCTTCTGTCTCTTCTTAGTTACTTTAATACATTTTCTTGATATTCAATAGTCATTATTTTCCTTGTTTCAAGTTCTGTTCAATTATAGGGTTTGGGGGGAATTTTTTAGTTTGTCAAAAAAATTGTCCTTTTCTATGAACTACGGCACATGATTATGAAACACAGTCTTTTCCATTTTAACTTAATTTCTATCTTTCTTTCTGGTTAATTTTAGAAATAAAGAATTTTTTGAATCTCTTACATTTTGACATTTGTTATAAAACCCACTTGGCATCTTGTATCCTTTAGAAGGCCTTTGTTCTTGAGAGAATTCATATACTTTTCTGTTAGTTTAGATTTTTTTGAACTTCCACATATATATCGTAGATACCACATTTGAATTAAAGGTTTATAGAATGATCACTCATTTGGGATTTTTTAAAAAAGATATATTACAGCTGGTGAACGCAGAAAGTGCATAATCCATTTTGAATTTTTTTTTCTCTAGAGATTTTTATTTTCCCCTGTTATCAAGTAATTAGATAAATTTCTACAAGTGCTGTTGGGTCAGTTTATGGTCATGGAGCTATTCAGTGCCTGCACTGTATCTGTCTTCACTTATTTTCATGCCAGGCATTGCCTTGCCAGTTTAGCCATTCATTCAAGTCTAATTTAATTTTCCCTGAGCAAACAGCAAATTGATATCATTTGGCAGTGACATTTTCCACTGATGCAGCATGCCACAAGACTCCACAGCAAATCTGTGTGGCAAATCTTATGTTTAAGTGTGATCATTGCCAGTTATCTGTTTGATTATCCTCAGAATGGAAATTGGCCATCCACCTGCATACTCTGTCTTAGCCAGCACCCTGAAAAATGGAATCAGCAACTGTTGGAATGACCTCTGAGGAGACTGAATTGTGTGAGATGCCCTTCTCAAGCCATCTGTTACCACTGCACCTCCTCCTGAGAAAAGGCAATACCTTGGCACACATCCCCCCTCCCAGCTCTTTGTCTTTTGCTTTGGCCATTTCCATTCCTGGGACAGCACGTCTTGTAGTTCTTGGGGAACTAAGGGCAATCTTTTACTATTTCTGAGAATGCTTGAATTGGCAGGACTCTAAAAATTGCATTTTTCTGCCAGCCTTGTGCCTAAATTTTTTTTTTTTTTGAATCTGTGAAAATGCAGCACAAGCTGAAGCACTGCATTTAGAGCAAGGTGAGCGCTTTATGTGTCATCAACTAGCTGATTCTCAAGATCTGCTTCTCTTTTCTCTATCATGTTGGAGAACCAAATCCCTCCTGCCCAATCCTCCTCCACTGGGAAAAATTGTGCTGTTTCTGAGTTTGGAATGGATTAAAATAAAAACTTTCTAAAGTTTTTAAGTCACTGTTCAGGTTGTTCCAAATATTACATGAATTATAAAAGAGTTTTCCTATATATTTTTATGAACAATATCTTAAGCCAAAACTGATGGGCCAGAAGAAAGGGAAAAAACACAACTGAGAAAGAGAGGCAGAAAACTTATCTATACTTGGAGAACAAGTTAATAATTTACTCATAAACAAAGCTTGAGATGAGCTTTTTTGGATGCTTCCAATGCTTCATAAAATCATTATATTGCATTGTCTGCTATAATTTTTATTGCATGGTTGCAGCTTACTTCAATTTCTAATATGCACTCTGCTAAACCTCTTCATCATGTCCATCCTAGTCCAGGTTCCAAAGCAATATAGTAGTCTGAGAGCTTATAAGCTTCTCATATATCCCTTAAATCTGCAATATCCAAAAGCTAGTAATTTTCCTTGCTGTGCATACACTGAAAATCTTATTTTTCTTTGTGCTCCAACACAAGTTCTGTGCTTCATGCAGGGGCTTTTTTTGTAAAAGGATGAAGAAAATTGACTAGATTTTCTACTGCTTTAAACTTGGTGCAGCTCATTTGAAACTAGGACGATACTGATTTATTTTAGTTGAGGGTATGGCCTTATATAATGTAATGTTCTAGAAAATACCTCAGAGCAAAGTAATAATGAAGTAAATATCAGGCAACTTTTATTTTAAAACACAGTTCAATGTATGCATCAATATTTAGTAAAACATACATGACTTTAGCATATGTAATTTATTTTTATATACTTTAGTAATCTGTAATCCCTAGGCATTACAAACTTCAGATGATTAGTGTCTTTGAAGTATTTTCAAGACCCTTATATCTCTAATGCTGCATAGGTACATCTAACTGTTTTCTGCCATCAAGAAGAGCTTGGAGAGAGCTAATTTGGGGTTGGAGAATGGGTGTGGATTAGCCTGCCTTGTGAGCTCCATTCCAGACGTGTTTTCTTTCGCTGTATTTCTTGAAATGATGCAGACTCTGGCAAAAAAAACCCTCAAATTTCTGTATTGAGTTAAGTGATGGCAGGACTAAGAGTAAATATTTGCTTCAAGCTGGATTTCTAGTTCCACCACTCCTGTAACTTAAAGAACTACTTTTGGGTTACCATAAGCATTACACTTCTAGATTTTACTCTGTGGTAGAATTATAATAAAACCAAAATTATGTTTTCAGGTTCTGAATAAGGTCACTTGTAGCGTTCCGTTGTTCTATTTCTCATTAGCAGACAGAAAATTGCACCTGTAAATGTAAAAATTCGTTGACGACTTCTGCTCGGGTCATAAACCTTGTATTTCCAATTGGTAGATGCTAAGCAATTTCCCTGAGCCATTGCATTACTTTTTCACAATAAGCAGTCTACACCTGAAAAGGAAAGTGTCAGCATTCACATTTGAGCAACTTACAACTACAGACTAAATACCTCACTCTTTGATTTTTTGTGGTTTTTTTGTTTTGTTTGGTTGGGTTTTTTTTGTTCCCACACAACTACATATTTGAAAGTGTAAGGGTCATTTAATGTCTGCACTTTAATAATAATGAGTTTTGTGAAAAAGAAAAATTGCCAAGGTAGAGTATGACCTCCTTTATTCTCTCTTTAGTCCTGTGTTGCAGCACTGTACTTCATTTGTTACCTTACTGCACTTCACTGCAAAAGCTAATTACAGTTAAAATTAAACTCTATAGAGTGTGTCCTGCCACCTTTTAGCTGCTAGACACAAAGAGGCTGATTCCTGGGTATTCACCTCTTGTTTAGAAGATTCATGTTTATCTAATGTGAAGTCAATATTATTGTCCTGAAAAGAGTTAGAGTATTGCTAACAATCCATCAGGGAGTGCTTCTTTATAGCACCAACGCTATGCTCTAGTAGCTCAGAAACCATTTAACAGTGCTAAGATTCTGATCTACCTTGGTGCATTAACATTCAAACCATCATTTATCTCTTCTTAAATGCTCAACAATAAAATAGTTCATCGTGTTTAACAGTCAGGTATTTTGTAAGAGGAGGGAAAGAAGGAATGAAGTACTTATGGAAACAACGCAAAAATACAGAGGAACATGAAGCAAACTCCCTAGGTCTTCCTCCATGCAACACAGCACCTTTATAGTATATAGCATAGGAATCTGGAGTTTTGGGTGGGTTTGTATCAGTGTAAATGTATAAATTTATTTATGCCTGAACTGTAAGCACTATGTTGCCTTTATAGTGGGTGGAGAGAATTAAACCTCCAGAAAGTGACTTATTTTAGGATGAGATGAAAGCTGCTTTAATTGATCTTTTTCCTCCATTTGCCCTAAGAGGAACATAGGCTGAGTAGCTGTGATTCCAGAATTGAAACTTTGAGGTATCTAAGTTAGGGCAGGTGAATCAAAGCCTGGATTTTTATTGCTTACACTGGCTTTGTGAGCATGAATAAATCACTGAATTTTCTTTCTGTAATGTATAGTCTGATTATCATTATCTTTGTATTATTCTGTCACTGATATTGATATTCTCCTCTCTAAAGGGTTTATGATATCCTATGTGTATGTATTTGCAAAAAAAAATTAGGGAGGGAGGAAATAGGGCATTGTGGATTGGAAGGAAACAAGTTTTATATTAGTACTGATATGTCTCTATGCAGAAGAAGAACTACAGAAACATTTTCTGTGTTTCATTGCACACAAGAGAGTAAAGCAGTGCTGAATATATAAGAGCTGTTTCAAAGGATCAGTCTATGCTGCAGACTTTTGCAGAGGTCGAAAGGTACATAAGCTGGGTCTGAGAGCTGGTTCGTCTCACAGCACATCTTGGTGCCATTACGGTCTGATGGAGTGGCCATGTCCTGACCTGCTCTTCCTACAACTTCAGTTGCCTGCTGTGGTCACCAGTCCTTTGAAGAAACATTTGGAACACAGAGATACTTCTCTAGTGTAGACCAGCAAATTCTGTCTCTTTATACAAGGTCAGATTTCCCACACCCACAGATGTTGTGCACTTGTAAGGGCAGCCTGTATTAAAAAACTTTCTGCAAGTAAAAAAAGTGGGTGTTTTAAAACTAACTATGCAAATTTCATATTACTTCTGTCCTTGTGATACCATTTTGTTAATATATTTTTGGGGGGCAAGGAAATTGTTTGTTTGATTTTTAAATACAATTTTTTTTGCCTGCTGTCCCAGTTCCAGTAAGAAGCAATGAAGAAATCTCATTCTCCCATTATACCTCCTTCAACATCATTAGAATGACCCCTGCTTTACTGGAACAGTTCTTCTGAGATTAGAGTCAGGCTTCATTGCTTTCTTTGAGACTGCAATTTTTTTTTTTTTTAGAGATTTTAAATTTACACTGTTTATTTTTGCTGTCTCCCCATTTGTTTATTCATCTTTCAACCTACTGTTCAAATGATTTTATTAGAGTGCGAAGAGAAAAAACTGCAATGATCACACAAGCTGCTCATGTTCTGCTGAGAGAAAAAAAAAAAAAAGATTATTTTTGGCAGCAAAGGAACTGTTACAAATAGAGAGATATTTTGTCTTTCTGCAGTTAGCAATGCATTAATTTTTCTTTTAGTAGATAATACTGTCACATTTACTATTTGATTTTAACAATGTCACATTCACAAGACAAGGTCATTTAACCTGTGTTTAGTAGACAAACACATAAAGCTGCAAGATAGCATGTAATGCAAACTATTTTCAAATTGGGTTCGGGAATTAGAATGACAGAATGAATGAACTCCAGATTTGAAGAGCAAACATTTAATGTGGCGTGTTCAGCATTGGCCAGCTTGATTAGATTAAATGCCATATTTTCATGCAAGGTGTAAATATTGAACTACAGCTCTATGCTGTAGATCAAAGCTGTTTGCTTGGCTGAGATGATTAAATAAGGGTTAATAAATATAACCTCTGTTAAATCTTCTATAACCAAATTTATCTCTCAGCTTCACCTACCGTAGAATTAATAACTAAAGCTGGCAATTGTGAGCCAGAACATTTAGGCACAATATCTCTTGAGCGAAGTGTTTGATATTTGTTCAGAGCAAGAGTTGTAATTGACTGACGGTCACAGCAAATGACCTAGTTCTTATTTGTTCATCTGGACTGAGAAACGGGCAAGGACAGTCTGACCATCTCGTTCTTGGTACGTCGAAACGTGATTTACCCACTACTAGTGTGAGACATCTTCTGCTATGATGGTACAGGACTTCAGCAGACACACTGGTGTCTTTGACCAAATAGTATCTGAAGAAGGAGGCTCCCACCTTTTCCAGAGCAGAAGATCCAATGAAAATTAAGGTGAGAAAAAGAGTGGAAAAGCAAAATAATTATGTATGCCCAGATGAAAGTATGAAAGGGAGAAGGTACCATCCCACCTAGGACTAATTTAGACAGGATTTTCTTTCAGTAATCATAGAGGAAGTTTCTGTTAACAAATATGACTTAAATTGCATTGTGTAACACATCAAGTGATGGGTTTACCTCTTACTTGAGGCGGCTTGATCTTAACTGGAAAAGTTGACTACATCTTACTAAGGAAGTTCTGTTTTGAGGAAATTCTTGTCCTTGAGCTGCATAGTTATGACAATTTAAGTTGTCTCATTTAGTAGGCAACAGGCATCAAGAGGTAGGGATTGATAAAGCTGAAAAATCCATGTTCAGTGTCCCTGGAAACCTTTCCACTCTCTGTCCAGCTGTGTTCCTTAAACACATATTGTGGTGAGTCTGACCCTCCTTGTCTTCAACATACAAGGTGGGATTTCTGGAATTTCTGTTTACCTATCAGCAGTCTTTAAAGATACCTTTCTGTCTCTATTTTAGAGTTTGGAAATCTAATCATACTTTACCAATCTTGACAGAATTTATCATAAGACAAATAATGACATTAGAATGATGGATGGACTGTATCAAGGAAGATGATAAGCAAGTGCATCCTAGTGCTGCCTGAGGTAGGCAAAGATGGAGCATACTGCAAGGCAGCTCAGCTACAGATTACAGGATAAAAGAAAGAAGATGAATTATACAGTGTAAACCAACATACCCAGAGTTTTACAAAGTTTGTTTCAGAATTTGCATTTCACAGCTTTGGCTGGTGTCTGGTACTAGCAGTAAATTTTCTGAAAAATCATGCACAAGCTATTTTTCATCCTTTTCATCATAAAGCAATCCAAGAAGATATGTTTTATCTAAAAATCTTCAAAGATCCTTGCTTAAAGAATCTCTTTAACTAGAAAAAAAACCCCAGAATATCAGACTCTTCCTACAAATGTTAGTTATTCTGGTTTTACCTGGGAATGCTATTAGTAAAATTATAATATATATATAATGCAAATATTATGGTCTTTAGATATAAATATAAAGTATTATGTGGGAAAAGAAGTGTAACTATGAGAAAAGTGAGTTCTGTTATTAGAGCAAATTTCTTATTACATACTGTTGATACTTTTGATGATTTTGAAGGTAGTGTTAGGGTTATGTTGCTTTGTTCTCTCAGGTTGAGTTTAGATTATAAACCTTACACACCATGAGTGAAAATATTTATTGGGTTTTAGCTAGCAGAAGATACTCTATGTCTTTCTTCTCCTTTCTTCATGAAACCCTATTTTGGAATACTGCCTTTGCATGTGCCTTGTGATTCAGCGGTGACAAGCCTGGTAGGGAGAAAGGGAGAGATGAGGCACAAAGGTTTAATGGCTCTGCAGGAACTCAGCAGCTTGTTAAGGCAGTGATGTGTAGCATGGGCAAGTAAAGGCAGCCAGGCACAGCACAAAGCTTGTGTTGTAAAGCCAGAGTTTTGATTGCAAAGATCTGGCATTCCAGACATGACATAATCCCCCAAAAAGCAAGCAATTACAATGCAAAAGACCTGCAACAAAAGCTTTATTAACTGTAGCCAGGACAGCCTGTTTGGATTTTGACAAATGAACCAATGTACATCGGCCTGAGCCTGCATTAGGAAAAGGACAGTGATACTTCAGGGATAGCTGGGGATCCTGGAGCTGCAGGACTGAAACAGGACAAGAAGGAGCAAGTGGAGAGAACTAAGAGAACTAAGTTAAGGAAATGCATTGAAAACATCACACACAACAATCAGGCTTTGCCAGTTATTCTGGGGTGGCAGCAAAATTGCTTGAGTGACAGACTGCCACCTCCATACTGGCAAACAAAGCGCAAGTTTAGTACTAACAGTGCTTCTGATCCACCCTGAAGTAATTCATTGAAAGTGGCAAAAAGATCAGGAGTGGGTAGTCAAGATTTGTGTTAATATAAAAAAGGAGAGAAAGGTCGTAAGAATACCCAACATAGCTACAGTTCTTTAGGTTTTAGGAAGTTTTCATAAGAATTTTTATCCTAAAAGAACAAGTTGCAGAATGACACAGTATTCCTGTATGCATAAGAAGGAAATATCAAAGAAATATGAAAAGGTAATATCTTTTCTTACGGTTCTTTTAAGAAAGGAGGATAATGATTATATTTACAAAAGGCCTGTTTTCAGTGCACACAAATTCAAAGGACAGGAGGGAAGTCTTAGCAGTAGGGTCTGTGTTATTTTAATGAAATGGAAATGACTACTTTTAACATATGCACCTAATAATTCAGTGGGTGTTGTCTTTGATGAGACCTTCAGGGCAATTTCACAGAAAAGGTGGAATATTTCTGTCATGTAAGAGGACTTCATCTGCACTTCATTCACTGAAAAATATAGAGATGAAAAACTATCCTGCAATCAAAGAAGGGAAGATAAAAGATTTAGATAATGGAACTAAAGCTTGTGTGTTGCCAGAGAGACTGGATTCTTTATGAAAAGGATTATAGTTAATTCCTCCAGGCACACACAGTTCATATTCCTGACAAGACAGCCAGACATACTGGGTGCATGAGTAAATGAAAGTACAACTGGACATGGTACACACATGACCTTCACACACACACACACACGCACGCACTTGTGATAGATAGACCCTACAAATATCTACTGTAATGATAGGATATTTTTAACATGTTTTTGCTGCGTTCTGATCACAGTTCAAAGCTATCACAGAGGATTGTGGAAGCTGGGGAATGAGAGGCTTGACATGAGCCAGGAATGTGCACTTTTAGCCAAGAAAGCCAGGGCTGCATCAAAAGCAGTGTGGGCAGCAGGTTGAGGGAGATCCCTCTGGTCTGCTCTGGTGAGACTCCACCTCAGGTGCTGCATCCAGCTCTGGGATCCCCACCACAGGAAGGACATCAAACTGCTGGAGCAAAACCAGAGGAGAGCATGAAGATGGTAAGAGGGATGGAGCACCACTCTTATGGGGGAAAGCTGAGAGAATTGGGTTTATTCAGCCTGGAGAAAAGAAAACTCTGGGGTAACCTGATTACAACTTTTCAGTACCTGAAAGGGGCCTACAGGAAGGCTGCGAAGGGACTTTTTACAAGGGTATATAGTGACAGGACAAGGGAGAAAGGCCTTAAACTGAAAGAGGATAAATTCAGATTAGACATTAGGATGGAATTCTTTGTTGTGAGAGTGGTGAATCACTGGAACAGGTTGTTCAGAGAAGCTGTGGAAGGATGCCACTGCCCTGCTTACTTTGGAGTTTTACCTGTGACAGGGGAGAGCCTCCTTCCCATCCAAGGATGTTTGCATCACTTTAAAACTAGGAAATAAAAATACTTTTAATCTAGCAAAGCTAAGGGTTGAGGGTTTTTTTCATGGTATCAATATTTAAGCCTATACAAGGAAGATGTTCCTGAGACATTAATGCAGGATTGCGTCTGAGTTATCCTTCGGAGCTGGAAACCATGGAGCCAATTCAACTGCTGGTCCATCTGCTGTGAAGATGAGATATTTATGAACAGGTGTCTAGGTCATGTCTAGGGATACCACAATTTTTGTGCATCTCTCCATCCACTCTAGTACCTTTTGTCTTTATATTTTTTATTTACTGGGAGAACATTACTGTGTCTTTGTTTAGAACCGCACATTTGTGAGACTGCAGATGAAAGATTTAGAGGGAATTGTATGTGTTTTTCTTAAAAAGTAAAAAGTCTCTGATGTGTGGATTCTTGTTTCGAAGTTTTCTTTCTGTCTGTGCAGCAAACTGAACTACAGTGTAACCTCACTCCTCTGCCTTCCAAGAGGGTGTGATGTGCACCAATAGCTTTCTTCATAGCTTAATTCTACCTTAGAATTATGATAAATAACAACACTACAACACAGACTCAGCCACTTGTCAGTCAGCACTAATTCCTGCTCAAGTGAGTTGCAACTTTTGCATTTCTTATGTTCAGGATGGGATAAATTACTTAGAGCTTGCAAATCCATACATTTTAGGACAAAGGAGGTAAAATGGAAGAGAAAAGGAAATAGCTCTCTAGTTGTCCCTCTGATATAATTTTATATATTAATTCCTTCTTTACCTCTCTCCTCACTTCTTTAAAACACATGGCAAGGGGCCATTATCAAGTAAGAAAAAACAGTTAAATTCGGTACACCATTCTAGCACAATGCTGTCCAATAACATATTTTCTAAATTGCAGCATTACAAATTGCACTCTGCAGCAATTTCATTTGTTATTTTTCCAAGAATCTCTTCTACAAAAAATAAAATCTTAGAAACATTACCTGTAATTGCCATTTAAGAATTTTCAATTGGCACCATGCTCTTAGCTGAGTCGATTAGTAGCATGGAGCAAAACTTCAGTGGGTGTCAATGTAGATCCATTTGGCTTCACTGGAGTTGAAACAGTGTTAAGTAGTTGAAGATCTGTCTTGTAAACCTGTAGATTTCAAATTATTATTTTTATGAACCCTGTAGTGAAGCTTATCCACATTTTTTTTCCAGAGAGATTCTGCTTCTACTGCTAATTTCTCATATATCTTATACATGTGCTCCTTCTTGGATAAGGTGATTAAGTGTTTGTCAAAAGGTAAGCCAGTGAAGACAGGTTTCAAGGCTCAGTAGGTGCAGTTCTGTAAAATAAACACATTAATAAAAATATTTTAGCCATTGAAACTGTGTGGATATTCAGAAAAGCAAAGGTATATATTAACTCTGATAGTGTTGTTTTTTCTTAAGTTTCGAACAAATCTTACTCACCTTCATCAAATTTCTTATTCACATTCATCTAATTTTTTATTTTCCATAGTCCAGTCTAGCTCTCAGTGCCATCATAACACATAGGATTATGAAAGCATTAACAGGATGGTCTGGAAAAAAAATGACAACAGAGTAAGTCTGCTGTTTTTCAGAGGTCTTACATGGATCAGTACAGACAATAGCCCAGACAATGCAGTGGTGCCATTGCTTATAGCAGCAACGTCAGTAACACCAGAGGCTGATCTCCAATGTACTGAACCATCATCCTTCAGTGCTCTTTTCAATCACTGTTTTTTACCTTTTCATCTCTATTTTTCCTTTTGAAACTTTGAGCCACTAATAGTTGTTCTCTCAATAAAGATACTTTTGTTCATGTCTTTTCTTCTCTGGTGGGAGGGTCTAGCTCTCATACTGTCTTACACCTTGACAACACCGATTTCAGTTCCCCAGTCTCCTGTACTTCCCTGGACCATCTAGCACAGGTAGTTCAACCTCTGGGCTTAGGGTCAGTGGACACTGTCCTTCAACCCATTCATGATGAACACCAAAATGCAGACTCAAATATCTCTTTAGCTTTGTTGCACTGGAGACTATGTCTTTTTGAGTGTTCTGAGAAACATACCTATTAATGAAGAAGCATGCGTAGAAATAACTCCTCCCTCTTTGGCTTTTGAAGATCCACAGTTGTGAAACTTGGCCACAGGCAGTGCCCTTCTTCGAAGCTGAGCACATTATTATTACCTGCAGGGTGTGATCTTTGTGACATTTCCTACTTTTGAGCTCAGGCCACCCTTTCCTTGACTCACTGACCTCTGAGAGTCACTACAGGGGCTGGGCAGGCACAAGCACTTTTTGGGATCCCAGTAGGCAGCAACACTCAACAGCACTGGGCACAGCAACCCACCAGCCTATCCTTGAGAGTCTAACCCTGAACTATGTAATCTAATTAGTTAAATGGGCATGTTAGTAATCATCTGGGTATGGAAAGTCTCGTTTTTGGCATGCAAATTATAGGAAATGTATATACATGTGTTTTGACATATGCATTTTATGGCATCTGTGCCTGCAGCTTTAATGATTTGGTCCAGCGTTAGCTGTGCTACATCGCAGTCATAAGAGAGAAATATCTCAGGAAATAGCAGGAGGTTTCCAATTCAAACTAAATTACAATTATAAGCCTGCCATGATCTTTATGTAGCTTGGGCTGTTTTATTAAGTACCCACTTAAACTTACATCAGATTAATAATGTATTTCCTCAGCTTGAGATTCTCCACAATGAGGAAAAAATCTATTATAAAAATCTTTGTTTTAATTTACTCTGAAAATTTTCATAAACTGCTGGAATCTCACAGGTATTATTCCAAATAAATTGCTGTGGCTGCTACTACTAATAATGCACTGGAAATGCTTTTAAATATAGTTTTAATTTAGGGTCTCAGTTGGCCACTATGCAATTTTAATTTGTTGGGTGAAAAGAAGGACTAAATTCCATACTGTTGCTGAGAAGAGATGTGTGAGCAGCTTCTTCTGTGTTTATTAGGACTCATCCATGGAAAGTGATAACATGCTACCACTGGACTGACAGAGATGGGAAGGGCTGCCATATTCTGATGTGCTGGGCAATGAAAACAAGACCTTTCAGAGCTGCTAGCTCTGGACTGTATTTTATGGAAGAAACTATATTTGTCTTTGTTAACTTGGCAAAATTCTTTTGGGTAAGACTTCAGTGAAAATGTGAAAATAGTTGTGAAAAAAGCTCTGAAAATTTCAAGTAGAATGATGTAATTACTAGGTTTATTGAAAATACTAGTGTCTTTTCATCACAATCTTTTTTACATCTGTTAGTACAGGATAAATGTAGAATAATTAATTACAAATAATACCAAATTTAAAACAAAAAATTGAGGTTGTTTAAAATATTTTTTATTGATTTTATTTGATATTGTTTACTTTTGTATTTCTTAATTCACAGTGTTTTTAGATTTCTGAATCTTTCACCCTGGTTTGGGATTGTAGACTGTTTTAGAATCTCCCAAGTTTTCTATGTGATTTTTCTTTTCCTGTTGCTCCTGTGGTGTGTGAACATATCTCCTCTTTTATTACTGTCTGTTTTCCATTTAATATGAGTTTAGTGGATGGCCAGCTGATTTCTATTCTATTAAAGTCTTTGTTCATTAGGATTTCTTTTTAGAGAAGGACGTTTTACACTCAGATATATAAACTGGATGAAGTCAAAATTTCTTTTATAATGCACCTGGAGGAGAAAAAACTAAGTGAGAAGTAAGGCAAGGAGAACATTAAATCCAATATCAAAGAGTACAAAGTCAAGAATTTAGGGACAACATGAATTACTGCTGTAAGCTGGTAGTTTATCTTTTGGAAATAATATAGAAAGAGAAAGTGAGTTATCAGTGCATCATTCTATAGAGATACAGGTGTATTAAAAGTTCAAGGCACCAATGAGACCTCAAATTAATGCTGAGCACAACCATCACTGCTGGCAATCAGGAAGGATGAGTTGTAACCTGAACTGTTCAAGGAAGAGCTATAAGAAAGATCCAAATAGAGATGACACTGAAATACCTTTTTTAATTTAGCAAAATGAAAAATATTTATAGGCTAGAGCTTGATATTTGTTGGTTTATCAAAGAAGTGAGCGCTATATAACAAAAGGAACTCTTTCAGCTAAAAGACATAAGAACAAATGTGCCTGTACTGTCTGTGCCTAAATTTAATCTGGCTTTCTGAAACTTTTGTCACCATCAAAGCACCAGAGGGCTGTCACAATGTCTTTCTGTGATGATCTGAATTGGAACTCAATATTAGGAGTGTGTAATTTCGTCACTTGAAATATAAACTTTGATCCAGGATTTTTTTATTTTTTTTTTTTTTTTTGTCTCTTTCCAGTCTCAATCCTTTTGTTCTACCACATAGCAGTCTTTGCTTTGGTCCATTATTTTATTGCAGTGACAATACATATAAATTCTCTACTTGCACTGGCATATGCCTGTGTGTGTGTGTGTGTTTGTATTTTCTTCTTGAAAACACATAGCATCTTTATAAATGTCTTCATCTTAGTGCTGGACAGCTCCAGTGGACAATATATTCAGTTTTGTTTTTTTTTTTGGCCACGCAGCATTCAGGAATGAAGGGGATTCTGCTCCTCTCTGTCTGCAGCGTCTAGTGAAGTCTGCAGAATGTCCTCCATCAGTGCTGACTGTGCTCATCACTGTGCAGCAACAGAGGATTTCCATGCCTTTTTCCCCAGAAACTCAAGGAGCCATTACACAGCCCCCTTCAGGCTTCTTCTTGTGTCTTGCCTGTCTGTAAGACTTTTGGGAGAAAGAGGAAATTAGAGTGGAGAGTGTCATATCTCATTTGGCTAATAATAATACTAGACATCAAATAGATGCTGGTGTGCCCAGCTTGTACATGTTGATTTTTGGTAGATTTCAAAACATTTAATGATACCTTTTTTCCATAAAAGACCTGTTCTGGAACATTTAGTGAGATGAATTTTAAAGAAAGTTTGTTTCTGAATCTTATCATTCAGGGGGAAAAAAGAGAACAAAACAGGATGTTATGGTATATAGACTAAAGTATTACTTGGCACATGTGTATGTTCTAGCTAATCTTTGGACACATGTATATGTTTATTTAATATTTTAAAATTTCATTATTTTTAAAGCTGAACTAATTATTTTTAACTTGAATACTCTATGCAACTTGCTTTCTGCTATGCTAAGCAAGAAGACTCCACTGGTCCATGAAGTAAAACAAAGGAAACCAGTGAGAATACAAATGTATAAACATGTTTTAAAATGCAGCCCGTGTGAGGAGTTCCTTCTTGTGTTTACCATTAGTGACACAAACAATGGAAGGAGGTCTGGAGGCTGTCTCCAGTAATCAGGCATTCAGTAGCAGCTGATAAGATAACTCTCAGTGAGAAACAAATTAATACCATTTCATGCACATATATTTGGCAATTAATACAACAGGATTAGATTGCAAGAAGTAACTACTGATTTTGCTTCCTCTGTTTCAAGACAGCAGCATCCAAAACTGAGTAATACACACCTCCATAGCATTGTGGCAAGATAGTTACAAACTGGTTACTCATCTGATTTGACCACATGAAGTATCATTAAATACTACGGAAAAGGTAACATTTCCTACTGACATCTCAGTGGTTTTAATTCTTAATATAATGAACTTCTGAAAGCTCAGTCTATGTTGAACTAAATTTACATTTTCCAGCTGTAACTGGCTTTGAGAAGAATTACTACCTCCATATTAGCAAATATGCTAAAAAAGGCTATACACATGGTGAAATTCTGTGTTACTCATATTTTAATGTTTTATAATGGGAAATGCCACGAAACGTGTAGTCTAAAGCAGCCCTGTTAATTTGTTGGTTAGATATCAAACATAATCACATAATAAAATATTTCAGAGTGGAAGGGAACTGAGGTGGTCTCCACCACACCCATCACTCAAAGCAGGTTGTTCAGTGTTTTATCCAGTCTGGTCTTGAAAACTATTAGGAGTGGAGGAAGCACAGCCTCGCTGGACAGACTGTTCCCCAGCCTAACCATCTTCATATGGGAGGTTTTTCTTTCCTTAATTTCCACATAGTTTCATTTGTAAAACCTTAGATTCCTTAGATGAATACCAGTGCCTAAAATGACAAAATGTTTATGGTTGAAGGGCTCTGAAATATTTTTGTGTGGTTCAATAAATTATACTATATAGACCTGAATCAAACAATCTACTCTAAAGTATTTCTGTGGTTTATGAAAATGTTTGTTCTCTAAAATTTTGTCCACCTTTGATAAAAGTGTGTACATTTCTGTAGCAGAATCAACTGCTTTCGAGCCAACTCCCTTGGACAGGGCATTTCAGAAAAATATCAGAAAAATCCTTTGTGACAAAACACTGTGTCTTCAGATTCATTCACTGGGTTTGAAAATGTAAACAGATGTAAAACAGTGCACCAGTAAGTTGGATTAGTGGAGTTTCATTCAATCTGATTTTTTTTTTTTTGGTATGATACAACCCTCATTTTGAAATATTTCTAAGTTTTTTAACCACTTTTCTGTGATATTACGTTGCCTTTTAAGCTGAAGTAGTACAGAAGCAAAACACCACCCTCAAACAAAACAAAGAAAATAATCCTTCACCCTGAAATGAGCTTAATTTTAAGAAATATAATAATTTATTGATTGTTCTATTTTTGAGGAGATATAATCAATGGATGTCATCTTGCAGAAACGGTACGAGACTTTTTTTTGTGTACAATGTATTTAGTTGAAATCCATTGAAAACCATCTCAGGAAGACAGTATTTCAAGTATTGTGCAGCATATAATCATTATTTTAAAAAGGATTCATCATACTGCTTGGATGAAAAATTCACACCTAACAGACAGTATTTAATGAGTAAATCAATAATGCTCATTTCAGGGAAAAATTAGATATGGAATATATCTAGGGAAGATAATAAAACAAGATCAAATACTAAACCTCAGAACTGATGACCCATTAGGGATAATGCGATTCACTGCAGTATCAAGCTGAATTATATTAGGAAACTTACATCATAAAATTTGCTGTGTAAATGCAAATTCAATCTAATTTCTCATATGATTAAAACTCAGAGAGAAAGGAATTCTACTACAGTGTAAAATAACAGTACATCAGTGAGCTACACTGGCTAAGAATAAGCATAAAAGGTTAGTGCTTATTATTAATAAACTACTATATAAATATATCCTGTTGGTCAGGGAGAAATATGTAGGTCTGTTTTCAAACACTATTCTGCTGTTTAAAGATATGCTTGGTTTGAATTAACTTACCTTGTTGCAAACACCAGCTATTTTTGGGTAACTTTTTTTTGTTTTTTTGTTCCCCTCATCTGTGTTGCAGTAAATAAGCCTTGGAGAACTACAACTTGTGAAAGTGGAAAATAGAAGTTTCATTTCATATGGGATTCCTCCCAGACAGCCTAAAGTGCTGAAACCCTGCCACCTCTCTGAACAAAAAAAACAAAAACAACAAACAACCCAAAAAGTAGAGTAACAGCAGTGAAACTTGCTGGATCCTTTAATTAAATCCCTTTTAAACACTGGGTAAGAAGGGCAGTTTCACATGGGCAGAAAGCTGTTTTATTCTTGCAGTCATAAAGAAGACTTGATCTCATAGGAGAACTATCCAAAACACAGCTTGACGGTGCAGGGCATGATAGAGAGGACTGACTGCTGCACTTTCATAGTCACACTTCCTGTGCCTTATATGTGATTTCTTAAATAGCTTCCAGTGAAACCTCATTTTAATTTATATTGGTGTGCACATATCTGCAGGTGCATATGCTTCCTTTGTGCTATCACTTGAGGGTCAGCTGAGAGATACAGTTTGAAAAATCTCTGGGCAGTGAAAAATACCCAATCTGTACATGAGTAGGGAAGACTTTGAATCTCTTCTGAATCCTTGGAGATTCACACAGCTCTAGAAATACAGGAATATACTGGCAAGTTTCACAGAGAACAAGATAAATGCTGCCAGCATTATTCTTAAAAATGTTGTATAACCCCCACTCTGTGTTTGATAGCATTACCTGCTGCTGCTGAACCACAAGGGTCCAACTGATTTATACCTGTAACTGTGTTACCTGAGCATAGCAAATATTTATGAGGATCTCATTTTTTAGGTCATCTGCATTTTGCCTATCACTGCACTAATATGTTGGTGCCCCAGCTAAAACCATTGATCCGCTTATGATTTTTCCATTTTCGTTACTATTCCTGTGATGTTGTCCATAAAGGCAAGATGCATGCTGGGATCTCATCCTTCTGCATACTTGAGTATTCAGGTGTTTGACTCTTCATGCTGGGTACTCCCAAACCCTTGATAGTAATAATGTTTTTGTCTCATTGCTCTGTCATTGCATGCAAGTCAGACCACAGCTATTGTTGAAGGCTATCTTAGGCTCACTTTCCCTTTTCAGAGGTGTGGGCTAACTCAACACTAAAAGGCAAAGGAGGGAAGAATGCTATCACATTAGGAAATTACGTGCAAGAAATGTTTGTGTTTTGTTTCATAAAACTCCTTGGGTTGGAAGGAAAGCCGATATGGTTCTAGCTTTCCCTCTTGTTGTTGGAAATCAAATGTTGGGTGAGGATGTAAGTTTTCAAGGACTCAAGTCCTTATCAGTAGCATGACTTTCTTTTAGGGAAGGCAAAACAAAGTTACTCAGAGAATTGTGAATATGTGTGGAGGAGCTGGTACCTCACCCCAAGCCACATTTTGGTAGGATGAAGAAAGGGTGGGTACCTCAAACTATTAGCTCATTTTTAATTAAAACAGTAGCTCTTGAATGTTGCACGAGAATAATTGTTTTGTTTTCTGTTGTCTCTTTTTATGAAATACAAAACCTGTAGCAGGATCAAAACAGAGATTGCAAAATTCCAAGTGTAATTGAATGAGTTGGTGGGAAGAAAAATATAGAGGATAATACTGTTTACTCTTCTGTACATATTACATCTGTATGCAACATTTATAAACAAATGTAATAACAAATATTTTTCTCTTGTACCTCAGAGATAAAATTTATTTATGTTCTCCCATCATCAGTTGTTGCTCCAAGCTAATCTGGTAATTGCAGTTTTGTGTAAAGTATTATATTTTCTATTTTGGCAAACATCATGTGATCTTTCTGATATCCTTTACATTTAAATATTTGTTTATTTGAAGAAGCTTTGAATAAACTGTACTCTTGTTCAGCAGGATGTCACACTGTGTGGATAATTTGGATATGGGAAAGAAGAAATACAAATATAGGATTTGAGTGACAATGCAAAATTCACACAATAACTAGCAAGTTGTCTTTATATATAACATTACAGGGTTGTCCTGGTAATTTTTCTAGGTAGTAATTATTGTAATAATTGCTCACCTGCAGAAGTCAATGGGTGATAGACAACCCGTAGTTATGTTGTACAACCATGACAGTGGAGCCTGAAAGGAGTAATTACAACATACCATCCAAGCAATGGCATCTTTACACCTTTACAGAAAACTGTAATCATGGTTAGAGTTGTCTCTATTTCTTTTCACTTGTATTGAAGAAAAAAATCCCCTTTTTAGCAAAATAGGCTTTTAAGCCTTTTAACCTGCAAGCTCCATTTATCCTGACTACTGTTAGGAAACTATCTTTTTATATCCATTATTCAAATTGCCATCTTTGTTTCTCATTTATTGGCATGACCAGTAGGAATTTAGTTAATATTTTTCAAGCCTAGTCTTGCACTAATTCTTAGCAAATTACCAGTTAATTATTTAATTTTCCTCAGAATCATCACCTTTCTGTTTAACATGGTTCCCTTTTAGAAAGATACTCATAATGATTACTTTGTCAGTCTTCCCACATGTGCTGATTTAAAGGTAAACCAGCAGGAGAAACTAACCCAGCTCAAAAGAGATTACAAGTCAGAGTTAAAATTTACTAAAAAGATTACAGTAAATACAGTAAACACAGAGAAAAATTTGTTTTAAGACACAAAAAACAGACGTATAACCCAGGATCCTGAGGCATGAACAGAACGGTGTTCACCAGCCCCTGTGCTGAGCACCATGTGGTCCCCCCGAGTACAAAGTAAAAGGAAAGAAATACCTGTTGGTGAAGATGACAGTCATAGTCTGGTCAAGAGTGGCAGTTGCAGTCCTGTTGAGGTTCTGGTCCTCTGGATCTGGTAAATGGTACCAGAAGTCTCAAAACCCCAAGATTATATGTGTTTATGTTCAGGTAGGAATGCCCAGTACCTCCTCCAGGGTGGCGAGTTTCACCATGGTTGATTTAACTGTGGGAGTCATGGGATATTTTTGGAATCTTTGATGGTCTGAGTGGTTACAACTGCCTATTGTGTCAGTCCTTAATGGCCCATTAGCAGGCATGACCCCTCAGGCTGGGTGTGAAGGTGCTGATAACTCCCAGAGGGAAGTTATCACAGCTGAAACACTAGTGTGAAGACAGAGACATTCCTATGTCTTGCAGGGTTCAGGTGTGCCCCAGGCAGCTGCTTTAAATGATCCACTATTAACAGTTCATCAGAAATGACCCAGAGGGTGTAGAATACACAGTTTTGGTTACACCTACACAGTGGTAAACTGGTCCTGGCCGCTGTAACTAGGACACCACAGTAAAACATTGACCCTGTTCTGCTACAATAGATAGTGAATTTCAAACAAATTTTACAGAAGGATTGGGAAGTTAAAGATTTTTTTTTTTTCATGACAGATTTTGTGTGTTTGTTTTGTATGTTTGTTCTCTTTGGAACATGGGCAAGTTCATCTTCAGTGATGAAATAGTTTATTCTCAATTTTTTCTCACATCTCTATGTATTGCTTTTAAGATATATTTTTTGGTAGGTTTTTGATCACTAAAAACGTTTCCTACAGACACAAGGTTTGCATAATCATTCTCTGCTTCTATGCAAATCCCTTGTTAGTACTTTCAAAGCTGCGTCTTGTGTCATCAGTTCAGAGGTCAACTGTCTTCCATGCTTGAGCTTAGCTTAGATTCAGTGACAGTCTCTGTGACACAGAAAACTGAAGGACTGGAGGTTTTCACTACCATTTAGTGAATAATTTGAAGAAGTCTGGAAACATTTTTCTCAAACCCAGGGTCCAGTTCAGATATCTCTCGGTACCTCTGCTACTGAAAGTGAGTCCTTATTCATCATACATGGTAACAGAAGTCTCATTCATTACACATGGTAAGAGGTAGAACGTCAAACTTCAGAAGAACATTTTCACTTTCTTCTTTCTATTCTTGGTGTAACTTGTCCTCACTGATTAAAAATAGTATGAGTCCAGTGAGGGTTGTGTTTGAGGGTTTTTATGTCTAAATTGATTTTCAGTTTCAACATCTTTTTTTTTCTTTTTTTTTTTTTTTTTTTTTTTTCCTTTGTAAGCCTGAAATTTCCATAAAAAACAAGTGGAACATGAGAAAAGTACCTGTCATTCATGGTTATCAATGGTTTGGGTGTCTGTATGTGGATTACTATAAATATATACTTACAGTTAACTTTAATTCATAAAAAAGTGAAAGACCTGAAAATTCAATTCAAATAAAAAACTCTCTAAGTGCTTTTCAATGTTATTTTTACTTCGTCCAGAGTTCATTACATCTTCTCTTTTGTTTTTAAATTAACATCTTCCAAAGCCCTACTATGCTTAATCAACTCAGAACTTCTGGAAGATAATAAGAGAGTTCTCATTAAAGGACAAGACTTTGCATAGTCATTTAAGAGTAGCAAGTGATCATTTGCAATGAAGTAAGAGCACTTACAATTTGTGATAAAAGTGTCATTACCATTTAGTTATATTTAGGCTCAAAAGGGCTTAAAAGAAGTCAGCCTTTATGCAAGAAGCTAATATAAGAAATTGTTATTTATCCATTGACTGTCAAGATGTGTTTGCTGCTCCACTTTGGATGCCCTTTTTTCTCAGCACTCATATGTAGAGGTAGGAGGTGAAGTTCTGCTGGAAAGGTTCAGAAGTATTGAGCAGCTAAATTTTAAAAAAGTGTTGATTCTGACATGTTTTTTCATCTTGAACTACCTCAGATGTATTTACCCAAAGCAGATCTGTTCATAATCACTAGTCACTACTGAAATCTGTCAATAGAGATGAAATTGTTTTGTAAAATAAAGAACTGGCATTTCAACAAGAGTTTGTAATTTCCTTGGTTCAGAGTACAATACACATACACACAAAAGGAAAAAGAGAGTGAAATGCTTTCTAAGTTTGGAAAAGCTGTTAAAATTGTCCTGCTCGTGGGAAAGGTTTTCATCTCTGTCAACTATTTTTTTTAGTCAAAATACTTCCATGATTAAAATTTCTGAAAGTTGCTATTTTCAGCACAAAATGCATATTTTTATTCATAAAGATGAAAGAAATGGCAAAATGACCATTCTGAAATATCTGCTCTGCGTTCCCCTTATGCTGTCCTTAGCCTGGAAATTGGAATATTAGTTTAAGAAGGTCAACACTATTATTATTTTTCTGCCTTGCATTTATCTCCACACTAGGCATAAAATGATGCACCGTTTTAACTTTCTAGTATCAGAAAAATATGCATTTTTATTTGCACAGATAAAATCTCAATTATATAATCAGTATTCCACTGTCTGTTAGGAAGAGTAGATTTCATATACTTCTCATTCTATAGGTGAGACACCAACCAGTGAACTAGTGAGATCAGTAATAAAGAATCAGAAAAGTTAGTTGAATGTTCCTCAAAGTCACATATGTACAGAGACAACAGTTTTTAATAAATAAAAGACTTAATGAGGGTTTAGCAGCTACATGTATAGTATATACACTTCTGCTTTTTATGGCTTCATTTGGCTTAATCATGGCAGCTCAATGCTGCAAATAAAGAAGATGGTGAAGGGCCTTGAGAGGAAGTCATATGAGGAGCAGCTGAGGGCACTTGGTCTGTTCAGCCTGGAGAAGAGGAGACTGAGGGGAGATCTAATTGCAGTTCCAACTCCCTTATGAGGTGAGGAGGAGGGGAAGGCACTGATCTCTTCTCTGTGGTAACCAGAGACAGGACCTGAGGGAACGAAGTTGTGTCAGTGGAGGTTCAGGTTGGATATCAGAAAAAGGTTCTTCACCCAGGGGGTGACTGAGCACTGGAAGAGGCTCCCCAGGGCGCTGGTCACAGCACCAAGCCTGACGGAGTTCAAGATGTGTTTGGATGACATTCTCAGGCACGTGGTGTGACTTCTGGGGATGGTCCTGTGCAAGGCCAGGTCTTGGACTCGATGATCCTTGTGGGTCCCTTCCAACTCAGCATATTCTGGGATTCTGTGAAGTATTGACCTTTTGTACTTCAAGTATGGCAAAATAGTAAAAAAGCCCTCCATCTAGTTGTTACTTTTACTGACACACTCAGCTGATAGAGAACAAACCATGTTGTTGTCCACCACATTTCTAAACATGATTTGTCCATGTCAAAGAAAGAAAGAAATAGCTGGAATGGAATTCCCAACACAAAAGATAGTTTCTTCCATTTTTTGTCTGTTCAGGATAAAGTGATAATTTAATTTTCTATTGTTCATAAATCAGAATTTCTAATAAATGTGGAGATTGTTTCCTTCCTTCCATCCCACTCAGATTTTTCAGCTTCCGTCACATAAGTAGAGTCACCCAAATCTTCAATAAAGATTAATTTTCTGATAAAACTGTATATTTTTACTAACGTTCTGAAACTATTTGTTATTCTTTGTGTAAAAACTTTGAGAAATAATGAACTCATTTACTATTGTTCATATTCTATCAGAGTCCTATTGTAATTGGGCATTAAATAATATGCTATTAAAATAATATTTTTTACAGATTCATCTGCCCACTGTGGAAAAGTTTCTTTTTATGGATTACATCTTCTTATCAGTGCTAAAAGAAGTTAAATAATCTGATTTTACTATTTTTCTGATTGCTTCCAGAAATTAATTTTGAAATGTGTCATAAGTGAATGGGATATTTATAGCTTCTTGCTGGGAGTATATCTCCCCAGGGTGAATATGTGTGAGAATGTGGGAGGAGAAGATGAGAAGATTAATATAAAGACTTTCCAATAATCTGAAAATGAATGAGTTCATGCACTCTTCATTTTCTTCCATTCTGTTCCCGTGGCAAGATAATTCAAAGCTATGAATGCAAGCATGTGGTTTAAAGCACATTGAGAAATGTGAAATGGCAGAGGGGGGAGCTGTGCTGCAGAGGCAGGTCAGGGCACTGGGATGGTGTGAAGAGGAGCTGTAGATGATGAAAGAGAGGTTTAGGTCAGTGCTTGTGTTCTTTTTCAAGTAGTGAAAGATCTGGAATGAAAGCGTGGAAAAGCAACATATTAAAAAAATCTACTCTAATTTCTAAGTTCTGTACTTCCTTGTTATTATTTCAGGTAATTATTTAAAAAAACTCAACCCAACAATTACCTGTCCTGTTTCATCAATTGTAAAGTGCTTCCATTCTTAATTCACCCAAGTTGGTAAGATGCTGCCACGATTTGATTGTGAAGATCTCTAACACATAATTCTGCATGCCATTTTTTATCAACAATACAATGCACTTCTTGGAATGGCCCATTTTTTTTCCTATTGCACTCTGTAAATTTAATATCTCACTGCTTTCTTTGTGGTATGCAAGTGAGAGATCCTTCAGAAATCATAACTGATTTCTAAATAACATTGTCAATCTTTATCCTGATCCTTGATGAGAACAAATTATTTTTGTATTCATTTTCTCTTCCCATAAATTCACTCAGTCTGGTTAGTAGACCAGATACAGAAGTATGTTTAATTATTGTATAGCAATAATTTATAAAAAGCTTGGGGGTGTGTGTGTGGAGTGGTAATATCATCTATTTCTAAGTACAGTTAGAGTAGAAGGAGAAATTATTGATCAGTGCATGCCAATATTGTGAAGACAAAATTGTTCCTG
>JAWWTY010000077.1:10686271-10751642 GCA_035222235.1 Margarornis squamiger | reverse complement strand
TACTTGCACTGATACACAAATAAATAACAATTTATAATCTAACCACATATTAATTCATGGATTTCTCTTCTCTTTAGGGACTCTTTGGTAATATAATATTGTTACTGTTATAAAAGGAAACCACTATTCATAAAAACGTAAGTCCTCAGAACCTGCTTTGCTGGATGTACTGAAGACGTAGTAAGATTTTGAGAGACTGCAACTTAGAGGAACATTCAGCTATGGCTTATGGGTGTATAGAGCTCTGCCAGCTGCAAATGCTGGGGACACAAGAAGAAAAAGATAAGGGATGGTGCCAGAACTATACAGAATGGTAAAGCAATAACTCTCATGATCCTGGCTGTTAGAGTAAAAGTAGACACACATACATAAGGGAACCTAATTTTGAAACTGTTGTATTACCTTTTACAGAGAGATGTCCCAGTTCCATCTCCAAGAAATGCTCTGACCCGTATTTTTAACCCCTCAAGGTTCCAGAATTGAAGAAAATCCTTGTCTGCCTTTGGCCTACTGGGATTGTCACAGTCTGTGTGGACCCCAGGTCTCCTCTGCACTGCTCACCGTGTCTATGAGGACTAGTCAAGCACTGAGTCCCTCCAGGTGCCCCACAGCTCAGGCAGGTCAGGGTGAGCTCACTCACTGTTTTCTTTGGATTTGCTATATATGTAGAAACAGAACATCTTTAACTTCCTAATTTAACCCTCATTAAAACTTAATGATAAAGAGATAAAATATTTATTAAGTGAGTTTTAAGGCCAGGCTTTGAACTGAAATAGGAGAAACAAAGTGTTTCAAGCACAAAAGCCCATGATTTGAATGTACACTTGACAGAATCTATTTAGCTTCCCTTTAGAATAATTCCCAAAATTCCTGACTATAGTAACTAAGGGCGTGAGTTTGCAACAGCTCTCTTCCACTTGAGGCAAGAACTCCATTCTGGATCACCTTGATCTCCTTTGTTTCTTCATAATGTGGCAATTTACAGATGAGAAAATTTAGATATAATTGATCCGTCTGTCATGGGTTCCAAGTCCACTTCTTGGAGGTGGATTAGGAAAGCTAAGCTGTGGGTGTATGCAGGCATTGCATCAGATTTTAAACCTGTCACTTCCTGCAGCCTATCCCATAAACCAGCTTTTGCTGGGAGAGTCATCCTTTGCCTCTGCCTCACAGGCTGTCTGTCATACTGTGGCAGATGAGTGTCTTCGAGCAGCTTTGTGCTGCAGAATGTTGGTGCCTAAGAGCTCTTTCAATGATGTACATAAGCCTAATCAAAGAGAAAATATTTTTTACTTTCTTGTTAAAGCTGATGTAATAGTTTTATTTCTTTAGAAGAGGGAGTTTGCATTCAAACATCAGCTCAACATTTGACCATTCTTTTTTGTGGTGAGGGTAGTTAGCTGCTCAGGAAACTCACTTTTGGTAATCTCTCACCAATACATATAGTTGATATAAATGATATTTCCCTTACTCTGGTGATTGCTTAAAGATGGAACAGGGAAAGGCAAACTCTGTCAGAGGGATTTTGTAAGGGCACTTCATATTATGGTGGAATGTCATTTAATAACCAAGTGACTACAATTGAACTCCCTCTTCATCTCATTTCAGTGATTTGCAACAAAATTAGAAAAGCCTCTGTTATTGTAATTAAAATATTAAATATGTAGTTTAAATTAAAAAAAAAAATATATATATTAATCTACAATCAAAGGACCAGAGGCCAAACTTTTATATTAGTTACACAATAATTTTGGAATGCTGCAATGGGAAAAAGGACTTTATCTTTGAGTAATAGACAGTGACTAACTGATCAAATTTTTCATGACCTTAAAGTGAAAAATAAGACCAAAAAGTTAAGTTCGTTCTTAGTCCCTTTTGAGTCAATATTCAAAAAATTATTAACTAAGAAAGAAACCTCAAACACATAAAATTAGAATTGACATATTTACATCTTAAAAGTTAAGCCTACTCATATTATAAATAAAAAACAATGGATCAAGCTTGCCAGACTGCCATTAAAAGTCAGTTTTCTTTAACTAACAGGTTTAGAAGGTAGGGTCTAGATTAGTGAACTTGAGTACGTCTGTGTTAATCCCCAGCAACAGGAAATGTGCTCCTGTAGCTTCTATTAGCCCAATCAACAAATTCTTCAAGCAAATACTTCATTTTAAGCACAGCTATTACTCTTATTGATTTTATTGGGACTTAGACATATAAATGATGCTTAGAATGTGTTTAATTAACTAGCAAATGTTCATATCTTTTTATCCTTGTCTTTGTTAAAGTTAGCAAGTGTTGCCTCTAATTTTATCTGCTTGTTTTAATTCAAAATATTGATAGTTGTCTCTAGTCTAGAAAAACTGTTCATCATGATACATGAAAATCTGAAAGACTTAGCATCTGCATTTTATTTTAAATTATTAGGAAATAGAAAATTTCTATAAAGTTTCTTGACTTTATTTAAAAGAGACCGTAGAAATAAGAAGATTATTTGAGTTTTACTCAAGAGTGTTTTGTTTGCTAGAGATTTTGCTAGAAGTATTAATAAGATTAATTTATTTTTCAAAAGAGGAAAATGCAAATTTACATATTACAAAAAAAAGGAAAACTTATGACATCATTAAGAGTTTGATATCTGATGATGATTGAATTTTTTCATACAAGCTTTCAGTGGCAAAGGATTCCATCAGCTTGATGATGATCATAGGGCTGGAGCACTTCTGGAGCACAGGCTCAGAGAGTTGGGATGTTCAGCCTGGAGAGGAGAAGGTTCTGGGGTGGCCTTGCAGCACTTAAAGGGAGAATCAGGAAAGCTGGAGAGGGATTTTTTTAAAGGGAAGTGTTACAGGACATGAAGGAATAGCTTTAAACTGAAAAAGAGCAGGTTTAGAGTAGAAGTCAGGAAGAAATTCTTTCCTGTGAGGGCAATGAGGCCCTGGCACAGGTTGTTGTCCAGGGAAGCTGTGAATGCCTCACCTGGAAGTGTTTAAGGCCAGGTTGGATGGGGTTTTGAGCAACCTGGTCTAGTGGAATGTTGGAACTAGGCAATCATCAAGGTCCCTCCTGACTCAAACCATTCTATGATTCAATGATATGTCAATAATTTATCCTCTTCTTATAAGTGGCTCGCAAGTCTATCCAGTCCAGGTGACTGAATCTCACTTTTCACCTACCCATGACAAAGATAACCTGCATGACCTGCCCCTGTGAGCTGACTGCTATTCGAATTGTCTAGCTGTATAACACTGTAGATTAATCAATGTCTTTCAGCCACAATCAGAATCTAGTCATATATTTAATTAAAAATAAAGGTTTTCACTACTCTTTCCCTTAATGTTTTTTAGTATTTCTTTAAACAAAATATTAGCTTTTTGCTCCTTTTATTATTGCTAACAATAACTTAATCTCAGTTTAGTCCTCAAATCTATAGGTTTACATACACACGTTAAAATGCTAGTTAAACGTGTCTTTAGTTTCACTGAAGACAGAAGGATTATTTCAAAGGAAAGTGTGTTCCAACTCCTGTAGTATGATAGATATTGTCCTTCAAGGACTACTTCTCAAAAAAGGTCAGATGAATTCCTAGAATCTCATCACAGCATTTATGAATCAACTTTTAAAAAGTCGCTAAGAGGTTGAAGAATCTTGTGCTAATGCATCCTACATGCTGGGCAAGGGACAAAAGTTATACAGTGTGTTAATTTGTTATGTGAAACAGAAATGACAGTGAAAATTGGAACTCTTTTTGCATCAAGTAAAATATGGGTTTTATTCAAAGATACATTTCAGCTACCCGCTGAGTACAGGGAGATATCTTACTGCATGAAATTTTGGTGCAATATGTTGATTTCTAAGTATCTTGCCACAAACCACTAATTAATATAAAATGAAAGACTCTCTCAATCTGTAATAGACTAAAAAAAGCCCACTAAAATTACTAGTGAGTGGCATTTCAAAGATGATAATTTATTTTTGCCCTGAACAAGACACTTAAAACATTTTCAAGGACATCACGTCTTCAGCCTTTAAAATATCAACTAATTATCAAATCAATGATCATTTGGGGGAAAGTAATGAAGTATGGAAAATAACCACTTGAAATTATATAAGTCATTACTGCAAAGTATTTAAAACTGGTAAGTCATTAGCGAAGAGATTTAATATGTAGGTATTAAATGCCTAAAAATTTGATAAAAAAGGCAAATTGCATTTTAATTGTCGTAATTTCCTTTAAATTAAGCAACTTGCCCTTTAAGCTCATTACACTTATCTATCGTTTGTTTACTTTTCTAAGGAAATATTAATTCACTTATTCAAATTATTTTCAGCTTTTTAAAAAAGTTCACACCACTCCATGTTAATATCAAATATTGGGAAGTACTTGAAATAGCATCCAGTAGAATGACTAGAAGTTCAAGACTGAAAATACTTGATTATATGCTTAAATTTAAGCTCATGAGTAATCAGTCCTTTGGAGTTCAATAACTGCATAAGTATTTCCGGGATTGGGAACTTGTTTATTGTATTTTAATGCTTTTATTTGTTTAATAAACCATGGATTTACTGTATCAATAGCTTCAAGCCCTGCCACACATTTCGAAACAGCTTTCCTCTTGTTTCTTTTTGCAAACAATTTGTTCATGTTTTCTCACAAATGCATAGATGTGGAGGTAGGGGAAACAATTTCTCTGGCTTTACTTTGTTATGTTCTTCTTTGACCTCTATGGAATTTGTTACCCACAGAGTCTCTAGGTAATGTGATCAGTGCTAACACCTCAGGGTTTTGCTTGAAGTCCAGTCTATCTGCTATGCTTTTAAGAGTGAAAAAACTGAACTTAGCAATTGCAAATGACACGTAGAGACTCCTTCATGCTATCTTTATGCCACTTTATCCATAGGAAAAAAAAGAAAAAGAAAAATTCTGTATATTCTCCAGTCTCCCAATTTATCTGTTTCCTATTCTGTATGTAGACTGCTGTGGAGAAGCCTTTCCCTTCTTTTATGAATTACAGGAAATTAAAATTCTTGTCATGAGACACATGCAACTCACAGACACAGACAACTTTCATGGTCTTATGAATAGCAATAAGGGAGCTACTGCATCCAAGATCTCATCATGATTTGGGTAGATAAGTCATGAAGATTGCTTTTTCTCAGACTCCAACTGACTTCTCTACACCAGCTCTATGCCACTGAATATAACCCCTGTATTTTGTATGTAATAGTTATATGATAGATAAATTATAAAAGAGTTAAAACTCTTATAAAAGAATTTTAATCACATACTATCCATAACGCCAAATTTCCCCAACTTTGACAGGAAATTTCGGAGCACAGATGATAAGGAAAAATCTGATTTAATTGTTTGGGCAAGAGAAGCAAGTAGGGGAGTGGTAAAATTTGCTGTCATAACAGAACGTCTCTTCTGTCTCAAAATGAAATGGGAAAACAAAGTCTTCCATTAATCCTCCTTGCCTCGTTGTCCAACACTGCTGGCTTTTTGCCTCTCAGGTTGGCGATTGTAGCCCTGACTTAACTCAGATGTTCTGTTTTCCTCAGTTATCCACTAAACTATAAAGTCACTTCATATCCTGACCTCCAGTTCAGACCCACGGGAGAGAGAGATGCTTAAAATACCTAAATTAAAATACATATTCTGCCTGTCTTACATGTGAGGAAAAGACTTTGTGTGATCTGTCTAGATTCCTCTATAATCTGATCAACAACTATATTTGAAACTTCCCAAAGTCTCAGTGGCAAATACCTCCTTTATTCCATCAGACATCGTCTAAGGATCCAGGTGGCAAGGAATGGGGTTATAATCACCTGTTGAGATCTACGGGCCTTGAGTCAGAAATGTGTGTCACAAAATCTTCCACTGCCATCCTTGTGTTTCAGAGCTACTAAAAAAACTGTAAAGAAAACTTTCATGATACCTATCCTGAAATGAAAACACACCATGATTTCCTTGAAAGATTGAAAATAAATCAGCCAGCATAAATTTTCCCCTTCCACCGTGTCAAAAAGTTTCATTACAAGAGAAAATCTCTATATTCACTCAGTGAATTACATTGTTGTATGTTCAATGATTGTGTAATTAAAAAAACACAAAACAATTTACATTGTATTTTTTTAATTAGGTAGTAAGAAATGCATTAAAACTCTAGCTCCAAATTTAAATAACACAATGAAAACATCTACTATAAAAAAGCAGTTCCTCTCTTTGTCTTATCTGAAGTTCGCTATTTGTATTTTGGTTATGTTGAGTAGTTCTACTAGTGGTAAGTAAAAATTTTGGATAAACTGCTCATCAAAGCCTACTGAAACTCCTTTAGTCTGATCTTTTATTGTTCCCAAACACAAAACTACTCCCCTAGTCAACCTCAAATTACTTCCATTTCCCTTAGTAAAGTTCTTCAGCATTAGCCAAATAGATACATCTTGGGTGGATAGAAAAATTCCATCAGCCTATTCTATTCTATTCTATTCTATTCTATTCTATTCTATTCTATTCTATTCTATTCTATTCTATTCTATTCTATTCTGTTCTACAGCTGATTTTTTGATCCAGTTTGCTCTTTGGCTTTGTGGCTGGTCAATTTCCTGAAGAGTAAATTTTTAGAAACCATGAAAACCATCTTACTTGCTCAATTTTCTAACTGTACTACTAAAACTTGTAAGATTATGAAATAGCTTAGCAGAGCTTTATTCCTCTCAGCTACTTCTGTTATAGTTCTCATTTTTTCAAAACTTTTAGCTGCAGATTTTGGTTTCTGATGGAATTTTGCCTTCTATGCTGTGGTGGGTTTTACAACCCAAATGTACTCATTTGGTTTCATTGTCTAACTGTGAGGAGAGATTTGTGGTACTCCCACACTGATGTTGAATGTTTTCAACATTTCCCAAGACACTACAGAAAAATCAATTGCACAGTGGGAGCTTGATATTCCTTTGTGTCCAGCCCAGTCTTTTGAAAAACACTTATCCATGAAATATCTTGCAGACAGCTCCTACAGAGCACTTTTTTCCTCACATAATTTTTCTCCCACTCTAATAAAAATTATTGATAAGTATCTGAATTTCTTGCACATTGCTTCAAAGGTGAGTCACACCGAAACTGTCCTCTTGTACACCAAAGCCAAATCAGTTGGGTAACAGTTAAATGAAAACATATTTGAAAAAAAAAAACCAAACCTCAGCTGTGCTATAAACTACTGACACATATACCTTCTACTTGTTTGTATGACATTAGAAATAAATCATAAATTGTGTATTAAACTTGCAAAACATTTTCCTTTTCAAGCCCTGCCTTACAAGCCAGCTCTTAAAGTGGCTGTTTAAGACAGTAGTGATTGAGCAGTTGGTTTAAAGATAATCCTCTGAGCAGGAAAACAAAGTAGTGGCAATCTGGAGATCCCAAGGGATCTCAGAGCAGGTGCTGCAGGGATCAATGACACTTTCATTACTCTCTTCATGCTTAATGAATGGAGCACATACTGTGACAACTATAGTTCTGAAGCACAGCACAAACCTTGAGAAAACAGGAGTATAATGCTCTAAGGTGTTCCTGTTCTGTGCACCCAAAGAGTGATCTGCTGACTCAAAGAAAATCTTGCATTACTTAGCAAATTTCCTCCTAAACAAAGATGTGCTTCAGCAGATTTCTTTACTTCAGTACTCTGGGAAGACCAAAACAATCTCAACTGTCTAGAGAACAAACACTCTGATAAACTTGTGGAGTGTTTTTGAGTTATAAAAATTATACGCTCTAATAAAAGTTTTGGGGGGATAGTTTTTCATCTGCCTGGGGCTGTGTTTTGGTGTGTTTTGTTGTTGTTACTGTTCTCTCCCCCTCCCCAACATTTTAAGATTTATAAAGAACCAACTCTGGGAAAAAAAAAAAAAAAGTAGAAACATTATTTTAGGGATGAGAGCCTCAGCCATACTCCAGTAATCGTCACTTCTGTTGCACAGGTTTAAGATGAGTCAAGGATAATTATAACATGTTATTACTATTGTTTTGCCTATTAGGAAGAAAGTGATTAATAGATAGGTTTTTAAAATGGCTATACCTGGAGCTATAGATGCTTAAAAGGCCACATGAGGCTGATTTCTTTTATTATTTAGCAAACTGACAACTGCATAAAAAATCAGGAATGTGTAGCAATATTTTGCACCTTGTTATACCATTCTAAAAAATGGATCACTGACAGTAAAAGTTAAGTCCAGTTTAATTCATATTGTAAATATAATTGAGAAGCTGTAAATTAAATGCAGTGTGTAAATATCAAATACTACTAATACTGCAAAGTATATTTGATTAACTTGCTAATTAAAGCAGAATTTTTCTTATGATAGAACCTTTTTACATCTGATCTCTGGAAAAAAAAAATAAATTCTGATTTCTTCTTCAAGATGTCTTCTTGACAAAATTGCATTCTGCTTTCTACTCTCAGACTCATTATGACTGATGATGGGTTGTGAGGACATGCCTAGGACCAAAGAGCTCTTGCTGATTTCTAAATTCTAGATTCTTGCCCCGAAGAAATCTCATTTTGATTCATGAAATGAATGAATCTCATATAAAAGTTACTGCAGGACAATTATTATGTATCTCTATTAAGTCTAATTTACCTTATTCCTGTTCTTTTTCCTTAAGTTTAACTTAGAATTATCTAGTATAACTTAAAGTCAAGCCACTTCCCATATCTTGAACTGAACCACTGTGTACCTCCAGGTACACAGTTCTTAGTTGGAAAATTGTGACAGACAATAAAGTTTGGGTTTTATCTAAAGTTATGATAGCTTTACCAGCCTTAACCGAGTGATCAAATAACCTCATAAACTTGCACATGGTCACTATCCAATATCTTCCCTTCTTTTTGCTCTTAACAGATAATTGATTCTGCATGAGCAGATCAGTGTAACAAGATGAGCTCTACTTCCTATGGACACAGAAGTCTGAGGCTATATATTGCTCACCATAGGTTACAAATCAAAAGCATAATTCCCTCAAAAAAGGTGATACTGTATCTTAAAGTACAGCAATTCTAGTCATGGCTGCTGAAAGCCAGTTTTCATGGTGACCATGAAAAGCTTCACATGTTGTTCTTTCGTGTATTGTGGATAAAAGAAAAATCCCTCCATCAACAGGGTTCATTTCTGTTTCTATTGAAAAAATATAACTAAAACAGAAATTAAACCATTTGTAAGACTCAAATCTTAGATGCTTTACATACTCATCAGAGAAATGAATGTGACTGACATAAACTGCAGAATACTAGAAAATGTCATCCACAGAAAGAAAATAATACAAATAAATATTATATTTCCTCTGTCTTGCAATGAAAAAGACTATGGATCCATTATGTGAGACTGAGGAAAAAATAAGATCCTAAACCTAAAAGAGCCTGGGGAAATTCTTCTCTTAACTGAGAGTTTGAATAACCTTTCTGAATGTTCACTGTAGTTTTTACCAAGCTGAATAAGGAATAATCCCAACTGAGTACCACTTTTAGCTGCAAGCAAAACAAAACAAAACAAATCTGTATAAAAAGTGTAAATACTAAGAGCTTCCTACAAAGAACCATGTTCAAGCAGGAAAAGATTTTTCTCTGCAGACTCAAATCTGAGCTTCTCTCCCTCAAGCCTGGGCACACTGACAAGGAACTAAAGGAATTTCAGTTATCAATAGCCTATTGCAATTGCAACACATTAATTAGGATCTGGTGTCAATCCCTGCGTCCTGCTGTGAGTTCAATGTCTCAAACACATGATGGTATTTCTTTCACAACTGGCATCAAATTAACTAGTAGAATATCAGCATCAGTGGAATTTCTGATTTGTTCTCCAAATGCTATTAATGAACAAACTATAACTCTTTTGCCTTTGTCTTCTCAAGTATGTTAAAGGGCAGAAATATGAATTCTGATGAAGTTCATCAACATTTAGTGCACTAACCTGAAGTGGAATAGCATATTTACAGGTATTTTTGTATATTTATCTCATATATTTGTTTAAATGATGATCAGCATTCCTGTAGCAATGTTACTCTATAATGTTTCCATGGTAAATGCAGGAAAAATATCCTATCAGAAATACTTACTTGTATAGAAACTACTTGATATAGAAACTAAGAAAAATGGTGAAAAATAGTTATTGGACGCCGCATTCTGGGGATTATAGTCATGACTTAGAAGGTTTCAATGTGCAATTAAAATGAAGGATATTTCGTGTGACAATGTGTTAGGCTCAAAATCCTGTTCATAGTCAAAGAGGAAACACACCTATATCTAAATCATGGAATTTATTTATTATAACTTATATCTTAAGAGCGTGGTCACTGTTATTCTCAAACTAATTGTAGCAGAAAAAGAAAGAATAATGTAGTCAACATTGTAAAACACACACTTGTTATATTTTAATCCTTTTCCCAGTGTTATGGTCATCTTTCTTTTGCTCTTTTGATCCCCGAGGCCAGTGCACTCCTCATCAGTGGAGATTTTCATAACATTACCAACATCTAGGATGAGCCTTGGGAACCCAGTCAGGTTCCTTGAGGGTCTGTATCACTGTAGGGCAGTCATCTTCCCTTCAAGTGCACTCACATGCACTCAAGTGCATCTCCAGTTGATCCCTGAGTCTTCCTATCCACAAAAATGCAGAAAAATCAGAGTGACTGGCTCCCACATGCTGCAGGGATTAAAGCAACTTCTGTGCCTCTGCCCTGGTCCCTCATTGTATTCATACTGAGAAGAATGGAGCCAGCTTGGGAATTTTAGTTTTAGAGTTTCTTATTCTTTTTTCCCTCAGAAACCACAGTGTCATCCTTACCTTATAAACATATCAAATCAGGAGTATGGTATGTGCCAGGCTTTCTAAGCTCATTAGAGCTTTTACGGAAGTGGTAGACGTGCTTAAAGAAATTGTGATTAAATGGCTGTTATACCCATGTACTTTGTTTTGTACTTTGAATTGTAGTATTGATGCTTTATTTAAAAGAAAATCCTCATAAGTATTATATCTTTGCCTGTGAAATAGTGACTTCAGTGCTCTGTGTATTAATAGCTTCATATTTAAATTTGTGAAATTCCTTAGAACAGTCCTGTGTTACACATAAATTGTTAACTCTGACTTTATGTTAAAGCTCCAAGAAAAAAAAATAAAAATGGTGCTACCATTAATCATTTGAGCTCCAGCAATGGAAATAGAAAATTCATAGTTGGAAAAAATAATAATTTGTCCTTTTTCTGCTAGATCGTACATATTTTGCTTAGGGCTGTGTTGTGTGGTTTTAAGCATGCTGAAATCAGCAAAAGGAAAAAATTCTAATAATATTACACACGTGATTATAGAAATCTGCTGCCTTCTAACCTGCAGACTTTGAAAATTAATGAACTGTATTAAAAAATGTGTTGCAGTGTTTCAATAATGCAAAATAAGACAACAGTATAAGAAGAATTGAGTTTTTCAAGCAAACCTTTTTCTCAAACACAGAAATTAAGTAAATATGATTCTTTCCCTATATGTAAAGAAGCAACATAGATGTTTTGTAAAGGATTTTAATCCTATAATTTATTGCAGTGTAGCTTTCTGAAAATTGTAGTTTACTGCTTAGCTTATAATTAATGTAAAGAGTTAAAGGTAACATACTGCTTCATTTTTGAACTCACGATCTTCTATCTAGGCTATATTTTCTGTAATTCCACCACTGTGGCCTGCAAAGATCAATCTTGTGCGTGCTTTATAGGAAGTACCTTGCTGTAATGTCCAGCAAGAGGAATGTCCCAAAAGCACCAAAATATTTCAATTTTTCATTCTAGCTTGTGCAAATTAGAGAGCTAGGTGGCAAGCCACAAAAGGCTGGGCTGGCTTTTTGATCATCAAAACTTTACACTATTTATACAGGCTAAAAAACAAAGGCATCAACATTCATTGATTACAAATTACATAACTTTTTTATTAATCAGTATTCAATGCCTTATTTGCTAGTCACATCTCCCAAGTCTCATGTTAATTGGTCCACATGCACATTTCTTACCTACCTTTGAGTCCGGGGTCTATTTTGAGTAGGTGATCCATGAGTTGGTCATGATCTCCCACTTCCAGAATTAGCCTCCCCTAGTCACTGCTCAGCTCTGCTGACTTCACTTTTGGTGGCTATTGTCCAAACAGACCACTCATCTTGGGATTGTCTTCTGTTTTCCATAAAATAAAAGATTAACCAAGCATACATGCAATTACTTAATCATAACTGTCTGGCTGTAACAACTAAATAACCACTAAAAAAAAATTACCAAAGTGTGATACAAATCTTGAGAGTCTTGATATCATGAATGTTTTGGTTTTTGCTTTTAACCTAATCTAAGGACATAATCAGGGGTATCCTGCAGAAGAAATACTCTTTTACAGGATATAAATGTTTTAAAATACATTTTAGAAGCACCTTACAGATACTTAGACTATTTTAGTGGACAACAGCAGAGAAGAGTGAAAATCACAATATATTACTCAAAATATTATCCAAAAACATTAGGAATATTGGACAAATAATATGGGAGAGAATTGTGAGGGAAATGGGTTTTCACAATTTTATATACAGTGCAAATTTTGTCAATTATTAAAGCATTGCATGTATTGTATCTTCCTCTTCTAACAGATACTTCAGGTTAGACATAACAGTGTAAAAATTTAAGGGAATTTTATATTATAAAACTATAAATCTGCCTCACAGGAGACTGAAATTATTTCAGATTGTTTTTCTTGTGTGTTCTGCTTAGAGACATGCTGTACATAATATGAAACATGA
The DNA here is from genome assembly GCA_035222235.1 of Margarornis squamiger. NCBI lineage: Eukaryota > Metazoa > Chordata > Aves > Passeriformes > Furnariidae > Margarornis > Margarornis squamiger. The sequence goes on along the minus strand of JAWWTY010000077.1, from coordinate 10,738,834 downwards.
CCAATAGCTTGATATACTTGTTAAGAATGTCACATAGCCATTTTGGGAAACTGCTGTTACCCTGGAGACCAAAAGTAGAATTTATCTGGACAATTTCAACCTCTTGTGGAGCTTATGAATCAGAACTTGAGCAACCTCCACTCATAAATATAGTATAATGGGTATGAAAAGTTGAAAAAAACAATAATTGGTTTAAAAACCTCAATTTAAGGTTCAAGCTCATCAGTAAGAGAAAAAATTGTCTCATAGCAATGGTTATTTGAGCTAACCATCACCTAGATAAACTCACTTTATAGTCAAAACAGTAAAACCATCACTTCAGAGCATTATTTTGCTACACCTGGTTTGATGATTTCTTTAGGATGAGTTGTGCCCTAGATTTCATATGGGGGACTCTGTACACTTAATGCACTAGAATTTAGGTATCTCTGTAAGTGAGCAAAAGCTCCCATTATAATCACTGGACATGCAACCAGTTCAGTTGATGGAGTCTGTGGGACTCGGAGCCATTGGGACTCTGAGGCAGACAATTGTGTCTGGTCTACTGACCACCACTCCAGGCACTATTTACTGAATTGCATATTGAGCACTCATGCAGACACCTACATGCTAGAACCTAAAGTGAGTGGTTCTCAGTATGTCGAATAAATTAATAGCAGTAACCACGAAAACACATTGTTAGTAATTAACTATACGGAGGCTGGTTTACATTTCCGTGTAGATGTGAGTAGTTCATATATACAAGCTGCCCTGCAGATACTGAATCAAACGAGTTTCATCCCTGGTGGGCATGTGAATTTTATGCAACTGTCTACTGTATGGTTTGCTAGCATGCTGGAAAAATGTCTAGAACCATTTCATCTTCATCTTCATGCTCTCTGTATTTTAGGTTCATAACTCTCTGCATTCTAAACAATTTGTTTAGTTATCAGGCCTTCTCTGGTGTCTGTGGAAAATGAACTAGTAAATAAAAACTACCCTAAGACATAGCTTCATGTAATTTTGAGAAAAAAATGTAAGCATTCAAAGCACTTTGGTTCCTGCAATGTCAAGAAGAATTGTCTTCTCCCTGAATTGTGAATTAATGGGCTATACTTTATCTACAGGCCATTGACTTTTCCTGGAACTCCTTCTCTATCTCATTTGTTTACAGTATATCTTAATGGAAGAGGAAGATGTTGTAAGAAGGCTTGAAAAGAAAGTCTGTTTTATACAAGCAAAGTTGCCTGGGTTTTCAGTCATATGTACAAACTGCCTGCAAATAGTCGAAGTCTCTATTTTTGTTGCCAAAATCAGATACTGGACAAATAAATTTCAAATTAAGGTAGAGTCACCCCATTGTCATTCTAAAGTTCTTTAAAGAGACATATATACAGGTAAACTTGGGAAAATGCATTATATTAGGCATATTTAAAAATTTTTTTTTTTTTTTTTTTAAGAACCCACATCTGCATAGTGGACTTCAAGAAAGGAACTAATGTTGTTGCTTTCTGAATAAGATTGAATACCATTACTGGATCTGGGACAGAGTTCATTTTCTTCCTGGCAGCTCTATGGTTCTGTGCTTCGGACTTGTAACCAAAACTGTGTTGATAACTCATAGATTTTTAGTGCTTACACAGCCCCAAGGCCTATTCTGCTGCTCATGCTGCCATCCAGTGAGTAGGCTGGGGTTGCACCAGAAGGTGGGAGAGGACACTGCCAGGACAGGTGAGCTCAGCTGACCAAAGGAACGCCCCATGACTTCATGCACAATAGTAGAAACTGTTTCATCTATGACTACAATAGTTGTAATTTTTCAAGTCTGTCTTTTCAACTAATTGCAAACTATTCAGCACGATTTCACTTTGCAATTTCATCAATTTGCATATGGTGCACATGGCCAATTTGAGCTGCATTTGAGCTGAACAAAATTTATAGCTGTTAAGATTTCTTAAAAGAACAATTTCCTGTATATTGCATAGTTTGCAAGAGCGTTTGTACAGTTATATTATTTGATGCCTTGATAATGTAAATGCATTATATCAAGGGCCTTGTAGTCATACAGTAAAAGAGAATTTCTTCAAAATTAGAAGCCATTAAACAAGTATTGTCATTTAATAGACAAGAACTGAGTTTCTAGTGGAAACTGGCTATACTTATGTTGATCATTATACGCTTCTAAGGATCTCTAACTTGGGTGTTTTCTCAAGATCAAAGGACTTGGTCTGTGTACTGAATTCTACTCCTGAAGGAGTGATCAAGATCTTAATTGGGCCACCATTGTTCCTTAGTTAGTCTTAAAGGTAGATGAGAATGATAATCTCTGCACATGTTCTTCTTGGTCAAGGATTGCAGTTACCTTGACAGTTCGTGCCATCAACTGCACCTGCAAATCCAAGAGCAGGAAGAAGGCAACAGGTTTTGTAGGATATCACTTTATTTCCTTCTGTAGTTCTTCTCTATCACTGTCAACATCCAACACATCAATAAGAGATTAGCAACGTTCACTACATTTGCATTGGTTAGTTCTTCAGCGTTGTTTCCATATAAAATGCAATTATTTTCTACATGTATCTGGTTTTAAGTAGAGGTCAATTATTGTTATAAGCCCAAAAGATCTTGAAGCATTTATTCTCTTCTGAATCACAACTCCTCCTCTTATTTGCCTATACATATGTTCAGAATAGGCCAAATACACAGTTTGATGCCTATACAAAGTGCACCTGTCAACAGAAACTGTTTATAAAGTCAGATCAAACTAAATTAAAAAAGCCCAGCAACTTCTGTTTTGTAAACTAATAAGTACTGAATTCTTATAACAAAATAAGCAAACCTTCAGAAGTCTTCAGGAAAAAGGAAAAGGGATGGCAGCTACTAATAAATTCGAAGCATTCTTGAAAGTCTGTCTCTTTCACAGTAATTGTAAAAATCTGGCCTTGCTTATTTAAGATTTGAGGATTCTTCACCATTCTATCAATGATAAAATTTTGTTGCTAAAAGGAATGAAAAAAACCCCATGTAATTTGCTAGCAGCTTGCAATCAAGAGAATTGGAATCTGTAATGTGAATACCCCAGACAATCCTTTACAGAAGATAATTGTTAATTATCATCACCTGTTTACAATTTCAGTTAACAATGTGCTTTGACTAAGGATGCTGTCTCTTAGAGAGTGCTCATACCTCCTTCTGAAATTAAAAATAACTGGCATAAATACTGTGATATTTGGGCTAGACTCTCATTGCTTGAAAATAGCCAGTGAAGCTGGTTTCTCAAAGTTTTCCATGTATGGGAAGAAATCACACATCCCCAAAATAATTGTAATCTGTCTTTTTTTACTACCTCACAGTGGCAGGTGATATGTATCTCAGTCTTATCTGAAGCTCTTGGGTCCTACTTGAGTAAATATTAATGAGTTATGGTCTTCACTGTAATGCTATGCCAGATTTTTCACTGAAAAGAATCTCCTTTATATAAAGTTTCAGTAATTTATGAAACATATATATAGTTAAGTTATTCTTGAAGGTGTAAATCTAGCTTTACAAAATCTACCTCTAAAGGTGGGAATCCATATTAGTAATCTCCATTTTAAACACTGGTGAGCTGAGACATGAAATTTCATTTGTTGGTTCAGTTTGAAAGAAAAGCTTGTTGAAATGTAATTTGGTCTTTAAAACTGCCTTTTTTTTTTTTTTTTTCTCTCTCACTTCTTTCTATAAGAAGAAAATTTATTCTAGAGGTCTGAGCTCTGATCTTGCAACAATAATATTAAACAGCTTTGCCATTGCACTGTGATAGTACTGGATGAAGTACATAAAAGGCAACTTGGTCATGAGTGAAAAAGAAGGGTTATGAGCCTTCAATCATAGACCAGACTGCTATTAGTTTAAAAGGATAATATTTATGGATAAAATGTTCAACAGGAAGACTGTCTTTTTCTGTATATATTCAAGCACAAGTGTGATTTTCTTTAAGAGATACATTGATGTAGCATAAAATGAAATAAAATAAAGTAGCTATTTTTAAATACAATACAGCTAGAGATTCAGCATAATCTAAGGAAAGACTTTAGGTTATCTCAGATCCATCTAGTGCTGCAAAGGCCTGAAAGGTGGAGTTTGGTTAATGTTCATATTAAGTTGAAAATGAAATGCATTTAAGAAGAGAGTTGCAATGCAGGATGAATGAAAGATCCCAGGAACCGTGGACTTATGCTGTCATTTGCACAAAGATAATTTCCAAAATCAAGAGCTCTGCTCAGCCAGAGTTAAGATAAAAAGAAAAGAATCCTTAAAATAAGGCCACCAGTGCAGAGATGATGCAAATACAGACTGTCAATGTTGTGAGGTTTTTTTTTTAAGTCATTGAAAATCCTTCAATGTGGATTCTGTTTCTAACATATCAGTAGCTTTGTGAAGTCTGTTACAAACAGAACTATGTGCCGTAATGTTGGCATGTATATAAAGGTTTACTAGGTGGTGAATGGAAACCACTAGCAGGAGGAATCCCTGGCTTGATATATCTCTATTTTGAAAACACAAAATATATCTTAAAAGAGCAAGAAAGAACTGGCTGGGTGAAAGCAATTCACCAGGTATATAATTCACCTTGATGCCATGTTTAAGGTGTTGGAGGCTCTCTAAAAATTTGTGAGAATAGAACTTATGTTACTGAATGGTACGGATAATATACATCTATCAAGAGATCAAACAGCAGATAGAAAAATATACTGATGAAGAATTTAACAGCTTGTGTAGGAACCTTACCTTTATCTTATTCATCACGTTTTATCACAGCAAAATGCCTTCTTTCATTATCTTGTCTGCCTTTCCAGTTTATCTTGACATAAACACCATTTAACACTATAAAATATCCTGTTCACATTCAACTAGAATATTTCCTTAGTTAATGTCTTCATTTGTTTTGGGAAGAGAGAGATAGGAAAGGAGAACAGGAGGGAGGTATCAATTTTTAATTATTTGATTATGACTGTTTAGTCATTTTTAGTAATTAAAATGTTTTGGAGTATTTGAAGCTTACACAGTAATTTAAGCTCATCCAGCACTGTGCAGCCAGGTATTTTGCCTTTATTTGAAGGAGCATGATTGGGAGTCAGTAACAACAGGTGTCTTAAAACACAAAAATATTTTTGTTCTACCATTAGAGAATTGCACTAGAATAGCAAGACCCTTTCTCAAAAGCCATTTTATGTGCTCCTTTGAAACAGCATACAGTGTAATGTTACTAATGAAAACTAATTGAAGTTGTCAGAGAAATGACTGTAGAGACCCCTTTGTGCCAGTGGAAATAAATTTTATGCTGAATAAAAACTTACAAGATTTCATCTTCTTTTACTGTGCAAACAATACAGGCTAGTCTGGTGTTGTTTGCTGGATGTTGATTCTGTATGTATTACTTGCAAAAGGACATAAAAAGCTAAGGAAAAACATGATAGACTGAAAAAAATTATATTTGAAACAGAACAAGAAAATATATATTGACTTATACACATTATAAACCCTTATGAATTATGAGTTATAGAAATAGCCTAGTTGCTAATAAAAAATTATAACTAATTTAATAATTTTTAACGTAGTAGCTGATAGGCATCTATGAGATATAATGGCCTTGTTGACCTTCAGGACGTTCACACGGGCCCACACCTCAATCCCATTCAGGTTCCCTGTGGATGTCATCACTTCCTTCCAGCATGTTGACAGTTCCACACAACTTGATGTTCTTGGCAAATCTACTGAAGGTGCACTCAATCCCACTGGCCATGTCACTGACAAAGATGTTAAAAAGTGCTGGTCCCAACACTGATTCCTGAAGAATGTCTCCACGATTACAATAGACATGAGGCAGTGAAATGAACACCAATGAGGAGACATGTTCTAATATAATCTCCATCATGACCTATTGCAGTCAACTCACCCACACAATGACATATTTATCATTACCTTTATTTTTATCAGAGGTATACATGCTTATATGGAAAATATTAACTCATCACAGACCACAATCAGCTAATACAGTATTTTGTGATTCATAAGTGTTTTCAAAAGGCTTTTTATTTCAGACATTATGGAGACAACTTTAAAAGTATGTATCCGAAGCTGTTAAATCATGCGTTAAAGAAATTTTCCTACTCATTAAAACTTTTCATGGGCAATCAGTGCTTTTCCTCTTATAAACCATCAGAAAAATAGATGATTTTACAGAGAGATTTTTAAACAACATTCTTTAAATTGACATATGCATTATTGCATTTTCTATGCTACAGTATAAAAACCAAGAACTGATGTTAGTTAACTGACCATTCTCCTTGACATTAAACCACAGGTTTTTTACGTAGAAAGGCTTCTGGATTTTTCAGTATTGTCATTATGCAAAGACTAATTCTTAGTTAAAGACATACCAGCTTTTAGTAGTTCTTATTGCTTATGCTATTTTGTATTATGATGTTATGCTCTGCAAGCTAATAATTTAGCTGTGTAAAAAACCTAGTTCATCTTCAGATCAATATTTATTTATACCAGGTAGACTCATATGTACTCACCATTTTGTCTTGACCCAAAAGCAGAACCTTTATTCAAAACAATTATTTAACAGTTTTACCCCAGAAAAGTATTCCTAAACAGTAAAAGTAAAATAATCTCTTTTAGTGATACATTTGTAATACAAAGCAGCTTGAAGTTTCTGATTGCAAAAGTTTTGAAAAGTTAATAAATCCTATTTAAATTGTCTTCAACCCTATCAAGATTTTCCATTGAAGGGATTTCTTCACAAAAACATATTACAAACTGCCTTCTGCATGATTTCTGTTTATCTCCTTGAAGAGTATTGTGTTTATTTTGTTATTTGAAAATAATACTACCTATACTAGAGTTGTTTACCTCTGAAAGAAGGTTTTTGGTATCACACAGGTAAAGAAACCTGGATATGTGTTTGAAGTTAATCCTAATTGTATTGCTGATGTTACCCATGAACAAAAATAGATTTTCAGTAGGTGTATATGCTGGATTGCTCACCAAAGCAAATAGATTTAATTGACTCAAATATCCATGACTCATTCACAGCAAATTTGGTTTTAAAAGAGTCAACAAATGAAGCTTGAAAAATATAAGCTCTTAATTTTCAAATCTGTTTTACGTGAAGTGAAACATTTTTTTTCCCCAACATACCTCCATATTTTTCATTTGATTTATCCTTCAGGGACAGAACATCCAGGAGCAAGCATTAAATCTTATTTTTGCTTGAGCCTACAGAACTGTGGAGTTGTTCCCCTTTCCCATTCAACATATATACAAAGTTCTACTCTACTGCAGCCTTACTTTTCCTTCTCACAGTTACCTGTATATGTTTATCCTGCAATTCATTCCTCAATCTTGTGCACGTTAAAACAAAAGATTATGCTATTTTCCAGGGAGGAACACAAAATACTGACTTCAGTTAAGCCAGACATTTCAAATCAGAGGGGCCTTTCACATATGGGCTTTTGATAAGCTGGGGAAGGCTGCTAAGTAGGCATTAAAGGTAGTTGGCTTTTGTAAAATTCTCTCATTAACTGAGGATTGTATAGGATAGATAAACTTATAGTCTTCAGTCTAGGAATGTTTAATCAGCTTTTTCTATGAGAAAATGGATGGGTTGGCAAATCTGGAAGAAATAAAAAAGATTTCTTCTCTGTGAAAATTATTTTTTCATATTTGACTAAGGAATACAACAGAAAATTACTCAAAATGGAGTGGGAAAGACTTCTAACTAGCAATTAGTTGTAGCAGCTTTTATTTAAAGGCAGATTCATTCTAAATACAGGGTGCTTTATGGCAAACAAAGTTCTTTTTTGTATTGGTTTCATTTCCTTTCTGCATTGAAAGCTATGACCTTGGATCATATTTAATAGATTTTTCACTTGGAGCTTCCAAAGGCACTATCAATTTTGCTTTATTTCTCACCAGCTGCACTTTTGTTCACACAGTTTCCCACATATGCATGGACAGTTACATTCTTTATTCTAAACATGACAGTTTGTCCTTTTACACTTTGATGTTTATTTTGACAAGACCAAAGTAATAAGCAACCCCAATAAAAAAAAAAAAAAAAAAAAAAAGAAAAAATCTCTTACAAGAGCAAATTTAGAAACATTACCAGCCCCCTACATTCACATTTACAAGAAAACTTGAGTCACTGGTTTGGGGAGCACTCCCCCTTTGCTTGCATTTCCAAAATGACAGTTAAAACACTGTTTTAAGGAGAATGATTTTTAGGTTCTACTCTTGAGGAGCACTTACAATAATTCCACCTGCTCTTGAGTTTTTAAATATGTATTTTCAAACTTAAAATTAGAATATCTTTTATGAAGCAATACCTTTGACAGTGAATTATATTTCAAACTCATGAAAAAAAAAAAAGAAAAAAAAAAGAAGCAGCATTAGCTTTTCTCCCTCAAGTATGGTTTTGCTTGGTACATTTGCAACCACTTTGGTCCATACTGACAGAAATATGCAGGCAGTATCGTTGGAAATATAAGTGATTTTTCACAGTCACTTCTTGCAGTTCTGTGGCGTTGGAATAAACTTAATGTTTCGTGAGATGTAAGACAATGAGCCATCTCCTGGACTTCACTTTTTTTCTTGAGAGGTGACAAGTTCTCTCCTGAGCCTCCTTTTCTCCAGACTAAACAACTCCAAAGTCCTCAGCTGCTCCTTATGTTTCAGACTCTTCAACAGCTCAGTTGTCCTTCTTTGGTCATGCTCCAGAACCTCAACGTCCTTGGTGTAGTGAGGAGCCCAAAACTGAACCCGGGATTCGAGGTGCAGCCTCACCAGTGTTGAGTACAGGCGGATGATCACTGCCCTAATCCTGCTGGCCACACTGTTGCTGACAGTATTCCCAAGATCTCTGTTGTCTGGTGTTTTCACTACGCTTTCTATGACTTATCCTGAATGAACACTCCACTGCGAAGACAGTGAGGGGAAAAAAATACACTATATCTTTCTCTGGCAGATCTTTTGTGCAAAACACGTCCCTGTAGGCTTGATTTTGCAGTGAGTACTGCAGGTGGAGTAGTTCCAATGTCGTGAACGCACTAAGCCTAGCAGTGAGGTGTGCAGCCCTTGACTGAGGCGATTCTTAGTAAAGCCTTTGTGTACCTATGAAGGCAGATATCTACCTCATTTTTCTGTATGTGTGAGTGCATATAACAAATGTACACTGAAACATGAAAGCCAGGTAGTTATTGTAATCAGTTCATGCTTTGCCCTCCTATTTTCCTCTTCTTGTTTATAGTTAAGGTATGAAAATGAATTCTGGATTACACTTGTTCAGAGTTTGAGACATATAGCTGACTTCTAGAGAACAAGCATTAATAGTATTACATTGGTCATCATGACGTGAGGTTTGCTTTTTGGGTTTGTGTGGGCAAAGACTTTCTGACTAAAACAAGAAAGTATGTAATGTAGAAGAAAGGATTTTCTGCACATTGAAGAGTAATGGAATTTTATGATTAGTAGAATTAGAGCATGTAATGGTAAATGTTATTTTGCATCATTTTTGTAAAAGAGCTTGGAATGTGATGGTTATAAAAACCATTTTTAGTGGTCTTTCAGAGTCTAGTCCAGTACTACAGTAGAGTTGTATCCAAGAAGACAACTGATCATGAAAGACAAAAGTAGGTTCGATAACCCAGTTTTGTGAAGATAACATGAAACTGGAAGTGGTGTTATAGACCATAAACTGCAAGGTGCTATCGACCTTGAAGAGATTGACATGATAAAGCAAATTGCTGGAGGAATCATAGAGAAATTTAATCAGGTCCACAAGTATGGCCACTTAAATATGAATAAGGCATATATTTCTAAACTAAGCTGGCTGTTTACCTGAGTATTTTTAGATAGTATTCTTTACAGTTTTCTTCCTACATGCTTTGAGAAAAGCTCTTTTGGAAGCAATCAGGTGAATGGCTACCTTAACCCTCAAGGAAGTCTAAATAGTATAGTCTAAATGCATATATATATATTTACACACATACGTATATTTTACCTTTTTCTAGTAACTTGTCAGTTATTGCCCACCTATTACACTATCTTTTCTGAGTTAGCTCCAGCTAATCAGATGCTGATTGGGGCTTCTAGAATACACTTGCTGATGATTATGTGTTATTTTAACAGGAGAATGACAATAATTTCCTGTAATGCCACTTGTTAAGGTAATTATGCTGTAATTGCCTTATCAAGGTGTCACAGAGTAGAGAGGAGAAACTTTGAGATTTCACAGCTGCTGTCATGCTTTGATAAAGTGTTATCTTGAAAATATTTTATCAGTCATCAAGCTAAATTTCTACCAGTTGTTTTAAATCAGAAAAATCTGTCTCAGGTGGGGCATATGACCTCTGAATCTGATGTTTCTCAGCCTGATAATTAGGGAGGATATATTATCTTTTTGTTAAGGCATAAACCTACCAACAGACTTGCATAAAGAGGAGTAACTAAATACAGGTTCATGAAAGTGTCTTCTGATTTTCAAAAGTGAGAAGCATCTTGCTATGAAAATATAGACTTCAAATGTAAACTTCGGTTTAGAGTACAGTTACAGTTATTTGGATATTGTCTCTGATGAGAGACAATAGAGAAATAGATAATGTGACAGGTCAAAAGTAGGAATATGATAGGTTGCATAAACATGTTTTATTTATTAAAGACTTATAAACAGTCTTAATAAGAGCACTCACTTACCCACATCCACTTGCCAAGACCTGCTTAACAGGAACAAAACCTTGACCTCTGTTTACCTTGGTTCCGAAACACAGAATACCCAACGAGAATGTAGGGTATATCAAGTGTCTGAAATGCACCATTTGCAATTTGTAAGAACATCTAAAGTGATTTTTTTTTTTTTTTTTCACACTTAGTTTAGTCATACAACCATGAACTGGGAAATGTAAGTAATGCCCATGGAACACACACACTGAGCAATTGACTGCTCACTGCCATTAATTCCATCACGTGTACTCATGACAGTACAACTCAGAGAGAAGTAGCCACTGCTTCAGCTTGTGATGATTGTCTTTTAAATTATTAGTAGTAATGATAAGGACAAAAATAGCAGACAATTAGGCTCATACAACCTATATCATTATTTAGACTTGCATTTGATGTCAGCAAGAATTAAGTGTTGTGCACCTTACTGGATCTAATTCAAATGTATATTTTAAGAATGGCAAATAAATGTGCATATATTTTATGCATTTGCATCTGTTTCATATGTTCAAGCAGCTGATGCAATATACCATGGTAATGATTATATAAGCAATGCACAGATAGGTACACTTACTTGATTAACTTCAGATCTTGCACTGAAGCACTTCCTCAATCAAAAAAATTGAGAAACTACATTTGGAGGGGGAAACATTTTTCTCATATTCTTCCCAACATATCTTTCCTTCTCTTTAAACTACTTAGAGATGTGCTGCTAACTGTGTAATTTTCTGGGTGAAGGTACCATGCAAAATATCAGCTTCAATTTGTGGGATTATAGAGTGCAAAATCCAGTAAAAGAAGTATCACTGAGAGTTTTGAACCAAATTTAGCAATCCATTTGTCAGCTGGAAGAGAAGAAGAGATACATTTCTAGCAGTGTTGCTGGGACATTTTAAGTGACCCATTAATGAAAACTAATACTCCATCAAATTTACAGGGGCAAATTCTCAAACCAGTGAAATTTTTCTATCTACTTGAAACAGGTTAACTTCTCAATATTAAATCTAATTATTACCAAAACCTCAGAGATTGTCTGAGAATAGAAGTTACAACATTTGTGACTAAAATAATAGGAAAGAATGAAAGCAGGAAAAGGAAAGAATAGGATTCAGCATGCATAGGGATTTTTAGAAAGGATCTTTGGGGAAGATAGTCTGAGGAACAAAAGGTGAATTTGCATCTTTAATATGTGATACTAAAGGCAGAAAACCAATCTATATATTCTAAAACATTCTGAAGCATAAACGTGAAAGGAAAGCTTATGGTTTTACCAAATTTTTTTAAGTATACGAAAGAAAGAACTTATTTTACAAAAAGTAGAAGAAAGAACTCTCAATCAAAGCAAATACATGGAAAGCAAAAAAAACCCACCCAAACCAAAACTATCATGTAGGACTAAAATGAAAATAGACAATATGAAAAATGGATTTGTAGGTAACAAAAATAGATGCAGAAAGTTTACACAAAAATATAGAAATAAGAGAGTTCCACCATGTTACTGGGATGGAAAGCAAATTTGGTATTTCATAGAGAAGGCAGAAATATTAGTAACTTTCTGTATTTTAATTTCTATAAAAAAACCCAAATAAATGAAATTAGGGCCTGAAACAGCATATTTCTAAGAAAGAGAATATGAGTGGGAAGACCTGTTTAGTTTAGTTTGATCGTATTCATTGTCAGTCCCAGAAAGCATTAAAAGCCTAAGCTATTCAATAACCACTGACCTATTACCTTTGAGAATGCATAAAGAATGAGGGATGTACAAGTGGCCTTCAGAATGATAAATAAAATAAAAGAGAGCTTGGGCTTTCAGAACTTCCTAGTATATGATAAGACAATTTACCTTTTTGAACCTTCAGGAATACCAGAACCACATGGATTTGTAAGTTTAGCAGCAGTCAAACTTGAACCGTTCTCCTGGTAAGTGAAGCAACAGATGAGGTATATCAGCAAATTCTTTGATACTGTCCTATACTGTATCCTTAAGACCAAACTACAACTATATTATACTTATGTGCAACTTGTTCAAAAACTTAACCAAGTGTTCATTAATGTTTTAGCTAATAGAATAAAGATTGCATTTGGTTGCTGTCAGATTGTTCTGAGAGACTGGCAGTTCTGAGGACTGTGATGGTTTTGGCAGGGGTAGTGTTAATTTTGGTCACAGTGCCCAGTATGGGGCTGTGTTCTGGATTTGTGCTGAATACAGTTTTGGTAATACAGAGATGTCTTTGCTATTGCTGAGAAGGGCTTACATGAAGCCAAGGTATTTTTTGCTTTTCATACTGCCTTGCTGGCAAGGAAGTCGAGGGGTGGGAAAGGGAAGCTGGGAGGAGACAAAACCACACAACCAGGACAGCTGATCCAAACAGACAAAAGGGATATTCCACACCATATGATGCCATACCCAGTATATAAAGTGAGGGGAAAAAGGGACATTCAGAGTGATCGTGTTTGTCTTCCCAAGTCACTGTTGCATGTGATGGGGCCCTGCTCTCCTGGAGATGGCTGAACACCTGCCTGCCCACGGGAAGCAGTGAATTAACGCCTTGATTTGTTTCCCTTGTGTGTGCAGCTTTTGCTTTCCCTATTGAACTGTCTTTATCTCAACCCACAAGTTTTCTCACTTTTACCCTTCCAGTTCTCTCCCTGATCATGCTAGTGTGGAGTGACTGAGAGGTGGTGTGGTGCTTGGTCGCCGACTGGGGTTAAAACATAACAATGACACATGCTGTAATAAAACAAATTCTGTTTTAATATAAGGGATTTTTTATTTTTCAATAAACATGGCCAAAAATGAAGGTTGCTCAGAAAAGTTGTGGAATCTCCATCGTTGGATTTATTTGTGGCTTGACTTCACCTTGATAAACCTCATCCAACTTTGAATATGCTCTTGCTGGAGGAAGAGATGGGAGCAGAAGTACTTTCCAACATAAATTATTCTTTAATTCCACAATTACATTAAAGTTTTTGTCGAAAATTGAAAGAAAACATGGAAAGATTGGAATAAAAGGCAATCTGGATATATTGACAAAACCATTCATAATCAGTAAAAAAAAAAACATCTCAAAACTCCTTGAGAAGCTAAGAGCAGAAAAATTACTTGTGAAGGATTTGAAAGTCGATTTCTGAATCTTGGTCTTTTCAAAAATACTACCCCATCAACAAGAGGGAAATTTTGGCTTAGGATCTAGATATCTGTCCTTTGGAAAAAAAAAAAAAAAAAGATATCAAGTTTTGTTCTCAGCTATTCTGTGTGCAAGGCAATAAAGATAGATGTAGGAAAACTAACTAATAGTTCCATTCTAGTCAGGACTTCTGAGGCTTCATGCTGAGCATTCAGTCTGGTTTTATAAATGTTATTTTAAGAAGATTGAAGCCAAATCAGCAGTAGCTGACAAAACATCAGAGAGAACACTAAGGCTGTTAAACACATTTTATGACAAAGGTTAAAGGAATTTTTGAAATCTTTTAACAAAAATGTGGGGATGATTTTGGTGTTCTTCCAGTACACAAAAATAGGATGCTATGTATCTATTGTGCCATTGGACAATAAAGTTAGGATTCATGAACGTAACATGCACTTAAGAAATGTTAAAAAGTTAACATTAAGAAAGGTTAAATTCTGTCAAACAAGATTTCTAACCATAAAAACACTAAAGAACTGGAACAGGTTATTGAGGACTGTCATGGGACATCGGCAGCAAATTTCTAAAAATATTTAGACAATCTTCTGCCTGTGATAGTCTGAGAACACTCGATTCTGCCTTAATATGGAAGGATAAATCAGATAATCTCTTGACTTTTATTCTATATTTATTTTATAATGCTGATGACAAACAGTTACCAATTATTTTTAGTGGGATCACAAAAATTGCAGAAGGAACTGCTATTCACATAGCACTTTTTGCTGTTTAGCACCATGAGACCTTCATCCGCCTGCAGTCATCCATGGTTCAGTGACAAAACCAGTGTCCCTCCAGATAGTACTCAATGCCGCCGAGATGGGGAGATCCTACATCATCACACAATTGTTTCACAAAAATCTCACCCAAGGTTGTACTGTAGCAGAGTTGGATGGGATCAGAAGCAGCTGTGGCCCTAGGAGGGCAAGGAGAGGCTGTGGAGCCTCTGCACCTCACCCTGACATTGCCATACCTTGTTGCATCCCTCATTCCAGTAGCTGTTATATTGGTCATCAAATGACTTTTCTCTAAGCCATAAAAATGGCATGAAAAATGGCATGGGGGAGGAGAAGTGACCTTGGTTAGTAACAGGAGAGCAAGAACTTGTAAAGTGAAAAACAACAACCACATAATGGCTTGAAATCATAATCCATGAAAAGACAGAAAATGAGAGACACAGAGTGAGTATAGTCAGAGGGAACACGGTGAGGCAGAGCTGCTGGAGGCAGGATGTGGTCAGAACACAGCAACTTTCTCTCAGGACAGATGTATGCTGCCATGTCCAGCCAGGCTGGCCTCGAAAGCAACTCTCTTCCCACCTCAAAGGCCTAGTCAATTAAACAAATATTTAAGCAAATGACGGCATAGATCAGGGAGGAAGGACAAACTATGGAACTGCTGTGCAATTTTCATTTTGTTCCTTTATTTACATAATTTTAATTTGTTTTAGTCATTAGTTACCGGTTTCTTGATTTAGTGAAAAGGTTCTCCTGTGTATGCTTGTATGTCTAATTGACAGCCTGTGTTTTAGTGAAAAATTTAAGGATGAAATGAGTTACCCATTGACACACCCACTGACATTTAGATCAACAGAAATGCATTTCCAAAGAAGCAAATTCCTTTAATGCCCACTGATGGCTTTGTGGACAGAGATACAGCATTGCTTCTGTATTTCTGCTAAATGACATAAGCCATCATTTTATATCATGATGTTGATTTATTCTGCTTTCTTGCTTTTTGAATATTTGATGTCCCTCGTATATGTCAAAAAGAAATTTTATGATATGGCTTTTTTTTTTTTTTATATTCACTTTGCATTTACTTTGATGCTTTGAAGCTTCACAAATATATTTCAAGTGTCAAAGATTTTCAGACAGTGGTCCTGCTGGTTTCAAAACAGACAGCTAGATATTTTGCGGCGAGAGGATAGAAGACCACTGGAATAGTCAGGTTCCAATAATCAGAATACCCTGACAAAAATATGCCTTGGAGATATGTACTGGCTTTTACTAGAACGATACTAAAAATACACAGCATCCCAATGAGGACAACTAACAAATACTGACAAGGCTTGGCCTTGTCTGAAGGAAAAACATGTAGTGATTCATTTCTGCAGGAAATCCTTCTCTGTGCTTTAACAGTATTTGAACACTAACAAGACTGAACATCCCCTGCTTGTGTGGAGAACTGCGCAGTAAAAAAAACAAACCAGTTTTGATTTTTCTTTGTTACAAAAATGTGAGACTGGTTTAAAATCTGAAATATGTTTTAAGAAAACCAATCTTTTAATGGACTTTACATAGTTTTGAAAGGGGCAGAAGAAGAATGTTGAGAAGGAATATTTGTGGGTTTGGGTTTGCTAGTAGAAGAAATGCAATTTTTTCACATAGTCAATTTTTTATCCAACTTGCCTAAGGATGGAGTGACCCACCATCATTTATTTTCTCTTCAGACTATTAAAAAGTACAATAGTTCCAAAATCATGATTGCAAGCTATGCACATCTGTTAAATTAACTAAACAAAACACAAACTGTGCAGGGTTGAAAGTGTCTATAACAACAGTGTCTTGCCTGAGGCTCAATGAGGCTGTGTGAACAAAAATGCAGTGTTGACCTCCCAGAGTTTTAATGTCTTTTACTTCACTCTTGAACTGAATAAAAACATTTAAACACACATGGGAAGCTTCTCCATTTCCCCAAAAAATTTTATTTTGCTGTCATTCATTATCTTTGTTCCAAAGACATATTTAATTTTTTTTTTTTAAAAAAAAACAAACTATAAACCTTCTAGTTAGTCTTAAAAGATGGGATATTATTCAAGAGATTGAAGAAAACTCTGATTGCAAACAATGTCTTGTTTGTTATGGACAAGATTGGCAGCAATAACTCGAAATTTTTAAGGTGGGATATTGGAGTTCTCCTTAAGAACCTTTCAGAGATCCAGGAAATTCACAGGGCCACCCATGATTTTTTGACTTGAATTCATATGGTCTCAGAGATTTTCTTCAGTTCATTTATACATTGCAAATTCTTTGATCACTTGGAAAAATAAGAAAAAAAATTGTTTGTTTGAATTCACAGTTGCACAAAACAGTTGATTGGAATTGGAATACATAGGCATGAGTGGAAAGGGGTATTTGCTCGCATCTTCCATCATGTATTTGAGAATATTTTTATACTAAAAAGTTAACAGAATATCTCAACAAATACTTTAAATTAAAGCCACAAACTGGGTTTGTCAAGAAGAAAACCTTCAAAGACACTACTTCTGGCCACTGAGAAAATTTCACAGTACTACAGACTCCTTGTTCTGTTACAATTCAGATTAAGCAGGGAGTAATACTTTCAGAGCATAATTGTGAATTTAAAAACCTAAAGTGGAACGCAATAGAGATTTGGAGCAACACTCAGATCTTAATCCAAAGACAGAGCTGATGTTCCCTCATTTGAAAGCAGAAAATTATCTCTCAATGGGCTATTCCATATTTCTTTTCAGACAAAATTAATCTAGTTTTCTTCCTTGAATATCTTTTACTTCTCATTGTCTGTGCAAACATATGCTTAGCTCCTAGCTGAGTACCTAACATTGATTTAGTTACTGTAATAAATGAGGTGAACACACTCTGTTTACAAAGAGTTTTTCCCTGGTTTCCAGAAACATTGACCCTTTGTGCTATAATTACATTAAAATATTTGAAACTGTCTCATGCTGACTGTGACTTTCCATAGCTTTGTTTCATTTTCTGAGTTTTCTCATTGCTATTCTATCTAGATTTGAAAATTTCCTTTGCATTAAATTACAGCATCATGAAAAAGGAGTTGGATAAATTACATGGCGAAAGGAAACAGAGTTTTAAGAACTGGGGTAATTTTAACAGGTCTCATTTTCTTATACTGCTGAATAAAATAAAAATCTTGCATTATTTTGGTTTTTCACCTGCCTTTCACATCTAAGCCCAAAACAATGGAGGAATCTTCAATGTTTCACAATCCTGACCTTGAATAATAACACTTACGTAAGGAAATGAGAAAATCCCCATCCTCTGTGCTTCAGCTTTTATGATAGAACAAGGTTATGTTGAACAACTCCAGAGATTAAATTCTGAAAAAGAGAAAAATATTATTTAGTTGAATTACTATTACACCTACTAATACAAATCCAGACCCCTAGTTGATAGATGTTAAAAAGACACTCCTTGCATTCAGGACCTTAAAATATGGATTTTGACCAGACATAACTGGGAGAAGTAAATCAAGGGGGAAATTGAAAAGCAAGTAACAGAGAAGCAAGTATATCACCTTACAAGGGACATGTGTCACGTTTTACAGTTTACTTGACCACAACCAACATTTTTAAAGAGAGTTCTTTTCACAGAGTTTTTCACTAAGAAAAAGTTTATATACATCATATGGTAAAAATTTCTTCATGAATTCTAGTTGTCCCTGGAGTATTAATTACATTGTTGTTGATTTTGTTAAGCTCTAATTATATTGTTGATGTTATTGTTGTGGTGGTGGTTGTTATCAGTCTTATCTAGCAGATAGCCACCTATAAGTTTAGCCCCATGTTGGCATCTAAACAGCATCTGAAAGCACCTGGTGCTCAAAGTGTTTCTGTTTTTTTTTTTGTTGGCTCAAGATGAGAAGCTGATCCAGCTTGGTGATGGAATTGTTAATACCAGCTTCTGTTTCTCTCCATGGCTTTCAGATATCAGCCCTGTGTGAGCTAAAACTCTGTGCTGCTGTTAAGAAAATTGGTCATTCAACAACTTTGTGGGCTTCTGAAGTTAGGCAAAATCTTAGAAAAGATTCATTTTATTGAAGTAAAAATGTAGAGATCTCTGGCGTTGCTTCTAAACTAAGTAGTCAATCTCATTTTTGAGGAAGAATAAACAACATTTAAAACAGTCTTAGCATGTTCACAGTTTATTCATAAAGAAAAAATAATAAATCTACTTCCACCCACAAAGGAAAACAAACATATATTATGCAGTTTCAAATGCTTGCTACTGGGGGCCTGTTTCTCAGAATGTTCCATCTTGTTAATGTATATGGGTATTTTAATTGTTCAGAAGAAATGAAGTGGAACTAGTTACCAAAGGAGGTGTCTCTTTCTTTGCTTCTCTAATTTTTCAGAAGCTTTATATATAATTAGAGATTGCTGATGCAGTGATTATTGTGAAACAAAAGAAGCTTGATTGCTGCACTATTATACATTGAATGAGGGGGAAATAATTTGCCATGATTGAATTTACTAATAAATATTTAATGGAATACTTTGTCCTAACATATTTAAACTATACAGTATGCAGGGGTGGCAAGTATTAAGCAAAGCAATTTCAAACTTTATGTTAATTTTTTTTAATTTAATTGGACATCAGTCTCATGTCATAAATTCTTTACTTGGAATAAACATGTCTCCTTGTACACCAGCTCATACATTATGATTTGTGGATTTTCAGAGTTTATTTATTTATTTATTTATTTATTTATTTATTTATTTATACTTCTGTTTTCTGTAAGGTATTCACTGTATACAGAAAGCCAAACTCAAAGTAATTCACTGAATTTTAAATTTAGCTGCTTTGTTTTTTATCTTGTTAATATTGTATCTCTGAACCAAAGATTTTCATATAAAAGAGGGGGGAAAATAAGTGTATAGTTACTGAAGATTTAGTTTAACATAGTCCCTAACCATGTGTTTATCCCTTTGACTTCACATTAATTGTCAGCTGACTTAAGTACTGCGCTATGGTGTTTTTAATTTAGATTATTAACCTCCAGAACAGTGTGCAGACACAAGTTTCAGGTTTTATTTGTAATGGATAGGAAGATGTGGCCTTTCATCTGCCAATCCAAGTCTGGCTCAAATGAAAAAGGACTGTCAAGAGCAGGAAACATGAAGTACATTGGCATATATGGCCTTCTGCTCCTATTGTGCATCTGTAAGAAGGATAACACAGAGTTGCCTTTGACTATTCATGCTCAAAGGTCCTCCATATATTCAGAGCAAGGCCCAAGACCAGCACTGCTTTTCCATGGAGAAACTAGTGAAATTATTCTCCCTTTTTTTTCAGTGGTGTAATTAGATAAATAAGGAGGGGGAGCTTCAGATTTGTTTTCTGTGACAGTTTACATGACTCTAAGTCCGTGTTTCCCCAGGAACTGTTTTAACCAGAAGGCTGTACACTTGGATGAGAAAGTACCTGTAAACCCATAATTGCCTTCAGGCTCTTAGGTATAAAATACTGAAAGATACTTGAGCTGTAAAAAGCAGGAAAAGAGTTTGGGTCTGCAATCCAGTAATGAAAGCCCTCCCTCAGGAATGTCAGTCTGAGCCCCCTTGGGCTACAAGGGAATTGAAGCTGTGGCTCCATCCTACTGGGCAAATCTTTCCAAACAGTGATGCTGGGAGGCTCTTCCAGCAGTCAGCTTGAAGCCAGTTTTTGTTTTCTTCCCCCTCAAAGCTCTATACTAAAATTCTCCTTAGCAAATAATCTCTACAAATGTTATAGTCTGTACACACTGGCATGCATACACATGCATATGGCTTCTAGATCACCATATGTACTTTTCTCTTGTCTTCAAAGGCAGAACTAACCATGTTTTCTCCTATGCTGCCTGAAAATGGGGCCAAGCACAACACAGGTTTGGGGTTTTTTTCTTGGAAGTTTTATAAATATTTTTCTTTTTGTTTTCTGTTTGTCCTGATTTGATGCTTTCTGACTTTATTGCCTTTGGTACCCACAGACAGCTTGACTCTTGGATGTAAGATTTGTAAGAAAGTAACCTTTCATTAGACCAGTTTGCAGAGATGGGGAAAAAACGAGCATTTGAGCAGAAAGACTTAAAAACCTTGTGTTTCCCTTATCCTTATACAGTTAAAACCAAAACAATTATTGGGTTGTTTTGGATATATTGTCTTCCAAATACACATACATGAGGTCCTTTGTTACCATGCATTCTTAAAAAAACCTTCCTTATATGTTTTTTATATTAATTCCATTTTTTTTCCTGTAGTTAAATTCTCTCACGTACTAACTTTTAGTTAACTTTTGTCTTAGTAGCCTTGGTTAACTGACCTCCACTAGTTCTTTTGACTAAAATAAGAGCTTTAGTCTCTCTGCTTCTCTGCTTTCAAAAATCATCTTTCTGTAGTAATTATCTCTTTCTAAAAGTGAAAATAGTTGATTTTTATCTAAACTAGAGGAAGAAGTATGTTTTAAGTGGAGATGAAAATATTTCTTTGAAAAATTTCCAAAGGCATTTAAAATTATTCAAATGAAGACCTTTTTTTTTAACTTGTCAATGGTTATATTTTTTAATATTTCATTTTCACCCAAAAAAATTTAATTGGAAAATAAATTTTAAAATGTTTTACAAATATAACTAAAAATCCATTGTTCATTTAAAAATATATCTCTTCACAATCTGTGCAAAAAATGAGAATTTTTCAGGAGTGACTTCTCGGTGTAAATACTGGAGACTTTTTAGAACAAAAATTCAGTTAGCACTACTGTTACATTTATAGTTCCCTTGGCCAAGTACCTGAATTTGTTTGCTGTTTTCTTTTATTATCTTGATCCTTGTCCAAAATATTGATATTTCATACCTTTACAAAAACTCTTATTCCTTAAAACCAATTCTAATTCTATTCAACATACTATTTGCAAAACTGCTTTGCAGTTTGAGGGCTACACTATCAATGCCTTTCCCCAAATGCTCCTTCAAATGTCATTTATTCCCTCCCTACTTGAACTTGTTCTCTCTTGACACAGCTGACAAATGCTGCTATAAAATCAGATCCCTTCCTGCAATTATTCTTAGAACCAAAATGAGCGTGGTCGCCCCCCTGCTTTCTCTTTTTTCTCTTTTTTCTTTTTCTAAATTTCAAGTCTGAGTTTTCCAAATTACCTGTGACAGATTAAAGTTCTTGGTTGAGCCATGAGAATGGTTCCTATACTAAGAGCAGTTGTGTCCTCTGAGCATTTCAGCACTTACTGAGGCAGAAGGGGATGCTGGTAACTCTGTGAAGACGATGAAATAAATGTAAGCTGCTGTTATGCATCTTCTGGCAAGATCCAATGGTCAGGACTACATATTTTTAAAGTGCCTTTATACAATTTGGCATGGTGGACAGATCCTGCTTTGCTTTACCATGATTTTTTTTTTCATTCTTTTTTTGGTTCTCTCTTTCCCTCTCTCTTTCTATCTGTCTTTTTCTCTTGTAATACAGATGAGCAGAAAACACTCATTTTAAAATAAGATTTGCAACAGTGGTTCATATTTACATTTACGTTATTAGTGAAGTAAAATTCTAATCTGGTCTCACAAGCCTAGATTTTGGAAAAAAAAAAAAAACAACAGATTAATTTTCGGGTGATGATAAAAAGTTGATTATTTCTCCATGTTGACATCATGGTCATAAAAAGTTAATTTGATTTAAAATTTTGAGGGATTGTCTATCTCAGAAATCAGATTATTTTTAAAATATTTTGGTTTTGATTCTGATATCATACCATTGTTGTATTTTGATCTCTCTTCCTTAATTTCTTTTCAGTGACTAGAACTCTTGGTTTAAAATATACCCTCAATGCATCTCTGGCAACACTAATTCAATTTCTAGCAGACATTAGCTAACTCAAACACTTCCATTTGTTATGAGTTAACTTGAGAGCAGACAATGCCCCACATGAGCATTCATTTCAGAAAAAAAAAAGTTTCCTCAAATATTAGAGGGACACCCAGAAGCTGAAATAATCCTCTTGAAGGTGAAAGTGTCCATGCATTTCCTTCTTTCCCTGGAAAGTGAGAAAGGAAGAAATTAATTCAATTTTTCTTATTCTCCCTGGAGGAAAAGCTTCAGTCACGCCTTCCGCTACAGAGCTTCTTATCCAAGACTCTTTCAGTTTACTTGCTGTGAAAGTCAAAAGAAGTTTATTGATCTCCATAATTTGAAATCTTAATTCCAGCAAAATCAAAACCTCACAAGTAGACATGATTTTGAGTGGTAATATTTTAATGCAAATTGAGTAAACTCAAGAGGTAAAAGGAAACACTTGTGTTTCATTTTACTTGGAAATTTATAATATTCATGTATTAAGAATGATGTATTTTACATTTTTAGCACTTATAAAATTTCCTAAATTAGTATAATCTTTGTAAATAGAGTAAGCTTCTTAAAAGCAGAAAAAAAAAGTAGCTTACTTTTGGACAAGATGTCACCATGCAGATATAGCTTTCTATTTTCTCCTTAAGGTGATTTTCTGCAGAAGAATTATTTTTTCAAGATCTCACGCTAAAATAGGTAGAACATGGAATATATTTTCTGCCTTCCCTGACCTCTGTGCCTCACAGAGATTGCGAAGTCTGCTTGATATTTAAAATAATGTCTTGACACCTGCTGCACCATTATTTCCAATGAGTTAAGTCAGTAGCACCAGCACTGTTTATCTTATTTCTGTCCTTTCAGCAGCAGAGTTCACCTGGTTACCAGTGACCTGTGCTGTTCTGTATTCCTGCCAGGTGAACAGCCACAACCAAAATCCATCTTGTTAGCTTGTCTTTACATTCCAGGGTTTAAAATTAGCACCTGAACACAGTTCTGTGAAGGTTTATGGGAAGCAGCTTCAGATAAATAAACATCTTGTGCTGTGCATGCTGGGCACAGGCTGGATCAAGAAATTATCTTGGGAAGCACTTTTCCTTGTTTGTTCAAAAGGGACTCCTTCTCACTTTATTGTTAATCTATTGTAAGCTTCTAACAAAGTCTGTGTAAAGTAGAGGCATCTTTCCCATAAATATCTTATTACTTCTGCAAAAAGAGATTTATATTTGAAAGATTATTTCCTAATAAATAATTTAATCAGCCTGTTCTCATTGTTCTTTGTGTATGTGCTCCTTAGCAAGAGCACATGTTGAAATGCTGATAAAGAGTCAGATTTTATTAGACAACAGAACCTTGAAAGGAGACAAGTTTTTAGAAATAAAGATGGTAAATTCACAATGACAGCAATGCAGATCAACATGTATGATATTTGACATTCATGGAAAAGATTCATAGAAGGGAC
This sequence comes from Margarornis squamiger, assembly GCA_035222235.1. Lineage (NCBI taxonomy): Eukaryota > Metazoa > Chordata > Aves > Passeriformes > Furnariidae > Margarornis > Margarornis squamiger. Next base: position 10,714,839 of record JAWWTY010000077.1, on the reverse strand, counting down.
AATTTTGAAAGGCCATAAGTCATTTCCATGAATTTAAAATGTTTTCACAAATCTGCTATAAAGTCAAACTTTTATTCTACTCTACTATAGATTATCTTGTGGTTGTTATGTCAATGTGACACTGTAGAAACTTAAAACTAATATGTAATTATAAAAAATCCAACACATAATTTACCAAATATTGATAAGAATTTAGAAAGGTAAACTAATTACACCAAATGCAAATTTATTTCAAAATTATGTTTTTAAGACTAAGTCTAATTTTGACATAGATATTAAACTCTGTCAAATAATTGACTAAAACAATTTATGAAACCAATGATTTTGAAGCATTTTTAGTTTCTCTAAGATTTTACCATTCATATATATTTACCATAACTTTTTGCATCACTTCAAACTAAGAGTCAAAGTATCCTAATTTTTTTTCCCAATTTTTTTCCTAAAATTCATTATAGAAGAGTCATTTATCTTCAAGTTTGGTTTATATTTCAATATAATTTATTTGTTTGTTTTTTGGATTCAGGGTTCTTCATTGGTTCTTCATCATTGCAATACTTTTCCTGTTGCGTGATGCTAAAGTTATTAATGTGATAAGTTTTCCCAAGCTTAGTGTTGTGATTGAAGTCCATAAATTGCTGTAAATTTGTTAGTTCAGTAAACTGCACAATATGGAACATGTTTTAGCTATGGAGAGGCCTTTACATTGAATAATTTACAGCTTAATACTGGCAAGCTATTACTGAAGTTAGCTATATATGTACAAAAGTGGTTTCTGTAAATGGTAGAGCTGTTCTTCAGTTTTCCCATAACATTTTTTCATTTCCAAGACCCATTACATATGCTTTGGCTTTGGTGAAGAGAAAAAGGTAAAGAAGATAAAAAAAAATTATCTGTTTTCAGGAGTTCACTTGGTCCAAAATAAACATGACCCATTAAGTGAGCTTCAAGGTATCTTGCCATAAATTTAAAATATTTTTGAACACTTGTAAATCATTTTTTGGTTATTTTCTATATTTCACTGTAAAGATTACAGAACACTCCATATGGTGAAGACATCCTGCAGTAACCAGCTTTATGTTTGATTGGACTTAACACTTTATAGCAAGGTGCACTTCCCATTATAACCCTTTTTGGAATTATTGTCATCTTTTACACTGTTCCACTCAACAAAAAAATACAAATTGCTTGACTACCATTTTATTTAAATGGCAGCACAGTTACATATCTGCCTTGCTGGAGATATTCCAAAGCTGCCTGAACATGGTCCTGATCAACTGACTGGGTGGTCCTGCTTGAGCAAGGGGATTGGACCAGGTGGCCACCAGAGTTCCCTTCCATTCTCAGCCAATCAGTGACTCTCTGGTTATTGGTGAGCAAAAGTCTGCTCAAACTACACTAGCTTATTTAAGCTGTAATTAGCTTTCTTTTTAAATATGGTGTTAGATGTACTAGCAGAATTCAGATTTATTTTGTCCAGCAAAACTATTCTATAATTGCTTCATGTTAACTGATAACTGAACCTATCTTTATTACAGATTTAGAAGCAGAGGAATAAAAAATAGATGAAGGCAACAAAAGATTATCTCACAACTCAGCAAGATTTCTTTGCTAAGCTTAGAGAGTTAGCTGTCCTTTGTTGTTCATCATAATATTCTCTGTGTGATCCACAGAAATAACATATGCTGTTCAGAGGGTTTTAAAATTTTAAGAGAACAATACACTGAACTTCTTGTTTATTTATGGGTTTAAATAACATCACCTTTACCAATGCTACTTTCTGTTTACTGTACTGTTGGTTACATTGGTTAAGGGCATAAGTCAGTCAACTGAACCTAGGAATTCAGGACTATTTTAAAAGCTTCCACATGTCCTGCCTGGCCTCCAGCTGATGTTCTAGGAGGGCATGTTAGGACTTGTCATATCTGGCAATCCCAGACTAGCATTCACTATTCTCTAGGGAATAATCCTTTATTTATTAAGTAACTATAATGGGAGCTGACACATTCATCACACGTGGGAATTCACATGTAGATGGCTACATGTAAGTGTGCTGAATCCCATCTCCGATAATACTTTTCAAATATGCAAATGGAAAATGTTGAAATCAATCTATTTTCTATGTCTGCACTAGAGAAGGCAAGAAGTATTGCTGGTACTTAAACTGTAGCAAGCCGAATTCAGATTTAGACAAGAAGAAAAACTACCTGACAAAATGGATAGTTAATAACTAAAATAGATTGCATGAGAAGTTTAAGGAGTCTGCCTCCTCGGGGACCCTAAAGAACAGGTTAGACAAACATTTGTCAAGAATGGCAGATATAAAGCTAATCTAGCCTTTACAGCAGATTTAGACAAGATGATTCCCTCAAAGGACATGGACTAGATGGCATAGATACTGATGCAAATAGAAATGAATGTCTGACATTAATTTTTTCTCCTCTTTTTATTCATTTACCTGTCCCTGTTGCCCCAAAAACAGTTTATTCTGCTCGTATATTTGAGATGTATGTTCTGTATCTCTGTTCCTCTGTTTCATTACTTGGAGGAACCTGGCATGCCACATGGCTCTCAAATGTAGCTGTCTGAAAGTTAATTATCTACAGTATGCAGTCACAGCTAATCAATCAACTGTGCTATTGTTTTAGCTGTGTCTTGAAAACATTTTTTAAATAAGCTTTGAAAAAGAATGAAGTTTTACAGATGACTACAGAGTGTGCTCTGCTCCAAATGCAGCTGTCTTTTGATGGGAAATCTGTATGAAAAAGTTATCTAAAAACATGCTTTAGAATTGACACACAAGAGTGACATGGGTAGTATTTTATTCTCTAACTGAAAATTGTATCTAAAATAAAGTCATCTTTGTCAATTCCAAGGGGTTAAACCTAGTCTTTTCCTTTAGAAGTCGTGTTTAATAGTGACTGTGCTGACAGATACACATTCTGTCTTAAGTCTCCTGTCCCTGACCGACAGCAGAGAGCACTGGCCAGTCTGCTGGGAGCAGAGTTGGCTGGCTGGTGGGAGTGCTTGATGTGAGAACGCTGCTACACTGACAGGAGCTCAGGTTGTGAAGATCTACAAGATCTGTAACTTCTCTAATAAACTGCTTTTTCACCAGGCCAAATGACAAAAAAGGGCGGGATGTTACCTAGTCTGTGGAATTCCGTCAGATGTTTCCAAGGCAAAGTGACACAAGTGAACCCTGACCTATGCTCAAAAGTTTCTGAAAACAAACCCAAACACATTTAATTTCAGAAATTTTGAAAAGACATAAGCAAGGTCTTGTTACATCTGATGTTCTGCAAAATTATTTACTAGAATTGAGTTAAATTTTCTGTTGTGAAAGAATTTAAAATATTTTCCAAGTTCAAGCACTTATTATACACTCTGATTCAGTCTGTTAAATATATGTTATATCAAATTCTTCCATAGTTTTGTAGATTTTCCTATGCTGCTGTTGTAAGGTTAACATGGTGGAAACTATGGGATAATTTAAAATATAGTTAGTGAAGATTAGACAGTAGTGCGTCATCTCCATTTCGTAAGAGCAAAAGGGCTCATGGTCTTCATCAACATAATTTTAAACTATCTGCAGCAAGCTGTGAAGGAACTGGCTGAAGTCACTGCAAGACAATTTTGATTGTCTTTGTACAATCAGTCTTGGCAACTGAAGAAGGTTCCCAAAGACTGGAAGAAAACAAATATCACACCTGCCTTCAAGAAGGAGAAGGAGAAAGATCAGGGAAACTATGGACTGTTCATGATACTAGGCAAGGTGGTGGAGTGACTCATGTTGAATACAATTCCCAAATATATTAAAGAGAAGTGGTGATTTGGAGTAGTCAGAATAGTTTCACAACAGGGAAGTCACACTTGACCATCAGTTTGTCTGATGAGATTTTAGAGGTCTTTCCCAACCTAAATAATTCCATGATTCTATGACCAACCTGCAATCTTTTTCAATAAAAAGACTGGCTTAATGGGTAAGGGGAGAGCAGTGGATGTTGTTTATTTTGACCTTACCAGGGCTTTCAACACTGCCTCCAACAATGTCTTTACTGACAAACTAATAAAGTGCAGAATTGATAGGTGGACAGTGGAGTGGATTGCAAACCTCCTGAACTGCTGGGCCGAGAGGGTTGATCAGTGGCACCAATTCCACCTGGACACCAGGCACTAGTGGAATACTCCAGGGTCAATACTGGGGCCAACACTGTTTTACATCTTCTTTAGTGACTTGGTTGATGAAACTGAGTGCGCTCTCAACAAGGTTGCAGGCTATTCCAAAGTGGGTAGAATAGTTGATACACCAGATGGTTGTGCTGCCACTCAAAGGGACACTGACAAGGTGTGAAATGGGATGAGAGGAATCTCATTAAGTTCAGCAAAGGAAAATACAGAAGTCCACCTCAGGAAGAATAACCCCATGCACCCAGATAGGTTGTGGGCTCACCGATTGGAAAGAAACTTTACAGAAAACAACTTAAGAATCCTGTTGGACAGCAAAAACATAAGAAAAAACTTCTTACTGTAAATGTGGTTAAATCTTGGAATGAGTTACCCAGACAGGTTGTGTAGTCTCAAGTCTTGGAGTCATTAAAAACCCAATTAGACCTGGCCCTAAGCAACCTGCTTTACGTGATCCTGATCTGAGCAGAGACTTGGACTGGATGACCTCCAGAGATGCCCTCCAACCTCAACTATTCTGTGATTCTGCAAAATGGCACAAAACTCTGATAATAAATAAATAAAGCTCTTAAATAAGCATTATAAAGTAATGCACAGTGAAAAGGAACATGTTATGTTCTTTGACAGCTAATAATTTTGGATAATATGCCAACAGTAATATAATGCAGAGCCTCTGTTTTGTCTATCTTATTCAAAGGATTTGACTCTAAAATAGCACTTTTGGTGTACTTTCTGTACTTTAAAGTATGTAGCTGTAAAACAGGGTAGAGATTGAACAGTGAAAATTCTTGTTAACAAAGGCAGACCAAATATTTCAGTCTCTAACATTCCTTGGGTACTGAACACAATGTTGATTCTCCTGTTCAGAGAAAGACTTTTAAATAGGATTTCTGGTAGTGAACTTCTGGCCTCTAACCCTCACAATTCAGGATGTGTCCAAGTTCACTGCAGCAACATTATCCTTTTCAGAGATTCTCTAGAGAATTGCCATGGTAACCCAGGCATAACTGTGTGAGTACAACTCTAGATGAATTCCTCACGGATGTTTCTAAGGGCATGGACACACTATGGGTACTAGTGATCTCACCAAAAGCACAATCCATCACGAGCTGTGTGAGACTCCCACTATCATCTATCACAAAAGTTGACCCTTTCTTGAAAGGCTCATTCTAGATCTGCATCATGTGTCTTCATAGAATTAACTTCCTCTGGGAAGATCTCATTTAATTGTCGTATGCCATACTGCAAAAATGAATATTAAATGTGACTACACATAAGGGCATGGGAACATTTTTGGTTTCTTTGATCATAAAAAGAATTATGTGATCAGAAGATTATATTCAAGGTCTAAAGAAGGGCACTGTAATGATAATCAAACAGTCAAGTCTGTTCTGTGACTTTCCTACATGGAGGCGACAAAAGGTCCATTTATTTAATACTTTCAGCATGGGGAGCTCTGAGAAACAATGCTCTGATAAAGGTCTGTTGTGTACAACGAAAATCTTTGGAAGAAAGTCCGTGATATTTTGATGAACAAGTAATTGGGAGAAATATTGTTGGAATTTAGATCTTCTTGTAATAAAACATAGAACCACAGAACCATGGAATGGTTCGATCTAGAAGAGACCTTAAAGATCATCTTGTTCCAATCCCCTTGCCATGGACAGGGACACCTTTCACTTGACCAGGTTGCTCAAAGTCTCATCCAACCTGGCCTTGAACACTTCCAGCAACGTGGAGCCACAACTTCCCTGGTGAAACTGTTCCAGTGTTATGGAGGCTTTCTACTGAACATATATAATTTTCCGGCAAAAAAATCACTGCTTGACTGATAACTCATTCCTTTCATCTTTACAAAAAAAGGTACACTAATCTGGAACTGCTGATTAACTGGGACCAGTGATTATATCTGGAATATATTGATAAATGCTATGTGGGTACAGTAATATATGTTAACATGGTAAAAGAGTTAATTTTCCCAAATCTAGGCAAATTGGGAGTTACGAATGAGACTGCCTTGGAAGAAAAAAAAAAAGAAAAGAAAGAGTGAAAATTGAGAGTTATAGATGGCTAAGAAAATATTTCTTAATCCAGAAAGAAGATAACTTTGTTTAAATGCTTATTTGTTTAAAAGCTTATTTGTTTAAATGGTAAAATGAAGAGCTAAATCAGAGGTAAAAGAGGATGTATCAAAATAAACAAGCAGAAAATCATTAATAATCAGTACAAATTAAAAGTTATGAGATGATTAAAATTGATTTTTAAAAATCTGAAAAGCTCAGAAGATAATCCATGGGTAGGGAAGCTATTGTAGGAGAAGGAGGATTTTGGTAAGGAGGGAATGATAAGAGTATTCACTCAGGGAAGCTTCTGTGGCTGGGGAAGACCTAACATGGAAAAGAGTTTTTTCTCAGGAATGGTGCTGTGTATGTTCTCTCTCTCTGGCTGTACAGAAGTAACTCTCCTGCCTCAAGGAGGGATAAGATTCTCACAGACATGCCATGAGGCCCTAGCTGGGTGTCAGTCAGGCCATAAAACACAGGGGAGAACACAGCCTGGAAAAGTTATGTACATGTGAAAAGTGTTAGAAAAACACCAAAAAGTGTTTCCTGCTTGCTTCTTGTTCACCTGCTGCAGTATCTTTGTAATGTATTGTAGTGTTCTCAATTTTAAAACAAATCTTTGTTGATACTTTAGCCAAGGCTTGGTGTCTGGGGCACCTGCATGCTTATCAATTCTCATTCCTGTAAAAAATGCAAGGATAAAGTTAAGAAAATTATTTCACACTACTTTTGGAAACAGGCAAGCCATGCCTGGTTAATCTGATTTTTTTCAAAAGAATAATTCAGGAGAAGAGAGGATTGTGGTGAACAAACAGTGTATTGGTGAGCAAAAAGGGTGATGGCGATAGCTGGTGCTTAAAAAAGGATTCATCAAATACTTCAGCCTAGTCAGAAAACTTAAAGCAAGGATAAGACACTGAGTGTAATTAGCCTTTGATATAACTGCAAGGAAGGCTGTAGACAAACAGAAGTTACTGGTTTCAGTTATAGAGTTAACATGCAAAATAAAACATCTGATGTTTTACAATAATTAGAACAGGCAGATTTAATGGACTGTCTTTATTTTAATTTCTGTGAATCTTTCCTGCATTTCCAGTCATTTTTCCCACTGTGCATTGATAAAATAGCCAACTCTTGCTTTCACTTTCACAATGCCAGACAATGTACGTGCCGATCTGTTGGAAAATATCCACATATAATCCTTTCTAGATCAGACCAAGACTCTTAAACTGTTGTCATATGTTTATGTTTTTTTTCATGTACAGGCCATTATCTATGTCAAGGTTCATCAGTCTGGATTGTTTTGATAGACCACTTTATTTTGGCATGCTTCATAATATGCAATGCAATTGATCTTTTATCAATAGAGCTACCTGCATACACGTATTTCTGAAGCAATAAATTCAGAGAAGCATAAGAAGGTTCAAAGCTAAGAAAGCATCTAATCTTTAAATTATGATCTCAGAACAGTCATGTCTGATGCTGCAGTTAATTATTACATCACAATTATGTTAATCATTATATTAAACTAATACATTTGATTATATTATCATATGTGAACTTGCAGTGAGTCAGTATCCATTTTTAAAATTCAGTGATTTTTTTTAATTGCAAACGAGTACAAATACATAGGATTACATAAAGAAATCCTACATAAATATGTACAGATAAAACTCTTTACAAGTATCTTTTATTGTTTTAGGGCAGCAGTAGTATACACAATATATCTACTTGAGGCATTATATTCTATTCACCATTCTTTGCTTTACCATCCTGGATTTTACTGTCAAATGTAGAGGAAAATTCTAATTCTGGAAGATACAAAGCAGTTTCAATGAAAGCTTTGTTTCTGCAAACACACACAGTGCATCTCTTTGCTTATAATTAATTTTTTTTCTTTTCTCAGTGAAGTCTCATCTCTTATCCTTCAGTGTCCAAAATAATAGAAAAATAAAGCAGGATTTCTGCTGTATGACCACTGTTGAGTACATTGTGTTTTTCTGCAGGAGTTAGAATAGTTTGCAATAGACTACTCACATAGGCACACTGCTGCAGGATTGTAGTCCTAGTCTGCTAATCTTTTTCTGATCTTTTGTATCCTATTACTAACATTTACAGAAAAAAAAAAAAAAAAGCCCGTACAGACATGTAAGAAGTAGTAGTCTTTTTTTTTTTTTTTTTTTTAAAGCCACTTACACTTTACACTTTAAAAATTGTAAATAGCTTTATTTCCTGTTAATGGAGTAATTTATATAGTACCTACTATCTACATTGACAGCACTTTTTATCCACTAGCAAATGTGAGGCATTTACTGAATCAATTACTTGAGTTATGAAGAGGAGCACAAAGCCTCATTGCCACTCCATTCTTCTCAATAACAAAGGAGAAAACACATTAAAAACTAGCATTGATGGGTTGTTGTGAGATTCAGTCAATGAGCACTCCCAGAGTTGAAATTAAAAGGCAGTTAGGAGAAAATTGTTTTCTCTGGTCATCAGTCACAATGTGAAAGGCCTTTTTCACAATGATTAATTAAAAGCTGAAAAAAGACTGAGCTTTAATAAAGTGTCTGGATGGGTTTTTGGTAGCATCATGAGTTAATGGACAGTGGCTTGCCTTGACTAAGTGTTATTGCTCTAGTCCATAATTTCATCTTGAAAATGGGCAAGGGAGTGAATCTTCCTCTTAGTAATTGAGTATTGATTTGAAAATAAATGGCACTGAAACTCCCACTGAACTGTCAGGATATATTCTGGACAGCACTGACAAGAAATGGCTTTTGGTTGTTGTGAAAGTTATGGATCAGCTTGATACTTAAATACATAGAGCTCCACTGCAATCTATCTTCTGATTTATCAAGTTTCAGATGGTCAATACATGACATTGCAGAGGAAATAACATTTATGTGCCTGAAGCAAGAATAGGGAAATATTATGACCTTTTTTTTTTTTTGAAATGTTTCCTTCAATTTGTGAAGCTATTTAAAAAACAGCAAAATACTAGTTGATGCCTTAAGTAAATACTCTCACTTACAGACATTAAGCTTGGAACTATTTTAAATGTGCTAACAAAGAAAGTCGTTAATTTAACATATGCACATTATCTTAACTTGGTGGCATGCAAGTGGAGGCAGTATGGTCTGTGTAACCTGAGAGGTTACAAAAATGACAGTCATCACCTTTAAGGCTTCAAGTACTGTAGTCTGCTGGCTGTATTTAAAGGTATATAACCTATACTTTTGAAGGCCTTAAAACTTTCCCTAGTGATATAAAATAGACATTGGATGTAAAACTAAAACACTAGAATGAAAAGTTATATAGGTGAAACAAGATTCAGCTGGACCTTTTTAACCTAATAAAAATAAAGCTGTTTTAAAGGCATGGAAGTGCCAAACTGCCATCGAAATTAACACGTTAAGCATTTTAGACACCAGAGTCGGAGGGGTCTTTACTTCCTTCTGAAGTATCTCTAGGCTATGGATGGCAATATGTTTGCAGAAGTTCTGAGGACACCAAAGTATATTAAAGAGTTAGGGCCTAGGTTCCTCAAAAGAGGGTGAAAGGAACTCCAGACAGAGGTGCTGACTGGGAAATCATCTAAACATACCCAGAAGGAAATAAGAAGTACAACCACATCTTCACAGCTTTCACTGAGAGAAGGCTACCTTTTTTCCCTTTAAAAAAATTGAAAAATTAAGACTTCATTACTTTTGCTGCAGAGCTTGATGGTACTTTCACTTTTATATGAAAGATTTCTATAAAAAAATTCTACAACTGATACATGTCACTTACAGCCAGCATTGGTAGCATGGATAGCACACACCCAAGAAACATAAGCTCCCATTTTCTAGGTCCTCCTCTTTCTGAGAGTTCAAATTCCAAAGTCCTTCAAGGCCTCTTGAGCCCCATCCAATGTTTTGAGGAAAAAATTCATGGGGTGTGCGTGTGCATGAGTGCATCTGTGTTCAGAAATGATGGCCAGATTACAGGGTCAGGAAAGAGAGAAAGGCAAATATCTCCACAGGACATTGTTTATCAATCTTACATAAACAAGATGTAATTTTTTAATAAAATTTTCTAACTTCTGAAGTTAAAGTAAAAACAATCTATTCATTTAGAAGAAATGAAACAGGCCTTCCTTTTCCTTCTCTTAGATAGGATTTTACTGTGCTGTTTCTGACCTTAATTATATTAAACAAATATCTGTGGGAGATCTTTGCCTAAGATTGACACAAAAATCCCTTTAATACTTTGGCATTGGTACCATTTGTCAATAGCTGTTCCTATCCACTGAGTAATGAACATAAATTTTAACTGTCATAATTTTACCACTAATTTAGAAGCAGATCCTCATATGGTGCTTTAGGAATTCTCTGTTTTGGATTGATGGGAAAAACGAGGTTTAGTATTCATGTGCTTTATACTTTCTTGCCTCAGAATATACTGTACTTCTCTATTCCCCACACACACTCATTATTAAGCTGCACAGCTGAGGAAGTTAAGGGATGGAGTGCAATTCCTTCAGTGAAAATGGTTAGGAGCTGCTTATGCGAGTCGTGGCATCAATAGAAGAATTTTTGTACTGATTTCACACAGAAAAAAAGTAATTAACATTACTTGTTTACAAGCATGTTCTGTGAAAGACACAGACTGGATGATTGTAAATTTTCTTGCAAGAGTAGAATTTACTTTAGTGAAGTTATTAATCACAAAATAGATTATTTTGAATGCCTTGAGAAACTTTTCAGCATATTTAACTGAATCAAGTTAACATTCTAAGGCAACAAAAGTAAAATGCCAGTCTTAATTAAATGATCATGATGATAGATTTTGAACTGAATTTTGCTTACTATTTATATCCTATAAAGAACTATAAACACAGGGTGATAGCAGCAGAGATCATCTGTTGAGTTATGAAGAAACAATCACTGATATTTTGTAGTCAGAGTTTACAATACTTCTCTCTTACCTGAATTTGTCTTCAAAGTACCTTCACTAAATAAACACTTTCTTTGACTCCCATTTAATTTACTGGAAAGTTTGAAAGAGCAAAATTAAGGTTCAACTGTTTGGGAATATTTCTTAGGACAAAAGCAATAGGTCTTAGTTGTTGTGAGGTGTCTAAATATATAAAAATATTGGTTGTAAGCAATTTGACCAAGAACACATAGGATGCCTATCAGAATCTCACTTGCCAACTACTCAGCTAGTACATTAACTGTCAGTAAGCTGCAGTGGGCATGAGTTCAACTACAATGTTTGTAAAAATAAAATTTGGAGAATGAAAAACACAGATGTACATTGATAATGGATGCTGTGATCTTATTCAAGACTTTCTTTGGATGAAGCTCTTTACTGGATTTAGAATAAATATATTTGAAGACTTCAAACTGTCTTCTACAGGTTTCTCTTCCTCTTTCTTTCCCTTTTTTCCTTTTTCCTTAGTTTTCCATCAATGATAGGACAATTCTCTGATTCCTGTGTAGTGGATCACTAAGGGTAGTGGTGTAGAAGCTGCAATAAGTATGAAGATTTGCAGGGATGGAGGATAAACTGGAAAATGAAGCAGCAAAAGGACAAAAAGAAGTTCCTTAAGAAAAGCTGCAAGAATGGTATGTGGAAGCTGCACCTACATCAAAGTTGTCAGGATCCCTGTACAATTACATGCATCATCTCAGTACACCCAGATAGGAGACAATGAGTCATTAATAAATCCTAGTGACCCACACAGGAGAGACTGGATGGAAACAATGCTAAAATGCTAACTTTCTAAAATGTACAGGATCCAAAACAGCAAACACATGGCTCTCAGCCAAAGATGAGATCAGAAGGAATGATGAGAGCCAGGTAGTTGGAGTTCTGTTGGATGGGGCTTTGAGAAACCTGATTTAGTGGAAGGTGCCCTGTCCACAGCAGGGGAGTCAGAACTAAGCGATCTTTAAAGTTCTTTCCAACTCAAGGTATTCTATAAGCCTATGATTCTATGACTCAACTAAGTCTAATATTTTTTTTTTTTAAACTTTAGATATCTTACTTCTGCAAAAAATGTAAGACATTATAGAAGGTTAATATGTAATAGGTTAGAGCCATATGAAAAACTGTTGACGTTTTATTTCCCCAGGAGTTGCTGCATACGATCGTATTGTTTCACTCACCAATTCCGAGAAGCAGAATAGTTTGCAAAGTTTATAATGCTCAGACCTCTCTCTTTGACAATGTATCATAAGATTGTACCTTAAATGGGGATACATTTCCAAAAAAAAAAAAAGTGCTGCAAGTGTTCTTGGTACTAATCCTCTTCTTAATGAACAGCTGCCATACGTAATTTTGCAGTGACTCAAAGTGACAACTAACAGTTGTTAGTACGTAAAAAAACCCCAAGAAGTAAAATGTAGTTGTTCAGTTCATTAATCACCAGGATTATCAGTTGAGGAAATGTCTCATATTAGACAGAATGAAATGTCTTTATTTTTTCTTAATCCTTTTCCATATTTATAAAAATCATATTTAAGCAAATTGAATTCTCATGTTCATAGATTGAATCTGACAGTTATAATTAAACAGAAAAAATCTTATGGTGGGTGAATGAATGCTTCTGTAAATCTCTTCCTTGCTTAAAACTATTTGTTTCAAGATATATATTTTCATGTAAAGACAAATTCCTTATACTGTTGTTTTATGACTGTTTTTATGGAGCTAATTTTTCTGAAAGATTGAATATTGACAGTAAAACATTCAGGATTTGTGACAGAAACATCCTGACTATATGAAATACATGTTTTGTCAGTCATAAAAACCTCTCAATAAAACTTCAGCTAAATTTTTTAGCAGCACACTTCTTGGAGCCAGAGATGAATTAATGCATGCTTTTTTGTGAAGCAGAAAGAGTATTACTGCTTCATCAATATCAATCATACTAGTATTCATTCTGGTTTCATTTAAGTAATTTTTTGTGTTAGTAGAGAAATATAAGCCCATGACTCAGGTTGCTTCCAAGAAGAGAAGAGGTCTAGGCAAAATATAAGGATATCCAAAATGTTCCCTCATGAGAGTGCTTCTTGCTAACGCCAGAAAAGAAGAAAATAGAGCAGCTGGCAGCCTAATACACCAAGCACTGGAGACTTTGGGACTCCACAGAGAGGCAAAGCCACCTGTTCTCATGTCCAAACCATAACCAGGCCCTGCATGTTCCCCAGCCACAGCCTGACAAGCTCCTTCTTTCTTCCAAATTCACACACACACATGTGAATGAAATAGTGATTATGCCATACATTTTTCACAACTAATATTTGTCTCCTTGCTTTAACATGTCTTTGCACACATATTCTGTAGGCAGCAGCTTTTTGCAGCATTACAGGGAATTCAGTCAACCTGGAGCTCATCTCATTTCTATTGTCTGAACAGCACTTGTGGTTTGGAGTGTCTGCGTTCAGAGAAAAAAATACTCACACTAGCAAAAGGATTTTATAATACTTACGAGTATCTCATTCATACTATAAATGCACATACATCCCTGCTTTCTTGATTGTTGGTGATTTTTAAATAATTGCAAAACATCAAAGACTGTAAACTATTAATTTCAATTATCTCATGTATTGGCAGGAAAAAAAACATTGTTCCTAATATTAACTTACATGGAAATACACAGATTTTTTATAAAGTGGGACAAGGCTTGTAAGTGATACCTTTCATGGATTAAGTAATATAATTGGAAAGAAAACAAACAGTGTTTTGGAAAAAGTCTTCTTCAAGTCTGACATAGAAGCAGTAAACTTCAAGTAAAATACTTCTGAATTTTAGAGCTTAAGAAGGAATTTTGACAACGTTTGTAATAATGGGTAAAGTACTGATAAGCCTTAGATGGGGATGCTGATGTGTGAGTATACTCAGGCAGGAAGTGAAACAGCAGGAAAAAACACTCATGATGACCTGAAAATGATGATACTTGAAGTACATTAAAGCATGAAAGCAGCATCAGTTTAAACCAAGGTAAAACCAATTAAATACTATTTCTGTCCCTCCCTGCGACTGCCTTGTTCCTAGCACCAAGACTGCCATTAATGGGAACTCATGGGCAGTGTACACTGATTTCTGACTAACCGTGGGTCACTCTGTTATGCTCAGCACTGGAGTTTCAGAAAGCCATCCATGCAGGTACCTGTGCCCCACATGACTGCCTTGATTCCAGCAATATAGCTAAAAAAGGAATTCTCTCAACCATTTTATAGGACCCTACTGTCATTACTCAGAACAGAGAAAAACAGCAGATGACTCAGTGGGACTAAAGCTGCCCTTTTTGAGGCAGATCAAACAAGCAGTCTTAAAACACCTGTGTGTTTCTGTCTCCATGTCTTGTTTTTTGTCATTCTAAAGATATTTTTCTCAGTGTATTTCAAGCTTAGCATACTATTGGGGGTATTAGACACAGTAATAAATACCTGCCTTAAAAAAATCCCAGAAACAACAAATCAGTAAGTTGATGTGCTGCAGAGGTTACTGCATTAGCTTTCCCACCATGGAGAACTTTCCTGACTTTGGCATGCTTTTGCCTAGATTTCTAGATGAGTTCTTACAATATCCAGGCTTAAACACAGAAGTAGTGGCCTAGATGATCTTTCAAGGTCCCTTCCAACCCAATTTTATTACGGTTATATAGGAATAACCCTCACTGTGGCTCAGCAGTGACTGGTGCCCCAGGCTCAGTTTCCCCTGTCCGGGGCACAAGAATTTGTGCCCCCTGTCTGACTGGAGTGAGGGGTGGGTAAGGGAAGGGGGTTTGTACTGTCAGCCAACAACACATCCCGTGGCAGGAGGGGGTGGTGACTTAAAGGGGGCTTACAAATAAGAGAGAGAGAGAGTTCTTACTTGAGAGAGGAGGTTTAGATTAGATATTAGGAAGAAATTCTTTACTGTGAGAGTGGTGAGGCACTGAAACAAGTTTCTCAAAGAAGTTGTGGATACCCCATCCCTGGAAGCATTTAAAGCCAAGTTGCACTGGGCTTTGAACAGTTTGGCCTAATGTGAGGTGTCCATGGCAGGGGGGTTGGAGCTGGGCGATCTTTATGGTCCCTTGCAACCCAAACCATTCTGTGATTCTATGACTTTTAGTGGCATTGGTGCACGGCAAACCTGTGGTTTCTGCCCAAAGCTCTTCAGTAAGAGGTGGTGGTACAGGAACAGTTCTTACTTTCATCAGGAGTGGTGGCACCCCTTTCCCATGGAGAGCTTTGTGGGAAGGTGGAGGGAATGCTCTGGGGTCTGTAGCTTGGTCTCAGGTAGCTAACACTCTTGTCTGAAGAGCAAACCTGCCTGGCCAACTTTTTGGACTGAGATCTGTGTTCTCTCAAATGAATTGAACAAACTGCCACTGCTGCAATTGGAGACATTTTCCCTGTGCCCCTGTGCCCTCTTAGTTCATCTGACTCACTTGCTCATGTACTTACCTCCTCTATAATATAAATGAAGACGCGATCGTTTTCCAGTGGGCTTTGATTATCTCCTGAAATTAAAAATCTGTATGTTATTTTTAAATGCAAGTAAAATGTTTAATAACTTAAGAGCATTAGTATGGATACAGTCTAGTTGCTTTGAAACAGATCTAATCATACAGAATGACATTGGTCTAGTCTTTCAGTAGCACTGATTGCTGTTTTGCTACCATGGTAACTTGTAGCAAATACTAGACTTAGTAGAACTTTTTTTCCCATTAAAAAAAAATCAGTTGGAAAGATTTCTTGAAGAATTTTCCATAGGCAATTTCAATTTTAAAAGAAAATATTTAAGAGCAAAATAAAAGTTTCTGTATAATTGTGGTTTTAATCATAATTTTAGTTAAATCTGTATTCTGCAAAGTGAAATTAAAATGCAATTTAAAGAGGTATAACTCACTTCAGTGTGTTTTTATTTTGGCACTGGTTATTTTTCCAATATGTCTGCTTCCATGAAATATTAATTTCTTTGTTAATTTTTCTGAGAAGCAAGTGAAAAGCCAGTGAAGTATAAAGTCTGAAGTAGAAGAATCAGTTCCCTCTTCCCACTGTTAAGGACAAGTTTGCTGGGAGGGCAGCTGTGAGAGTACAACAGGGTCCCTGCTCTTGGAATAAGACAAACTTTGTCCAGACAAGAACAGTATTTCACACACATACATTAGTTCCTTTGTTACAACAGGGTTTTTCTGAAAGGTTTTTTAGAAGCCATTCTGTGTATAAACTGACTCAGCTTATAAATATTATGCTTTCAAATTATCACAGAAGATATTTACATTTCAGTGATCACCTTGCCCAACAATGTTCTTTTATAGGTTCTCTCACTGACATATGAAGAAAAAAGAACCACAATCAGAAAAGCTCTGCACTGAGTTATGTCTAGGTGTTTTTAGCACACAGTCATAAACTTTCAGGCTTCCTTACAAACACTTGAAAAAATAAACACGTACATGTACATGTAATGTTAACTTGCCCTGTGAAATCTCTCCTCTGTCAGAACCACCTTAATTTCCATGTAGTGACTGTCAGAACACCTTAATTTCCATGTGGTGAAAACATCTCTAATTAACTAATCTGATTTCTAATCTGTTTCCTTTTATTAGCTTTTGCTACCTTGAAGGATTCAAGGCATCTGCCTTTGGAGAGGTGAGCAGAAGAGCCACAGCCACCTTCTGGTCCCAAGGATATTTGAAGGAAATATTTGATTCTTGCAGCATTCTGGCCACACTGTTTTGACCTCTGCCTTCCTGATAAAACAAATTAATTGCATTTTGAGGCTTCCAGAAAGCCTGAATTTGTTTCTTTGTTTTTAGTGGGAAATTATGTTTTTCACACAATACAGCTTTCTGTCAATAGAATAGCTTTCTCTTGCCTTGCCTTCCCTTTCCCTCTCCTTCCCCTCTCCTTCTCCTCTCCTTCTCCTCTCTTCCTCCTCCCCTTCCCTTTCCCTCTCCTTCCCCTATCCTTCTCTCCTTCTCCTCTCTTCCCCCTTCTCCTTCCCCTTCCCCTTCCCCTTTCCCTTCCTCTTCCCCTTCCCTTTCCCCTTCTTTTCTCTTCTCTTTCCTTCTCTTTCCTCCCTCAGGAGAATTTCACATCAATAATGTCTGCTTCATCTCACCTCCTGGCCAGGCCCAAGTGCACAGTGTATCTTTTATTATGGAACATGAGTATGAAGTCTTGTAATACAATTACCATTGTTTACTGAAAATTTGGCTCATAACCTCTCATAATAATCCACTGTCACAAACTCTAATTTGAGATTTGTATAATATTCAGTTTTGCACAAGAGACTGATAAGTTGAGGACAGTGCAAACAGGAGACCAGACATGACATGACTGAGTTAAAAAAAATTGAGGTTCCCCACCATTTCAAATTTGAAGTATTGCATGTTTTCTCTAAAAGAAAGTAAACAAAACCAGTTTCTATATAAAAAAGGTGACAAAACTGACTTTAGGATTCTTCCCATGGAAATTAACTTTTCCATGCCAACTTTCCTACTCTCTGCTATTGCAGGATCTGTTTATAGTGCAGACTTGATGTATTTAGTGCAGAAGGCAGAACTGACATTGTGGAGGAGACATCTCTTTCAGGTCTGAAGTCTGGGTTGCACGGAGAAACAACCTTCAGAATTACTTAAAATTTCTTTGTTTCCTTGCTGTTGGAGTTTTGCTCAATTAGTAAATGCAAAAATGCCCAATTTTTTCAAATCTGTTTTTTTTTAATAAGTTTTTATTCCTAAGACTTAATCAAAGGCTCAAAGGAATATACTGGAGACAATGAAACAGTTTTCTGTGGTGTGGGATTTTTTTGTGAATGAGAACTTAAAGATACATATTTGAAACGCAGCACTCTGTAGTTAGTGTCTACCATTGTTTGCTTCTCCTATCATGTCACTGGCAGCAATAACATAATCTACCACAGAGAAATATGTCAGCAAAAGGTAATTAACCTGCCATTTAATGTCCCCTTTTGCTTGCAGTGAAGCCCAGAAAAGTACGAAGCAACAGAATATTGTAGGGCCTGTGTAGCTATGGCAAAGAGACACTCTCTCAGGAAAGGCAGATTATCAGGAGCCTAAAATCATCTTTTTAGTACTCAAGAACTTTTACGAATTATTATAAAAACATTTCATTGGATGTTTTTATAAAGACATTTTATTGCTTGGGCTTCACAAAATGAAAATTGTCAGTCTTTACTGACTTTACTACCACGTGAGAAAACACCTACCTGAAGTGATTTAGTGTTCCTTTCTTTCCTAGTTCCACAGGTCTTTCAGTGAGACTTGGGAAACAGACTAAGATCAGAAGGAAAGAAAAGGTGTTTTTTGCTTAGTTATGTTTAAAGATGTAAAATCTTTCTGACAGTTTCTGTCGTCTCATCTAATACTTCTTTCCTTGGTATATCTTGTTCCAGGCAAGTCATTTTTAACTTTGGTTTACTCATGTAAATATTACACCAATAAAAATAACATATACCAAGGACATGGCAGTTCAT
Source organism: Margarornis squamiger (assembly GCA_035222235.1). Lineage (NCBI taxonomy): Eukaryota > Metazoa > Chordata > Aves > Passeriformes > Furnariidae > Margarornis > Margarornis squamiger. The sequence continues at coordinate 10,696,111 of JAWWTY010000077.1, read as the reverse complement.
AAAGCTGAATGTTCAATTCAGATAATGTGAAGGAAGGCAATAAGGTTTTCAGAGCAGGGTTCATCTTATTGCCTCTGGCATTGCACAGATCCAAACATAGTGGCAGCTTAGGTCATGGTAGGTGACAGAAGGTGCATTTACTCTGAATAAGTATAAACAATGGGAATAGTAATTATTGTGACAATAATGTTTTCATGATTTAATGTGTCTGTAAACTACTGCAGCTTGTCTCTTTCCTATGTAAATTGTTCCAGATTTTATATCTTGGAATGTATCTTTTTTCTAAAAGACCCACCAGTTTTAACTGATTATTTACTTATGTATTTAGTGCTTTGGAGATATTGCTGGCAGTCAGGTTCCCTAAATCTTTTGTCGGGTGTAAAGGAGGCATTGCAATGACATATTGCATAAGGGTTTATCTGTGTACATGTAACCTATATTACAAGAGGTGATCATGCCCCTCTTTCTCCCATTAGTAATTTCTTATTCACAAGACAAGGACTTCTGCCAACAAACTATATTAATCCTTTAAATCAAGTAGTACTTTTGCTGAGTGTTTAATGTTCACATCCTGAATCAATCCCTCACAAGATGACCTGTGTGAGAAGTTGCTTAGTGAATGTTCACACTGAGTTTTTCATATAATGATAGAAAGGAAAAAATCCCCCATCAGATTAATAATATTTTTTTTTAGCATTTTTATAAGAAGTTGGATAGCTGACCATAGAGTTGGATCCACAGATCCAATTCAACTTCATACATATGTATTACCTCTTTTTGGAGCCAGACACCTTCCATGGTACAGCTGTTTTTCTAGAAGGTTAGTCCAGGTTCATGGCCATTTCTAAGTGAATATTAGTTTCTGTACGAGGCACTACCATAGTCAGGAATACATATGTAAGGACTTGTGAGAGTGCAAAATATTGTATCAATTAATTATGTCCATGGTGTTTCTCAGCAGCAAAAAGTCAAAGATGACAATGAAGAAAATATTTCCTTTAGTATGTTTGAACTATAATAATCTTAAGTGAATACAGGACATAGAAAAGTTATCCTTTATGTGATATTAAAGTAGCTGTTGTAGGTCTGTGTAAAAATAGAGCAATAATCATTCTTTAATGCTTGACATTGTCAGGACAATAATATAGATTTCCTATACAAATGACAAAGATAGTAACACTTTAAGCAAACTTGGTTCAAATCATTACTGTTATTCTGTTTGTGTGCATTTATAATACACATTGACTGAAATCAAGGTTACTAGTGGGAAAACACAGTGCACTATTTACCCCTGAAGGTCACTTTGCCAGTTACCCTACCTGGAACACAGTTTTTTGTTCCCCCAAATTCTCACCCTTCCAGTTAAAATGTTTGCTTTGTTTTTTCTTCTTTAATTTTTTTTTCACATGAGTTTTGTTGACAATATTGATTTCACTTTATTATCACACACTTCTCATTAAATTGAAGAAGTTTGCAAGTGATAAAATACGCCATCTTGAGCAGATGCAAAAATTTTCTGCACTTTTTTAAAATTTCAGCTTCATTTATTAAATTAACTTTTTCTTATGTTTTTATTGCAAGTCCAGGTGTATATGGTTTTGAAAGGTCTTTAAAATATGTCTATCTGACAACATGTCTCTCAGCACATGCTTGATGACACTCAGAGAAACCAGGGACCCTGACAATGACCTTGCCAGGAACTATGTAATATATCACAAAGCAGTTCCAAACAGTCAATAACAAAGCAAAGAGAACAAGCCCAGCACCAAACCAGAAAAACTGTATGTAAACCACACAGCATGTTATGGCTCACAACATTACTTGAAAGAAATGATGCAATGCCAGTGCAATGTTATCAGTCTCTATTAATTTGCTTGATTTTTTTTGTTTCCTGCTCTGTAACCTGCATACAAAAACTTTAAAGGACTTTTGTATATATTGAAGAATTCTTTCACTCTTTACTGAAATTTTTTAGTTGTCTCTTAGGTCTCTCTTCTTAGAGACAAATATTTTTCCTGCTTGTTACCTTGGAGGCACGTGAGAATGGCATAAGAAATCAGAGCAGATCGATTCCCTGAGCTGCAGGTTATGTCTGTGTCTAACATTGTTTTTTCTTGTGTTTATACTTTTGGCATTCTACTCAAACAAAATCAACAGAACATTGACAAGAATTGGAAAGTAGAAGTGGAGAAGAGACAAAAAAAAATTCCCTGTTCCTTCCTCTAAATTAGGTGTTTTCTAATAGACAGGCTCATCTCAGGCTGGAGAAAATAATGCTGAAATGAGTGAAATTATTTGTTGGTATATTGCCAGGGAGACCCACTCCCGTAAGTAATGACACAAAAGCCAATCAGCCAGCTTTGTAAACTTAAACACGGCTCTGTCCTAAATGGTTCGTGCACCAAAACTGATTGACAGACTTCTCTGCTTGGAGCCCTCCGCTCTGCCTGCACTAGTTTGGACTCCAGACATTGTGTTATGGAATGTATCTGATTAAAACCATCAGTAGGAGAAAAGCTGGAAGAGTTTTTAAAGGTTTAGAGATCACTTTTGTACCCATACAAAGACTTGAATTTAAAAAAAGGTCTGATATGCAAGAAAGAATGTTGTAGAAATATAATATTCTTCATTAGTACTTTTTATAGTGCCAAAACAGATTTACAGGACTACTGTAAACCCATTACTTTTAAAGCTCATCTTTAAGGTACAATATTCATTTAATGCAAAGCAACAGAAAATACCAATGTGACCTTCACAACATATTTAAACTTGCCAGAATGCAGAGGTGTGGTGTAATCTCTATTTTAAACTAAACATAGAGAGTACTTTCTTCTCTGTAGGTTTCATCCCGTTCTTTTTTTATTCCCCCTTTCGTAACTGGATAGTGCAATGATGTACCATGTATACTAATAAAAGTTGTTTTGTAGTACTTGACATTTTGGAAATGTTTATAATGGGTCTTACAAGGATTTAAATATTTTAAGATAAGAGTAAAAAACAAGTCTGCATTATCAGAGGTAAGCTGTTAGAATCTCTAAGGGTATTTCCACCTTGTAATGTTTCCAATAATAGATTAGTGTCTAAGCAGCAAGGAACTTAGAGAGGTATTACATGTTTAATTTGCTGCTGTGGGCATGTAACTAATGAATTAAAGTACATAGGGTTGTATCTACTTTGAGCATAATCCTGGTTTCGAGCAAAGTCTCTCCTCTGCAAAGTAATTTTGTGAGCTTAGGATAGTAGAGAAACAGATTTATTTCCTCATATAAATAATTGTTTCTTAACCATGAAACTCTGAGAAACTGCATTTCTGTATTCACCAAGTTTCCAGACTAAGCTTGTTTTAAGGAAAGACCATAAGCTGCATAAGTTTGTTTTGAGACATAAAATTTAGTCTCCTTTTCAGGCCAGATGAAGTCCTTTATTAGGAGCATGACCTGAATAATGCAAAAACTGTCTGTTAAATAGTGACTATTATGAGTTGGCTGGAAAATATGTTTATGATTGTCATTTCATTAGTTAAGTGAAGAAACTGTTTAGCTTTAGATTACAAATGAAAAAAATCCATAATAGCAGGGTCAGAAATATATCCAACACACTGACTCCACCCCACAAGTTTTAGTGGGGTGTGTACAGAGAAGACCCAATCCAGCCTGAGCCTAATTCTGGCCTCGGTGTCCTGGGAAAGATAGGAATGTATCATTTTTCTATACCCCTTTTTGTTGCAGTAGGTAAGAGTTCCACACCTTCTCTGCCTAAATATGAAACTTTAAATGCAGAGTCTATAATTTATTTACATTCTTATAAAGATAAATCAAATGGTGTTTACCTTAATTGTGTGATACCTTTTAAAACTCTCACTTCTGACCTTTTTTCTGGTGATAGACTTTCTCATAACTTCAGTAGGAGCATATGTGGGCACAAACATATGCTTTTTATGTGATGTACAAATAATAAAAAGTATGCGATGTTTACTTATGATTGTAGAAGGACATAAATATTTTGATGGGATTTTAGATTAGGTGACTGGTTGTCGAATCATTGACTTTTACTTCTGCCCCTTAGTGAAAGACTGAAATGGTTTTAACCAGTAGAAAAAGAAAAGCTTATTAGGGCAACTGTCTCCAAAGACGTTGAAAAATAAGTCATGAATTATGCTAAATGTTGTGAAGCTTTCAAGGCTAACCCACATTAACCCAAAGAATGGGAAACAGGACTCTGAATCATAATTGCCAAATTTTCTAAAATGTTATGAGATACTTTTGGACTTGGGTCAGCATGGAGTTTTTCACTCCCTATGATATTACTTGTCAGTACAGTTGCATTTTTTATTTGTTTATTTTTCTATTTAATAATTATATTTCCTTCTGCTTTACTTCTGGATGGCTAGTTCTGTGCTGTTAATTCACACTTTCATTTTTGGTTTTGTTCACCTCTGAAATGTTTGTCAGATTTGTTATCTATGTATGAACTGAATTTGTTAACATGAATTTTACAGCTTAGATAGAGAGCTGAAATTGTTACTAATTGGTGAAGGGAAAGAAAAGGAGGGAAGATAATCACCAATCAATAGCCTTGTTACATAAAAATTCACATATGGAACAAATGCAATATTGCATTTCATTACAACCTACATTTAATGCAGATCTTGGAGAAAACTGTGAGAAGAGAGGCTTTCTTTCAGTTGCTGCTGCTAATGAAGCAGCTTGTTTCTGAGCTGTGCAAACATCAGTGAATGAAAAAATTGAACAGAAATAACTGTATACATTAAATCAAGAAATATATTTAGGAAAAAAAATTCTCTGATTTTCATGCTACCTCAGGACTGCTACAGTTGTTCTGGTTTGTTTGATGTTATGCTGATTCTTTATTTTACTGAAATAGATATTGTGTTTTGAATTTTTTATATTGCTTCTTAAAACATGCTGCCTTGGAGTTAAAAAAAAAAAAAAAAGAGTGATCGTGGACTGATTTCAGAGGGAACATTCAAGAACAGAGATAGATTTTAAAGATGGTGTCTGCGGGTAGGTCTCCTTTATTTATTATTGTGATCTTTTCTTGTTTTGTTTGAAAATAGAAACTAGAACGACACCAGGAAATCTAAACCAGTACCTGCATCTATATCTAAGCAGACGATAGATTTTAATTTCATTCTTGAAATTATTTGAATGACTTAACATTTGATTCTTGAAGTACCATAGCCAGAGATATCACAGACACTTGTTACCAGCATCTACAGAGTGAGGTTATTATCCCATATCCTTGGCTCCTCAGCAGTATTAGAAATAAAAACATATCTTTTTTTTTTTCCCCCTTAACTGACAAACTTGTTTTAGAATAGATTATTCAAGAACAACTCAAAACTGTTAAAACAACATCTTTGTTATATCCACTCTAAGAACAATAATTTTTTAATAATTATTTTATATTAATGTTGCTTAGAAGTGGATGTAGAAGGAGAAATAATTTCCATTTCCATGATTTGCCAAACTAGGTGCAGTTCTTCTACAGTGTATTTCCAGTTTTGGAACACAAGTAGACCAGTGAGAAATAAGTGCCGCCCCTGGGACAAAGTGTTAGAAGAGTGGAGATGGATCTTTTCAAATTCTCACAAAATACTTGGATTCTTGCTTATTCTAAACAGGCCTCTGAACTCAGGAACTGTGGGCCATGCCAATTAAAGTACCTTGTCAAATTCTGACTTTAATTTTCACCTACATTTGATATAATTGTCCACAGACAACCAAGCTCAAACTTAGTCTGTTATTCTTCCTCCATCTCTGTTGTAACTGGGGTTAATGAGAAATTATGAAAATTATCACTAAAAACTGCAGAGGTCACTCTCACAGCGAGCTTTCATTAGTCTCTCTTTTTTTTTTTTTTTCTCTTTTTTTCTTTTTTAAGTCCAGAAAGCTTTCATAGCTAAAAAAGAATTTTTAACATTATTATGTCTTCTTAATGTATATATATATATTAATGTTGAAAGTTGGAGAGGAAAAAAAACACAAACATATTCATAACCTCTTTTGGATGCAATTAAAAAGAAATAATTTTTTTTCTCTTTGCTAAAATTTGTAGCAAATCGAGATGAGGTGTAAGTGATGATGGAGGGAGTGAAAGGGAAAGTATCTTTTCCTTTCCATGTGAAAATATAACCCAGTTGAGTAGCTGCAGTGAGGTTTGTGATACAACAGTCTGTGTTAACTGTACCCCATCTGCACTTGATTCCTATTTACTGTATTAACAGGCATTATTCCTAGATTACTCTTTCTCACAGCTGTGGTACCAGGCAGCTAAAATGTGAGCTGCAAAATTTTGCCGTGCTTGTAATGCATCTTCCCACCCCTTCTCCAGAGCAGCAGTTGTCTTACGCTAAAAAAGAAAGGATAGGAGATAAATGCCTTGGGAGCTGGGACACTGACAGCAGCTGTGCCAACACTCCACCACATGATGTGAGAATTTTCAAATATGAAGTACTACTTAAAAGTTTTATCCTAAGTAAGACAGAGCCCTAAGTTAAATTGAAAACTATATTTGGGCAGTTGCTACGTTTTATGTAGCATTTTATGTTATGCTGGTGCTACAAAAATACTCTAATACGTAATTACAAATTTAGGATCTTTATGTATCAACACAGGAAATAGCTTATTGTAGGTTTTATTTAGAAGTCTGCAATTTATGGCTCATATTTAAGAATGAGTTTGTGATTTTCCAAATAACCTTGTAGAAATATCCAATCCATAAATGACTTTTCTGTTTCCACTAAAATCAGTAGATGCTCTTCCATTCATTTCAGAAGTAAAAGCAGTTTTTATGATCTATATTTCAGTTTTTAACTGTATTTTTAATTCAAAATAAAGCAGTGTTAGAACACGACTTACATAGTTCAGTTAAAATAGTCATTGTACTGACCTTTCAGTTTATTCTTGATTTTGCAAGTTATCAAAAATATAACACACTGGTTATGGCTTTTATTTTATGCATCTACAAAAGGATATATAAAGATTATTGCAGACCAATAACTCTGCTTTCTAACAACACTGGTTTAGGCATGGTATGGTATTTGTATACCATGGTATAATTCTTAAATATTTTGTTATGTCTTTGTGAAAAGTAACTCAGAGGCAATCACATAATAACTGTAGACCCATAAAATATGTCTTTATTATGACCTATAAACATGTTAAAATTCACTCTACAGAGGTGGTAATAAGGTACTTTAAAAGAGCACTGAAAGTTTTCAGTAGAATTGTGAGAAAATCGGTGTGGTACAAAAGGAACTGTCATGAGGTAATATTAACTCCCAGATCATATTGTTAATCGAGACTATTTTGACACGAATCACTTGTAGATTAGTGAAAGCTTTCTTTCAGGTTAATGAGTAACTGTACAAATGTGTGGTTTTCAGATTTACTATGGACTGTTTTTTGGATTCAAAGTAACCTTGTGGTTACTGGACTTGTGAGCCTTGTAAATTCTGACAAATTTTTCTTATTCTCATGTCCTGCACTAAGCAAAACCACATGCATACTACCATCACACTTGGTAAAACAGTGGACTGGAAGAGAAAACACACATACCGGAAATTCTAGAAGACAAACACATTTATTATTATTTATTATTCTTTTTTCACTTATAGCATATTTTTGTTTCTCAAATATTCAAATATATTCTGAAAAAGTTCATTTGAGTGGTACTGTATTTCTCCAGGCTTGCCTTGATCTGTAGGGTAGCAGTTTATCCTGATGGAGTGGTTAATAAACGCTGGCTTTGGGGGGAAAAAAAAAAAAAAAAAAAAAAGGATGAAATTCCTTTTTTGGAACAAATCTACAGATCCTGAACAATGGTTATGACCTGGTCATTCTGTAGGTTCCAGGCAATTTTTGCACTCTTATAATCCCTAGCTTTGAACACTTTTGCTGCGTTTCCATTGAAAGATGGTGAGTGATAAAAAACAAACATGATGGACAGCGGACTATATTTTATCATTAATCCTCACATAAGCTTTTATCAAACATCTTAATCTCAAACTATTGCAAAGATTGAGAGGTTCTTTAAACACCACTACAATAGTACCAATTCATGTTGAAAGGAATGAAGTTCTGAATGTATTCTTTTATTAAAAAATCTATATTGTTTGTAGAAGTCTTAATCATTTCAACATTTTAAATGAAAAACAAAACAAACAAAAAAAAAACCCAAACTGTGTAATAAAATGAGAAAACAATCAAAGAAGGGAACTAAATTTATTCACAGCTGGGAGCTTTGACTAATAACATACCTGTACAAAAGTGACCAGACACTACTAGCAATACTAGGAAGAAAAACATTTTCTTCTGCAGTTATGGAGAATTTCAATTAACTTAAAAATCTTTAAGGTGCTTATTAACAAAAAGAACTTGAGTCCTATTTCTGGTTTTTGGCAGCATGATTTATTATGTTGTTTCCCACAACTTTTCTGTTGAATGAACATGAGATAAAGCAAGAATCCAGCATGTACAAGAAGAGGCCACAGGGACAATAAATGTTCACAGACTTCATGTAGTTTAATTAGGAAAATTTGGTGACTTTAGGAACTTTATACTGAGCTTGATGTGAAGTGAGGAATATCAAGCACAATGAATGACATGAAGAAGAATCTGCCTTCTTCATCCTCTATGGTACTGCAAATTCTTCATAATTGGATTTCACATCCCTTCCCTACTGAAACAGAAGCTTTCCTTGAATTCACTGTACTCATTGATACCATTTAGAAAATTTCATGTCTGACCCACTTCCTGTTATGAGGAGGTTTCAGTAAAGAAGACAGAAAAAAGTCAATGTCAGGCTAAAGATCTTTGTAGAAACTTTCTTAGTTGTTCAAGGTGAAATGGCATTGCTGTTTTTATAGGAAGAAAAATTCCATTCAGCATCCCCTGATACTGCTGTGTTCTCCATAAGTGCCTTGAGGTTAAGTGTATCGTCATGGAGAACTTAACACTCACTCTTCCAGCAGTAATCACTGTATCTCTGTGAATAACAGAAAAGATAGGGTTAAACCAATCTACACAGACTATGAAAACCACAATGTGTGCTGTCACCTTTCGATACACTTGTCCAAACTCATGTCTCTAGGTTCACACATATGTATACGTGTGTGTGTATGCATACATACTTACATACAAATACATACAGAGTAAACCAAACCAGACTGTGGACTGCAAACAAATTGTGTGGTTTCTTACTTTGCAGGTAAAGTATCTTGCATACAGTATGAATCTTGAACTGTGAGCAGTGATTTTCAATGGAGTGGCTTAATGTACTAAAAATGCAAACTCTTAATGCACAGAAACCCATTTGTGTACCCATGTGGAAGAGTTACAGATCTGAAGAACATGGTTTGTCCTATCACTTTATAGAGCCATTTGAGTTCTGTGAAATATCTGGTAATTGTGACTGAAATATATTACAATCCGGATGTCTTGTCATCTAAATGGTGACATGCACTTGCATATTGTCTGTTCTGGAGGTGTAGAAGCGAGAAAGTTACAGAGTTGGCTGCAGGCTTTGGCAGGACTGCTCGGTAGCAGAGTAGGTACAGGAATTTGAGAGTCATGTTCAAAATGAAGTGTGGATTTCAGTCTGGTTGCTCACATCTCATATGTGTTCTGAGCTCTCTATTTGAAATGGATCCACTTATGTTTAAAGAATTGAATAATCATTGATGAAGAGTTTTGAACCTCAACTTCCCATGGTTCTATTGTGTCTTAGCTGTTGTCAATGCAACTGATGCCTAAAATCCTGGAAAATAGGCACTCAGAACAACGTTAATGGAGAAAGATAGACAATACCTTTATTGGG
>JAWWTY010000077.1:10671526-10686171 GCA_035222235.1 Margarornis squamiger | reverse complement strand
GCAAGAAAACCTATACTTCTAAAACTCTAAAAATCCACAAAATAGACACCAAACCTTCTAAAAACCCTCAAAATACAAACCAAAAAATACACACTAAACCTTTAGGCATCATAACCTACCTGTCCAATTATTTTTCTGATTGCAAGTAAAATCTCCTTAGTTAAGAAACTACTCTTGACTATATTTGCACAGGATATATTTGACCTGTGGAAAGTTTAAATTTCAGCAAATTGATATTTTCTGTTGCCCTCCTCCCCCCACCTCCAAACTTCATAAAAGAAGAAGAACTTCAACTACAAAGTAGAGTTCAGGAGCAGACACACATTTACAGCCTGTCATAGAGGTTATATTGGAAGTTCCTTTATTTAAAGATTATAACATTTAATTTTTGATTATACATGTGATTTAAGTTTAGAAGTCAAAATGAAATACCACAGTGATAAATAGCAGTCTTTAAAGAAATGGCAATAGGAGTGAATGACAGGAAGAGGTTAAATGGTAGGCTGACACTAATTCTCCACCACATCCTCTATGCGTTATAAAAGGAAAATTCATCATCAAGATAAAATCATAACACAAAGGATCAGGAAGGTAATACTAAAGGTGAACTAAAATGCAGTGACAAAGTTCAGATACCTTCTCACTCCAGCAGAGATTTGATGTAAAATCCAACAAAATATCTTTAATTGTTAGTATTTAAAAAGACATCTTAGTCATTGACAAAGTCTTGATCATTCACTGGGACAAAATTCTTCACTGACTTCACTTGTTTTTTCTGTTAATCCAAACTGGGTTTCAAGGGTGTCACTGCATAAATTCTCAGTCCCAAAGGCTGTCAGAATGCTGGGAAAATGGTCTAATTCTGTTTTCATTTAACCTTGCAAAAAAAAGTACATTTTGCAACACTGATCTAGTGTTTAGCAGGTATTCTCCTTGCACTGAGAGCTCTTGCAGGCTGTCACATTGCAGGAAACAGAAAAAGAAACACAAACCACTCGAAGCTCAGGTAAAATTATTCAGGCTTGTTATTAATTGTCAGCAGTGTGACCTGGCTCTCTTTGTGGATCACAAAAAACATTCTGCCTGTGGTTTTTGCAGACTTGTAGAGGGCAAAATGCTTGCCTTTGCTTCTGCCTTTACCTCTGCAAACATTAGGATAATTACTCAGCTTGCTATGTTTCTTCCTTTCACAGAAGCATAAATAATGTAATGATACAGGTAGGGTGGTGTTTTGTAAGGGTAGTGTTGTAAGTAGGTGGTAAAAATAATAGATGGTAAAAATAGCTGATGCTGTAAGGTGATGTCAAATTTATTGCAAGGATGAACAAATATATGTCTAGACAGGTGGAAGTTATGCTTTGAACAGTAAGAATAGATACCTGGATGTTAGACGATCTCACCTTCTTCCCACATAACTTTTCAGCTGAGTTTTGCAATCATATCTTGGCAAATGTCATGATATTTTTCTCAATATTTTTCCTTCAAGCAAATATATATTTTTCTACAAAAAAAAAAAAAAAGGTAAATTAAGAATTTGCAGCTCAAAGCTTTTATACTTCTACTCAGTGTGGTAGATTGTGGGGATTCTATTTTTCTATATAATACATGATAATGTGTCATAATACAATGACAAGTTAATTGAAACTTAATTCTACACAGACTTGAATCCCAAGATGGGAAAAGATCGATTGCTTTTATTTCAGCTTATTCCTTCTGGTAATTATCACCAAAAGACAACACATTTAAACATTCAGATGAAGTTACCATTCAAAATTTTAAAACAATGGCCAGTGGAAAAAAAATGACTGCCATCTCTGGCCAGCCAAAACTTTATTCAGGTCATATCAGCTACTAGTCTAACAGTTCATTCTGCTCATTCCTAAAACAACTTGTCTTTCCCACATAGAACGATTCCTTAGGACATGGCATTGTTTGAAAATGGTTAAGCAAGTTATATTCTATATCTTTGACATGTCCAAGTAAATCCAAATGTTGTGAGGGGTCAGCCTCTGGCTAAGCAGACTGTGTGCAAATACTGAAAAATGCTTTACCCAACAAACATTGATGATTGTCAAACACTTCACAAGTTTCCACATTGCCAGGGGATGGCCTGCACATTGTCTTTATCCCTGATGGGTAAATTGTAATAGTGTTTCTCTTTTCTTTTTTTCATCTTTTATACAAAGGTGTCACCCAAAGTCATAGCCAGACGACTGGCAGAAAATTTGTCAGTTGGAACTTCTTGTGAAAGCAAGATTTCCTCAGACAGGAAACACTGAAACTTGAAAAAGGAAAATGTCTTCACCACAAACTTCCCTGAAAATTTGGTAATATCTCAGGTAACATAGAAAAACATCTTTCAAAACAGTAGGTCAAATTGATTTAAAATTTTTAGAGTGGCAATAAAATTTTTTAAACAAAAACAAGCATTTTTCATTTAAAAAGAGTGATCTCCCTATAATAAAGATTAGGATGGACATCTTTAAAACTCAGTACATGTACATATTTTGTTAAAAAGAGCACTTAAAGCCACCTCTTCTCACAGCATACAGAGAGTGTTATTTTCTGATTAAAAAAAAAATAAAATCTTTCCAAAAGAACATTAATTCATCTATCTTTCCTACCTTACCCAGCAGCCCTGCTGTCTGATAAATTGCCACTGACTGCCCCTTCCTTTTTAATTTTGATTTGAACTTGGTGAGTATGGAAGGTGTACTTGAATGTAGGTAAACTTAAATAGTGATCCTTCCTGACTGTAGCTGTCTTTACTACATATTTTAACATTCATTAAAGCTTATGAATTGCTTTTTTTTTGCTTTTTTTTTCTATAGTATATATTCAAAGTGATTCTATAAACAAAGCTAAATACATATATACAAAAATCTTTTTTGGGATGTAGTCCAATGACCGTAATGCTGAAAACCTGATACATTTGGGTTAGAGTACTTTGAATATATATATACTACTTGAACTTCAGTTTTCTTTCTGAAGGTCTAAAGCTTCATGACTGTGAGGGTGACATTCTTGGAAAAGTCTGTAATTTCCCTTGGCACCAGCCTTCATTTTCTCAAAATATTCCATCCAGTGATGCCTTCCTTTTGCCATAAGGATTCTGATGTCTTCTGACAGAGATGATGGTGGCAGAATAAATTTTGGGGGTCTCTCCTTGATTTATTGCTTCAATATCATATTTTTCTTTTAACATTCATACTTGTCCCTTAAGAGAAAATCCTTGCATTCAACTCTGTGTATTCTTTATAGGCAAGCAAACTGCTTAAGATGAAATAAGAACAGGATCCTATCTTCTCCCTGTCCTATAATAATTTGGAGTTTCTGTTTATCTTTACGTATGCTGTTTTGATATCTGTGTATTTCTTACTTCTAACTCAGTTGAACCATAAATGTTGTACCTGAAATTCATCTTTTCTTAGAAGATGGATCTTTTTCAAAATAAAAGGGCTGAGATGTTAGAATAATTTTGTGTGTACCTTCATAAACCAGTTCTCTACAGGTCAGGGCCACTTCTGAAGACCCTGTATACTACTAAAAAAGCTTGGGTAAGAACTGTGAGGTGAAAGAGAAGGAAATGCTAGAGGATGAGAGATATCAAGGATGAAGTAAGGACATGCAAAGACTGACTTCGACAAATTGCAGCTCAGAGCGGGACTGCAAAAACATCTAACCATCACTTCTTGTCTTTCTCTTTTCCCAAGCAGCCTACAGGTATAGGTCCTCCAGGCTTTCAAAACTGGCCCTGTTGATGAAAAACAGCAACTATCATCAATCATGCTGATTCAAAGTCAAGTACAGTGAAGTAGGAACCTTCCCGAAATCTTATGGCTACTGCATCAAAAGCTACAGTAAACATGTGTATGGACATATGCAATTCATCTTTTAAAATAGCTGTGGTACCTCTGATATGGGTAGCTAAATAAAATGAGAATCCTCAATATGTAAACCTAATATACCCAAGTGGATGTGTTTATTTTTAAAAGAGAATTGCGACTATTCCCATTAGTATCCTTTAAACCATTTCGCTAATACTTTATCTAGTTTGTGATTATAATTGTTTCAGTTAAAAATAATATCCTAGAGGTCACTGAGTATTTAGCAATTAAATCTTTGACCTTAATTCCATTCACACTGAAAGTGAAAAATTTCTCATGATAACACGTTAACTTCAGCTGTAGAACCTAATTTCCCTGAATGCCTAGAGAATGTCAGTGAGAATTTCAAGAGAAGTAGTACATGTGGAAGTAGGGTATTAAAGGAATACTTAGCATTATTAGATATATCACATTTTAGTGTATTTGTCTGAGGTTTAAATGTTTGTAATGGGAGGATTTTGACAGTATTATCTACTTATTTATTTTTCACTGTACCTGATAGTCATGCACAACTGAATCATGACAGTCACCTGTCAATTTTGGGTAAGAGTAGTCTAAATATAATAAAGAATTTTGAATAACAGTCTAGGACATTTAATCACAAGAAGATTAAACTCTCCAGAATGCATTAAGTGGATTGTTCTTACGCAATCACAAAACAGTGAGGTTGTTTGTCTGGGTTTTGGTAGTCCTCTCTGATGTAAAGTGGAAACCAGTCCTTCAGAACTACTAAAGAAAGTGCAGGATCTGAACTTGAAGTAAAACTAGCAAAGATTTGAAAAAAAACCCAGAGCTGTTTAAATTATTTTAAGTCATAACTTCTAGCAGACAGTTGCATGCATTTTTGTAATCATCTTATTACTGTTTTATTTGAGTGAAACACTCTGCACTGAAATAAGAAATTACATGGAAAATGAACTCAAAAAGGGAAAGATGAAACACAGGGGAAAAGTGACATAGCACTACCAGTGATGTGGCCAAAAATAGAGCTCATTCATCTACTCAGTATACATGGTCAAAATAAGGTATGCTTGTTTCAGATTCTTTTGCCTTTTAAATAAAATAATAATTCATGGAAATTAGTGTTTCCACAAGCAGTTAGTGTTTTTATTGAAAATATTCCTAGGCAGAAATATTCTGCTTTATTCAGTGGGAAATATACCTCTTTTCTGGCTTGATTTTCTAAATAGTATAAAAAAGGGAAAACTGAGAATACAGGGCAAAAATATGTTCACCTGCTTATAAAACAAGCAGGAAGGGAAGGTTTGAATGTCATTCAGTACAAAATTATCTTTATCACACTCTTGATGTGCATTTCATTTCATCCCAAACTCTTTCTAAAAAAAGGAAATTTCTTTCCCTTTTCTCTTCCTTTAAACACTATTTTTGTAATCCTATTTCTATCTGATATTGAGCCTTTTTTGTTGCCTTTGTGTTCAGCCATTTTGTTCAAAGCAGCTAGAGGAGACAAAGTGCCTGCCTATAGTCACACAAATCTCTAAACCTCCTTTAAGGGGGAAATATGTGTATACTTGTAGCCTGGAAGGTATCAGAACTAGGAGTGAAAACAGGGACATAGGGAGTCATGCATATTTAGATGTATTTATATTATCTCCCTGTCTGCATGGTGCTCGCTCTGCTGACATACATGTTGCCCTGATATCTTTGGGCCATTCAAATGACAAGCCTTAAAAATATCTGAGTTTCTGTCGTTATCTGACACATGTATTTCTCTGAGGTGGACAATCATTTTCCTTGCAGCAAGAACTATGAGGCCAAGACATTCTAGAAAAGAGAGCAAAACATGAACTTGGGCATGTAAAGTGGTTTTGAGTCTCACGGCATTAAAACAAGAGACTGTCATGGTAAGATAAAATTGTAATGCAAAGACATGATTGAGAGGTTTGTTTTAGTTTGGTTGGTTGATTTTGTTTTTTTGGTTTTTGTCTTGTGTTTTTTTGGGGTTTTTTTTGGTACGGTTTTGTTTCTTTTGTTTTTAAAATTTTTGTCCTCAAAAAAACCCAGCAATAACACAAAAAAATCACACAGAAAAAGGTCTGATGGTAAGAAATTTAATTCCTTCAGCTATTTGTCATTCATAAGACCTGCATATGGAAAGTGCACTAAAATCCTTATCTTACATTTCTATAGCTCTCTTTCCTTTTGAGTTACAATTGCAGTAGTGATTTTTTTGGTTCTGTGTGGATTTCTACTGTCGGGATAGTTACCCTTTCTCCAGAGCTCCTTGGGCTTTTGAACACTTTTATGACTCCACTTCCTACATGCTTCTTTTTTCACTGTTTTCCTAAAAAGAGTATAACGAGAATATCTATGTTGTCTGTTTCTTACAAAATAAGGATACAAAAGCTAAAGAAATGCTCAGGGAACTTTACTGCACTATATACATCTACCTACTGAAAGGAAAGTTGGTACTTTCTTATGCATATCACTGCAGAAACACGCATGAGTTTCTGTACTCCAAGGCTTTTGACAAAGTTTAGATAAAATTAACCATCTGAATTACTATGCATCTAATCCCATATATCAAAACACTACTGGGACAAATAAGGTTAAATGTCATCATATGTTTTTGTGCAACAAAATATTTTTACTTCATGGTTTAGGGATTATGTAAATAATTTTTTAATGCAAATATTTTGTAATATAAATTTATATTTTTATACCATATGTCTTTATACATATTAATACACAGGTAAAACATTGAGCATGGAAAGTTTAAAATGCTCATATGGCTCACGACATTCACAAAGGACCTATGTTATCATGCTTTATGTTTACTTAATGCTACATTAACTTCATTAAGAAAAGGTTGAAAACATAGATAAGCATCACAGACCTTCTTTAGATACAGCCTATTTGATAGAGAAATATGAAATTTAGACTATATAAAAGAAATAAAAAATGTCTCCTGCTTAGATTATAGGGAAAAGCTCTTTACTTCTCAAGTAGCCACCAATACATGGTTAATCTCACAACCTATTCCTCTCCACTCTTCTTAGAAGGGTTTGTTTCTACATTTAACTTTGACAGTCATTAGATGAAACACAGAATATACAGTACTTAGCACAAGAACAGTAGAAATGACTTCCCTTGGTGAGAAGAAACCTTGCAAAAAAGATACTTCACAGAGAATATTGATATTAAGAATCAGATAAAAATGGTAGCTCAGAAAGACTTGTGTCATCTTTTATTAGCCGTCCGGGGTACCAGGTCAATCTAGAGTTACACCAAGCTCATTGTCAGACACTTCGCACTGCTGAGGTACGAGCACAATGTTGTGTGTGACACTGTGGTATTTAACTGATTGGTCTGGGTACAGCAAATTCATCAGGGTGGGGAGACAAAGGAAACAGAGACTGCAGATGGGTTGGTGTTAAAGACTCTAATGGAAAGAATGAGAAACTTGAAGACTGGAAGAAAATTAGAGATAAGCAAAAGAATTTGCAAAAGGGTGTAATGAAGAAGGGAGTTCCAACTGGAAATAAAGAGATTCTGCATTCAAAGTATGAATGATGAAGGAAGATGAGTTTAGGAGATGTGCTCTCGAGGGAGCAGAGGTGCAGCATCACAAGGAGGCAGTTTTGTTTTAGATGGACAATGTTGCACTTTCAGCAGTGGAGATAAACAACAGAAATGATGCTAAGCTGTTGGGGACTGGAACAGGCACTCCAGAGAGGCTACCACGGCACCAAACCTGACAGAGTTCAAGCAGCATTTGGATGATACTCTCAGGCACTTGGTGTGACTGCTGGGGATGGTCCTGTTCGGAGCCAAGGACTGGACTCAGTGATCCTTGTGAGTCTCTTCCAGCTCAGCATACTCTGCGATTCTGTGGTTCCGTTACCAGTTGTTGGCTCAGGACAGCTGTAGTGATGACAAAAGACTGCTACAAAGGTTCTGAGTTGGAGAAGTGAATTCAACTTAAGAGGTAGAAAGGAAAACAAATACAGCATGGGAATGACTCTTCTGTGGCACCTTGTCTTTGGCTTCATAAACATCAAACAGCTGAGGCAAACATCAGCCCATCTCCTGACAGTCATAACCCTGCCAGTAATGCTTATCATCAGTTCTGCCTCCAGGAAGGAATCTGATCAATAAAACATATTTTTAAACTGCCTGCTTAACACAGTATGAACAATACCATTTAGCACTTACATATCAGCTTGTGCTCATGCTGCTACACACACATTGCCTAATTAATCAATTAAAACAAAAGAAGGAAAGCCTTGTTTTCTCCCTGTCTAACTGGTGTCACCTGCATCAACAGCAAAGTTTTTTAGCAACAATTCAATTTAATAAACTGAGAATCTCTCCACTGATGTACCTTGACTTGTACCCTTGCCTTTTATATGTTTTATGATGTGCGTGTGCTTGTAATAGTACTATGTCTACACAGTATTCTGAACACTAATTTAACAATAATGTCACTTAGAAAGCTATGATCCTTGTCTCAGAGCACTTAGGAATGTGTACAATTATGTCTCAGTGACGAAAGGTCACACACAGTGAAAACAGTGCAGCAAAGAAGTCATTCATGAGAATATCCTGACTGAAGCAGAACAGGTTTGTTTTTTGGTTTTTTTTTTGTAATGGAAGAAATTTAGCAATTAAATAACTTTATTTAAAGTTGAAAAACTCTCTCTAGACTCAGGAAAAATTGTGAAAGAGATTGAAGAAACAGGGTGGAGTAAGTGCCATTGCTTTGGAGAAACAGAAAGGTTGACTGTCAACTTAAATTGTCCCAATCTCCCATGAATCTGCAGGTGGCAGTGCCAGAGTACAATTAACTGTCACTAACACAGTCTTAAGCATGGCCAAGCTGTGCTGTAAAACTCTTTGGAGACCAGCTAGATGGTGTACAAGTAATCATTTAAATAGAATATCCCGGTTCTCTTAATTCAAATTGTGATCCCTCAGACCTCTTTCCCTGAAGTAAATCTGTGTGAGGGTTTTACTGAAGCTCTGTCACCAGCCCTTACCTGGATGCCAAGAATTGATCTTGCAAGTATTTCAGAAGAAGGCAATAGTTATTTATGTAGTGTGATGCTAACCCATGCAGATAATGAAGGAGGATGGGCCAGTAAGTAATTTGAAAACTCTTTTTTTCTTAATTACTTTTCATGCTTAACAGATTTTATTGAATGATGTATCTAATTTTTGCCTCATATGAATTCATTGGTGAAATTTGTGTAGAAGAATGAAGATACAACTTCATTCTCAAAGGACTTATCAAAATCTGGTTTAAATTTCCAATGGAAATTGTGAGATGCTTTAAATATGCACCCAAATACATATGTTCCTTCTCTTTCCCTAGGAATATCTATTTTATTGCTTTGTAGTACTGTGATTACTTGTGTTCACACATTTTAAAGTGTTCCCCAAACTGAGTACACAGAAAATTTTAGGCCAGTCTGACCAAGACAGAAGCTCATGATTCTATAGGAAAATTAATAGTCTTACATCTCTAATCCTGTAGTGTAGGGCACCTGCCTTAGTGCAGACGATGCACTGCAGGAAATCTCATCCTATATATTTTGAAGGAGCACTGCTTAAACAACCAAGATAGGAATTTCAAGTGCTGAAATAAGAAAAAGTGGTGGACACAAGTTACAGTAAAGGAAAGCTCAGACTAAGTCAGGATGTTAAGATTAATGGATGACTGGAAGGTGGACTTTAAATAGAGAACAGTAAAAATGAATAATTTTCAAAATGAAATTGTCTTATATGTGAATAAGTGGTTCCAATTCAAAACTGAAATGGTAGGCTTCGGTGGATCACCTATTACTAACATTACATTACAGAGCAGGCAATAAACAATAAGCATCTTTGAAAACTAAGACTGAGGCATAAATGGTGTTTCTTCACTCAACAGTTTTGGCACCACTGAGTGTCTTGCCATTGTTTCTACAAGAACTGTGTGTTAGTACACCCCTGTGAAAATTGCCATTGAGCTTTACTGTAGAAAACATCTGAACATTTTACTAGCTGCAGTGATTGCAGGAAGTGCTTCATACCTGTGTTGTTCCAGTACCCATTTTCCCCTGTGGATTGTGTATGAACTTAACAAAATATTTCAGACATTCCTGGAAACAGTTAATGTAAAGGATCATGGAATTATAGAACAGTTTTAGTTGGAAAGAAGCAGATGTACATTTTATTAAATGTCTAAGTTTTTACCCAGCATTACCCATTCATTCCCATTATTTATTGTTTTGAATACTCCTAAGCATAATCATTATTCTTTAATTCTGTGTAGTGCAGTAAGTTCCCAAAACTACTGTTTTTAGCATAGTCTTAGTACCCTCACATGCAAAAGACCAAAAGAAATTGGGGACAAAAATCTGAGTATAAAATCAAGATAATCTTTACAGTCTCCCATGACTCCAAATAGTTTTAAAAGTATCCTATGGGTGTCAATACAGTTTAAGGTACTTACGAAGTATCATTTTTGTAAAGCCATTTTTTTTTTTTTTTAAATTAATCTCCTGACAATGGAAGATCATAAGGGAGTAAAAAGGAATGGCAATGGAGTTGATAATTCTATTGGCCAGCAAATTAGTTATGAAAAGTTAGGTTACAGGAAAGACTGATGATCCATTTAATGTATAATTAAATATCCTTTTTAACAAATAAAGCAGATATAATACCTACAAAAGGAAGCAGGAATTGTTTAGTAAAAAATATGCTGAATGAAATAGAGATTCCTTTGATGTGAAGAAATGAAACAGATTTCTGAAATCGCATTATCTCAGTCTGAAAAGACCTCCTCCTCAGCACACTGAAATGTAAGAAATTTCAAGAGAGAATAACAACAAAGACTAGAATAAAAATGAAGGAAAGTCTATCTAAAGATATGACTGTGAAGGATTATAATATAAAGAGACAGTCCAGAGCTGCAGACTGTAATACATCTGAGAAGAATTGAAGCTTCTGGTTTTCTCTTTTCTGGTGATTAAAGCTCATGAAAGCAATACAAATAAAAATGCAAGAATAGAAAAATACAAGTAAGAGGCAGGCAGAGATATTGTTGCAGAAGGTGTAAAGGATGGTACTGAAGGTTTTTTAAAAGTTTTATTTTTATTGAGATTGTATTTCTAGCCAATGTGAAATTACATACATACATGCATACATACATTAATATATATATATGTACATATTTATAAAAGTTAAATACAAACTTTTTCAATAGCGCATGTGGGAAATATACTTTTTGCCAATGAACAAAATTACTAGGTAATCCTTGAAAGGCTTCTGGGATGGCTGTCTTCTCCTGATCCTGCAGTGGTTATGAAATGAACTAAGTTTGCTTTGCCAGGCATTGGAGAAGAATAAGAGTTGTTATTCTGTTGTTTTTAATTCATCTGGCTGTGGTCATGTCTGAGATCTAAAAATGCCTTTGTAAATCACCTTTCCCATAAGCCAACAGAAAGTCCTCAGACTGAATCCTGTTTTGTGTCTCTCACAGATGTCTTCTAGAAATAATCAGAATATAGTGACTTTCTAAGCATGCAACAAAGGCAAAATAATTAACCACTATGAAAATTTATATGGGAGGGTGGCAAGTAGTTATTCTTCAAGAAAACTAAAGTCAGACTAGAATACTGAAGGAAAGCAATAATTTGCTGAACAAATATTAATATTAAGATGATTGCTCAATTATTTTTTCAAAGAACAGCTGTATAACAGCGCCTTCCAGTTTTGAAATTCTATGTCAGCATGATATCTTTTTCAGAAACAGGAAATTAACATTTCTAGGGCAAGGAAAGAATAACAGGAAACTTTCCAGAGCTAAAAATACTGTAAAAGGTCTTTCTTTAATGATTTTTTAAGGTTTTCAATATTTTAATTTTTAATATTTACTTGAATACCATTTAAATGTATTAATAGTGATTCTTTGTCCAAATATAATTTCATAAGAGCTTCCCAGAAAGTGTGGGTTTGATCTTGTTAAAAGTTCAAAATGTGGTCTGTGCATTATGGTCCATCTTCACTGCACAAAGGTGATAGAAGCCACCTTTTTTTCAGACCTAAATATGTAAACATATTACATTCAGAATATAATAGAAAAAAAAGGATCATTCAGCCTAAATTAAAGTTCTTTTAAAGTTTCTGAGCAATATGACTGTATCATCTGGTTGGAGGGATGTTGCAATTTTTCTTTACTCTTTGTATGAGGAATTGTTTGCTAAACATATATACATGATAGTCACATTTGCTGTAAATGTTCACTGCATTACATGAAGTATAATGAACTTCCTTTCCTTCATTTTTAAAGGTTGTTTTGCAGTTCCTAGATTATTTTTTTTAAATCCTACTGCTTTGAGTCATCTCATAATTTCATATAATTTATGAAACACATTTAGATAAACAGGGCACGTTCTTTTCATAGAATTTAACAAAACTGTCTAAAAGAGAAAAGTTCCCATCCAAGCTCCTAATTGATTTTCCCCTTTCAGGTATCAGAAAATCAGCTTAGCTTTGTAAGGGAATAGCACTTACAGTAGATATGAGCTCACTTTTTTATTCCCATCTTTCTAGAAACCACATGATAGTATTTGGCAGAGCACTAAATTTAATAAATCTGTCTTTTAATCTGTCTTTTAATCCCGTCTTTGGAATATGGGTGTTAGGAGATCTCCCTTAGCGTGTGGAATAGACACATCCTTTAGGCACAAAATTCCTTGTGTCTTTGTAAAGGTGATTATTTATGATCATTTCTAGGTTCTTCTTTCAACCATTCCTGAGCCTGAGACATCCTTTTTGTGTTCTTAGTTCAGGGAAAAATTATCATGTATTTCAAACACACTTTTTCACAGTTTCAGAACTGCAGGATTTGTAGTCTAATTATACATATTGGTCTAATGAAGAGAAGACTTATTCATGAGACATGAATGCAGAGTGTGAAATAAGTAGGAATGCAAGAGATGGTGTAGATGCCAAGGTATTTGCACACTACCATTGCAGATTAAAATACTTATTTAAATATAAATTGAACAAACAAACAAACACACACACACACCAGCTCTTTCTGTTTTGGAGCTTCTAGAATATAAGTTTGCATGAACATATTACATTCTTTGTCTCTTGCTGTCTATATATGTATCACATATATGTACATTTAGGATACAAGGTGGAGATGAGTTTCCTAGACATCTAAATCTTTCCACTAGGTGATGTCCAATTGAAACTTTAAACAAAGGTGGGGTTAAATGTTTTGGAGGGTTTTTTTTCAATTTTATATGTGCAAGAGCTGTGATCTTGTATTCGTTCAGTTATACATGGTTGATGATGTTTCAATACTTCATATATATTACCCTGATTATAACAGCACTTCATGGGTTTTAATCCAGATTTTAGGACTTCCATTGAAATTCATAGTGTTTTCCAATTTTTAATATTTTAATTCCCTCACTTGCTCAGAAATCAATAAAGAAAAATAAAGTAGTTATTAAAGTAGTCTTTAGTTCTTAAATTAAAACACTTTGAAAGCAAAGAACTTCAGTAAAGCTTAAGACAGGAACACCAGTTTTGTGTGCCAAGCTTACCTTGTTAGCTTATCTGAAATTAACAGCTTTTTCATGTTAACTAGTAGCACTTTACAGGTTGGTAAATTTAGTGGCAAAGTATTGAACCTAATCTTATAACACCTAAGTTCATTAAAAATAAAGTAAGTTTAGGAGAAAGGTATATCAGATGAAAAGCAGAAGAATGGAAAGCCAGTGATGAGATTTGCAGGTTTTGGTCATCATAGATTCACAGAGAGACAAGACTCTTTAAGTGCTGTGACAGTAGCAGGACTGTAATAACCATGGAATAAAATACAGTGGTGGTTATTTGGCGTTAATAGGATTCTACTTTTGTGAAACATGCTGGGAGATTTAGAATAGGCTACAAAGAGAGACAGAATGACACAAATTGGATTTAGCTACTAGTTTCATATGAATTTATGGGAACAATAAAGCAGGTGGAGTCACACTTGACAGTTTTAGGGGATTGAAACAAGGGAGTTCCAAGGCAAAAGCTATATAAAACATACTGCTAGAAGGACAAAGTTCACAAAACAACAATAGAAAAATGTGCACTTCCAAAAAGAAATTGCAGCATTTAACACTACATTTTTCTTAAAGGCATTTACAGATTTTTTCCTTAAATCACAGGTCATCAGTATTAACAAGTTTTGTAAACAAATTGACCAGTAAACCCTGTCACATTTTTAAACACTGCATTTCCAAATGCTTTATTTATCATTCACTGTTATTATTTGATATTTCATTATCCTGATAAAATGTTGTATCATGTTAGCAGCATGCATTTGTTCTGTTGCTATTATAAACATGGCAAAATAATTGGGAAATTTCTCACACTGAGTAAATAAAGAGGAAAAAGCACAAACAAAGAAACCTGTAGCTATTTTTTCATGATATATTTCTTTAAAAAATAGACTAATGAAATCCTTTATTTGTTACAAGGCATCCAAAAGAGTGCCTAACAGACCACCTGAAAGAGTGGGAACTGGCAGTGTAGACAAGAACTAAAAATATGTAAGAAGTCTAAGATTTTACCTAAGGCTACATTTTTCTAATGATGCCATAGGGTTTTCATGAATTTATAGATTTTTATACTTCTAGGTTGTTTCTCACATATAGAGTAGCTAGCAACTTCTAACCCTGTGCTAGCTGTCTTAAGGGTCAGATAATAGCTGGAACACCATGCCTGGGAAACATGTACCAGAGCTAA
>JAWWTY010000077.1:10648283-10671426 GCA_035222235.1 Margarornis squamiger | reverse complement strand
AAGGAAGACGAGACCGGTAATGGGAACTGGGTACCAGCATGAGCTGCTGGGGTAGCTGAGCTGCGGGGAAGCAGCTGTAAAAGGGAGTTTCTCCCTTGTTTATAGTGGGTTGGGAGGTGATCTGACTTGGACCCAGATGTTGCAAGAGTCAGTTTCCCAGCCTGTGGGTGAAAAGGTCTTTCACCTGGGAGGGGCAGGTTGTTGTCCCTTGTTTGCTTCGGTAAGCCATGGCAGAGTGGCTCAGGGGATTGGCTGGTATGTGTCCAGCCGGGAGTGGCTAATGAAATGAAAGGGACACCTTTCGGATTAATTTACTCTGCATGTTTGAAGCGATGGTGCTTGGGAAAGAGTTCTCATGGTATTCCTGAGGCCGGGAGTTCAACCTAACACCGGTCTTTTCTATCTGTTACTTGTCAACATGTGCTGTACTCTTTTTTACTATTTTATATTTTTATAATCTTTTGTACTCCTTTATATTCTGTACCCCAAAACCCTATAAGTAAAAGAGCTCTTCTCTACTTTACCCACATAAAGTTGTCTTGGAAAGTTTTTTCCCCCTTCCTTACGGCAACACTAACTTTAAAACTAAATAATGAGTTACTAGGTTTCTAGAAGATATTAATATTACATTCAACATTTCCTGCAGTAAATATTGAATATTGAATACACAGTAGAAGAGGTAGGAAATTATGAAAGTTTATGTACAAAGCAGTTTTTGCTGTAAACTTAGATCTTCCTCCCTTTGTTTTGTTTAAAATTTTTCATTCTTTGAAACTCCCAGGTATTACTGAATGGACTGAGCAGCAACATAACCATATTCATACAAAATACACAATCCACATTTTTACCAACATTTCTGCATAAAAGTCTTTCTAACCAGCTTATGGCAAAGATGATGCAAGACAGGTCATTTAAAAGAAGTAGAGTAGGGTAGAGGTGAAAACAGAGATACGAAAGCAGGTGGTTGAAATATTAAAACATGAGCTTAAATGACAATGTGCTGATTATTATTTTCAGGACTACACATGTATCTTACACTGTATAAATGAACAAAGAAAAGCAAATATTTAATGGGGCATTCTAACATTCTAGTTCTAGTGTTAACTCAACATAGCTTATAGATTTCCTTCTTTAACTGGAGCTAGGGGAAATGCATATATATGAGTTTATGCATCTGAAAAGATATATTAAAGAGATCCCTTTTTTTATTGTGTAGGTAGCTATGGGTGTTTTATGATTATGAAATCCATTCAGACCAGACAGGTCAAAGCTTTTTTATAACTATCTTTTTCCTGTCTTATAATCAGGTAGTTTATGGGAATGATTTGATAAATTTTTGAGCCCTGACAGTAATATCAAATGTCCAATGAAAAGTTCATTATACATCTAAAATGATGCCCTTTGAGTGTTTTAAGGTGGATAAATTCCACTTTTTCCAAACTGTCTCATTGCAACTGTCATAAAATCTTCCCTAACCCTGTTGCATTCAAACAATTTTATTAATGATGAGAAGCATGAAATCTGGTATTTTCAGACATTTTTTGACTTGACCAAATATTATTTGTTAAATAATTAATTCCTGACTGTCCTCGTTTATTTTCTGCTTTTATGTTACACATCAAATTTAATTGGGGTTTGTAGTTATTTCCTTATTAATGTCAAGTTACTCAGTGGGAAGATTTTTCCAGCCTCTTACAGCTTTACCACAGGTATACATCTGGATGATTAGCTGAAGAAATGCATGATTGAGACAAGATATTTAAATGGGCAGGTGGGAACCCATGAGGCAAATTAAACAGCTCCATTAGCTAAAGACATTTTTAAAATACATATCACGAAGAGTAATACACTGTGTACAAGGATTCAAAGGTAGTCAAGTGCTGTCATGTGGAAGGCAAAGATTAGGGGTGTTAAGCAATGCAGGCTATGTTTGTAGATAGATGACAACTAGACCTTAAAACCTGCAGCTGTTGGTAATGCCTGAGACAAAGGAAACCCTGGTGGCTGTACAAGTACCATGCATGTTGTGTTTGAAAGACTTGCTATTTATTATTTTTAATTTCATGAGTACGGGATTGTCTTTGCTTTTATTGTCTTTATTGACAGTCAGGTGTGATACATTGGCTCTATAGAGACAGATATTCAGAAAAGTAGCACAATCATTGCAATGCTGAGCACTGCAACATTTCTGATGTAGCAGCTTTTCTTCTGAAATAGGATAAAGAAAGTTTCCAACGTCCTAGTACATTGGTTAGGTAATCATGTATTAGATAGGGATTCATAAAAAGCAGAAAATATGCACCAAAATGAAGCATATCTGACACTCTGCTTCAATAAAATTTTGTCTTTTAGCCTGTTGAAAAGCTGAATATAGAAGACCTTTTTGATGAAGGGTAAGCAAGCATATGCAAAATACCTTTTTTTTCCCACAAGGAAAATTTTCATCTTATTTTTCTTGCTTTACATCCTGGGAAAATCAAGTGGGGAATAAATTTCTTCTGTTATCTGGAAATCAGAATTATATTCAGTATATTGATGAAAAATACATCATATAATTATGAAGTGGGTGTTCTTGTCAATGCAATGAATCTTTGGGGCAGAAAATATTTGAAATACTAAATAGCAAGGAATTTTACAAGCTCTTGACGAAAGCTATCATTTTCACTGACAGTCAAGCAAGACTGAATCTGCTTTTTAGTCTATATTTAACTCCTCCATGTGAAAATTGACTTCCATGGCTGAAGTCTGACTTTTTTTTCTCTACATTAAAATGGCACAGTGTGGATTTGCCACTATGAACTTGTATGCATAAACACATCTATCTGCATGCATGTGCAACCTTACATCACATAGTCCATTCACTTTCATTCCTGGTGAGTCTTGTTGCTTGACTGGTGAGTGGGTCCATACCTTAAGGGTGAAGAAATCTTTCTCTTCTTTAAGAGAAGGGTGGTGAAGCAGAGCTCAGAATCTTGGCTCCTTAGGAACAACAGCTCTGGAATCCAGAACAACCCAAGACTCAACAAGAGACCTCAGTGTCAAATGGTCTTAAGTCCCCAAAAATGAAAGGCCACTAAGTATGAGTGAAAACATATAGTTTGTATTCAATGTCCTTATAAGGAAGATTTCTTAGTCAAAGGTGACTGAAATAGTTGTGATATAGAGGAAATTTCCCAATGCAAGAGAAGAGGGCAATGGAAGTATTTTTAAATCCAACTCCAGTCAACCAATAGTCTATGCAGAAAAATAGAGATGTGGGAAATTACTGAGTACAAAAGCATCCATTTCCCACAGCTCTATTCATAGTTCAAGAAGGGTGTTAATAAACTGAAGAGGACTCAGAGAAAAGCTGTGATTAAACGACTGTACAATGTACCTCTATTCTAAAAGAATGAAGGATCTCTGCCTGTTTATTTTCCCAAAAAGAAAGTTAAAGGTTCTGTTTCCTATGCAGAAGAAGAATTTTTATAAAAGATGGCTTTTTAATCTACCGTACAGAGACAAAATGAGACCCAGAACGAGGTCTGGCAAATGAAGACAGGAATAGTAATGCAGTTTTTAGTGAACATAGTTAACCACATGAAACTTCATAAGAATTTAAGTTGTCTCCATGTCAGCAGCAATTGAAACAGGGCATTTCTCTCAAGTATATACTTTACTTAAGTGGGAAGTATTTTGGGAAACTGTGTGACCCAACATGCAAAATTTCAAATTGGAATCAATGTGGTCTCCAGTCGATTTTTAGTCTATGGTTGTATATTGTGTAACATCTTGCTTGTTTTGTGATTGGTTTTAGTGAGTCAAGGTTTTCATTGTAGATTATCTTTGTTAATTTTTCTATATTGTGGATCCCATAGGCTCAGGTTTCTGAAATCTGTTCATAGATTGATTTCTGATAGAGGGGCTACAGATTAAAAAAAAAAAACAACAAACAGGTAGCTGACTTTGAACCAAGGGGGGGTTTATTCTTCAGAGTCAACAGATCATGAAATAGACCAGGAGAACTTTTTTATTGGATAATATTTTAAAGTGCAAGCTCAAAGGAAGTCATAGATGATAGAATTAATATGAACTTCTCTCAGTAACAGAATAGAAACACCCCATGAACTAAGCTTGTCTGGAATGAATTAATTATTGATCCATTATGTTCAAATATTTAGTGAATTAAAAAATTAATTTTTGAAGGCTTTTTTTGAAAATAATCTTTTATATCCAGTCATCAATTGATAAGAATAAATCAATCTAAGGGATCCTAGCTGTCATGCCTCATATGGTAAACGATGTGCAGGCTGCAGTTCTAAGATTATTATCAGTAGTTTTACTGAAGCGCAATAGTACAACATGTACCTTTAGGAAAATTGCAGCTGAGATGAGAATGAAATATGTAGAAGTAAATCCTGTAGCTCTTTCTCCTTACTTTCCAGACCAAAGAACACATCCTCGCATCGTCATGACTTCCATGCTTAACGAAGGAATATGCATTAGGAGAATTTGTCAGTCTTTTTTTTCTTTTTCTTTTTTTTTTTTTAATTTATCTTTGAATATGCAAATCAGTAGTATAATATATATTTGCAAGTTCATTTTTAAATTAAATTTCACTAAGATTTAAGAAGGTGTGACTCTTGAATTTCCAGTCATCTGTTTCCCGTCTTATTCCTACTAAGATGTGAATGTGATCATATAAACTTTCAACTGCAATATAGAAATTGTCTTCTAAACTTCTTTTAAAGAATGAGCACATAATGCATGCTTGACTGTGTGTGTGTTTGCACTTGCACATATATGTGTGTGTATATGCACACAGACACACAGTAAGATGCAAGTAATTTGGCATTTGGGCTTCGCTCTGCAATATATGCCATGCGGTAGATGCACTGTGTCAATATTTGTAGGAATATGGTACGGTCAAGAGTCTGTATTGTCAGATCTGTTGCAGGCTTGATGTCAGACTGGGTCTTGCTTCCTCCACGCTTCTTCCCTTTGGAAATCAGATAGTCGTGTTTTAATCTGTCACTAGTAAGAAGCATTTATAATGTCTTGAAGGAAGGAGAAGTTGCCAGTATGTTCCAGATGCTGCTGAGTCTTACAAATTCTGTCGTCCAGTCCTTCCCACTAAGCCACTGCTGCTGGACAATAAGCAGAGGTACTGTAATCACTGTCTGAAATGCTAACTCCTGATAGCGTTTTGTCACTTTCTCTGACCTTTAAAATGTATTTATATGGAGAACTTAAGCTGGGATCTCTTCACATTTATTTCTAATGTACTATAGTGTAATGTATTTAACATAATGCCTAAAACTGAGATGCTACAGAACTGTGACTAAAAATAGAGTATTAATAATTTGTGAAAGTAAAAAGTGGATTGGGTTTTTCTTTTATTAGATGTTCTGGATGTTGGAATGAAAGGACCTGATCTTTTGTGTATTAGAACAACACAACACAGGAACCTCCAACCTGGAAGATGTAGTTGCCAGAAAATCTCCCTTTATTTGGGGAATTTTCAGCTCACAAATCAACACAGCAGTTTCTCAACTGCTTGGTTTTAATATTGAGACAGCAAGAATGACCATAATAAAAGAAATTGGTAACGTCAATGTACTCTAGACACCCTAAACTGTTATTATTTGTATTGTTATAATTTGGATGCTTTTTCCCCCAAACTTAATTGTGACTGATCAGAATTATAGCAACTGGCAGTTTTTTATGTCCTTGTTCAGTTGGCTTAATGTAGGAGCCTCAAAGGGGGATAAAATTTCAAGTCACTGCCAGGTCATACCTGAGCCAGTTACTGAAGATGAGATGGGATCTTTGATATGTTTAGCCCCTAACGTCATTTGGAGATCCTTTTTCCATACTATGATCTGTAGATTAACTCCCCATCTAGCCCATACTATTTTCTGTACAAATACTTATAGTACTCTATTTTGTTATGTTGACATGCAAATAAAAATCTCCATTTCAGCAAGAAATTCAAGTGAATCCCAAAGCTCTGCAGAAAAAGCAAACACAGATGACGTCAAGTAATTTTTAATTTTTAGCTAACATTTGCTGAAATATCTTTCACTATTTGACCAGCTCCACTCAACAGGAGCCAATATCCTCGTGCTGTCAGTACCATGCACAACTGCACTAATCAGATCTGTCCTTGCACTGCAAAGGACTTCCTTTTTTGCTTAGCCTAGCTGGGTTCTTCATCAATACAGCTGATTGCTATGGTTACTGCCTGCTGTATGTTAGGCCTGAAGAGGCTGTAAAAGGAAATATTTTACTTCAGATAGGTAAATATTAGCCTTTTCTTATTGCAATATTGCATACATTTATTTAAATCATACTTTAAGAGTATTTTTCACAACAGCCACTGCACTCAGCATTTAGTAATTAAGGACTTTTACGCAAATAGCAAAACTTTGACAACACAGAATGTCTGTTTCTGTTTGCTCTCTATGACGACCTGTGGAGAATTGTGTACAGCCAGGTAAATACAGAAGAATATTATATTTTGATAATTTTCATTCAGGTTTATGCTATTGTTTTCTCGTGTTTTGAAGGCGGGAATGTAGTTGATTGGAATGGTGGAGCGGTAGCATGGATATTGTGTGACAGGAGCTGGTAACAAGAGTGAAAGCAAGCACCCAGGCTTCCCATTCTTTGCAAAATAAAGACCATAGTGGTCCATGGTGTATCCTTGCCAAATATATTTACTGCTTTAAACAAATCTGCTTGTTGTTTCTATCTCCTGACATTCCTACATGTAAAATTTTCAGCAAGGGAATTTAGTTCTTATTCAGAGATGGGTAGAAGAAGGTTAAAATGAAAGATAGAAGGGTGGTTAAAGTAAAATACTTTAGTCCTGTCAACTTCCCTGAGTCACTCATTACTGAGGGAGCACAGGAAACTGGACCTATTGTCCAGCCATGCAACCTAGTTTTATAGGTACAAAATGTGACCTGTGAAGACAGTTTTTAAAACATTTGAGATCTCTTTCATCAGGTCAACCCTGGACGTAGGAGCAAGCAATAAAGTCCCAAAAAACATTCACATTCATCCTCAAATACACTGTACTAATTAATTTACAGTCTGTCATGATTGATGTATGGTTCAAATGGCTTACAAATGATATTTCATTTTAGTCAATATATTAATAGAGACAGAACTGCTTCTGCTTGCAAACTGATTTTATAGACTGGACAACTGAGGCAAAATTTTGGGAGATTTAACTCAAATTCTGGAATAAGGATGAATTATTGGAAATACTAGAATTCTTTTAATCAGGTGTTCTGCCCATGGTTTGACATTGAAGTGGTGGGGTTACATTACTTTGTCATGGAAAAAGGATAAGTCATTTTGTCATATTTAAGGGAAACTGTTACTTCATTTGGAGAGTTTCAGTTCAAATTTTAAGCTTGGTTTTGGGTGGATGTGAATTTATTTCTTTACAAGAGTAGTGCAGCTTAGGGTGAAAATAAAGAGTAAGGAAAACAGAAATCAGGACTTTAAAACATCCTGTTACTCTTAAATATATCATAATATATATAATATATATATATACTCTTAAATATATGTTTAAATATATGTAAATATGTTGTGCAGTGATATAAACCTCTAGACCTATCTTTCCCAAAAGAGATGTCATTAGACTGTCCTAGCTTACCTAAATGTCATATATTTGCACATTATATTCATATCTTCAGTGTAAGATTTAAATAAACATCCATTATTTTAATTTTAAAATTACATCAGTTAGGAATTCTCATCCTTCTTCTGTGAGAATAAACAAAGAATATACATTTTTCTTTTTACAAGTGTATCTTCAGGAGTCAACAAAAATAAAAGTAAGATGTAAGAACATTCCCTGAATATTAACTGCTATAAATCCGGGCTATATAACTAGTCTACTGTATTCAATGTAGTACTGCAGGCCACTATGGTGTATTATTTATGGTGTATGACTTTTACAGTCAAATTAGATGATTTCATTTTACTAGAGTTTAACAGCTTTTATTAGATTATTAGGAATTGCGTATTTAATTGAAATGTTATGCAGTTACAAATAAAACCACAACTTTAAGGTTCCTGGGAATTTCACAGGAAGGATATTACCATCTTTAACAGAAAGCTATAGTTTTATTTTAATTGCAAAGTTTAGAATACCTCATCTTTACACGCTTGATATATCCCCTTCAACCGTACTGCATGGTATCCCCATACAGCAACACTTTCATCAGCAGATGCAATGGTCTTTATGAAGCATTTTTAAAACAGCAACCAGCCACTGTAGCAAAAGTTCTTTAAAATTATTCTCAGAAGAGTGCTGAAAAAAAACAAACCAAACAACAAAACACAGAAGTTGCAGCCAACAGCTAAATAATGGGTTTTAAATAGTATTGGGAGGAAGCCAGTATAACAACTGTTCCTGCACAGAATTCATAATTTTGTTTTATCTTGTGCTGAATGTCACAAACTACCTTTCTAACCATGCTCAAATGTTCTGCAAGCTTATTCAAGAACATAACATGCTTAAACAGCAGTATTGTGGTACCTTGCAATTTAAATTTAGAGAAATGCTGAATGCCATTGTCTCCAACTCCTCTCTAAAAGGTTTACAAGGGTCTGAATGCACACAAATTTTGAGACAAAAGATGCACAATAGACAGACTTTTTCTATCCTGTCACAAGGAATGCCAGATATATCAAACAGTGATAATAAAGGATTATAAACCTTTCAATCCTGTGGCAAACTGGCCTGCGGTGTGTTCTGTATGTCATAGTGTTTAGAAGCAGTGGGAAGCAGAGTGCTGCAGCTGCTGTTGTAGATGCTGTAATCTTCTCCTATAAGAGAATAGATACTGTAATCTTCTCCTATAAGTAGACTGTGCCATCTTTCAGGGGTGGATAAATGTCTATGACATCAGTGGATAGGTTGAATGGAATCTCTGGAGTCCTCTGTCCAAAACAAGACTAGCTTCAAGTTAGATTAAATGGCTCAGGGATATGTCCAATGAAGTCACAAGTCTTCTAGGCTGAAGAGATCAACTTGTTTCAGTGCTTCACCACCTGCATTATGCTACTCTTCAATTATACCTAATTGGAATTTCCCTTGCAGCTATTTTTATTCATTATGTATCTTCTTTTTGCTCCCTTTGTCCTCTTTTGTCCAAAAATAATTGCTCCATCTCTAAAGCCAACTTGTTGGGAAGAAAAACCAGCAATTAATTTCTTTCCATTACTCCTTTCTTCTACAAGCTTGTCTGTGGCTTCTCTCTATGCATTATACAGGTTCAAATGCATGCTCAGGTAATGCCTGAATAAAAATCCTTATGTGTACAGGGGAGATACACAGTTTGAGCCAGCTGTTTCTATCTACTCCATGTATCTTGAAGAAAATGTTCATATTATTGCACCATATCTCAAAGACAGCCCTCTTATTAGTCACTTTAGTGAAAATGGGGTTTGTACCCATGAAGGGTTCAAACTGCCTGTAAAACAGAGATGACAGGTTTAGCATAGCTACAGTGATCCTGGATGTGCCTGAATGGACTCATGAAATTAAATTATGGAACAAACTAAACTTATAATTGATTTTAACCTAAGATGAGTCACAAAGCAAAATCAAAAGACAAGGTCTGGCACAATATTTTCAGGTTTCTTATGAAAAAATGGTCACGAGAAGCTCTATTATGTTTATAAAAAACATTGGTGGCAAACCAACATTTTAGCTGTCTGTAGACACAGAACATGAACACATGCATACATATTGCTCAGGAGATATTTTCTCTAACAGTCTGCCTTCTGCAGAAGATCCTGTTGGAAAATAGATGCTTTTACCTGAACTTGTATGTCTAAAGTTAAGGAATCTGTAGACAGGGTCATTTCCAAAGGGGATGATTCCTTTGAATTTCATGTCATGCAGGCAAAAACAACCATTTGCTAAGTGAAATATTAAGGGGTTAAAACTGCCTGGGCAATATCATCTTTGCAACAGCTACTGGATTTTTTTTTTTTTTTAACATGTGAGTCCAACCACAAAAAACATTGGACATAATGTTTTGTAAATGAGTCATGAAAAAGACTGCCTATGGTATTGAGATAGTAGACAGAATCTGCATTTGAAAGAAGATGTTAAAAATGCTTTTACAGAAAGAAGGAGGGGAGGAGTGTGATGAAACTATGCACAATTATTAGTTGCAAAAATATATATTTTCTCCTATTTATTCTGAAGCCAACTTGGTCTCAATAAAAGCAGTGTTGCTGGCACTAACATATGGCAGGTTCAGAGATTTTTTTTTTTTTTTTACTTGATTGCTGCACCAATTGTTAATAATCTTTTAGGTAAAGAACAAAAGACATGAATTTTTTATCCAATTATGTATTTTTCCTTTTCTCAGTTGTTAAATGAATAGTTCTTTGAAAAGGATTTTTTTTTCTAGCAACGAACAATAAGGCCATGTCTTCACCAAGATGTCACATTGATCCAGTTTGTTCTCTCTAATTGCATTGATTTAATGTTATTGAACTGCAAGCTCTTACTACCAGTGTTACATAGTCTTAAGGTGGATTCTTTTATAATTGGTACATCCACGTGCCTCTGTTTTTTTTTTCAAATTCAGATATCATTATGTCCTTTCTTGTAAAATATCATGTAGAGCCTATCATCAACAATTAAGACTGGGGATGCTGCAACTGACAGTGAAAAAAAATAAAACACAAACTCCAGTAGTCCTTTCCAAGTATCCATTAGCTTGGCAGCATAGTATGTACCATGTGGAATACTCAATATATAAAGGAGATTGTACCCTACATGGAGTGTTATAAGACCACAGCAATAATGTGGAGTACCTACCCTCATACATAAAGAAATAGGTACTCAGTCAGTCGGATTCTCTTCTCATACCCTGTGCATTTGGCCACAACACATCTTCATGACACAGTGACAATGGATGAAGAAAAGGCTGAGTTTCTTAATGATTTTTTTTGCCTCAGTCTTCAATAGAAAGGCAAGCTGTCTTCAGGGTACCCAGCTCCCTGAGCTGAAAGACAAAGATGGGGAGCAATGAAGCCCAAATAATGCAAAGGAAAACAGTCAGTGACCTGCTGCACCCATCTATAGAGTCAGATAGGACCCACCCAGGATTATTGAGGGAGTAGACAGAGATGCTCACTGAGTCACTTTCCATCATTTACCAGCAGTCGTGGCTAACTGGAGAGGTCCCCATTTACTGGAGGTTGGGTAATGTGATGCCTATTTACAAGAACGGTTAGAAGAAGGATCTGGGGAATCATGAGACCACCACCTTTAGAGTGAAAAATATATGACTTATTTAACAGGTTTACTTTGGGATAGGAAAAAGTGGAGTCCAGAACTGTTGCTACTACAGACTACATGTTTATCAGCTGGGGAAGAATTCTAGGGAAATCTGTTCAAACACTGATCTTTACATTCCAAATGGCTATCTATGATCAGATTACTCTCACCCTTCTGCGTGCTTGCTGGAAGGAGGAAGGAAATACTTTAGCTTTGCAGAGAAAGGCAGAAGTAGAGTTGTGAGACCATCAATCATTTTTAAAGATCCAGTTTACTCCCTGTCTTCATGCATTTTGGAGCCCTTCACTGGGCTGATAGCCAAGAGAAAGGAGGCATTTAACTTTACCCTAAGGACCTTAAAGTGTCAGTGATGTGTACTCTGGAAGAGTGATATGGAAGTGGTGATGCCATATGACAAGACACATCCTTATGTGCTCCATGTATTGTCTGCTTTATTACACCCAACATCTGTGAAACATAAAGAGGGATCCTGGAGGACATGTCTGCTAAGTGGACATGAAGGACTAGGAAGATTAGAGCTGTCTAGAACAATGCACTTCAAAATGTTCTGCATGATCATTGCAGTGAGGTGCACTGTGTTCTCTGGGAATTAGAAGGGAGAGTAGGTATGGATAATGAATGGACTGCAACCAGGAAAATATTGAGTGGAACAGGTACTTCAGAGCAACGGTACTTTGTGTACTTGATGTCGTCTTTCTGTGCACCAGATGAATATTCTGAGGGAATACAGATTATGGGAAATGTTGTTTCTCCACAAAAAACAATAGAAAAGATAAAATTTGAGAGTAAGGTAACAAAATTGGGATAAGTTTTTAAGTATTCAAGAGGCTGTTGAGATCTAACCCCAGCTGGCAGCAAAGCTCCACACAGCTGCTCACTCATCTCCCTCCCCCATGGAGTGGGGAAGAGGATCCGAAGAGCAAAAATTAGAAAACTTGTAGGTTGAGATAAAGGCAGTTTAATAGGGAAGGCAAAAGCTGTGCACATAGGAAAGCAAGACAAGGAATTCACTCACTACTGCCCACAGGCAGACAGGTGATCAGCCATTCGCTGATGAGAAGGGCCCCATCACATGCAATGGTGACCTGGGAAGACAAACATCATTACTCCAAATGAAACCCCCTTCCTTCTTCTTCCCCAAGCTGTATATGCTGTGTATGATTCCATGTGGTGGGGGGTATCCCTTTGGTCAGTAGGGGTCAGCTGTCCCAGCTGTGTTACCTCCCAGCCTCTTGTCACCCCAGCCTCCTTGCTGGTGGGGTGGGGTGAGAGGCAGAAAAGGCCTTGGCTCTCTGTAAGGTCTGCTCAGCAATAACAAAAACATATCTGTGTCATCAACACTGTTTCCAGGACAAATCCAAAACACAGCCCATACCATCTACTGTGAAGAAAATTAACTCTATCCCAGCCAAAACCAACACAGATGACTATGAGAGATGTGCTTCCCTTTTGTGTAATCGAATATTTTGCAAGTCTTTTGGACATGATTGACTGATAATTGCCATTCCTAATATTTTGTAGGATTTCAGCATGTTTGCATACAGTAAGTGAGAAATGTCAAAAACTTGTTTCAGCTAAGATTTTTCATTGTGGTGGAACACACTAAGTAAATAAATTTAAAAGCATGCCACATATAGCCCAAAGCATATTAAAAAAACTACATGCCTTCACTGTAACTTAAAGACTTCTGTAGATGCATTCTCAAGTGTATTCATGCTTGTGGTAAACATGAACAAGTTTCTACAAAACTCTAGCAATAGAAACATTATATTATAAGGTTGTAAAGATTTTATAAACTTAAGGAAATTTTTCTTTTCTGTGTGTACGGAGATTTCTGCAGAATATTAATTGCAAAGGTAAATTGCATCCAGAACTATTGTTATTCTACCACAAAAATGTTCTCATTTTACCAAGGTAAACAACAATGGCTAACTGTGCCTGTTTGCTAACATACTATATATCATAATGTGGTTAGATATCCTTCTGGGTAGGGGCCATCTCTGCTTGCTTGCTTTCAAAGGAGGAGCAGAGTCCGGTGTTCCTTGAATTCTGCAGTGATAGGCCAGGCTTACTGTGCTGACTCAGGTTGCCAGTTTGGGGAGGTGTGTACACTGTGAAGGCCCCAGGATACATATTCTCATTATGTAGATTGGGGTTTACTGTGCATGGTTCATATGATTATTCTGTGTGGTCTCTGTGTCTTTGTGGTCACTCTATGAGCACTATTCGTGCAAGGCACGTTATTCCACTGAGTGTGAAGGGGACTTGGATGGCATGTGAAAAGCATTTGCTGCATTATAGAAGTGGAGCAGCCCCAGTCTCAGCACAAGATCAGATATTTTACTGTTCTAGCACAGGGTTTCAAACAAGTGGTAGAATTCCTTTCTTTTCCCTGAAGGTAATAATATACAAGTGACACGAAGCTCAGTGCAGCATTAGTGTCTTTAAGTGTCAGACAAGCAAATGAACATTAGCTAGTTAAATAAACACACTAAACAACCATATTTTGCTTCAACAAAGTATATTGAACAGCATTGCCCTTTAGGGGATATATAAAGCAGAACTAAGCTACTAAAAATGTAAATTTATTCCTCAGCATATTGCTGTTCAAACTGGGACTATTCAGATGTCTCTAAGGCTTTTCTGGATAATTTTATCAGTTTATGACCACAATACTTCAGGGCCAAATAATAATGTTATTTTCTTAAAATGAAATCAGAATAAAGCAATTTCCTCCTATTTGACAGTTCTGGAGGTCCCAAAGTCCTCTTCTGCTTGTCACCTTAATTCAGCATATTTCACCCTATTCAAATTAATATATGGTGTCAGAATACAGGGAAATATGAACCAAAGTTAAGTAACTGATGATGTCATTTCTAATAGGTTATTATCATATTTTTGTATAATATGCATGTTATAAAATCTAGGACCAGCTTTAGATACCTTTGCAGAGCAAGGTGAAAGAAGTTTTGAACTTAATAAGAGTTTTACAACTAACAACAGTAGAAACAATACCTGAATTAGATTTTTTTACTATTGAAATTTATTCATTCATTTATTCATTCCCTCATACATTCATTCATTGAAAGTGTTCT
Source organism: Margarornis squamiger (assembly GCA_035222235.1). Taxonomy (NCBI): domain Eukaryota; kingdom Metazoa; phylum Chordata; class Aves; order Passeriformes; family Furnariidae; genus Margarornis; species Margarornis squamiger. The sequence continues at coordinate 10,657,008 of JAWWTY010000077.1, read as the reverse complement.
CACTGACTTCCTCGGAAGCAGCTGTTCATGCTATAAAGAGGAAATGTGATAAGAATGGAGGAACATGTAACACAGTTTCAGTTTGACATTCTCCATGTAATGTGTTACCGTTTTGTTAAATTCATGTCTGATTTCTAGACCATAATGTCTCAATATCTAGAGTAATCTTCAAAATATGACCACCAGGAGAACTGGTTGCACTCATGTTCCAAATGTCAGGATGAAATTACTTATAGAGAAGTAAATTAGTGTTATGATTCCAAATAATATTAAATATTATGTTTTTGATAAAGTTAAGGCATCCAGAAAAAAGAATTGTGTCCCTGGCAGACAAGAAGAGAGACAAAATGTGCCAGTAGTGCCCGCTTGCCAGCCCCCACTCCCCACATACATTTAAAGAGGAGAAGGCACACTGGGTTAAATGCAACTAAATTATTTTAGCATGAAAATCAAAGGTTTTATTCTCTTCACATTTCTGAAGTCTGCTTTCTGCACTAATGGTTAATGTAATGTAAGCGATTAAGAAAAAGAAGAATAAATAGACTTGTAGGATGATATAAGTTTTAGCATTCAAAAGAGTACAGAAGAATCTTTCCAAGTTTTGAGTTTGCTTGGTCATTGTTAGCTGATAAAAAAATGCATAAAAGATTTATCTACACCAGCTGTGTCCCAAATATTGTCAGAGATACTATTCCCACTATGTCTCATTTTCTATTTTGTACAAACTTTTTTTTTCCTAAACTGCAAAATTTGAAAAAAAAGGTTTAGTAAATATGATGGAGGATTGAGTAGAAGAAGTTGCCTGAATCCACGGATGAAATTGGCAAGTAGTATAAAAGCAGTCATTAATTTGAGAAAATCTATGGATGTTAAAAATACTGCCCACAGTTGTGCAGGGAAAAAAATCACAAAAATCCCTAACCAACCAAACAAAAAAACCCCAAACCAAAACAACAACAAACCTAACAATTATATATTTAGGAGTATTCAGAGAAATTACTGGATTTAGTACTTCATGGGAGATAAAAATTTATGTCAGTTTTTATTAAAAGTTAAAAAAAAAGAACTTGCCTTTTGAGTAACTTTCTTTCCATTATACAAATACACATTTAATAACTGACCCTTTTTGCCAGTGACAGACATGCACACAAAAATGTTTCTGGTTACATTTCCTCCCAGATATGAGTTTCTGCAGAAAGTCTGTTTCCATCGCTCATTGTTATCACCCTATAAGAAATAACAGCCCGATTATTTATGACCCTCTGACGAAAGATTTCTTTAGTAAACTCTGTCAGTAAAACATCAAAAGTCTCTAAAATCTGTCAGTTGTTAATGATTCTGAGGGGTTTTTTAAAAGATAATATTTATAGTTTATGTTGTAAAGCATCAAATTCAAGTCCTTAGTAAATCCCCTAACTATTGCAACCTAGACACAAAATAACCTGTGTTCTAGCTCTCAGCATGAATTTCACAGTTCTTTCACTTTTTTTTTTTTTTTTTTTTTTAATGATTTAAATGTGTATGTCATACCCATAGTGGTATTACCTCAATGCCTCTCAATAGCCCATTATGGTGCAGTCATGAAGTTGTTAATATAATATAATACTGTGTTCTGGGATCCACACTTCAAAATTATGTTAACAAATTGAAATGCAGTAAGGAGATGACCTACAAGAATGCTCAAGGTCTGGAAAGCACACTATAAAATAAAGAAACTCTGCATCTCTTTAATTTATCTAAGAGATTAAGAGTTGTCTTGATCCTATTTTACACAGTAAAAGTATTTTGGATAGTAGATTAATTTTTAATCTAGCAGAAAAGAAAGTATTAAAGGATCTAGAAGGTGAAAGATTATATATGACACATTCAACCTGGAAAACAGGGGAAAAATATATAACAGACAAATAATTTAATCACATGAATCACTTACCTTGGGATGTACTATATAATACAACAGCTGAGGTTTACAATTTTGACTTCTTTTCTTTTTAATGATGACCTGCAGTTAAAGCAATGCTCAAGTTTTATATTCAGCAAGTGATTTTTTTTCACTGACAGAAAGAAAATACCTTTTAAAAGTTCCCATTTTTCCCCTTGAAGTTCATGTAGTAAATATGTATATCAGAGCATCCTGATTTGTTCACACAGTTCTCACATTTCACCAGACACTTGTGACTGAGAATTTGAAGTGAACCCTGACAAAGAAAATTATGCTGTCTAAATACTTAAGTATTATTTCCTAACTTGGAGACCAAGGATTGCATTTCTGGTAACAAACCACAATGTACAGAAGCTTCTCCTCAAAGCAACCTGCAAATTTGGCATAATTCCTTGGGAGTCTCTGAACCTTCATTAGTTTCCTGAACTTTCTGAATCACATGATGTAAATGTACTCAGTCCGGGACTTGTTTTCTGCATGGCTGCACAGTGTCCCATAACTGTTTTTCTCCTTCACTTCTTCGTGCTGGCCATTCAGAAATTGGAGGTATCTTGCTTGGCAGTGCTGCTCTAGAACCAGCACTGACTTGATCATCCCAGGCTTGGAAATTCGGTTTATAGTCATTTTAGTACTAAATGATCCCACAAAACTTAAGGTTTGTTACAGATTTGTCTTATGGGGTACAAAATTCTTGTAACATTTAAACAAGTGTTTCACAGTCCGAATTTTATAATGTGAAGTCAATCTGGATGACAATTCCCTAGTGATCTTTCTGGAATATTAACAATGAAAGTGGATAAGAAAAACTATGTACATGACTGGGAGAAATCAGCTTAAAGCAGAAAACAGGATGTTCTGAATGTATGCTGAAATAAAGACTTTCCATTCTGATAACTGGTATGGAGAAGTGTAATGAAGCTGATTGCTATTACAAGGAACTCTAGTAAACCAGGGACATGCTCTCATAACCTATAAATCTCCACTTCTTTAAGGACTAGCCCCTGAATTCTCGCTGTGGACAATTTTCTAGGCAATTGTTTATTGTGTTCATAGAATCTGATCTTGTCTTTTCAAGGGAGAGGATGTTGTGAGGAGCTAGATATATCTGGCAGACCAGTAAAATTTTCTTGAATACTATTTGACCAGCCTTATGAAAGGTGAGCGGAAGATGACTTCCATTATTAATTTTAATTGTATGCAGTTTATCAAAGGGTTTAGGTTACAAATTATATAATATGTAAGATTTATCCAATCTGCCTCACCCCTAAAAAGGTAGCATTTAAATGATTTAATCTACCTACTTTTCAGGAGTTTTAACCCGTTGTAAATACCCATGAATTCAGTAACACTGGTGCTTAGGTCTTAGGGCACACAGCCTATGAGGAGTGGCTGGTGACTTAGGTCTAGTAGTAGAAATTGTGTCCAATTACCCCCTGTGGAAACTTGAAATTAAGTTAGAAAGACAGTAGCTCTAGTCTCCTCTCAGTACTGACAATGGCAAAAAAAGGGACAGTGATCACATGCTGATGCTTGGGAGGTTCTTGGTGAATATGTCTCCCTGGGAAGGTGTTTTTGTACTATGGTAGTTTATCCAGAGCTGTGGAGAAATCCCTGTCCATTAAACTTTTCAAGATTCAAACAGTCAGTCATCAGACTATTGAGCAGTGCTGTCAATATAGCTTCTCAGACATAAGGCAGGACTAGAGGACTAGATGAGCTCTGAGATCCTATTCATTTGTTTTTGGATAAACCTTCATCAGATTTCTCTGATTCTGTGAGCCTCCAGTTTAAATGGTGTGCATCTGGAAAGCCGAAGCGTTGCATCACTTCATCAAAGACTGTACTGAATTTTTGTCTTATAATACAGGCTTTATAACATTCACTCAAGAAGTGGGAGCTCTGTTCCTTCTGAAAGAAACTGAAACTCTCTTGTACATGAAAAAAATACCCACTACTAGACCACAATGAATGTGCTTGTTATCTCTTGTCTTGAAAGAGAGTAACTGGACAGACAGAATTATGACTATAGCTTATATCCAAAAATACATCTATTCAAATATAATATAATATGCAAAAACTCTGGTTTGTATTACTGGTTATGGTACTAGAAATACCAGAAAAGCTTTTCAAGATTCTAGATTCCAGTGCGTACACAATGGTGGTAAGGGAAGTGATACCAATTATTTCCTAAGAGTTCCTCTCTGGAAGTACATAATTTCCCTACACAGTGATTAAAACCATGTAAATTGGGTGGACTAGATTATTTATTTCAGATTTTCAGGACACTCTTTTTCCATCATTCATTACATAAAGAATTTGGGTCATTATATTAGCCAGACGAAACCACCTCTCCCTCCTTCTTCTACCTGCCATCCTCACATACATCCTCCAGGACAAAACAGTAGTGAAAACACATCTCTGTAGTCAACAGGTTATAAGGGAAAGAATGAAGCTTCAAATCTATTTTGTCTTCTGAAAATTGTTTCCTCATTTTAAGTGAAAGTGTCATTGTGAAATATGACTATATTATTCTTGAGCAAGCTAACTATCCATGAAGAAGTAGCACACAGAGAAACAAACACCTCTGGTGCTCTTATGGCCTAGGATATCTTGAAATATATCCTGCATAGTACAACAAAGTCTGTTATGACAGGAAAAACAGACTCATATGCATGAGGTCTAGACCAATATCCAGACTATGCTACCAGCAGGTAGCTTTAGTAATATTCTTCTCACAGCTGAGATATGTGGACTTGAACCTCAAAAAGCAGAGCTATAGAATGAGTTGCTCCTCACTGCACCATTATAAAATATGGGAAGGAACATCATTTTCTCCAAGTCTGTTTCTTCTTTGCTGTCTATTAAAAGATATAGCCACTGCAAATTGCTTTTGTTGAGGAACTTTAATCTTCAGATTTGTGATAGGTGGCTCTGAGTTCAACTCCTGGACTGAATCCTTAGAGGACTTTGTAACAGGAATGTCTAAGTTCTGCATCCTTACTACACTAATGCAATGATCACATTTTTTCAGAGTTTTCAAGAGACAATTTTTCACTCACAAAATGTTCATGGATAAGGTGGGCACTAATGAGTTTGGATGGCTAACATTAAATTATGTTGAGCACTGGGGTCAAGTTGATATTACTAGATTTAGCAGCCTAAATCTCACTTTAAGAATAAAATACTGTTGCCTATACCTTATACTTTAGGATTTTAAAAGAGCTCAGCACCCTGCCGCTCCCATGTGGAGCCTTGGATACGCTGCTGGATATTATCTGCTTCTGCGTTATGCTGCACACAGATAATCTACTTGACAAGAAGTTGCACTGACTGACCCTCCTTGAGGATATATTAGTCCTTCACTACTTTTATGCCTCCTACCTCCTTTCTTTTCTCATATTCTCAAATTTCCTGTGTACTACTGGTATTTGGTATTCTTTTTTCTTTGGTCTTTGTGCTTTTACTTCTTGTCCACACTCTTCAATATTAGCCACTAAATTGTCACCAAGGTACATTAGCTGCAAAATGTTGGTTTTCCTTCTTATGTGACTCACACACTACTGCTCTATGAATTGCTTAAAACCTGTCTGTATAACATTTGCCTTTATTAAATTTAACTCCTGAACTGGAACCTCTGACAAACCTCTTAAGACCAGTTTTTAATAAACTGTTTTATCCAATAGTTTGCTACATAGTCTTGTCTCAGATAGTATAATGTAGAGTCACAAATACAAATATTTTTAAAGATTAAATTATTGTTTATACTACAACTGTACAGTGGGACAATCAGTGAATCATTTTCAACCATGTCTCATTAGATAAGAAAAGAAATTGACTTGTAATAATAAAATCTTCTTCTTCACACAATATTTAATTTCTAGTAAAGATAATTTAGATCCCAATCTTAGATATGCAAGTAGCTTCTATGTAGAATGAAAAACAGATGTATAAAGCATATTTGAGAGATTAACTGAAAACAATCAAATATCTTTAACAAAACTGTCTTTATCATGTTTTTGTGATATAATTTTTCTCTCATAAACTCAGATTATAATAATAAACTGCAGCACTTTTTTAAGATTTTTTCAAATATTAAGAAAGTTACAGTAGAGGAGATCATATAATGAATGTATTCCTATAGTCATGTACACACACTATGGTTAATGTAAGTTTGATAGGTAACTACATCATTTCAACTAGTTTAAAGATGAAAATCAAAACTTTCTTGTCCTTGTAGGATTTTTCTTAACAAAGTAGACATGACATTTTCTTTCACTCAATGTTCAATCATTATATTGCTGTTTAACATTAAAGCCTGGATGATTATCTTAAAATCTGTTTGGTACTTTTAAGAAAATAGAATTTGCACTCTGAGTTTAGATGAGTTTTTCTTTTTTAGCATAAAGAACTCAGTTGTACGATGCATCATGAAAACTGTGCCTCTTTTATAATGTGTTTTTCCCTGTTTTTATGAAATCCTGAATCTATGTGCAGAGTTGCAATTTATTAAATGTCATGGATGGGTCATCTGACCAGTAGTTTGAGCAAGAAATTCATATCCCATGATTCTGAAGGCTGAAAGGTTAATACATAACAGATGCTGCTTTGGAGGAAACCATTACAGGCAATGCTTTTCAATCAATGAGATGCTATTATGAGCAATAGAACCAATTTCTTTTAATCAATGAACCTTTATTACAACATTTACAAAGAGAAACTCTATGCAGTTCTTATAAACCATTCTACAATCTTCAAAAAAATAATTCTTTTTGTTTTTGAAACCTTTTTATGGTTTTCTGGTTTTGCTCATTTTAAGGTAGTACACTAGATTTACACTTTACTTTCCTGCTTAAAAAAGAGCAAAAGAAACATGGTAGAAAATGTGCATTTAAACTTGAGATGCACTAGAGGCTGTATGTGAGTCCTGTTAGGCAGTGGGTTATACTGAGCACTAGCACACAGCTGGGAGAACCTGCCACAAGCAGCTCAGCCCACACACTTTTGAATGGAAGATTTTATTCAGTGTGAGGGCCGTCAGCTTTTATCCTCAGCACTGATCTCAGCGTGCACTGAGAGCACCTTTCACACTGAAAAGAAACAGCAAGAAAATGTGTCCCTCTTGATAGACATCAGGAGAGAGGGCAATTTGTCCTACTGTCCACCCCTCTTTCCATTTAGGGATACCCAGTCCTTGCTGGCACTGAGGAATTTTACCATGAGAGCTGGTAGTGGATTTGCATCATTCATTCCATGTTTTTTGAGCTGCAGCTATTCTCTCTCCTCCAGGTGGAGAAGAAAACTCAAGAGTTTATTTCTGGATGGTTAGTATCCCAGGCAGATGCCTAATACATGAAGTTTAATGGAATGCTCTTTAAAGAACTCACTTTTTAATCAGATGAGAAATGTTTTTTTTAAGAAAAAAAAATGCAGCTAAACAAGATCAGAAAATCCCAAATCTCTCCTCATCCATTGCTCCTCCAAATAAAGCCTGGGAGACCTCACTGGAAAAGGCTAAGGCAAAAAAAAGTGTATCTCAACTGTATCGTCTGCCACAGGATTCCCTGTCCAGGTAACGGACAACTAACACTAATATGATATTACTAACTATAGTTAGTAATATATATTATACTAACTATATTATACTCCACTATATATACTAATTATACTAACTATATTACTACTATATTACTTATAATATTATAATTACTAACACTAATAGTATATTTATAATTTTTTTTTTTCCTGTTCACACCTTGACCTGGACACAGATAAATGAATCTACTGCTCCAGTTTCTCCGGTTTTTATTTTCTTGTGTAAACATTTTTCACATACACATACGTTTTTCAATAGCTAGACCCAATACAGTCTCTTTATAAAGAAAGATCACTTTATTCAGCATGAATGAATATCCTTGCCCTGGGTTTAAAGTAGCTGCATGATTTTAAATTATAAATTAAAGAACAATCTCAACATCTGCATGTGATACAGAAATGTTATTTCTTATGCCAAGGAAAAGCCGTGCTGTCATGTTCACTGTTGTTTTCAATATTTCATTCTTAGAATTCTGAGACCTAGAGGTGAACATAGAATCCTCGCGTGATAGCTTATAAAATTCCTAATTGCTTTTGCCAAAATATGACTGCTGTTACAAAGGCATGTAGTTGATGAGGCAGTGAAAGGGAGAGATCCAGACCTTCTGTCACTTATGCTGTTAGCAGTGAAGTCAGCAAACCTTATGATATGACAAAACAATTAGACTGCAGTTATTCATGAATAAATGAAGTCATCACAATGCACAAGGAGTTTGTGGCCAAATGCCTTATGAGAAATCACACTTCCAGTATGCTGGATTTGGCTTCCAGAGGTTTTCTTATTTACCCTTTATGAATCCCGGAGGTTTGTGAAGGACCCTGGACATTTGGCAAGTGCACATTTCATCTGTACATGTTCAGACTGCAGTAGCAGTTGCGCCTCTGTTCCCTTTGGATCAGTGTCACAGCAGGAAACTCACAGCTGGACATAAACCAAAGCCACACACTGCTTTGGACTTGCACCAGTAACTTCAACCAGCACAAGTAACCCTTCAGAAGTTACACGATGGTTTATGGCATGTGGAGGCGGGCTTGTGAGGCTAAGAGATGACTCAATAGAGTTAACAGCAAAGCTCGGTTTATTATTTCACACAGCTACTTTTCTGTGTTTCCTAAGTCTACATGCACTAACATTATTGGTGCTCATTACACACAAACAATCATCTATTGGCCACAGTTATAAACTACTGTCTC
>JAWWTY010000077.1:10592146-10639532 GCA_035222235.1 Margarornis squamiger | reverse complement strand
AAACTAGAAACTGAAATTCAGGTTTGGGAAATGAATCTGGGCAAATTGATAATAGGAGATGCTTTCAATTAAAACTCAAACAGCTCTTTCCTAAGCCTGAAAAAACAGAGAAGGGTTGTTTTCCACTCTTTTTCCAGGCACACATAGGCTTGCTTCTGTTTAATAACATGTGATTCCCAAAGCAGATTTGCTGCAGTCATTCCTGAGGAAGAAGGTCAAATGAATCTATTGGTATCTAAACTAGTATATAGATAATAGCTGGAAGCAGATGCTCATTCATTTTGGAAGGATGGAGACATCATGGGGAATAGTAGCAGAGAAAAGCAATAATTTATAATATTTTGTGTGTGATTTGAATTAGGAAGTATTAGTACTTCAAGAAATTCAATAGGTTTTTGCATTCTGACAGCTTTTGTAAAAATGTATAGGTAACTGATATTACAGGTCTAAATACTTTAATTTTTTATTTATTCTTTAACAATGTCTGCATAGCAAGAGCTACTAATGTGTTCCTGAACAACTTTGCTACACTGGCACAAAGCTACTTTCCTAGTAGAAGATTGCTCTTATGTTAAAGAGAATGTGTAATTCTGTGGTCATCCCACATCTCAGGAAGACTTGTGATTCTCATATCTCAAAAAATGAAATAGTAGATTGAAAATGATAAAGTGAAAGGTGAAGACAATGACCAAAGATAGAGGAACCCATATTTTTACAGCAGGGAATGTTAAACTGAGCCTTGAAAGTCTTATTCTCAGTCTGAGAAGAGATGACTAGAAATATGACATGACTAGAGGAAAGAAATTAATGCTATGAGAAATCTATGCAGGAAATTACTTACTCACTGTTTTCCCAACAGAAATCAAGGGGATGGAGATGATTTGTATAAAATTGTCAGGTAGCCATTAAAAGAAATGTGGCTTTTTTTTTTTTTCCCAGCATAACTCAATTACACCGTGGAACATTTTGTCACAGTATATTCTTGATACCATAGCTTAGATAGTTTCAAAAAGTAATTATGCAAATTCTTGAAAGGAAAATCCATGAAACTCTTGTAAACAAAAATGATAGGTGTTCTTCCAGGCACAAATCTGCTGAAAACAAGGGAAACATACTGGGAGGAATACATTTTTCTGTATTTGACTATGTTTTATATGCTAATCCCATATGATTATGACTGCTAGTCATCATAAAACACAGAATCCTCAACTAGATGGACCCTTGCCTGATACAGGACAACTGTTCCTCAGCAAAGTTCTAAGGATACTAATAGCACCCATATAACACAATGTAAGGCAAATATTTACCTTTCAGTGGAGTAGAGGGAAAAAATATACAGCAAAGCTAATAGCTGCTTTTATATGTTGATATTTTAATAAATACAGTTTTCAACTATATTTGAAAAAAAAAAAAGACATTTTAGATTTGCATTTCATTAACTTGTTAAATCAAATTTATTTAAAAAATCTGATTAATATCCAACACTTTCTGACATCATGTAAGAACAAAGTATTCTGATGCTGTTTACATAACAATTTACACCACAGATCCCTTTGAAGCTCCTTTGAGTACCTCTTTCCTTGCCATTTTTATGGAGGTTTTGAGATCTTAATTATTTTTCATTTCTGGATTGACTGTTTTATATTTCACTGAAGTTACTTTTTCGGATAGCTTCCTTTGATCACTTTTGGTACCAGAGCTAAGAACCGTATTACTACCTATATATTTCGTATTATAGATAATCCTGCCACAAATCTTCTCCTGATCCTTGCAGTTATCTGCTGCTAGCTCTGTGGAAGCAGTTTTCATTTCCAGAATTTCAAGGATATATACAGCAACACAGCAGGTAAGACAGGCATGTTACCTTCTCTGCTTGAACACACTTGCTCTGCTTGCTTGTAATTGAACTTATCTGTTGTTTTATTAATTACATTCAATTGTTTTATTAATTACATTCAGAAGATTGAGATGTCAGTTGTTCAGTCTGTTTTCACAGAATCAAATATTGCCATGGTCTTCCCCCCCCCCAACAAAGAAATCACAATACAAACCAAACCTTTTCTGACATATGTAAACTTTTCTGTAATAGAGATCCTGGGTCCTCCCAAGATCCTGTGTATGAGGTCGAATGGTTCTGGTTGCAAGAGGCTTTATTTGTAATTTACAATGTAAATCTTCTTTGTTGTGAATTAAAATCCTTACCTCTTGCTTCCTCTTGCTTTTCTCTAAAAAGAACAAAGAAAAACTTTATTCCTTTATGTCTCCAATGGAAGTTTTCACACTTCTGAAGATTTGTCACATTTCTCCTGTGTGTCCTGTTCTCAAATAACACACGCCTAGTTCTTACTAGCTTTCAGAAATATCAATGTTTTTTAGTTTTCTGAACATTCTCTATGGCCCGTTTTGAATTTTCTTCTATTAGTTTCCATCATTTTAGAAAAAGTTCTAATACAGAGAAGTACCTGGTTTTCAGTTATATTGGATTGTCCACTTGAATTAAGGCTTATGCTTCAATATGGTCCTAGAATACTGTGCTATCAGGAGTAGGAAAATGGAGAAGCAAAGTTTTAAAATAATAGAATATTTCAAATATTTTGGTTTAAAATGTTTGAAGTTCCAGGTAATGTATAAAGATGTACAGGTCATTTAGTCGAAGATTTCATACAGATTTTTTTTCCTCCCTTAGAGAAAAACACATTTATATTAGAATATTTAGATGTATAACAAAAATAGTATAAATAATAGTGAAGTATGTTAAAACACGTGCAATTGAAAAGTAAATTTACAAAAAACAAGGGAACTAATGTGTGATTTAAAGAAATAGCTTTATTGTCATTCTGTATTTCCTCTTAGACTTTGTTCATCTCCCACTTAAGGTAAAAAACCCCAAACAAACAAATTCAGGAAGTGGACAATGCCCAAACAGCACTTGCTTATACATGTTAGTAATCCATGTGATTATTCCACTTTACTCTAGGGTAAAACAGGTTGTTTCAACTATGATTGTACAATTGCTTTGTAGCTTGCTGAAATTACAACTTCAATATTATATTTGCACAAAGTATAAACTACAGTAAAAACTTAGCAGAATTTGCTTGTGTGAATATAACTATTGGACATTTGTAAGTGATCTGAGATATTAAAAAGGAAACAAATAGCATTAATGTTGGAAAGATTTAGAAATGTGATTCTGAAAACAAGCTGTCATATGTCAGGATCAAAACTAAGTTACATAGAGTAAGCATGGATAATGTATGAGGGGTGAGGCATTGTGAATGAGAGAAGTGCTGAAATCAAGGAACTATCATACAGTGAAAATGAATGAGTGTCATGTGGGGAGTTTGATTGGGAGATACCACTGATGAGGAAAAGCAAGAGGGATTCATCAATAGAGCAGAGGAAGGAAGTTTTAACAAGTTTAACAAGGAAGATTTTTAACAAGGAAGTTAAAAGAAAATCTTTGATACTGTCAAGAAGTATCCTAAATCACTCAGCCTTCATTGCAAAGTCATGAAGGCAGCAGATGGCAAGGACCTAATGAGGCCAGAAAACATCAATAATGTCTTTGAAAGAAGACTTCTGGAATTATACAAAACAGTGAGGGGGATTCCAGTCTTGAGTAGGAGTGAAATACCATCTATATAAAAAATATCCGTACATACCTACCGCCAATCTAGACAATAAACAGTTATAAATTGTATATATGATAGCATTTTACATAATCTAAATATTAAAAAAAAAAAACAAAAAACAAAAAACAAACAAACAAACAAAAAACCCCAAACCACAATAGCTACTTGAATTATTAAGCTAACATGGTTTGGTCTCCACAGAGAAGGCACCAGTAAGTTTTTCTGTTCATAATGCACAGTAAATTTATGTGGGACTGACTAAACAATTAAATTGCAGATTTTAAGGATATATATGAAGATTTAAACAGAGTTGATTTGCTTTGGAATGCATATGCTGCATAATCAGGGATGTAGTCAATTTAGATACATTTTTTTTCAGGCATTCAGTCTTTTACTAAAACTGATTTCACATTTGAGGCCCAAGCTCCTTAAATTCTCTTTTTCTGCTTATGTGTCTTTTCTCCTTTCCCTTTAAAGAGAGGTTTCCTATGTTGGGCAAATTTCTTCACTATTTCATTTGCTGTGAGTGTTCTTTCTCCAGCTTTCTTCATCAAGTCAAAGTCTTATTAAAATTCCAATGACAAGAGGCAGAATACAAAGCAGTGGCACTAGCAGCAACTTGATTTTAATTTTATTATAAGGTTATTTTAAGATTCCTTTCCCTTTCCATTCCCCCTTCTCCTTTTTTCCTTTTTTTTTTTTTATTCCCTTTCCCACATTGTTCATCATGACTGTATTCATCTGACATCCTGCCTTTTGATTTTAGCCAATTCTACTGCCACTGAAACTAGTACAAATAAAAGGACTGGTCCCTATAGTCTGTAATCCCCTTATAATTATATCCTTTCTTTTTTTTTTTTTTTTTCATTTAAGAAGTATTAGATATTTTATTTTTACTCATTTCTTATTTTAGTAATAAGAGAGAAACAATCTTTTTTTTTCCTCAATAAGAAAATAAGGAATAGTTTCTGTGAAGAAATTTGCAGAAGGTGCAGAAGCTCCCTAAAGGAGAAAGCAGAAGGTTGTGGACAGTGCTGCAAATAATCAGCTCATACCCTTCTAACAGAACAGGAATAGCTAAATGAGTGTGAAACTGCACAATAAACAATCTCCTATGGGAATAAGATTCTTCTGCATTTCATTAGAGATCGTTTCAAGGGCAAGATGGAAAAGACAAGAATCAGCAACTGTACATAAGGCAAGAGCAGGCTCTGACTATACTGCGAGTCTTGCAAAGGGCGTAATCCTACCCTCAAGTACCTTGCATTCTTATTCATCTCCCCAACAACAACTGTAAAAAAATAAAAATGAAAATAAAAAAAAAAAATTGACATGCAGTGCATGGAATTAGAACAACCACAGGCAGCTGTGAATTTTGAAATGTTGGTTCCAGATTCTACTGAGCTCCTTCTTTGGGACTGCCATGCTACTACAGTGCAATGGCACACAGAAAAAGTAAAATTAAAGGCAGAGTCGTTCCTCATTGCAGTCTACAGCTTCCTCATGGCAGGGGCCAGCAGAGCCATGCCAATCTCCTCTTTCTGGTGACCAGTAACCAGACCCATGGAAGTGGAATGAAGCTGCATCAAGGGAAGTTCAGACTGGACATTAGGAAAAGATTCTTCACCCAGAAGGTGATTGGTTTCTGTAACAAAGGAAGTGGTTGCAGCAGGAAGCCTGTATTCAATGAGCATCTAGATGATACACTTAGTGATACTGTTTAGTGTTAGGTAGTTCTTCAAGGAGCAGGGAGTTCAACTCAATGATCATTATGGGTCATTTCCAACTTAACATATTCTGATTTTATGATTCCAAACAGTTTTCCACAAAACTGTTCAGCAACAACAAACAATAAGAACAAAACACAAACCACACAATTCCCGCAAAAAATAAAAACAAACAAATAAACACTTGCAAGAAATCCCAGTTGTTCTTCATTTATTATCTTAGCTTCTTAATTAATTTGGGATAGTTTGTATTTCAAATGTTCAGAAATTCATAAAGGAATTGCATTGCCTAGAAACACATCAGAGGTGAATTGTAGATCAAGCCACCTTCAGAGTGTGCTAGAGAACTTCCAGGTTGGGTATGGAGACCTCTGTCTAAATACAGAACTCTTTCAGTTTCTGTGAGATATATTTTGGTGAAAATATTTTTAGCCTTTCCAAAAAGTAACTTGTGAATTTCGAATGAACAATTAGGTTTATTTTATTTGTGATATAATTAAACACTCTGCCTGTAAGCCAGATTAAGCCCTGTAGAAGGAGTATCTGCCATTAGCCTAACTTTAGTTCACAGTTTCAGGTTCAAAATTTCTGCCTGCTTGGGTTTTCACTTGGTTATTGTTCCCCCCTTACCCTTAAACATCTGACTGTCTAACAGACATTCACACAATATTTTCAGGGGGCCATGCCTGCTTCTCACCCTTGAGTGTATCTCCATTCAAAACAGAGCCATGCCCTGAAACGGTGGGAGTGTAGTTTGAAAGGACTGAAGGACCTGTATGGCCCAAGATAATCAGTGAGCAACTTGGATCAGTGGACAGATGACTCAGGGAACTCTCCCTTTCAAAGTAAAACCAAAGAGAAACAACAAACAAACACTGATGTATGAAACTGTAAGAAGCTGTGAGATGAATGTCATCTGCATATCTTTTAAATGTCTCTAGGGATGGTGACTCAACCACTTGTACATTGATAGGTGCAGCAGAGCCTCCAGGCTCCCCACTGTGCACCCATAACCCTTAACCAGAGTCAATAGTCTTACCTTTGCAACCACAGGAATGGTGTATGAGCATTAGATTCTAAACCCCTGCAAGTCAGCTAGCCTTAAAGTGCTACTCCAAGACCAAAGAAAGGTTTCTATACTGATGTAACAGCATACAGGTAGCTACAGCTGACTTCAGCCCCTGTGCTGTGGACCAGGAGTTGTGTTTGTGATGCAGGTCGAGTGCCCCTAAACCCATGGTTTCTATTTTGGGTCAGTTACCTTCTGAAGGATTTATGCTGCACTTCAGGAGCCCTTTCTTCCCTTTTTCAATAGTTATCTATATTTATATAACTGAAATATATGTGTATGTATATAGTTAAGCTGTTATAATTATTTCTACTTTCTAATAAAATATAAAAAATCCACAGAGCTAAAAATGCCGGATTTCCTTAAAACAGAAATTCTTTCCGAGCATTTAGAGAATGAAATAAAAGAGTGAAATGCCCTGCCAAAATCTATGCCATTATTTATTTTCTTTTTTTTTTTTCAATTTTTTTTTTTTTTTTTTTTTTTGCCTCTCTCTCTTTCTCCTTTCCTGGCAGCCATGTCTTACTTCAGGACTGAGGATAATTCTCTTCTTAACTTTGTTTCTTGTACAGATCAATAGTGAGCTGATAAGGCAGACATCTGAAAGACATGCAGAATAATTATGGACACTGTCATTTCATGATTTGGACTTTAATTACCTGTGAGAAGTAGCCTAGATCAGATAACAATAATAATAATAATAACATATATATCATTGGATAAAGTATTTCTGTCTTTGCTTAACTTACTATGTCAAGAATTTGTATTTTTACAGTTTTGGATGCTTAATAGACTCATAGGTTCTCTTGATAGTAGCATAGAATATGAGATTATTGGAGCAGAAGACAACAGGAAATACAACTGAGTTGCTTTTAGGAAATGGTTGTTGCAACTTTTATTGTTCAGTCTAAAAAGGAATTTGGTTCTGGCTCTCTCTGAGTTTTAAGCAGCTCACTGCCTGCTGCTAGAACAGCTAGTCAAATTAGAAGAATAATATATCTAGCCCAACCCATATTGCTTTTTCAAAACAAAATCACTAATCATTCCCAGAATGATTCTCTTTTCCTACAAATGCTAGAAATTTAAGTCGAAAAGAGGTCAAATTTGACTATTCAGCTTTAAATGAAGATGTCAATACAATAGAATCATTACAAAGCTGTGTGAAGAGACAGCAAGGTGAGCACCATTTTTACATGACACAAAATATACAGGAAAGACACATAATTTTGCTGTCAACAGAATTTTTTTTGTGTGTGTGTTAAAAGACCTTAAGATCAAACAAAGAAAAGAAACAGCTTAACCGCCTCAGTAAGTAGCACAGAATCTGTGTGAATTGAAATCTCAAGCCTCAAAAGGACAAATAAAGCATTGGGTCTGTATTACCAATTGTCTGACTGAGATGGGATCATTGACTGTGGTATGCTGAACAAAATCAGAAAGATACCAAGGGCAGAAAAAGCACCTCTATTGTGTGACTGCAATTACCCTCATACAGGCTTGTCAAATGTCACACTGGGATGTGAGAGATTAAATTTTTAAGTGTTATCATGGAGTGGCCAGATAACAGGCCCAGAAGAACACCACAGGTGTGGACTTGTATCAGAGTAATCAAAGACAAGATATTCTGATTCTGTGATTCTAAAGATTTGTCCACAAAAGCAAATCAGTTAAAAGACAAAACAAAAAAACCCACAACAAAAAACACTTTCCTGCTGCTGTAAGAAATCAAAGCCTCATGGGCAAAGGACCACCCCAGAACTGCAACCACAACTGGCTTCGATTAAACATCCCTAGAGAAGCAAAAGAAATAACCTCAGGTTAGTTAAACTTCACTAAGATGTGAAAATGCAGAATATTAAAAGATAGTTAACATAATTGAATCCCCAAGTTTAGTTTTAATGTTACTGAAGATGCCATACTGGGAGCGCTGTGGCAGTACAAAACAGCTACTGGGAAACACTTGAGAAAGAGCAGAAGGAAGCCAGCATAGCTAAACAGCAAAGTGAAGCATAATATTAGAATCAGGAAGATGTCATTCAAAAAGATGAAGTGGCATCTAAATGAGGAAAACAGAGAGCAACAATCAAATAGAGCGTATGACCCAAATGATAATAAACTCTGGAAATTTGTAGGCAAAAATATAATGTATTAAAAATTATACAGACGGATGGGCCAAAAAATATTTTGTTAAGCTATTATCTAATGGTATCAAAAGCAGTACCTATTCCTTTTTTCCTTCATTGGGACTGAAGAACTTCTCCAGAAAGCCATTTTATTTTGGAATAGATAGTATATCACTTTACTGAAGTTGCATAAAGATTATTGAAGACAGTCATGTGCATGTAATAAATGTTTTAGACTTGGATTAAAGCATTACAATACAAAAAAAAAAAAAAAAAAAAAAGAAAAGATAAAAGTTTCAGTATAAATCAAGTGATTTCCTAAAGTAAAACTACTTCTGAGATTTATATTAATCTAGAAAAAAGTCTGAAAAAGACAGCCCTTCAGAAGAGTGAGCATTTTGAGCCATGTCATGGATCAAAATGAACTTCACTAGTGATTTTGGTAACATTTTGTAACTTTGTGCTTTATTTTTTGTCTTTTTTTTTGCACTGTTACTATATCAACTTTTGTGAAATTTGTAAAGTTGTCAGTAAACTATTAAATCTCCAGCCTTTGTGTGTGTTTTGCTTTACAAAGGAAGTATTAATGAAATTTTCATTTTTCAAGTAACATTGACAGACGCAAAAACCAAGAGGCAAATGTACTAAGTTCTTCACAAATCAAAAATGAGGGACTAATTTGTCAAAGAAAAGTGTATTAATGACAAGTCTGCCCTTTTTTGCTTAAGATGCAGAATTTCACCCAGAGTTCAGAAACATAGGGCTCTACAGAGACCTCAGTTTTTTAAATTCTTTTGCCCTTTCAGATCACTGACTTGTAATTTATAGTTCTTTAATTTACTGTTATGTTTTCCAAGAGGCTGGTATTTTCATCCTTTAAAAATTAAGAGTTAATGGCTGCATAGGCTGTAGGTGAAATATCTCACAACTCAGGTGCTGTTGTTTTTTAGTTACTTAGCCTTTAAGATCTCTGGCTTTGGGATTTGACTGACCTCCTTGTCAGCTCAGCACTGTTTCTTCACAGCTAATACTGTGGGACACATTTCACTGTTGTGCACAGCACATGCCAAAACCTCAGGGAGCAGAGTCTGTATAACTGCATGTTTTAGCTAAAATACACTGTGTCTTTTCAGATACGAAGTAAGGTCACTTTACCTCTATACAACCTTGTATTCTGTTGATGTTTGACACTTCAGGACAGCACACCCTTTTATCCAGGAAATCAGTGTAAATTAATAGGGTGAATGTCTTTGTCTATTTAAATTGAAAAGGGGTTAGACAATTGCGTGGGTAAACAAATGTGCACTGTTTCAAGGAATGAGCACTCATCAAAAGATCAAGATAAATATATATATATATATTTTAATGTAATTACTCCAAAATAAAAGTCAGTTTGCTTTACCAGAAGGCTTCTAACATCTGTTTCCACAAGTCAAACTATTAGAGGAATGATGCTTTAAAAGCTGTATTACTCCCTTTAGGATAATTTGCTCATTCTCAGCCATGTTTTGCATATACCCTGCTCTATTTGTGTTTGTACACACTGTACTGTTAAACAGAGTTTTCCTCCATATGATATTATTAAAAACATGTCATGGTGTGAGGTTTTAAAGTGATACTATAAATGTTGCAGGTAGCATTTCCTTCTTCATACAGAGGTCACAGAAAACCCACAGCAAGGACAGTGGTTCTTTAGCAAACCTGGGACCACTTGTAACTTCACAAGCAACTTTAGCTAAGTAAATATTATTCTAAACCTACACAAGTCACATACACACTTACAAAAACAAAACAAAGCAAACAAAAAAAAACCACAACAAAACAAAACAAAAACCAAACTAACAAAAAAAAAAAAAAAAACAACAAAAAAAAACCAAACAAAAAAACCCCAAACAAACCCAAACCAAAACCAAACCTCAAAATAGAGATGAGGAGATGGCATTTACTCTACTTATAACTATGGCTATGACATTCATTTGGAACATAATAAGTAGAATTGAGTGGAATAAAAGCAGAAATTGAGATTGTCTTTTGGGTAGATATGCTTCCCCCATTTACTTCTGTGCAAAAATCATAAAATTTTAAGAGATGATGGAGTTGCACAAAGAATTATTACCATTTTTACAGTAATCTTCATATTATATGCTTACCATACACCAACACTTGATGTGCAACACACTACCTGGATCATACTAACTGATTCTGTGCACTAAGTGGTAGCAAGTACTTTGCATTTGCAATATAGCACCTGAACATACCCAGTTATTGCTATGTGATATAACCAGCAGTTATTTTGAGTTCACTGAGAAATATATAATAAAATAAATGAACCTGCTGTAAGTCATTTGTTGGACAAATGTAAAATGATTTCGCCTCTTGAAATGATTTTCACACATACACTATTAGAATTTTTTACTGGTGAAAAAAAATCATTGCTTTTTTTCTTTTGTGAACAGAAGCAATTTGCTACAGTGATAAAAAAATTTCTTTTTTAATTTATTTTGCCTGTGTGTCTTTGATAAGCATAGTTGAGGTTAGGACAATTTTGCATGGTGGGTTGCAGTGTAAAAGTCAATTTTAGCATACAAAATTCTGTTTCCCCTGCATGAAAAAAAGCAAGTAAGGCACTTGCAGTACATGAATTAAAATTTGAAGATTCCATCCTCTCCTTCCCTTTCCATCTGGAAAAGGAAATAGTTTTTTTCTTTCTTTTTTCTCTCTCTCTCTTTTTTTTTTTCCTTAGGACAGAAATACTTTTGCTGAGAACTATCTCCACACAAAAGCTTACAGAGACGAATATGATGTCTTGTCTTATCACTTCTGAACAGACTCTGGAGTTTGAAAAGACTTCTGAAATTTGCTTAACTTGCCGTTTCCTAGTATAATGAGGAAATCAATGTGTCTTGCTTTTAGAAATGCTGGTGGCTTCAGAATAATTTGAGAGTCAGCAAGGATAGGCAGAAATGAAACTGCAAGTGCTTGTTCATCATTGGAATATCTGAGATGATTTACAGATAAAATGTGCTAATTTACTATTGTCAGGGAGAATATGCCATTCAGATATGCTCACTAGTCTGCACTTTTTTTGAAGAAGTGAATTCAGATGTTAGGAGTTTCAGAATAAAACCCACAGGGATACCCCTACCCACCACAGTTGCGACTGGGCAGGGCTGAAAATCAGGGCTGCACCGAGGGAAACAGCTCCTGGCAAGCCTTAGCCCAGACCTGGTAACTGGTCCCTGGAGGAGAAGAAAACTTGTTAGACAATATACATGAGAATATGAATCCATGTTTAAAGAGCCTCAGCAATTATATGGCAAATACAGAACAAAGAGAATTTTTGAAATAAGTTAATAGTCTGGGAAATATAGCTTAAATGTATTTAACTTTACCACTGTGTACATCCTTTAGCATTGTTACTCAGGGTTTGGGAGGGATTTTAGTTTGTGTGTGGAGTCTAGAGGCTAAATTTCAGTTTGACATTCAGGCAATTTTCCAGTCAACTGCTACTGTAGAGGATTATTTGAATGAGATGACACGAATTTTAATGAAGTCCAAAGTTTAAATTAGATACAGCACTACCTAGGTTTAATTCAGAAAATGGCATTTTACATAGAGCTATTCACATGATTAAATTTTGATCTGGTTCTTCAACAAAAATTTTGTGGAAAAGGTGATTTCAGAAGACCTGTTTTGACCAACTTGAAATATCTTTACACTTTAAACATTTTACTTGTGTTTAGTTTCATTTTTCTCAATTTTAAAACAGAGTCTTCAAATTTTAAGAGAATAAAATGGAAGACTATTTTTTTTAATGTTTTTAATCTTTTTCAAGAAAAATACTTTCTAAGTTTGATTTGCTCCCAAATTAAATGACTAGAAGTTTAATTGTACATAATTTAAAGAATAAAGATTCTTCCTGTTTATAAAAGTCGTATCTAACTTTTTCATTGTTTCTTTGCAACACTCTCTATTTTTTCAGGTATTCTCCCTTATTCTATGTTTGGTGAGCATTATTCTGTGGTAGGATTTGACTAGATTCCTACTGTTTTTGAAGAAACTCTATCCTGATCAACAACCACTGCTAGAAAAGTTCACTTTTATACATCTGAAATCTTTCTCCTGACCTTAATTCCACCTCTACTGAACAATCTTAATAGACCTTCCTGCTTATCCTAATGCAAGGGCTGTTTTCAAACCTATTCACTCTGTACTTTCCCATGAAGACTCAGAAGGGCAGTCTGTATTGTCAGTGTTCTCTCATTCTCCACACCAGAATGTTTTAGATTATAAACTGAAAACAATTACAGGCTCTAGTAGCTGAGATGTAAACAGACATAAATTTTACTGGTTTGAGTTAAAAATGTTAGTACAAAACCAAAAATGTGGTACAAAAATTTAGGAAAATATTTTTAAGTACTTGTCGGTGTTCATGCAATGGATGAAATTCACCTTTTGGGATATTTTGTAGCTCAAGCAAATGTAAAATAAAATAATATCCTTACCACTAGAGAGAGCTCTCAGACTAAAATAATAGAACATTGCTTTGGTCTCCTTTTTTTCAGAGCTGGGGACAAGATGTAAGAGGAAAAAAAATTTACCATCTGGAGTCATGATGGGAAGATATGACCTGACAAAAAGAGGAGTCCAGAGGCTGGTTCCAGCTGGACACAGGGAGAGGACAACATGTTGTCTTCATTCCTCACTGTGGCAGATTCTGCCTAGATCCCATGAAAGGGAACACAAAAGGTTTGAAAGCAAATAGGTTTATTTTTCCTCTTTTGGAAGAGAAAGCTTGAGTTGATGGCACATGTGGTAGGTGCTCCTGTTTTTCCTTCTTCATAGGCAAAGCCAAAGAGAGCAAGAATGGTTGTGTGTTTTGCCATTTTCAGAAGTGCCCAAAATCTGTGCCCAGAAGCTAACCATCAAGAACTATCAACATTGTTCAAAGATGTTTGTGCTTCTCAAAACATAGGATGAAATACTTAAATAGCCTTTTTAGCTTAGCAGCAGTGAATAAAAATCATAGATTAAGACTACCAGGTATAGAACTGGTATCTGCTGTTGTGACTGCAAACTTCAGAGCAAGCTGATGAAAGTGTTCATGTTAATTCAATGAGAGGACATTTTTGAGCATAGTTCTGAACACTTTAGTAAGCACATACAAGAATGATACAGAGTTTTGAGAAAAACCAAGACAAAAAATTTTAGAAGGTGTTTCTTGTCATTTAGAGCAGTATTTAAATTTCATTGGCAGCCTTCTGCACTTAATTAACCTGATAGGAATGAACGTTTCTCATAAACTTTTTCAAACTAAGAAAAAGAGTATGTTTGAGGAAAGTATGGAAGACTCAGAGTCCCATGTGTGAGTACATGTCCTGCATGAGAAAAGCTTCCTTTGTTTTTTTTTCCCCAAACTCTCAAAGCTCCCTAAGATACAGAAGAAGCCTAAAATAAGTTTCCACTGAGAACACAAGGATTTTCATATTCTTCCACTATCGCTTTTTCTCTCAGTTTACAGGAAAGAATTTGCCAGTCTCTTCTACCTCCATTTTGCTTGGATTCTGTTTCCATATTTTTACTGGAATATGTGCATGAGTTCTGTGCAAGCAAATAGTTAATGTTATAGGAAGAAAGAAAGGGATAGCTGGACAGGAAACATTAGATGCCTATATATATTCTAGGATGCCCTTAGTTACCCTTATTTCTGAAAACATCACCCTCTCATCAGTTCAGTTAAGGTATGAAGGCTGATATATTTATTTTCTACATCTAACAAAAGAATCATTAATATTATACTGAAAAATAGCCTCTTATGTCAGGCTTTAGTAAAGTCATTCAAGGACAGACGTTCCTTTTCACAATCAATTTAATTCAAGTCATTAACCAAGAAGCCCAAAGAAGTTTATAGACCTTAAAAATACAAATAACAGAGTGTGCTGTGTCTTTAATTAGTAACACTCCAGATTTGAAATAGTGACCCTGAGCTATATAACTCCATAGCCCATTACCAATCCCCTGAGCCACTCCAATCTGTCAGAGACCTTCTCCCCACTTTACATTTTAAAGTAAGGTTAAGAAACCCAGAAAAAGTGGATTTTTTCCTTTTCTTTTTTCTTCTCATAATCTTCAAATACCTTTCAAAAATACTTAAAAAAGCTCTGTATTTTGTGGTAAAATACAAAATGTTTGAAAATTTGCTAATACTTCAGAAAATTCTGAACCCTAACCCTAATACTAAACCTAACCCTAACCCTAACCCTAATACTTCAGAAAATTCTGAAGTATTAACAACAGTATTCTGAAAATCCTGTAATTTTATTTTTTTTTTTCAGGAAATATATATTTTATGTATCTTCCTAAACTTGAAAATCTTTGTATTATCTTTCTTTTTGTGAAAGCAAATATAAAAATAATACTGTCTTTTTAGCATAAGTCTGATCATCCATTACTGTAGTGTTGCCATAGTCAACATAATCTCTGATCTCAGCAAGTCTTGCTAATACCTGTTTCTAAGTCATAAATGGGGGGGGAGGGGGGAACTGCAAAGAAAATTTTAATTTCCTATCGAGATACCCAGCACTGAAAAACATTATTACTGTTCTTATGCACTTAAAAACAGCTTCAAATTTTAGAAATTCTGAGCACTGCAGAATATTAAAAACAGAGTTTGTAGTCCATAGAAATCCTGGAAGTTGACATTCACTTCCATTTTGAACGAAGTTGTCTCAGGAGTTTGTGAAATAAGTTTTTCAGATGTATAGTTTCTAACTTATTCAACACATTTTGTTTCAGCTTTGAATATATTGTGGAATATATTGCATGTCACACTTTATGCATATGCTGTTTCCTTCCTACTTTCAGGGAGATCATATTCAAAAATCCCTAAAACACTGTGAACATCATGAGAACTCAGACATTCAGTGCTGCCAGGCCACTACTTACTAAATTTAACTTTTGGGTCAGTTTTTATGTGTTCTAGAAACAGTGGTAATAGCATTGTCTTTCTTGAAACCATCAAGGATATGAAGTGGACTGTGAACCTCTGTGAGAATTTTCAAACACTAGCTCAACTGTTTAAGGCTCATAAGAGTGAGAGAGAGGGCTTCAGAATGGTAATTCATCATCTCCTCCTGCCCTTCAGAGAAGGAATTTCATTCATTGGGAGGATGCTTTGAGGTCAAATATTGTGTTGTTGTCCCCTGAGTCTAGAGAGCACATAACAGGAACAAAACACCAGTAGTGAGATATAATTAGCTTATGAACTAATGATGGTACTTTATACCCAGGAATTGCCTTTATTTTTTTGGTAGTATACTGGCTCAGAGCCCTGTATTATTATTACCATCACTACTGCTGCTAAGTTCATGGGGCTTAGCCCTTGAGATTATGATTTTTCAACATATTTGCACATTAATTTAAGATGTAGTTCTAAATAATTGAATGTAGAAGGACAAGAGGATGAGATCACACTTCAGTGAAGCCCAGACAGGATAAGGGACAACAGGCACAAACTGCAACACAGGAAGTTTCTTCAGAATACGAAGGAAAACTCCTTTACTTTGAGATTGATGGAGCACTGGAGCAGTCTGCCCAGAGAGGTTGTGGACTCTCCTTCTATGGGCATATTAAAAACCTACCTGGACACGATCCTATGTAACTGTGCTAAATGAACCTGCTTTAGCAGAGGGATTTGGCTAGATGATCTCCAGAGGTCCATTCCAACTCCAACAGTTTTGTGATTCTGTGACAAACAACAGATGTTTCAGATTCTCCATGAATGTTTTCTCTAGACAATAGAGACACAAATGCCCTTGGCCAGCTGAAGTAGCTGCCTGAAGGCAGAAGGCAACTTAAGCTCTTGAAATAGTGAAATGCCAATAATCGTAGCTCTCTTCCCTGTATCCCACAGCCTGTTTTCCCTTCTGTAACTGCTTTCAGATTTTAGATCTAGACCTGACTATTTTGTTTCATCTAGGAAGACTTGCCAGACAGACTGCTTTGCTATAAATTTTTACTTTGTTTATTCTACATTTTATTTAGTCTGTGCAGACTGGATTATTTCCTTTTTTTAATGAATGTCCATTGGCTGTGTGGCACTGTTACAACCCACTGGTTGGGGGGTGTGACATTTGTTATAAATTCTCATCAGGCTGATCAAAGACATGGTACCACGTGTCAGGAAACTCTCATGATTTTATTGCACAGTCTTCTTAACTCCAGCAACCAGCAAAGTATTCAGACTCAAAAGATGTTGTCTAAATTTTTGTGACTTCCACAAGCGTGGAGGCTAACAAGCACTTAATTTTGTATAGTATACTTTAATATGTTCTCAACAGTCACCACAAACTCCTCAAAAGGTGCTGGGTCTCAAGCCACAACACTGCTACACAAAAGTGCTGGCTCACAAACCACAAACAACTCCACAAGCTTCTGTCTCCCACAACAAACTTCAAAGTGGAGTATGGGGTAGAATATGATAGCAGTTCTTCACCTAGGTGAAGCAAGGGGAAGAAACAAAGAATATCACCAGTCCTTACTTCCTGTGCTGGTACTGCCACATGGATGGTCTGGAGCTGGGATTGTGAATCAAAGAAAATGAAAGATCGGAGAAAGGAGCGGGCCCAATCTGCTCCCTTTTACAGTTCACTTGGTGTACACCTCTCACATAAATTAGACTTTGTGTGTGTTTTGTTCATGTGTGCACAGCCAGCCCTTCTCCAAAGGGTTGGGGTGTGGGAAGGATGACACAGAGCATGAGTCTCAAGGTTGAGCAGAAAGTTGGCTCAGAAAAGCACTGCCCCACCTCCAAAGAAACTTCTCTGATCACCTTTTCTGTAGCAATGCTCTGAATGTTTAAGATAAAACGTGCTTAGATTTGGTCCTCTGCAGGCACTGACAAAGCCACACAAAAGATGCTCTTTATGAGCAAAGATTCAGAGTATCTCAACACAATGTTCAAAAATCCAGTTTGAATTTTGTACATCTGCTTTTGTTTTTTTTTCCCCATGAAATCTTTATGCCGAAAAGATAGTCTCAACAATGTCAAAATATAATAGTTTTCAAACATTTTAGGATCTGCTGGGA
This sequence comes from Margarornis squamiger, assembly GCA_035222235.1. Taxonomy (NCBI): domain Eukaryota; kingdom Metazoa; phylum Chordata; class Aves; order Passeriformes; family Furnariidae; genus Margarornis; species Margarornis squamiger. The sequence goes on along the minus strand of JAWWTY010000077.1, from coordinate 10,621,894 downwards.
GTAAAAGCATTTGTCTGTTTCAGGATCTATTCTGATTAATAATTTCTGTCAAATGTATTTTGACACTATAATTGAACAGCTGCAAACCTGAAAACAAAAGTGACATTATATTCTCCTTGAATATGAAATGAAAAGGAGTGCACCTTACCATCACTAGGTATCTAGTTTAATCAATGTCATTCTTATTTCATATTTTTATGGCCAATATACACAGTTGCTAAATTGGATACTACAGCCATACGTGCTCAGGGATGGGAAGCAGGTGGGGAGAGGGAACTGAGAACATTGTCCTAGAGAAAGCAATTGAGTTATATTGACATACATGTATAATGAAGACACCAAATTTTCTCTGAGTGTAGAATGATAGTCCAGTTCTCTTAAATTAAGGAACTAGATTAATCATATTGGATCATACATACCAAGTGCTCAGAGGAAGAGATTGTGTGCACATGAACAATGTAATTTTTTTGGTAGAAACAACTACAATATCATCATAAGTAGCAATGAAACTCTAGAAGGGAACTTCATCCAGACAATAAGATTCTTACAAATTTTCTGAAGTTCTGACAAAACCAAACTGTCAACTCATCCACCAGCTTCACCTCCACATCTTATATGTCTTAGCAAAGGGGACCGAAACTGCAGATTCCACCATTCTGTAGCATCATGACAGAGAGAGTCTGTGGACTGGATGTACTTCACTGCAGCAAAAAGTAAAGTACACAATCCAGTTCAAAATGTTTATGCTATTCACCTGTTCCCTACATTACCAGCTAATTTTCCCTGTGCATCACGAGAATTCTGAGATAACTGAATAGAAAAAAATAGCTGAAACATCAGGAAATTATTTGGGCAGAAGAATAGGAATACAACAATTTGATATTACTTTTTTGTATAGCAGAAGAACTGATATATCCTGCCATGGACCATGACTTTATTTTACTGGGTATTTCATAAACAGAAGATTTAAAAAAAAATAGTTCATTAAGTTTTTAACCTTCTAGTCAAATCATACATCAATGAGAAAGCGGGTTATTGGAAGACAACAAGGAAACTCAGAGGTAATATACATTGGTCTGAATAGTCTTGACAGGTAAATCATCTTTACTGATGGGTAGCCTCTTCAATGGGTTCAGTTGTAAAACAAAATTTCTATTATATAATAATTGCTTACCCATAATAGATTTTCAGGTAATTCATGGTCAGAAGTACACTGAAAGTTCAAGTAAAATAAATGGTTAAAAAATCAGTGCTGAAGTGATTTTAAAAGCATTTTAAGTCAGTGTTTGTTTGTTTTGTGTTTAATAGTCCTGAAAAAAAAAACCTAACTTTAAGTACTGATTATGCCTTTCCTTTAAATTAACTTCCAGATCCTTTGCTTATATTGAATCAAAGTGACTTTAAACAGAAGTCCATTTATTAAATATTTTATTAGCTCTTTCATTATGCATGCTTGCAAAGATCTTAATAGAGATGTTAAGTAATGGAATTTTGCAAGTTTCTAAAATTTCATAAATCTCCATAAATTTTCTCTTTATGAGAAACCTGCTTTCATAGTGTCTGATTTTTTATTCATATGCAACAAAAATGTTAATATACTGTAATTAGGCTAATATGATTTATCTTTTCACTCATTATATAAGTTAATTTTGTTCTAAAGAAATCCTATTTTCAAATTCTCTCCAGCAATGTAGAATTAAAATAATTATAGTTTGGCACAGGAAATTACTCATAAAGGGTCATGATTTCTAAACTAAATGGAAGTTTTCACAGGCTGGATTAGCCATATGCTTTACAAAAAGGTGGTGGTAAGGGGGAGAAATAAAGAAAATCATCTGCACTGCACTTAGTGCAAGAACTCACCTTTTGGGTACAGATTTTTCAGATGATTAGTGTAAAATATTAACAGATGTTTGAACTTATCTATTTTGTACTTGTTCTTGCTGAGATTAACATCTCTGATTTTTTATTTTTTTTATTTTTTTTTTTTTTTAATTTGGAAACTGTAAAAATCATAGCAATGTAAAAAAATCTGATTGATGGAAGAATATAGACAGGTTCACAAATGTGGCTGTACCCATTTAAGCTCATGGAAGTTCCTGCACATAAATTTACTAAACCAATGGCTATATGACACATTTTATTGTGCTGCTAATGCAATATTTGCAGCATCCATGACTCATACCATCATTCATTGAGATCTTTGAAGTTTCTGTGTTGAAGTACAGCCTCACACTGGGCCTGGGGCTGATAAAGTGGGTATTGATGAGAATGAAATTATCACAGCAAAGGATGAGTCAGTGACAAGTTAAAAATACAGGGCTAACTATCAGCTTGATAGTAAGCACAATGAAATGAGGTTTCCTTTTCCTAGAAAAGGCTGGCAACAGGGCTGAGACAGCTAAAACACTGCTAGACCTCAGAGAATGAACATGACACAGTGAACTCATTTCCAGGGAGAAGAAAACAGAAAAATATGTAACTTCTTATTGCGTATAATATATTACAAGGCAATGCACTCAAGAACTTAATAAATTACAGTCTGTGTCATCTACATGTGCAAAGCCCTCAGAGATGTGCAAAATACATTATAGCCACAGAATACTTCAGGAGTGCTGGTCAGGACAGCTCTAAAGAAAAACAGGCCTGTTTATGAGATCTACTTAGGCCAATAACACTAAATAAAATACTAAGGAAGAAAAAGGAAGTAGACATTTCTCTCCTCACATTAGGGCACTTTCCAGCTCTGGCATGGTGTTCTCTAGGGGATGAGTTAGGGGAGCAGGAGGGGCAGATGAAAGAACCCTTTTTCTGATAAAGCAGAGTGATGGTTATCCTGGGTAAAATTTGCCCTCTTCTGTCCTTGAGCTCACACTGTTTAGTGTTACACAAGACCAAAACACACCATCTACATTACACAGCCCTTTCTGGAAAACTGAATTGTGCTAAGGAATTGGTTGTCTTCGTACACTGATTATTGTACAAGCCCTGTGAATTAATTTGGATCAGAGACTTCAGCTTTGTGTAGTTATAGATAGATTAGATGAATGACCTCACATGTTCGTCTAGAGGGACAAGAAATTGAGAGGTATGACAAAAATAAAAGAGGGTGACCAGAAGTCCTGCCTAAATAGAAAGTAGCAGCTTCTTTTCCTATTGAGAATTTAAGAACCTACTTGAAACTGGAAGAAGTCAAGAGAAAAATAAAAATATTGGATAGATGATCTTTTATTTTGTTCAATGAAATTGAATGCTTCATGAGAGTTAATCCATGATTTTTTATATGCGATATCATTGAGATATAATTTCTATACATCTTCATATATGTATCTATGCTTGAATAAAATATCTTAGTGCACAATACAGACATCATCTTCTATAAGATCACCAGTCCATGACATCAATTATACAATGAGGTTTCCCCTTGAACTTTTTTCCCCTATTATATTTTCATTACTACATTCAGTGTAGGAGTTAGGCTGGACAATTTTCTTGCTGCCATGATGGATGATCATGACATGTTATGAATAAGAGGTGATTAAATATAAACTATGTGTTGTCCATCAATGCAGTTATCATGAAGGCTTTTGTATTAATATATTTTTAATTTCTCAGTTCACGGTTGAAAGGATCAGCCTACATTAATAGTGCTACATAAAGGGATAATTTAGTAAGATACCTGGTGCCCTAATCCTGATTTAGACAAAGTTCCCATTAAAATGGCAGTGTGACTAAACCCTTTATTTTCTCTTAGACTCAGCCACAATCTTGTCTTATTCAGTACAATTGAAAAGTTTAATTCAATATATTTTTTCATATTAAATTTTAATCTTCGATTTAAGGAATATGTTAAATATATGGTGTACACATAATATTTTCTTCTTGTTAAAAGAGGCATAATTTACTTTATTCTCCACATTTGTGCCACATTCTTTAGCAATGAAGAGGAACAATGTGTGAAGAAAGAACTCTAACCAACAGCAAACAGAAACTTGACTGGCCTCTGCATCAGCCTGTCAGCTTATGTGATGAAGTCTATTGAAAATCATAATTTATAAAAATCTTCAGAGACTGACTTAATATGTCTGTACTTTTTTTCTTTTTTGTGTGTCTGAAATGATAAATGCTCTTCCACCATCTTTTTCTCCTGTGGTTTAGAGATATTAAGGAGTCAGCTACACATTCCTGTTATTTTCCATTGCCACTCTACTTTTTTCTCTTGAGTTACTGCAGTGAATTGTGTTGCACAAGATACAGGACAAAAAGTTTAGTAATATAAATACACAACACAAAAAGTTTTATTAATTTGGTATCAAAACCTGATATTTTTATGGCATTTTATGGTCTCTATTTTTGTTTTTATATTGTGCTCTTAATACACTTTCAGCACAGAAATTTCAGAAAGTGATAAAAAACTGAGAAAAGACAGGTTTTAAGGAAAATCTATAGTAAAATATATTTGACATGGTCAGAACAGAATTTCTTTTGCTGGTAGACAATTCAGTGCAGAGCCAAGTCTTTAAAAGAAAGTGATTTTCTAGTTAGAGGAGAAAACAAAAAAAAAGGACATCGAAGGATATCTTCAGCTTCAGTGGCTATGGGAGGGGAAGGAATAGTATAAGGATAATGGGATAAAATCCTTTTAAGCAAATGAATATATTTCCAGAGCAAATTTTATCTTCTGGACAAAATTTGGTGGCAACATTATTCAGACACCATTTCAGCCAGCCAGCCAGCACCTCAGTGAGCCTGCACAAGCCATCATGAGCCAGCACGCAGGCTGAGCATGAGAGCGGAGCCACCATGGTGACCTTCCTTCTTACCAACTGATCAAAGCCCTTGAATTTATACAGAACAGATGTAGCTCCTTTATTTTCCATCTTGTGGCTAAGGGGGAAGTAAAAGTACAAAACATTAATATTAGATATAGCTGAACTCAGAGAGAGAGGAATGACTGAAATTTATATATTGACATGATTTGATTTTTATTTTTTTTTCCACATAGTATTGAAGTAAGTTGAAGTTAGAGAGGGGAAGCACTCTGTCATTAGCCTAAAGTGAATGGGTGAATGGGTGTTTGTCTGCCTAGCAATAGGTTATGTTTTTCATGATTGTCCTTGTCAGTTGTAAATTTATTCCTGTCTTGTACATTGCCTTGCTGTATTTTTTACATGATATTATTTGCTCAACTTAAAGTGTAAAATAAAATACATAAATAGGTGAGGATAAAAGAAAAAGAATTTGACTGAAGTATTTCATTCAGGGAAAATATTTTAAAGTCACTACTGTACTTAGAAGAGGACTGAAAGGAGAAGGGAATTGGGAAGAGCAGACACTGGGTAGAGGTAAGAAATCTAATTCTCAGTGAAACTGACTACTGTCTTACCAATAATTTCATTGGACTCAGAGTCAGATCCCTAAAATAACACAGCACTTGAAGAAAGAACAATATGCAAATATTTAAGCATATTATCCATTTACAAGTTTGCTTTGTCATCACAGTACACAAATGAAATAACTCCTCAGTGCAGATTGTTTCAGCCAAATTAAACATAAAACATTAATGAAGTCACATGTGAGGGGCCAAATACAGATGCTAAACAAATCTGGAAATCACAAACAGACTCTACTAAGTCTCAATCAATGTTTGGTTAATGGTATATTAAGTAGGAGTAATTATTCAAGTTATGGGTTTCTTTGTACAAATTACAGGTAATAAGCTTAATGTAGATGTGACATAGTTTCTTAATTCTAGTCATTAAGGAAAGTAGATTTAACTCCATTAAGTAACCTCACTTAAATATGACAATAGATAACTGCAGTCATTAAACTAATGACATCTGTCATCAACACTCATGTTACCACTATGCCATGCATGCTTCCAGAGTAAAAGACTGTGCCAATATTTCTGCTATACAATGATTCAGGGGTTTGTAGCCTGGATATTTTAAGTAATGGTAGAGGAAGGAAAAATTAATCCACCCAAGATAAAAGCTATTAAACAAGGTCTGCACTAGTATTGTCCACTGGGAAAGCCTCTACAGTTTATGTGCGTATGGCAGAGCAGGATGATGTAGAACTGGGAAATGGCATTTAACATATATATGCCTGTGTCTATCCGTACTTCAGAAAAACTCCAAAAGCCTTATAGAGATGAAACCTGCACTGTTTAAATGCTTTGTTCTATTCTGAGTTTCTAGTCATCTTCAGTAAGAGGATTCCAGTATATATTCCCAGTATTAAGTATTTGCTTCTTATACCTACAGAGAAGCAGAAATGAAGCACTTACACATTCTAAACAGCAGTTAACAGCTTTTCATGGAAATTTGAGAGATGTCTAATAAGTTTGCAAACTGCAAATAGCCCTGATAGAGATGTCCTCAGGGAATCTCCTGCTGTCTATACATCCAGATTTACAGAATAACCTGCTACTCTGTAGCTGAAATTATTAGCTCAGCATTCATGAAGTGCTGAAGTTCTTAGCATAACATTCATTCTCTACTATTTTTTTACACTTCTATATACCTGTGCATTATTTTTAGTGCTTCCTTAGTGCTTATTTCTTGTCTGGTGGGAAAAATACAGATGAGTTTCCCTATCAGTCTGATAGAACTGGCTCAGGTACAGTGAAGATCGTGTTAAAGAACAGTGAAGATGGGTCATGTTTTAAAGCCAGCAGAAATAATGTCACTTGAAACCTATTCTTACTCTGCATTACAGGATGACAACTTCTGAATGAGGCTTGAGAGCAGAACACATCCTCACTGGTTTCCCTGATACCTTTTGGAGCTCCCTTTTCCCATGCCTTTGTCTAACCACTGACCTTGCATTGCAGCAGCTTTTCTCAGCATTTGGGGAGGAGGTGGGACTTGGCAACTCTACACATGCGGGGCAAACCTGTTCTTCAGGAAAACAGCTTGTAGAGGTTTGCCTGTTCTTGTGCAAGAATTAGACAAGACAGTTCTCCTTTTTGTCTCTCTAATATCTTGATACTTCAGCACTGGACTTAGTTTTTCTGATTTTTAGTTTTGTTCCTTTGAATTATCAAATAAAGGAAAAGCATGCACACTGTTAGAAATACCACTGGGATATACCATCTATGGCCTCCCCTTTTTGTTCCTTTTGCCCTTCTTTTTGTAGCTGTGAAATAACAAAACATGGGAACTCTACAAACAATATTCCTTTCCCTCCATGACAGTTCACTCCTCACAGTGCAGCCTTGCTTCTACAGGCAGGGCCAGTGGGAATAACAGCCATGCTCAAAGTCATGAGCTAATTAAAGTAGTAGCAGTTCTCACCAAAGGAGGAAGAGGGGAAAATGATGCAGCCTTTGGGGTGCAATAACTGCTAAACAGAACTCTATGAAGGGGTACTGCAACCACAGAGCTTTGCTTAAGATGTCTGGGCAATTCTTGCTGCTTTCTGGTCAGCAAGTAGGTAATAATTTATAATGAAATAAGAAAGTACTGTATGTTCTTTAAGTTCCCATGTAAATAACAAGTGAAAAACTCCTAGAATAAAATTGATATGAAAACCTCTCAAAAATCCCCAAACCAACAACAATTGAAAGTATTTAAAAATCAATCATACTGGACAAAAATGAAAATCACAGAACGACTTTTCTATTAGGACAATTAAAGTGTTTTGAGAAAGGGAAAAATCAAGTTTGCAGTCCAAGACCTGTTTTATTTTGTTACCAGCTAGGCAAAAAGGGTAAAGATCATACCAAATAGAAATGGAAACTTAACAAAGTGTATTATCATTCAGTTTCACATAAATGATATGAACAAGAGAAAGAAATGCTTCATTGATAAAAATTGAAATGGGTAGGAAAATAAACTTAAGCAAACCACATTCAAGTGGACAAGGGACAATAATTACAGTTCTAAACTGCTAGTGAAGTTACTGCTAATTGTGGCAGACAGGAGCCTGTAGTACACAAAGTACGACAAAGAGCTCTTTAGATCATACTTTCTTCAAAGGTAAAATCAAATGTCAAAACTTTTCCTACTCTAACTCAGTCTGTAAAATCACATGTCATAAAATAAAGACCTAATTATAGTGCCTTCTACTCAAAGTTTGACAGCTAACATACAATAGAGTTAAATGTCAAAAAGAAAGACAATTAATTATTTTACAAGTCCAGGTGAAAATTTAATGGGAGTTTGCATCCCACAATGGATAATGACGTGCATGGCAGATGTCTTTGACACACCTATATCTCAAGTAACAAATCTCAGTGTGGTGTGTGCAGTCTGTTACCACTGCAGCCATATGAACAGGGCATAGCAAAAAAAAGTACAGGACCAGATCATATGACATTGTTGAATAAAGCTCTGTTAGATCTTATAAGCGAAATCTTGGTGCTCTCCAAAAGATGGGTTTTTTAGGTATTTTACATTATATAATTAGTAACTTTATCTCAGATATAATTGGGCTCCTCATGAGACCCAGGGGATATCTGGGTAAAAAACCCTCTCCACATAATTTCCTAGATGACAAAATCATTATTTTGGAAGCTTTGAAAACAGGAGTTGAAAACTTGCTCTTCCATTTGGTATATTTCCTCTCAGTGGCCTCAAAGGCGTCAAATTACTAAAGATAATATGAGATTCATCTGGGGCAGTGAGACCTTTCTGTCACCAACTCCTTGCATGTAGGGCAGTAACTACATATTGCTTATAAGCACAAAAATCCACAAACCCCTCAGGGTGGTACCTGCAAAGTCTGGTAAATAAATGGCTCTCCCACATGCTAATAAGGTATTAGGCTGACCTCAACTGGTTCATCTTTGGAGAAAAAACATGTGTATCGCTAAAACCCTACCAAGCCAAAGTATCTTCAGATACATAGTGTGGATAAGTCTGAATTGTGTAATTGCTCTGTTAAAGCCTTTTTACTGAGGTCATTCCATATGGCACTTTGCAACACCAGTGTGAAGTCATTGACACTATATAAGTTTCCAGAGATGTTATGGGGAAAAGAGAGGCATGCACATGGCAAAAAAAGTGATTTGCTTATGAAACTCAGAAGGTTAAAAGCTAATAAATAACAGTGAGACTCCAAAATAAGTACTCATCTGAGCACATTCTCAGAGAACAGCTGCCATTCATAAATCACTGAAGTTGCACTATGTGCATTTTATGATTTCAGCAGCGATTCTTGAGTGAATTATTGGCTTGTATTCACATGACTACCACTCTTCACACCATATCATATAAAACACAGATAGTCAAAAGCAAAGGAAAGGCTGGATATTACAGCAAGAAATGCAAGGTGCTTATTCTGAGGAATACTCTTTTCAGGGAAATATCTTCCTAAATATTTTTTTTACTATCTGATGACATGAGAATTACTTGAAGAAACTGCTCAGACCCAAGAAGAAAGAATACCCAATAGGTATTTCAGATCAGTTATTGTCCTGAAAAAGATCTACTCAGCTTCTAGTCAGAGCACTCTGTTGTCCGAGTAAAGAAGGAAAATAACCTTGGACTTCTTTTTCTGGGTCAAATAATAGCTAAGATTTGAAGGATTAATAAAGACTGGGCAAGGTCATTGACTCCTCCAAGGAGAAATATGTCCAGGTCCCTCTGAGACAGACTGGATGTTTTCCAGGTTATTTTCATTAGAATTCAATGGAAAATGAAACAATCAGAGAAAAAAGGTGAAGAAAACAAAGAAGGATAGATAATGTGATGGTTTTGAAAGCACTGGTATTTACAGTTGTGGCTACAAACAGGTTTGCAAGCAGAGGTGCAAAAACTGATAATTTACTGTACAAGACAAAGAACAGAATTAATTGCTTCTTCTGGAGGTGCACAAAAGATTTAAATGTAATTCATATAATGTAATAAATGTAATTTAAATTTAATTCATATAGAAGTTTAGGAATGAATGCAAAACTATGAAGTATTTAGTTTGGAAGATTCCTAACATCTAGTGAGCAGCTGCCTCCAGCTCAGATCTTTGGTAAAAGCCAGGGAAGGTGTAAGTGGTACATTGCTGACCAATGAACCAGTGCAAGTGGGTACAGAAACTGAAATATGAACAAAACCAGACTGATCCTCTTAAAAACAAAATAAAAATGACCAACAAAGAACCAGAAGCTTACAGATGAGTTTGAGATATGACAAATTCTATTCTTTATTTTGTGCACTTTCTGTTGAATCTAATCTGCTGAACAAAACAGTCTTACTATTGTCCATGCTGGGATTCTGCCTCCACAGACACCCTTCCCTTTCTGGGACAGATTACGGCTTGTATTTGGCTTTTATGTTGCTGGGGTTTTTTGGAATGGCAAGGGTGACATGGGTCCAACAGTCTGTATTTAATGCTGTTTGGTTGGAGACCAAGTGGAATTATAGCAATTCCTATTTATCTATTGTAAATTTTGAAAAGAATATATTAAAAATATAAAGGTTTTTAAATGTTAGTGAAAACATGATTAGTGTCTAACATAAATTTCTACATATTTATGTCAAAGGCACATCATAACAAAATATAGAAGATTTAAAAAAAACAATTATTGGTTTTAAAATCAAGAGCACAGATGACCTATATTTGATTATTTGGATTGAAACTGAGGGGTTTTTGTTTTTTTGTTTTTCTAAAAAATAAAAATGAAAGAACAAAAAAAAACAACAAACAACAAAACACCCCCACCAAAAATCACATAAGTCTTTAACCAGGTCTATTTTAGGGAGATAGATTTACATGCAGCCACTTTGAACTGTCCTCATTCTGCATCTTTCCCAAGAACTTACTACTATGCTCAAGAACCACAACCTTTAAATATTTTACACAGTGAACTTTACAAGGTGAACTATGTTTTCTCACAGTGAATTTTTTAACTTCTGATGATAAATCTTACGGACAAGGTGAGGGAATGGTCAAAGTAACAAGTTTAAGTTAATTTACACATGAGGATTTTTAATAGGGATACTGAAAATGGGTTTTATAGATTATAACCTTTAGAAAAAGAGAAATCAACCTCGTTATATATAAAGACTTATGGATTTGAAGTTTTTTTTGCTGTTATTTCTGTTTTACGTCAGGTGCCATTCATTGTTGACTTTCCTGCAGAATGTATCAGTATAAGAATAATAAGAAGTGTTTCTGTTTGTATGAGTCAAGACAGCAGAGGTTTTACAAGCAGAGGAAACATGAAATGTGAGAAATCAGGAATGATATGAACAATGAATGTAAAAAAGTACCCTTACTATAACCAGAAAAATTCAGAAATATGTTAAAGGAGGAACAATGCAAATATTATTTAAAATGTTCTTGTATAAAAATTTTAAAACTTTATTGAAGAAAAGCAAATAAATGGGTTTTTTAAATTATATTATATAGATCTGACTCATGGAAAGATGGACGAAACCACTGTAGGATATAATAAATGCCAGAAATAGGAGACAAGGTATTCAGAGAAGTGACAAATCCATGTTTCATAGTTGGTAAGAGAGAGCTGGAATGCTGGGTGAGCAGGAAAGATAGTCTTTTAAAAACTGATGGATTTATCAATTGACTGGATGTGGAAAACAGAGTCATAACTTATGTAAAATTGCTTCCAGCTTGGATAACAGGATAGTACAAATTTTGAGTTACAATGGGAAAATAATATCTAGAGACAAAAAGAACACGCAAAGGAAAGGTACTTTGGGTAAAACATGGTATAAATGTTTGATTTTTTTGAGTTGCATGAGAAAACTACTCTAAAGAACAGAAAAAATATAATGGATTGACAGCTACAACTTACTTTTTTTTCCTCTCATTTGAGATTAAAATGAAATCTGTCAGATTAAACATTTTGTAATCTCTTCATAACAGAGACTGTAACTTTTCTAATCATATTCTGTTATAAAACAAAATCTATTTTAACAGATGTTTCAGAGGAAAAGAGATTATTAAGCAAATGTCAGATCAAACAAAATTGTGTGGACTATAATATGAATGTGGGAAAATGTTACTCTTTTTTTCAGCTCCACTCAAAAATCCTGTTTTTATTCTATTGTCTCAACCTTGAGGCAATTCTGAGGAACCCTCAGCTGGCTCAAGGATTCTGACCTGTGTGTTCAGAGCTGTGACAGCAGAAGAATGTATTGCTGGGAGGGATGGGGTAGCAGAGCTTCTGGGGGACACAGTGCTTTTAGGACATCAAAAAGAGGTCAGACATGGGTTTGGAAGGACAAGGGGGTTTTAGGAATAGTGAGACTGGGTATAAAAGGAACAAGTGAACACAAATGTTGCGGGGAGGCTATTTTCATGCTTATGAAATGTTTGAGTCTGTCATCTCCAGGTCCCAACAGATCCCAAACTATGCTCTTCTTTCCCAATTTTTACAGGTTTTCGCCTGCTCTGCCTCGAATTCTCACTTCCCAACTGCTGTATCCCACCACAGCAAAGCCAGCCTTTTCCCAGCAAAAGCCACATGGCTGCCTGCTTTGCACAGTTCTGCTCAGGCTAAACCCCAAGTGTGGCCAAAGTGACTTTTGAAAATACTTGTTACTCAAAATTTATCCCTAGTGGGATTTCTTTTGCCTTGAAAGATTTAGGATTAGGGTTTAAAATGAATCAATTAATGATTCATTTAAATTATTTAAGATCATTCATCCACTTCAGCAGTTTTACCAATTATCAGGGAAAGTAATGGTCCCTTACAGCTAAAGGTGAATGTTATTTGTGATTTTCTCAGTAACCACATGAGTTGCCTTGGTAATGACTGATTGCATAAGGGAAGAACATGAGAATCCTTTTGCAAAATGCAGTTACAATTATCTCCTGTCCTACATTGCAATGAAATAATTAAATATTACCAAGACTCTGAAGCACTTCAAATAGAGTATAAAGACAAAATATTGTTTTGCAACTTGAGTTGATGTTCTCTAACTTTATTCTCACATCTGAAAGACATTTCAGCTTACAAAGTAAACAGTGAATACTGTCCCCGTGGCATTTTAACATTTTCCTTACCTAGTAAGAATTTGAAAATGGAAAATGTATATGGTGTGAAATGCAGGCATCACATTTTGTCATGTGCTTCTACACCTGATATGGTAGCAGTCCCAGACTGGCTTGACAGAAAAGTGCCACATCACAGATCATGTGTGAAAATGGTATTGGAGACTAGCAACATTAGGAAGATAAATTCCAAATTCCAACCCATATTAAAATACATACAGAGTTGATCCATTTTTTATCTGAAATTCCTAACAGTATTAAATCAACAATACATTGTATAATTTAATAAGAAGAATAATATCAGAAGGCTAAAACCAGATCTAATATTTCAGTCTTTCTGGCTGATACAAGCAACTTTTTCTCACTCTGTTCTTGTAATTCTGTTTCCACTTCTCCCTAGAACACAAAAATGAGAAAAAGCATAAAAACTTAATAAGCCTATTTTATTGCTCCCACTGCATAAGCTGTGTAGGGTCTATCCAGTTTGACAGAAGCGAAAATCTGTTTTTTCTGCTTATATTTATTCTCTTATATTTAAGATTATAAAATTACTTCAGACCAAATCAACAGAGAATGAATTCTCTTCATTTTTTTTCCTTTCTGTGCAGAGACAAAATTTGCTGGGAAGATATCTGTGGGTCACCTGTGAATAACAGCATTAGTAAAAGTGGGGAAAATCTAAGTAATTTCACTTTTCACATTATGTTTGGAAATGATAAAACCCCCCAAAAACAAACATTTAAATAACATATTTTTCTGTTTCCACTTCCTTTGAAGTCTGAGATTGCCCCTGAACACTGAGCTCCCAATAAAGGAAAAGACCTCCTGTAAGAAATCCAACATTTTTTTTAGCAACACCCATTTAATTTTTGTATCTTCTATCATGTAATCAGACATATGGGAACAGCACCAGTGGTATTTGTGTCTGGATGTCCTTAGACCTACAATTTTGTTGGGCCTAAACTTACCATTGCCTTTACTTTATCCTAGATATTTGTGTTTAGATACTTGCTTTATGTACTTTTTCAGTAAACAATACCTTTTCAAAGGAACACTAAGCGTCTAAGGTCTTTCATTTGTACATTTCATTGAGCTACTAAATGATTCTTGAAGTCCAGCAAATTACAAAAAAAGCCAGCTGATTGTTCTTACTACATCAATACTCACAGTCTTCCCATTTATAAAAGAAGAGAATCAAATTATTGCCCAGATGTAGTGCAGAAAAATTCATTAATATATAGGTGACATCCCCAAGCATTTTATGACAAAAGCTGCCTTGGTCCTGAGTCAAAATAAGTAATATGTATTTGTATTACTTGTTTTGCTATTTTTGGTATGTATTTTACATATAAATATTTCCCAAAGATTCAACAATAGCAAGTTGCTTTTTAAGGATGACAATTCTGAGTAGGATCTCTTCTTAAAGATCATTAACAATGCCTGAGCAACTACTTTACATTCAGACTCAGTCTGAATGGAGGTGCAAGGAGGGTTTTTAAATTCTTACTATGTAAGGAAAATGTTAAAATGCCACAGGGATAGTACTGAGATTAAGAATAAATTTGTCAAATTCCAAACCTCTTCATAGCTTTATCATGCGACATTGGACAAGTTACTTCACCTCTGTACTTAATTTACAAAAGAGGATTCAATTCTTTTCTTTTTGTCTTCCAAAAAGTAAATCCAGGAATAAGGATCAATTCCCCAGTCAATCTTCCAATTAAGTTAAATGTACATATTTAAGAATGAAATGTTTAACCCTGTCCTGATGAACCACAGTGCTAGAGGAACAAACACTCTGTCTGAGACAAAACTAATCTCTTTCCTCCCATATCTGCTCTATCCCCTACCTCCCTGGAAACCCTGCCCATGATAGGGGGAGCGCAACGTGTGTCCACCTTACAAGCAGATGATGAGAGTGTTGTTGTCACCCTTAAGTGACTACCAGCTGCTGCTATCAAATCAAAAATGGCTGGAAAAATTGAAAGGGACATAAGAAAGTAATCCTTTCAAATTGCCACAATATTTACTGGAAAGAGAGGCTTTCAGGGGAAATCAAGCATGTAATCCTGTAAGCCTTCTGCCCAGTCATTGCATGAGCACACAGGGGCACCTATCGAAATATGGTAATGATCACAGTTCTGCAGCCCAGGAAACAAATGAAAATAACAAAACTATTTTAAAAAATAGGGAGGGATTCACTATTTGAGTCTTTTCCACTGGCTCAGAACAATTGTTGCTATTCATAATTAAAAACATCCAGCTATATACTTTTGGCTTTTACGTAATTTTTTTTAGAACTGAGATGGTAAAAAAAACTTTCAACCAACAAACACACATATATAGAAATAGTCACAGCATTACTATGCTGCAGAATATAAAAAACATCCATTTTATGGCTGCACAATTTCCTCCACATAATACTGTGCACCAGCAGTAACAAATACGAAAGCAGATCGATTTAAAGTTCAAGTTAAGTTGCATGAGTTCCCCATGGTGAAGCAATTATTCCCTCAGAGGCTCTCATTTTCTTTATCACACCATGAATTCCTCAGAAAATGAATGTGCAGTTTCTACCATGTGGTTACTTGCGTCGCAACAAAAAAAACCTCAGAAACAGTATTTAAGGACAGACACTTTTCTCTCTGCGGATGCTTCCTAAATTTGAAGTTTGACCTCTCCACAGTAAAAAATATTTATTCTTGCCAAAATCGTGCTCCTATTAGTTTAATCTAAGCCATCCTTTCCCCTTTAAGCTCGCATCTTATTTACTTCTCAATAATATAGGTTAACATTTCAGTAAAAACCTGGGGTGTATATAATAACACTATATATACTGGGGTGCACTGAAGTGGTACCACCAATATTTTATATATCTAAGAGCTGGAGATAGACATAATTCCTGAACCTTTGCGTTGTACTCTGTCATATCACACTGCAGTGCATGGACAATATTGGTTTCAAACCTGTATATATGCTCAAAAATTGAGCTTCAGCCTTGCAGCACTCAGCTCTCTTTGGACCAGTACCTTCAGTCTTCAGCTGTAGCCTTCCTGCAGCCACCACTGGGAGAATGAACTCCACCTCTTTTTTTTTCTTTCTCTGTTGTTACTTTTAGGAGGGTAAAGCTCTGCAGATCTTCTGTTCTAGAGTTCCACAACAGGGTAATTCTGCAAAGAAAAATTCCTTACTTAAGTCCATCCTTTCTAGTTGCCATTCCTGTGACTATTCCAGTTAAGGTTTGATGAGAAGGAAAAAAAAAAAAAAAAAAATAGATAAAAATCAACCAAGCAAAGAAACAAAAAAATCCCAACTAATTTTACAGAGAATTTCCTAAGGTATTAAGAATGGATTGGAGAATTTCACACTGTAAATGTGAAAGGACTTCATAAAATTGATGATAGTTTTATTTCTGGTTTAGTAAAGACAGCCTTGATCATCTTCAGTGGTCAAGAAGAGTCACAGGAAATCTTCTTGTTTCAAGAAACTAATATAATAATAAAACTGATTAAAAAAATATTTTTCCGTATCTATTGTTTCTTCTCTCTGTTTTCATTTAGTTGCAGAATGCTAGAAAAAAACCCTGTATTAAGACCTAAATTCTGTTTTCATTCTCATATTTATTAGACATGATATGAGTACATTTTATAAAGAGAATCCCTTCTTTCTGTAAATTTCTATAGGTAGCTGAGCTGATGTGTGTTTTTTTTCTTGTGGCCATATACAAAAGTAATAAGTACCACTTTTGCACAGTGTTTCTTACTGTCTTAGCCAAGACATCTGAAGGCAACAAGTTGATATGGGACATTAGACTCGAGGGCTTATGTGGAATTTGGGCATCTGACCTTGAGTGTAGTATGCTGCATGGTAATTTTTCTCTCAGTATTACACAGTGGTTGAGGGGGGGAAGAAGGCATCTACAGTCAAGTAATGAAAATATTTGTAGTATACTTTTTACAGGAAAAATACAGACATACTCACACACCCCAATATATATAAATATGCACATATTCTTTGATTGATTTTCACATTTTTGTACCTTATTTTTAGTTGTGGTCCCCTATAGATGGGAAAAACAAATAAAGTCCTGAATAAAGATGCAGATAAAGAATGTTGACACCTGGCAGAGTTCCAGCAAAAGAAGCAAGACCATGAGAAAAGACTGAGATTTCACTGAGATGTGGCACAGTGTGAGGATAAGACTGGGAGGAAAGAGCAAGAACAACTTTGCAGAGTCAAGAGGGAGACAAGGACAGTGGGGCACAGCTGCAGAAGGCAATGAGGGAGAGAACAAGAAGTGCAAACCCAACATGGCAAAAGAGAGGGTCAACTTGAGAAAGATGTTGCCACCTGAAAGTCAAATTACATCCTCAGTATTACCTGAATTAGTTCAATAGGAATATCATAGGTGGTATACCCACTCCATCACCACTTAAATAATTTATAATAAACAGAGATTCTTACAGGTCTGTCATTGAAATCAGTATTTGCTGGTGGATAATTTCTGCTTCATTCCTCAACTATCACCTTCTAATTCTTGAAATTAGGACTAATCAGTGTGCACAATTTTCTACAGTAGGAAAATTAACATATTCTCTTCAGAAAACAATAAGTTATTTCCATATTTCCTATGAACAGGAAACTAAAAAAAAAAAAAAAAAAATATTCAGGAAAACAAATATTTCAGTTTGGTCTCATGGAAGAGAAATTCATTATCTTTCTGCTCCCTGGGGCAGTTCCCAAAAGACCAGCATCTCCAAGAGTTACAGGTGAGTGATGGAGCTGCAAGGTTTGCGGGGGCCCTCCAGGCAGTGGGAGGGTTTGCCATATCTGATCTGCAGGGCAGAAGTGGCTTGAAACCATATTACCTTGAAATCTGAACTCCCAGCCAATTCTGCTTTGGTGAAAGTGCATCAAAATCAAACCATTTCCATGCAACACTTCAGTTTTGACAAAGCATCATTGTTCACAAAGAAACAGTTTGCTGAAAAATTCCTGACAGGTTTTGTTCACAGGACTGAGCTCGATAAGAGCAGATATCTGTGTTTGTAGCTGTTTTTTTTGTGAGGGAACTTACATTTTGACATTTTCTGATACTTGGTAGGGGGGAAAAACAGCCTTAAAAGAATATTATTTTTTTTTTCCTAAAAGCATATTCACCATCCTTGTTATATTAAAGGTATAACGGTGGACAGTTAGATCATAATATGCACTAAATCATAATTCTATTGTAAATGTAAGTTATAAGAGACAAAAAAGGAAAAGAGCATGTGTGTCATCTGGAGGTACAGCTGAAAGTACAGCTTATCAGCAATTTGATAACTGGTCAGGCAGCAGTGCTCACTAGTTCATGACTATTATCTACATGTTTTCCCATTTATTACATGCCAGCTGAGGCCAATTTTCAGCTGGAAACTATAGCAGCTGTCTCTTTAGAAAATAAAAGAATGTCACTTTAAATTTCTTTTCAGCATGACAGAAATGTCAGCTTCATGCTGGAAATGTACAGTGATACTCATTTTTTCTGACCTGAACACATTGCATCAAATCGTGCTCATGGAAATGTCATTTGTGCCTACTTTTTTCTGCTTTTTAACCACTTTCCAACCAAAAAAAAAAAAAAAAAAAAAGAAACAAAACCTTTTTCTAGCTGCTCACTGATCACAGTGTAAATTTAACACTCCCCTCTCACACAAAGTCCTCAAAGCTTTAATTCTTTATATTTTTGTTGGTATAGTTTGCTATTGAATAAATTTTCATAGAGAAGATAAGAAAAAAAAAAAGGAAGGAGAGAGTGAGGGAAGAAAAAAAGTGAGAGAAAATGAAGGAAAGCCTATTTTCTGTGCTCGTCCCAAGCTACATTAACAATTTTCTAATTTTGTAGGCTATTTTCTTCTCAGTCTATATAATCACACAAGCTATACCTGTTTAGCTGATTTTTGGCCATCGACATGTTTGATCAAGTCTAGAGTAATGTAATTATTAGATGTACCTGTTCTTTTAATAACTATTTCTGGAATTATTTGCCTATTCTTCCACCATCATCAGCCTCTATTCCCAGAGAAAGTAAACCTGATATAAGACTGAAAAAATAAATCGGTCTTATAATAAGTCACTATCCAGCTCTAAAAATTTGGAAAGAAACAAAAAAGGTCACATTTCATCAGGCTTTAATTTTCCATTCTCATTTATAAAGAGACTCATCTCTGTATTCTTCACAGAAGTATAAAGCATTCCCTACCTCTGGTAATCCTTTTATGCTTTCACATTAATATGACAGAGTACAGAGAATTAATTATTAAATACTGCTTATACGGTGCTGTAAATATATGCTATGTTACAGAACTTAAGATAAGCAATGGCTCCATTCCTAATGAGCTTACTATAATTAAATTCATTGTTGAATCTACATATAAAATGTGGCTAGGAGTCAAACCACACAGGGAAAACCTTTAAGCCAGGTAGAGACACAGATGTGAATCTAACTTGTTCCTGGGTTATGAAAATTAATAGCAATTGTAGACTGTGATTAACTATTGACTCATATAATTCACTGAACTTTTGGCTAAGAATTTACAAAATGTGCAGATATTCATGGAAGTTGCAGGTTATAGATATGTAGATGAGCTGAAAAACTGACCTTTGATGTAATGCTCTTCTGCTTTTAGATGAATATATTAAAAAATACACAAATGATATGGTTACCATTGTAGCGATATTATTTTAAATCAAGATTCATTCTATCCTCAAACCTCTAATGAGACAAACCCCTTTCCCTGCCCACATTATAACTCACAGCTGTAGTGTAGTTGTGTGCAATATGTTGGAAAACTGGAATCCTTCTAGGAATAACTTTATAAATTATATGTGTGCCTTACTGTTTATACTTACAGGCAAAAAAATTTAAGAAACAAAGTACAAAAGAACCAGAAAAGAAATAAAAATCTGTAATGCTGAGTTGTGGTCACAGGCTGATATTTGAGAACTTAGTAGGTACAGTATTGTGCAAATGTTAATAAATTTATTGCTTTCAACATAAAAAGGAAAAAAAAAAGTCTGTCTCCTATTGCCAAATCTGAATGTAGTGCTTCTCAAATATACTCATCTACTGCTTTTTAAGTTGCAATCATTCCTTCTCAATGATCTCGTATGTGGGAAGACTTTCACCACAGGCAGATGAGCAACTGCTTAGGGAAGAATCCAGTCTCTTCTCTACATGAGGTTGTTTAAGGTGAAAAGCTGCAGTTGAGTGCCATGTCTGATTTCATGATAGCAACAGAGTGGGTCTATAGTTGTTTACAGAGAGTAATTTACCTTTCTTTTGTGGTTCACTCAATTAATTCAGGGTAACAGACCTTCCTCCTTGAATGTCTCTTTGGGTTGTTAAAGGTTAAAGCCAAAGGCACACAACCCCTTTCACATTAGAAGGCATGAAATGGGGTCATCTGTGTGATCAACCACTTCTCCTATTCCAAGTGTATAGATCACCTTATGGGCTGCTCTAGCATGGGAACCAAACACAGCCACATCCTACAGCTGCACTACTGACTGGTTCTGTGGCCAGATTCTGGGTTGGGCACATAAGGGCAAGAAAGATAATTATTTTTAATCACAAATCACAGCTGTCTTCATCTTGATATAAATCAGTAAGCTAGAGACAACAGACTTTGTACACATGTGCTATACATTCTACTATGCATTATGCATCAGCCAAAGTGCCAGGGGTAAAATCCTAATTGCTGGTTTTATCAGTAAAGCTTGGCAAGATGCTGTTATGCAGGGATATTTGAAGACCAACCTTGAAAATATAGGAATATACTATCATATCCTTAATATTACTTATATAATTTCTGCAGCAACAATGCAGCATTTTTATTTCTCATGCATTATCTTCATTGGGAGAACTTCTAGGTTCCTAGTGTTAAATACAAATTCATGCTTTTCTTTTTTATTTGCAGCATATGTTCCTTGGCTATAGTACATGACACACACTGTGTGATGCTTCCATAAAACAGATGCTGCAAGGAAACAAAAAAGTATGAATTTATCTTTAATTTTAAAAATACCAAGACTAGAAGAAGAATGCTGACAGAAATCTACTAGTAGAAGAATGCTAGATGCAGATTCAAAATATGCCATTTTCACTAACAGTACCAACTGAAAAACATATATATCACAAACTGTGGCATAAAGTTCAGACCAGCTTTAAGAAGTGTTTATTTTCAGCTAGCTTAAGCATGTTCTAAATCATTTAACTTAACTCTTTAGGATTTTTGTATATTGATTATACATCAATATTTAATTATTTATTTCCTCAGGAATTTGTAATATAATAAACTCTAAATCCAATGCACTAATTTTAAACAACTAAGATCAATCTGACATATTTAGACTACATATTTTCACAGTCATTTTGGGGAATTGTTTCCTGAGAGCAGACACTTTAGCGTCAAATAAATTCCTGTGTTAACATTAATGTTGTTGCTATTACTTAAATTTGACTAACGCTGATGTGGATCTCCTTGAATGCTTATTTTTAATCTTTTTTGCATTCAGCACAGAACTCATTCTGCTATTCTAAGAGTTATAATTTATGTGGATTGTCATGTCTTCTCACAGTGACAGGGAAACTGGTGGGGTCAGTGACATTTTGACTGCTGTTAGCCAGCAGTAGCATAATATAAACTGATGCTTTACTTTATTTACGGATGGGCCAGTATGAATCAATGGCCACATCTTATCATTGCTAGACTCTTGAAAGACAAACAAGCATTAAAAACGCATATGTTTTCTTTTTTTTTTTTTTTTTTTTTTTTTATGAACTGGTTCATCAGCTGGAAGAGTTGTAGGATTCCTAAGAAACAATCTATCCAGCTTCTCTTGATTCATCAAATCATGACAGGTTTTTCAAATGAAAACAGAGATAGTTTATCTCTTCCAGTAAAAGATCTTCATGTGAACCTGACAGGGAGTATCATCACTGTTCCTTTCTGAAAGCTTAGATGACTTATGGTATCTGACACTTCACCAAAGCTTTCTTCTTATATTTAGAGCATTTGTTTTCCTGTTTTCTGGTTATTTGGCATGATTTGAACAAATTTCCTGTGTGAAAGGGAGGGAAAAAAAAGTTGGTTTTGTTTGTTTGTTTGTTCATTGATTTTGGGGTCTTTTAGGCATTTTTGGTGTTTTTTGTTTTTAAAAAGAATGTGCTGTTTAACCTGTTTTCAGCCTTTCAGTTTTGTTACAGCCAGAAGTCAGTTGTTTATCAGAAATAAGATGTTTCTTCCTGTGCATACTTTAAGTGACAAGTTTGCTCCTCCTGTGTATTGAGCAAGTATTGCCCACTTCTGACTATTGAAACTCTGCAGTAGATACTGTACATATTGAATGTGAGCACAGGACCTCAGTCAGGAGTGGAAAGCTCCAGGTGTGGGAGTCAGGGGAAGGATGTAATGACTTTCAGTATCCTTAAATGAGTGGTATCACCCTCTAACTTCCCTGAGAAAAAATGCTATGAGGTGTTTCAAAACTAAAAGATGTTCTCAAATACAAATGATTTCCTTTTTTTAGTATTCACTATTTATTTTAAGGAATACATCCTGATGCTTCACATGTAGTACCAGTGGCTTGCTGAGCACCTCATAATCTATTGGTTCAGTACCTCAAAAGATTAAGTATGAACAGCTGAATATGCATCTACACACATCCTCAACACAGGAATCTCAGGTTTCAGGTAGAGGAAGTAAAACTGAGAAGGTATTTTTTATCAAATGTAATCTGAGTCAATAGCTGAAGAGTGTAGAGGCTAATATAGAATAATAGATTTATTTTATTTGTTTTATTTTATTCATTTTATTTTATTCCTCATTCTATTAAACACTCTACTAAGTATTTTCAGATTGCTAAGACAAAGAAAACAAAACAAAACAAAATTAAAATTTAATTTGTAAATAATATAGCTGATTTTAAGCTCAAAAGCCTTCACTATCTCAGATTCTGAAATCGTTGCAGTGGAAATCAAAATGAACTCAGAAGCAGCCCCAAACCCTGGAATTACCTTTCCAAATATTCAATAAATGCAACTGTTAAAAAAAAAAAAAAAAAAAAGAAAAAAAGTCTGCCATGGAAAAAAGAGTAAGCATGATTAAACTAGATGATGCAATTCATTTCTCATCCTCATTAATAAGTATATTTTTATAATCTATTTATTATATGCAATATATAAACTTTCAAGAAGAACATAAATGAAATGTGTGTTTTACATATATATAGGTGTAAGTTAAAATGATACATTTTTCCATTTCATCAGCCAGGACTTGAATCTTTAAACTTTTGAAGAAACAAAATGAAATACAGCCCTTTTCTAATGTTGCTTACCATATCATAATCTTGTGCAATTTATCCATACATAACATAACAATAAAATTGAACTTTGATTCTTGCAATCACATCATAGTT
Source organism: Margarornis squamiger (assembly GCA_035222235.1). NCBI lineage: Eukaryota > Metazoa > Chordata > Aves > Passeriformes > Furnariidae > Margarornis > Margarornis squamiger. Next base: position 10,598,476 of record JAWWTY010000077.1, on the reverse strand, counting down.
GTTTATTTAAAGGTCAACCATTACTCTTAGAAGTAAACCCATTAAAATATTGTGACATAAGGATGTAAATTACAATGTATCTAAATGTGAAGTTATTACTTGAACATCAAATGATACTGAAGACGTGACTAAAAAGCAAATAAGATTCATCAGTATTCGGCTCGAAAAATCAAGATCAGAGAGTGAGTATGGGTTTTTTGGACAGTCTGCTAGAGTTGGGCCTGAAAATTTGAAAACTTCATGAGATTGTTCTTTAAAAAATTTTGTATTTTCTGAGGTTCTATTTCCTTTTCAAGACACAGATAGTCCTGTGAAAGTGCTTGGCTGTAGCCAGCCATCTCAAAATGATTTAGGCAGGAAAAATAAATGAAACAAGGTCAAAGCATCTCTGTGTGAAAAAAATAAGTCAGAAAAATGTATCTGTACTGTATCAATTTTTAAAGTTATCTTATTTCATTCTGATTACTAAGTGGATATATTCCTCATCCTCATCATTAAAACAACTTCACTGGAAAAAAATGAAAAGGATTACATTTAAAGAGCATGGATATAAATTCACGACTGAAAACAAATGCAAAAGATAATCAACTGTCTTTGAAGAAAGTCAAGATGCCTTCTGTCTGAGCAATGGCAGTGGGTCTGGAGACCAAATTTGCCAGAGACCAAAAGGAAAGGTGAGCTCAGACTGGAACAGATGCTGAGACAAGGTGCTTAAATGAATGAGGGAATCTGTCATCGAAGTGTGAGCTAGTAGCGTGTGACCTATTTAGCCTAGTGAAAAAGGCTGAGTGGGGATAATACTGCTGCCTATAAAGCCTTCTGGAGAGGGGTGTAAGCTTTTGGGAGGGAGATCTTTAAGCAAAAGGATATATAAAATCATGACTATGAATACATTTAGTTTAAATATGTAAGAACAATCAAGAAATTAAACCTCAAAAGTGCATGTATTTAGCACTGGACATAAAACATAAGAGGAAAGTCTTGTATTAGTATAAAAGTGCAAAACTCAGACAACCATTACTTTGCTGCAGCAAGAAAAATCTGCCAAAATATAATGCTGAGACCTTTGTTGTTGTTTTTCTTTAAATATTTTAATTCATTATTTTGCCCATTGAAAAAGGCAGTTGTGATCAATTGGTTAACACACTTACCATGTCCAACAGAGACGTACAACTCTTGTCTGAAAAACAGAATGAACAATTTGAGAGCTGTCAGATTATTTAGTTAGTTTTCAAATGCTTGGGTTTGGTAAAATTTACCAGGGCTACTTAACTGAGGAATTTTTCTCTGAGAACTTACAGAGGTATCTGAGCTCTGATTGTCTTTAGGAGTAGGGGTGGTAGTGAGAAAGGAAACCTGGAAAATCAAGGCCATGGATTTGGTTGGCTTATTTTCAGTTCCTGGAAATAAGACAATGTTACAGAAAATTACATGCTATTAATATCACTTAGAACAGTGGCAATTCTAATATCTGTTGCTGGTGGGGAATGAAACAGAGAATTCTGTAGTATAGGTGAATGTGTCTGTGGAGTGTGTGTGCACATAAGGCAGCAAAGATGTCAGAGGACACTAGAAAATGAAACAAGACAGTGTTGTTTTCTGTCTAGGTAATATCCTCAAGACAAGACTATTAATTTATCATACATTTTATTAAAAAGACCACTACCTTTTAGAGGGCCTTGTCAATGCACTGTTTTCCTTAACTACTCAGCTTCTCATCCTTCTCTGTTGAATTTGGGAATAAGCCAGCAAAATGTCTATGGAGGAACACTCTGCAGGAGGAAGACAGCAAAGAATCCCACAGTGCACTTGTTGGTTTTGTCTTCTCAGAAAATCTGCTTCATTTAGTCTCCATGTAACAAGGAGCTCGTAGGCACATAGTTATATTATAAATGTTCACCACCCACCTAAAATAAAATCGCAGCACAGCAGGGTGCCCACCAGTCTAGGCATTCAGTCCCGTGCATCATATGCTTGACTGGCACCTCAGAATTAGCCAGGGAAATTTCCAGTAGGGTTAGAGCATGAGCACAGCCTGTGTAGAGCCAAGCTTGGTGGCAAGTGCCCTATCAATGCTAAGCACAAGAGGGAAGTAAAACTCAGAATGTTTTTACCAAGTGGAACACAGTTCTGTGGAGGTGGACAACATTACCCCAAGGTAAGAGTCAACCTTGATGGAGATCATAACAGGAGATGATTAACTGTCAACATGTATTTGTCAGGAAAGAGTCACATAAAGCCAATCTAATTTTCTTCTATAATTAGCAAAAAGAACAGATAAATAGACAAGAAGTAGACATGCATATGATGCTAGTAAGATTCTCAAACTGTCTCACAGGTTTTGCAGTTAAATAAGTCAAGACAACAGAGGCCAGAGAAACTTTATCAGATGGGTGCAAAACCACACTGTAAAGCTGTTCTTAGGGATTGTATACAAATACCTTCTTTGGTGTGTGAGTTGTATCATAAATGTTCATTGGCAATTGAGTTGATGCAAGACAGATTAATTAATTGTTCAGATGGCATCAGTGGTTGTTCTTATGTTGTATTAAGATGAACTAGAAGAATTTAAATGCTCTGAGATAACATATGTTGCAATTTTTCATAGCATCATAGAATGGTTTAGGTTGGAAGAGACCTTAGAGATCATCTAGTTTCAATTGCCCTGCTGTGGGCCACCTTTTACTAGACTGTTTAGTACAGAAATGTGAAATTCTATCTAATGGCAAGAAAATTATTTTCATGTACATGGGATAGACAATAAACTGAACTCAAGCCAGCTGTGTGTGCTGCAATTGACTGTTGCAAACATTCAAACAGCATATTGACATGTTTGAGCATAACACCTGAAGTAAAAGAAGAGAAATAATCTCATACTCTGTTGAGGGATTGAAAACTCTCAGCCAGAATACTGTTAGTTTTGATCACTATATTTTACGAATCATGTGATCAGCTGAGAAGAGATGAGGTGAAAGCAATAAGGATGGTCAGGTCTCTGCAAGAAATGGAATGGTACGAGGAAAATTTGAGAAAACCTGGGTTATCTAGGCTAAAGAAAAAAAGACAAAGAAAATAGGTCATAATATATGAAAGATGCATATAAAACACAGGGAAAGAGAATAAAAATGTCTTCATTTCCACAGAGATAGAGAAACATTTTTCTTACAGTAACAATGACTGAAGTTGAGGTTAGAATTTAAGTAAAATCTCCTATGAGTACTGAAATAGATCACTTTTAAGGTCTCCAAAATAGAAAGATTTTAATAGTAATTTAAACAGATATGTTTTGAGAGTGACAAAAATATATTTTGTTTTGGGACACCAGTGTTGTTTAAGTGGAAGTACTTTTCAGAACTGTTTACTTATGAAATAGAAAAAGGAAATTAAACAGCAAGGTTTCAAGTAGTCATGATGTAAAAAATTTCAACCATTTTAAGATGGAATTTGAAACATCTATGAAAGAGATGACCACACACTTGACTCATGCTCAAAATTGTACCCTGTTTTTCAAGCAGGTAATCGAGGCAATTTCTCAGAATTCGGTTTTGATACCTGCTTTCAGTCAGCTTTATCTAATGCTTATTGAAGACAATCTAAAACTTCATACTTCACTTAGGTTTTATCAAGATTCCTCTGGTACCTTATATCTCAAATAGTTCATTTTGAAGTGAGTGTATGAAGTGAACAGCTCACTCAAAATGTGAATGGTGTCATTTGGCCTTGAATGATTACCTAAAGATCACTCCAGGTAATCATTTATATTATGAATGAATATGAAACAAATGAAAGAGGGACTTGAGGCTATAGGAGTATAAAAGGATTTTGCAAGTGTAATAACCATATCCAAGTTACTTTCAAAGGAACTGGAACTTCATTACCTTAATTACCTTTGAGTACCACATGTCACACAAGCAACGTAAGAGTTGTGATATAAGACAACGTAAGAGTTGTGATATAAGAGGATGTGTGCAGTTCATCATCCTCCTTCTTTGTGATCTGCAGATATATAGAGTCCCATTTAATTACATTTCAAAAAAATTTACTAAGCTGGTTCAAAGTAATTGGCTTAATAGCAGTTCAGAAAGGAATCATGTAGGTACATGTGTTTCCTAAAACATTCTAAATTGTAGTGGTAAGCCTCCAAGATCCCAAAGCATCGACAGAGGGTTTTGGAAAATTACAGGAAACTCCCATAGCAAAATATTCTGCCTTAAAAATTGTTCAGAATATTTTCTCATTCTTAAAATTTATTTTCAGGTGTATTTCCTAATCTGATGTTTTGTTCCTAAATATAACTGATAATTTCTCACATATTTTTTCTTAATTCCAAATATGAATAAATTTAATTGAAGTTACTTGAAATCCTCTATTTTGATTTAATAAAAATATCCAGCATTTTTCGTGTTTGTTTTACATATAAACCATGAACTACAGAATGCCATCTTCCCACATCATAAGTATAAACAATTTCTTTTTAGTGTATTTATACTTTTTATATTTTTTATTTATATTTATTTATATTTATTTATTTATATTTATATATATAAATATTTATATAATATTTATACTCTCCATGAAGATTGACCTATTTTTTTTCAGGGTGCATCAAGCATTATTCTTGATTAGGCTTTATTGACTGTTGATGTTATTTAATATCATCATAACATAGACCCTATGACTACACTGCATGTGTTTTATGGTGTTTTATTTCAAACTGCATGTGATCAAATCTCTTTAACTCAATGCTTGTAGCAGTTGAAGCACATTTGATGTGCTGCTGGACAGCATCTTCCAGTTCTGCTTCATGCACAAGGAACCCACATTGTGCACTCTGAGATCACTCTCTGATGTGAATAGATGCATGAAGAGTCAGAAATTCTCTTCAAAAGTGTGTGCCTGACCTGAAGTAAACATTCATGGACAAACACCCTATGAAAGAAAATTCCCAAGTACAATTTTTTATTTAGTAAGACAAAAATATGTTTGGAAAATTGTCCAAGGGAAATTAAAAATGAGATTGATGTTTTCATTTATTCATTTATGAAACACATAATTTAGAGTGAAGTGGGCTAACTAGTGTTGCAATATAGAGCAATGAGGCCATTTCTAATAGAAAACAAGAATCAGAAATTGCTGTAGAAATGCATAAACTAATGTGCGAATTTTACACCAGATTATAGAGAAGGTAATTAATGTAGTCAATATTGTGATCAGAGGCTCAAAGACCAACTGGAGATAAATCATCAGTGGTGACTCCCAGGGGTCAAGAGACAGGAATACGTTTGGAGTGAGTTTGGTAAAGGCCCATGAGAATGATTTAAAGAAGTTGACATGTGAAATGAGGATTCTCAGCCTCAACAAGAAAGGGCTCAGGGGATTTAGTGGATCTTTTCCATGTGTGTAAATACCTGACTAGAGTGGGGTTAACAAGATGACAGAACCAGACTCTTGTTGTTGCAACAAATTAAAATATGGAAAATTATGGTTTCTTTTTTGTTTGTTTGTTTGGGGTTTGTTTTGTTTTGGGTTTTTTTGTCGTTTTGGTTTGGTTTGGTTTTGCTATGAGTGTGATTAAACATGGGAACAGATTGCTTAGAGTTGTGCAGTTTCCATCCTTAGAGATATTCAAAAACATAACTGGACGTGACTAAGAAACCTGTTGTAGTAGGGTGGACTAGTCCGTCCCCAGAGGTCTCTTCTGACATCATCCAGTCTGTGATTTTGTGATTCACTAAGTGCTTTGAATCCTTTTTTATCTAAGGGGGAAAAATGTATGTATTTGCATTCTTGCAGAGCACAGTCTCTAGACATTGTAACTTCTACCTAAAGGTAACTGAAATTCAAAACACAAAAATGTATTTTTCAGGAAAACTATTTAAAATGTTGGTACCTAAACTAACACTACAATTAGTTCAGTCTGTTTGTAAAACCTTACTATATGATGCACCAAAGTCAGAAGCATTATTTTAAAACAGAGAATTTTCAGCTTTTTCTTTATTTACTTGCTGCTTTTGAATTTGCAGTGATGGTAATGTTTTTGAAATCTGTCTTTTACTTGCTTGAGGTAATCTAAACTGCATTCATGATGTTTAGTACTTAACAACGTAATCTTTTGATGGTCAGAAAAATCCTGTCTGTAACAGCTACTGTTGTCTTTTTTTATATATATTGTTGTTAGCTTTCAGTATAGTAACATATGACTTGCAGCACTATATGTGTACTTATTTTATACTAATACACATCTAAAGTGACTTGTTGGGGAAGAAAAACAATTATTAGCAGATGGAGATCTGAAGGGATTGTCCAGCAAGCCCTGGGCAGCAGATACTG
>JAWWTY010000077.1:10577994-10592046 GCA_035222235.1 Margarornis squamiger | reverse complement strand
GTCCTGGTATGAAGAAATCCTTCCTGGATGGTGAAATATAGTGACTGGATTTCCTAAGTCCTAGTTAACATAGCTTGACCCCCTCATTAACATGTCCTACCTCCTTATTAACATACCCCGCTCCTGGGTTCTATATATTGTAACACGAGTGAACAATAAATGTCTCAGTTTCCACCCTCAAACTGGGAACGTCTAGATGATTGACCAACCAACAGTGACTGAAAGATGTTTTCCTTTACATTTGCTATATTCACAAGCTATCATTCTAAACATAACCTCTTGCTCCATGCACTTTCCAGTAGTATTTCTCCCAAAATTATTCTGAAAACCCTATCACAAAAGCCATTGGCAAAGATATGAACAAGAAGTTAAAGCTTTTTAATGAAGCACTAGGGTACACTGGAATGGACTCTAAAAAGTCTAAATGATAACTATTGATTGTTATATTTGCTTTATGTACTTCAGGTTTCTAATAAGTTAAGTACAGAAAAAAACAGTTGTACACGAATTCACAGTAGATGATAGAAGAGAGGTCTAACCTTGCCTGAAGTAAATTAATCAGAAGACACAACAATACACTTACTAATATCAGACCCAGAAGTTATCCACAAGTTATTCCCAGAAAGTTCTGAAAAATGCTTCTAATGATGCACTTGTATGTGATTTACTGCTGTTGGATAATGCCTAGAGGATTTGAGAGTCCACACTGCTTTGTTTAGATATCTAAGCAGTCTTGCTCAACCTCAGCCAAATTCTCACATGACCAGTATTGCCATTACAAAATAAAATGCTTGCAGGCATAACATTTTAGAAGTTTTTTTGTTTTATAAAGGTGGTATAGATTTTGCTGGAGATAGGGCAGTTATAAAATGGAAACATTTTATAAACAATCCTATTGTAAAATTCAGAAAATTTCGTTTTCTTTTTTATGTGAAATGATTTAAATATGATAGTCAATATTACCTCTTTAGTTATGTTTCAGAATAGTGAACTTGCTTGTTAGCATACTAAAACCAGTGTGGTGCCAGGGAATAGTTGTTTTCATTATTCTCCAATCAAAAGCCTCTGATTTCAATTATACCCATATATCTATAAAGGCATTTAAACAGGCACAGAGAGCAGAGTTTTTGCTAGATTTATTAAAAAAGGCCTCAGTTCAGGGGAAAGAAAATGCCAACTTTTAAGCAGATTCTAAGAATACAAGCATATTCTTAATACATGTTAATTTGGACAATGGATGATTCAAGAAATGACACCTTGACTATTTTAACACCTTATTTTTCATTTTCATGACTGCCATTTTTTTTTTTACTCCATGTAAAAATTTAACCTTTCAGAAAATATTATTGTACAGAGACTATAAAACTAGGAAAAAGCAGTTGGCTTTCCCCTGAAAGGGAAATCTCACCAAATTGGGTTTATTGCTGGGTTGATCTATAAAACTGATAAAATCATGCTATGGTTGCCTGCCTGGCATTTACTCTATTCATTGCCTCCTGCTGGTTTTCCTAGAGGGGTATGATTGCACAGAGCACTGGGAAGGTCTCTATGGGTTCCTCAGCTTTCCTACTCTTGTGCTACCAGGCAGGCAAGGACCGTGCCTGGTGCATGCTGACAACAACACTGGGAAGAAGCCAGGGGGTCTTAGTGGTCTGGAAAAGAGTGCCTTGTCTCACCTTGAAGCAATATAAGAATCATTCAATTCCACTTCATTATTTTAAGTCTTTTTTGTCTTGTAAAATTTCCATTGGGATTAGAGATGGAGCTGATGCAAAGTCCAATACCTAGAACTGAGCCTATGATGCGTTTCAAAAGTAAAACAGGGATTTTAGAGTAGCAGTTTTTCCTGTAAGACATATTTGTAAAATTCCCTGAGCTCTAAGAATGAGAACTGCCAGTTTTGACACTCCAATAAAATGTGCATAATTAAAAGAATTGTCAAGCATCAATTCTTACTCTATCCAGTAGTTGCATCACGGCATTATACAGTCTTTTACTTATTCTTTTTGATCACACAAACTTAAGAAGACTAGACTGTCCCATAAATGAAAAAGTAAACCTTGCTTGTTATGTGGTGGATTAGTTGTTTTTCACATGGGATTTAAAGTAACAGCTTGTTTTATAACTTTCAAAAGTTTTATGAAACTCTTTGAAAAATAGATTCATTTCAAAATACCAAAATTGAACAAAAAAATATTGCAAGTCTCATTCCTCTGAGAGTATCAGTTTACACAGGAGCTTCTAATTAGAAAGAAACCCCATACTTTTAGGTGCCCTGAAGGTGATAGAAAATCATTTATGTCTTCTGCCTCCTACAGCTTGGTACAGCTTAAATTTAGCAATCAGTATTTATAAATCTCTTAGAGATTCTTTGCTGTAAGATTCCATGCAGTAGCAATCAACTACCATTGTTGAAACAGTTCTTTTAGTTTGGCAAATAGCATTCTTCTTTGGATTTTTGTTCTGAAAAAAAAAAACACAGTTTAGATGAGGTATACTTGACTTCCTGCCATTAGTAATACGTCTTGTTATCTATGGCACCATTAATGGCTCACTAGAGAGATAAGTAGGTATTTAGTGGTAAAACAGAAAAATCAGGCAATTAGAGATGAGGTACAGTGGTGAAAATTAGGTTTGTTTTGATTTGTCTCAGAGCAGATGGTACATCAAGGCATTTGAACTCCATTGGTGGCATGGCAGATGAAGAAAGGTTGTGCAGAAGCAAGGAGGATCCCCAATTAATCCTGTGGCTGAAGGAGCCTTTCAAAAGTGGTGAGCTACTGCAGACACTAAAAAAGGTGACTTTACCCGTAGATCTCTCTAGGCAGCTTAGCTTATTTTCCTGCACTGGTCCTCAGAGGTTGACACCTCAATTCATGCAAAGGTTTAACCACAGTCCAGTGACAAAGGTTTAACCACAGCCCAGTTTCTAGCTAATATGTTCTATTAAAATGCAGCAGTTTAGCAACAAAACAGATTCGATTTGGGCCTTAACTGTCTCCTTGGCCCCAGGCTGTCTAAGGACTAATATACAAACATATGAAATCCAAGCTAACAAATGGAGTAATCAGGTAGAATATGGTAACTTATAAATAAACATCAGCAAAACTCCTGAAGGAAACACTACCCATGAATAGCTATCAGATATAATGTTTTAAGAAACAGCACGAGAAGTATAAAGTTGCTGAAGAGAATAATTCAAAAGTTACCGTAATTTGCCCTCTGGTGCATATGTATTACGTATTATATGAAATTCTATGAATTTACCCAATTTTGCCTCACACTCTCGTATCATTTAGTACACAGAATGGATGATGTTTACTTAACAAGCAGCTACTCAAGTTTTTGTTACCCCTGTGTGGCCCCAGGCTTTATTTACTATGGGAAAGTAAATCTGTTCTAAAGCCAGAAAAATTAATTTTCCCATGGTCCAAGCCCCTTTCCAAAGAAGTACCTGAATTCTTTACAGGCATATGGTTGGATACAATCCCATCAGCTTTTTAATCCTCCGTCTACTTAACGAAGGTCTTGAGAAGATGTTTTCTCTGGAACAGATGTACTATTTTACTTTCAATTTTACATGACCTTACAACTGGGCTGGTAGAGTCCCAGGTACACTTACAGGTTGGGGGGAGAAGTGATTGAGAACAGCCTCAGGGAGAAGGACTTGGGGGTAATGGTTGACAAAAACTAAACATGAGCTGGCATGTTCTCTCAAATCCAGAAAGGCAATAGGATCCTGGACTGCATCAAAAACAGCATGACCAGCCAATCAAAGGAGGGGATTCTGCCTGTCTGCTCTGCTCTGTTGGGGTCCCACCTGGAGTGTTGCATCCTGCCCTGGTGTCCCGAACACATAAGGACAGGGAACTGTTGGAACAGGCCATGAAGTTGATAAGAGCACTAAAACACCTCACCTCACAGGCTGAGAAAGCTGAAGCTGTTCAGCCTGGAGAAGAGCAGGTTGTATAGAGACCTCTCAACAACCTTCCAGTATCTGAAGGGAGCCTACTGGGAGGCTGGAGAGGGACTCTTCATCAGGAACTGTAGGGGTAAGACAAAGAGGACTGGCTTCAAACTGAAAGAGGGAAGTTTTAGACTAGATGTTGAGAAGAAATTCTTTACTATGAGAATGATGAGGCACTGCAGCAGGTTGCTCAACAAAGCCATAGATGTTCCATCCCTGGAAGTGTTCAGGGATGGGCTGGATGGGGCTTTGAGCAAACTGGCCTAATGAGAGGCGTCCCTGCCCACAGCAGGATCTTTGGAACAAGATGATCTTTAAGGTCCCTTCCAACCCAAGCCATTCTATGATTGATTATGTTAAATTACCAAGGCAAGAAAGAGAGAGAGTGAGCAGATTTGCAGTTTTTATAGTGAAATCTGTAAAAGTAGAAAAATCTTGAAAAGGTAAAATACATGAAGAAGGCATTTCCCTAAGGAAAAGTTCTCAGTGAATGAAAAAAGTGTCAGGAAGATTTAAAAAAAGGAAATGCAGTCTTCCTACTGATTTATATTTATCCTTATCTAATTCTGTATATAATTTAAATTTAAATCCATCTACCATCTACTGCTACAATTTCCATCCACTAGAAATGAAAATCTAGTTGTTTACCTCATGTTGAATTATTCTATTTACAGATACTTCATTTATGATTAATCAGAAATTTCAATTGAGTGAGCTAGGTAGCTTCATTAATAATGCACATCGATAGAGCCCACTAATCCAAATCCACGGATTTTAATGACCTCAAACTCTCTCACTGTGTATGCACAGATAGTTTACTTCCAAACAGCATGTTTTTTACCTCACTTCCTACTGAACCCTGTAATTGGCTACTCAATTCTTAATTATTATTAATGACTCAGTTTACCCTGGGGAAGATATTCAACAAAGCAAAAGCTACCAATTACACATGGCTCATTAAAGTCACACTGCTTTCAATATTTGAGAGGATATATCAAAACCATAAATAACTCATTAAATTAGCTACATCACCTTCTTCCTCTGATGTGCATGTAGGAACGTATTTAATCTTCTGCCTTAGCCTACATCAAAGAACACTCATGAAATTTTCTTTTCCATACTTTTTTTTTTGAGCACTAAAATCATAGACATAGATTAAAATAGCCATAAGTTGAAAGGAAGAATTTTATATGTGAAGTAAATTTAAAAGCATTAAGGAAAATATCTTACTTGAGTTGTGCAAGCTCTCTTCAATAAGTGTCAGGTTCAATCACAGAATCATGGAATGGTTGGGGTCAGAAGAGACATCTGGGCATCATCTAGTTTAACACCCATGCTAAAGCAATGAGCATGTACTGCGGAATCCACAACTTGACCTGAACAACTTGGTACTTGGTACACAAACAGACATAAATATAATCAAAACCTTTTAATTCAGCTATCTTCAGCTTTCCTGGAAGTCCTGAGTTAAAGAAGTTTTCCTAGAGAGTGTGTAGAAAACATACTTAAAAGCAGGATTCACAGATGCCAATGTGAAGGCATCTGTGGAAATAAGCAGAAAATGTTGAAGAGAATCACACAGTTTATGTGCATGCAGTTATTCTTTGGCATGCAGAATCACAGAATGGGTAAAGATAGAAGGGACCACAGTGGGTCATCTGGCCCGAACACCCTGCTCAAGCAGCATCATCCCAGAGCACATGGCACAGGATTACATCCCGATGGTTCTTGAATATCTCCAATGAGGAACACTCCACAACGTCTCTGGGAAATGTGGTCACTTGCACAGTAAAGGAGTTCTTCTATCTGAGTGGAACTTCCTGCACATCAGTTTCTCCCTGTTGTTTCGTGTTCTAGTGCTTGACACCACCAATCAGAGTCTGAGCCCATCTTCTTGGCACCCCCCTTTAGATATTTATACACATTTATGAAGTCCCTTTTCAGTCATCTCTTCTCAAGGATGAACAGGTCCAGCTTTCTCAGACTTGCCTCATCCCTTAATCATCTTTGGACCCCCTTCAGGAGTTCCATCCTTCTCTTGTACATAACTGGACAGGGAACTACAGATGTGGCCTTACCAGGGCTGAGTAGAGGGTAACTGAGTAGCCTCGACCTGCCGGCTTCCTGCAATAGCAGGAGAGAAAGTGTTCCTTACACCCAGGAGCCTCAGCATAGTGTCTGCTTGGCTCTCCTCAACTCAGCTCAGGGTCATCTCTGGAAAAAACCCTTCCTCTTTCAGACACAGAACTAATTACTTCTACATTGCTGGACAGAGAAAAGAGCAAAATGCCCAATTGCTTCTGGAGCCTCAGGAGGAACAGAGCCTCACTAATATCCCTCTGCACCTGTGAGAATGACAGGCCACTTTATAAGCTTCAACATTGATTAGCTGCTATGGGTATTTTTTTCCCTCTGTGTGAACATAAGAACTGGCTGGTTCCAAGCAAGGAATTGAAGAATTACATCTATTTACTGTCACTATATATTTTGTATAGCTCCCAGGAAAGATTTTAATTTGCAACACACAGGCAATCATTTTTGTCAAGTGGCCTTATTATGATTATTACTTGTTGTATACTGTTCTCGACACATTTATGGTAAGATCAGAGCCTACATAAATGACCTTGCACTACACAGGATCACTCCACAACCAGAGAAGAAAGTATTTTTCCTTTTTGAGGAGTGGCTTGGTATAACTGAATAATTAATTATAGACATATATATTTTCCAACTTTACTCTTCAGTGAAGCTTCTGGTTTTATCAATAAAGTTTAGGCACTTCACTGGAACAAATTAGAAAAGTGTTTGAATGTTTTTATTGTAGCTCTTGTATGCTCACTAAGGCTAAGTCTTAGATTACACTTTCTTAATTAACATTGCTTTTATCTTATAAATGAAGGTGCTCACTATTTTACTAATATTTGGCAAACAAATATTGCTTTTTTTTCTGTTAATACACAGAAAAACAATGCAAAAAATAAGAATGATAAATACAGGAAAATCAAAGTAGTCTAAATGGTGTAATTCTTATTTTCTCCTGCAGTCAGCTGTTTCAGTGAAGTTACTGATTTCAAATGGTCTTGACTGTATCCTAAAATCTTTCCACAGAACAGTCTAAAATTGCAAATATGAATATGAAAATAATACAGGAACTGGAGGAAACTTTGTGCACATTAGTGTTCTTAAAGAAAACTCTACTTCCTTTTATGACCTTACCAAGCACAAAAATTCATGTATATTTATAGAACTTTAGAAAGCACATCCCCTTAGTGGCTGCAAAGCTCAATGGGAGAATTCATGCTGTAATAGCATAATGTGCTAATAGCAACACCTATACCTGGCGGAGTCTGCTAATTGTGTCCCTCTGGATATGGGGGCCTCATTTGAACACATTCAAATTGTCCTAAACTGCATATGCCTGGAGCTATTCCAAGCTCATTCCACTTCATAGCTGCTCCAAAAATAAACTCAGAGTACTGCACTTCACTCATTCAAAAGCAAAAGAGCTAGGGTCAGTTTGGGGATTTAGCAATGTGAAATAATACAGGTACAGTGTAGCTGCTTTACAGATAGCTTATAGGTGCAATTCAGGAAGGAAGCAATTAACTACAGATAGAAATACACACAGTACAGACACAGTGCAGTGAAACTTTCCTTACAAACACAGTCCACATGACCTTAGTGTCTTAGTACAGCAGACCTTACTGTCTATAGCACGTGATAGAAGATATAGACCTTCATGTCTATATCACATGAAGAATATATACAGGAATAGGGTACTATTATTGCTATTTTAACATCTCAATTCTCTGCACTTGTAGCAATGTCTTAAGGCTACTAGTTGAGTAGTTATGCTCCACTTGGCATATTAAGATTACGTCTATTAAGAAATTGCTCCCCAGAGAGGTCTGGGACAAAAGAGAACGGGAATACATGAAGCAGAGAGGGACAGCTCTGGATACTGGATTGACTGGCCCGTGTCATCAGTTGCCATGACAGCACACCTGCAACACAGCCATTACTTTTAGGAAGCATAGTTTTCATATCAGTGATTTCTATGGCTTTTAAGTTGTTTGATACCTGTAAAAGCAACATACAATATAGTGACTTTCAGTAGCTGAATAGTTAAAGTACTTAAAATGTTATCCAAAGTATTACTTAATAGAAATGTTGCAGTAGTTGCAAAACATTTTTGTTAGCTTTTCCCAAAAATAAATTAAATCCTTTAAATCCACTTTGGACAGTTTCTCCCTTTTTCTCACACTTGGGAAACCATTTATGAACGAACAGAGAAGCATCAATCTTCTCAAACCAGATAGGCAGAGATAAACACTTGATGCACTCTGATACACAGAGATAACACAGGCTCAAGAGGTACAATATTGGGCATCTCTGCCTCTGAAGTGTGGAATTTTCAGCTCGAAAGTAACAGCTTCAAGTTCTTCCAAGAAACTGAAGGAAAAGAGATTGAAAATGGAAAAAATACAGGGGAAAAAAAAATCTGTAATGGAAATTGCTTCTCCTGCCTTAATACATGAAAAGCTGGCTTTCCTATCAGTTGCAGAGGTGCAAATCTCAGCTGCTTCTGAAATTGCAGGACTCTAACTGACAGCAAAACCTGGTCCAGCAAAAATAGTTATATTTTTTTATTGCAGCCACCTTACAACAAGGACTGTCCTTTAGAAACAAACCTTTGAAACTGGATGTTCTCTTTCTGCCTTTTATCAGAGAAGAGCAGCCCACCAGAGCTCTCTGCAGTTTCCCAGGGGTGCCTGCAGACATTAAAAGGGATGAGCAGGTCAAGGCATATTAAAACATGAGAAAAACTCAGACAGATCACACCCAGAATTTACCTTTAATGTCCTCTTCAGGCAAATGTTCTTGCATAAATTCAACTTCATGCATACCTGTCAGTAAGTTTGTAGGGCAAAAAATAAATATTTTCAGGGATGAATAATAAATCCAAATAAGATAAGACAGCCTGGAAGTGCAGCCACATCAAGAATTTCTTAGTATTGCTGCTTCTGGGTGGAACATACAAGCAGAAAATGAAATGCCACTTAGAAGGGGAAGAAGTAGGACCATGTGCTAGTTAAAGCTCTTTTTGCAAGTGTTTAATATTTAGATTTTATAAGCCTTAATTTGCCTGGATATATTTAAATGGGCCTGTTTCCATGCAGTTCTTTACAAATTGTTTTGACTTGTAGCATTTTCACAAGTGCTTGGGCAGTATAGGGCTCTCAGTTTGGAAATAGACTTAAGCTCAGATTTAGAAAAAATATATAGATGCCTAAAGGATCTTACACAAATTTTTGACAGGACCATTCCATTGAGATCATTAGTGTCCAAAGGATCAATCACAAAAACTAAGTTTAGCCTAGCAAAGCTCATTTCCCCAGCCACCCTACAGAGTTCCTGAGAAAGAAAAATCTTCTGGAGAGTTATAAGGAGCAAGCAACGTTCCTTTACTAAGGGATTCAGTGAGTTCACCCCACCTCTGTTCTGGGGTGATCACAGGCACTGCTCGACTCCTGAATTTTCATGTGAAGAAAATGCAACTCAAGGTGTTGAAAAGCCCCAGACACTCCAAGGGAGAATGGAATCAGGCTGGATGGTTAGAGTATGTGAGAAATACTATAGATTATGAATGCTGGCAGATAACTGTGTGTATGTGTGAATGTCTGAAACTAGATGTTTGAACTGCCAAGCATAACCCTACTGCTGGCTACTCACAACTGGTACAGACTGGGCATGAATTTTGATAACACCTGGAACTAAAAGAAGTGACACATGCTGAATCATTTGGTTAATAAGGGACATGAAGCAGAACCATCAGTTAGGACACCAGATTTTATTCAGTTCACCTAACCCACGACAAGGGATCAACATGAAATGTGTAGGATCAGCAGGCTTTAACGGGTGATACAAGTGACCAGCAAAGTCCATCATTGCACATGTCAGTAATGCTCTGCATTCAGCAGACAAAGCAGGAGTGAAAGCCCATCATGCTGATAAATGTAGATTAGATTCATAGTAACATTTGGAACAGAGTCTGGAGTAGTTTTAGATATATTTTTGACATTGGCATAACTGGATACATATTTTGTCATTATTTTGGTTAGTGGTACTATTTCAAGTTTATTTACATTCAGCCAGAGAAAAAAAGAACAAACAAACAAAAAAACAAACAAACAAAAAAACAACAAAACAAACCAGTGGATTTGGTTTGTTTGGAATAGGAATCAGGCATAAATAATAATTTCAGTTTCATAATCTTGGGGTTTTTTGTGGGGTGGCTTTCATTTGTTTTGGATTTGGTTTTGGTGTTTTTGTTTTCTTTTGTTTGTTTGGGTTGGGTTGGTTTTGGTTTGTTGTTGTTGTTTTTTGGGTTTGGAGGGTTTTTTTTAGAAATTGTCAGGCTATGTTTTTAACTTGAAACTTGCCAGGTTATATTACCCCAAAACCAAACTGCTGTAAAAGAAGGGATCAGATCTTGAGACACAAAACTATGACCTTTTGAACAGCTTCGGTGCTCTCTTTAGCTTATTCTATGAGATTTCTACACTCTGTATGGCTTCCATAATTACAATGTTCAATCATTTCATAGATATTATTTCAGTGTCTTATTGACTGAAATTATGCCTCCTATTTGCATCCGATAATGGTTCCAATTTTGAGTCATACAATTCAGATCCTTCACAGCAGTACAGCAAGAGAAGCACATTTAAATTATTTTGCAATCCTTTTGTTGCTGGTGTCATTTTATCTTTCATCCCTACATGCTGTTTTTGTACATGCACATCCCATAATATACACTTAGAACTAGAAATAAGGAAACAACTATAGAATAGGAGTCATATTAAAGTCCTGTGTTTTAATCTAAGAGTTTTGTTGTCACTGGTTTCTTTGTTAATTTCACTCTTTTGATATTGGGCCCCATCTCTTAAGTAGTCAAGTTTATTTTTTACCTCCGACCCTTTCTTCTCATCTTCTTATGTGAAACACTGCCAAAAAATTCCACAGGGCAGAGAGAAATATTCTGCACAAAAGCCAACTGACATAGTGTTTATACCCACTTTACTACCTGGATGTAGCTATGATATTCCTCAAGAGAATTTCCAGGAGCAAATGAACACAGACACTTGCAATGCTCACAATCTCAGACCACTTTTTATGCATAACACTCGATGGAAACTAGCTCTACTTCTAGTCGTCACTCTGCTTTGCAGTATGTGCCTACATCATGCAGAAAACATCCTCCTGTCACAACTAACAAATGCCGTGGTTATCACTGTTAAATTTGATCTGTTATGAACATTATTAAATGCATATCTTTGCTTGACTTTGGTGTAACCACGTGCTTTCTGTTGGGTCATTTATTTGCTATTGTCTTGTTTATGCTAGTTTTCATTTCAGGTTATGGTGACAACAGTTAGTACAACTTCTAGTGAGTGCTTATTTAATGGTAATGAGGGAAGTTGAATGCTCACTGTCATGGACAGGATCATTCTACAGTTCTTCAGTGCAGTGAGTTGGAGACTCAGTATAGGTGCAGTATAGATTGCCATCATCAAGAGATGTCTAAAAATCGAAGGTGTTAAGCTAGCAATGCTTGTATATATAGTAATATATATATATAGTAGTAGCATGCATATACTCTTTGTAATAAGAAAAGTCAAAACCAGTGTGTAGCAATATGTGGTTGTATAGACAATATAAGTCTCCAAGATTGATTTAAACTTAATTTCAAAGCCAAAAGCATAAAATACATAACTTTTAAAGTTTAAATTAGGACATATCTGAAATGTATTATACTGACCTGATGCAGATAAAATGCATCCACTGATCTTGCTGGAAAAAATCCAACTCATATCGCTTGGGGAATCTGTCCTTTCATCAACACTGAAGATCTGAGAGACATTGATGCCTACTAAAATTAATGGGAACTGCTGATGTTCTTGGAAACAAACCCTACAGAGTTGCCTTATCTTAATTTGCTACTTTTTTCTTTTTAATGTGTTATCTATTCTTATAACAAGGTCCAGCAGAAGGACAATATCCTGCAACGCAGCAAAATTTCATCTTCATGTGACAGCTATTTTAGTGACAACCACTTTTACTCTCAGAAAGTTATTCTGCAATGTACTGAATAACATAAAACTACTTTCAGTGAACTGACAATCGTACTGTGAAGTGTTGTCAGATAAATATTTACCAACATTGCCTTTTATAAAAGATGTCTGATTTTACCAAAATTGAAAAAACAGCTTAGAATTTTTTTCCAGAAGAGAATTATTACAGCAGTAATGAACTATTCCTCTAAAGCATCTTAAAAGAATGCACTTGATTATTTTTCCATGTTAATAGATATCTACCTTTTGGGAAGGGAAACACTGAACTGAGATGAAAATCTCAGAGCCCTCTTTATGTGCCAATGTGTGGGCACAGTTGTGAATGATCAGAACACCATTTTTCCATGGGATGGATCATTCTGTAATGCAGATTTTTAGAGAACTTCAGGAAGAGAAGCCTACATCAGTATCGTCTAGTGTCCTTGACAGAAGCATTGCTGAAGGTGACCAAATAGCTGTTACATCTCCGGTACACAGTGGTATCAGTTCAGTCTAGGTCTTACCTCAGAACAGGCTGATACAGTAGTTAAAAAAAAGGCTTTACCCATTTAAGGCAAATTTAATTCTCCTCTGATCAGCAGCAAGAGGAGCAGTTAGTGTTCAACAGACCTTTGAGTTTTAGAGGTACAGACCTTTCTCTGGCCTTATGCAGCTTATCTTGGATTCCATATATTAGTACTTAAAAGTCCATTAATCCTAACTGAACGTGCTTTACTAGAAACTTCGAAATAAAAAGTCAGGGTAACTGCTGAACAAAACAGAGGTTAACCACTTCTTACCTGATATTCCCCCTGACATTTCAGTATCCAGCCTCTTTCAAACAGTGTAGCTGCAGCAGCAGAGATGGGGAGATATGGAGTGACTGAGTCACCTCTGACATTTATTTTGAGTTTTGAAAACAGTATTATGCATTCACAGTGCAGTAATTTTTCAAATTGAATTTATCGTTGCGGACCTCTCCAGCTTTCTTCTTATCAGGTGATAAGACTAGTCACAGTTTTGTTCATATTTACTTTCCAGTCATGCTTCATAACCACTTGAAAGTTTTCCATGCAGGAGGATGAGTTTTGTTAGGGCACATGGACCAGTCAATCTAACCACACCTGTGAACTGCAGGAAAGGCCAGCAAATGGCTCAAGTCACAGGTGTTCTGGCCTAGCAGTCCATCACTGAAGAAAGCAAACATTATCAGTGTATTAAATTTAACATAGTGTTGGAATAAGTGTGTGTATACTATGTGAGGAAATTTCAACCCACTAATAAAAAATAAATATTTTTTTTTAAAAAATTCCTTCAAATTATTAGTTGGTTTCCCCACTGAGCAGTTTTTCTTCTTAATCCAACAGCTGCTATCAGCAGTAGGCAAATTCATCCAACTGGTATTTTTCTGTAACTGCTCTGAATTAATTCTGCACATCAATTTACAAGCAAATTTCAAATATGCAAGAAGATGTCCCAACAGTATGAAATCTTGCACAAAAACATGAGCTACACAAAATCCATTCCAATATAACCAAACCTAATATGAGGCAATAACAATATATTACAGCTACAGAAGTAACAAGAATTTTGATTTCACATGCAAAGAAGCTCTGAAAGTCCTATTAAACAGAGACTTGTAGTTTCCTAGTGTCTTCCCTTATTGATTTTTAACTTTCACTGTAGGTTTCAAGTCTTAAAACAAGAGTTGTGATATTGAATTGGTGATAGAGCACTTTCTCAAAATTTCAATTCTTTTTTTCTTCCACTATTGCTTTCTGTAGCAGTTTCTAATTATTGGATGTAAATCTATGGCAAACCATCTCCTATAACAGCTGTGTGCTATAGGCAAAAAGACAGACATCCACTATAGCATACACAAAATTTATAGTAAGTGAGGGAAATGCTTGTACTGTTTGGGCTAATGTTTTAAAAGTATTTTGGTGTCTTGATTCGATAAACTAATAAAATAAA
>JAWWTY010000077.1:10552627-10577894 GCA_035222235.1 Margarornis squamiger | reverse complement strand
AGGGAAATGCTTGTACTGTTTGGGCTAATGTTTTAAAAGTATTTTGGTGTCTTGATTCGATAAACTAATAAAATAAAGGGTGACTATTTCTGGCAAATATGACAAATCTCTGGAAAATACCTTTCACTTGAAAAATTTTTACTGACTTGCTTAAACCAAATACCCTATCACTTATGTATTAAAAATATATTATTGTTAAATAAAAATATACTTTTGTGAGGCATGGTGTAGATTTTCAGTGCTCTAACAATCAACTTAATGTCACAGGTCTCTACTGAAGACAAAGGTCATCCAGCTCCTGTAACAGAAGAGCAAAAAGTGCTCCCTGACTACTCTGCCTCAGTCAAATGCTCAGAGGCACTCACAATGTAACTGTCCTAACACAAGGTTTTGATAATGTAATTGTTACCTGTGACTCAGGTAACATTGGTCTTTTAATCACAAAAAAAACCTCCCACAGTAGTCTGGAAGTGAAAGTATATTAGCTCCTTTTAGATCAGACTATGAAAGTCTGAGTTCTATGGCTCTGATGGCTGATTTAGAAGAGCAACTGAACCCTCAAGACTCCTGGTAAAGAAGGCTGTCCCTTCTCTTTAAAATACTCTTGCCACCTTATACTTTTCCTAAGTCATTTGGTTAGATTAGAGCACAAATGCCACAACTCTGATTTTTATTATTGAACTATAAGAACATAACCAGTTCCTTAATTTATGTTGTTAAACATTTTGTGAGGAAATTGCCTATTGTGGTTTGTTCTGGGTTTCATTAATATAATGTAACTCAGCTTTCTCTGAGATTAAAATCAAAGATGAATAACTTTGTGCTCAGCTAGAGCATGCCATTTGCTAATTCATCTGAGATCAATAATGCTTAAATGAATAATTTAGTGAACCACTATACACTCTTTTCGGCTGCTTTATTTCCTACTACAAACTACACTTGTTATTTGCAATAATATAGAGCATTTAGAGAAGTTAGAGAAAAGAAAGTCTTTTTTTTCATCTTTATTTTTTCTTAGTAAGCAGAAAATTAGTTTGTGGTTTTTAGTTCTGAATACATGACTGAAAAATCTTTAAAGAATTCAAAGTGTGTATATTGTCTTTTATTAAAACTCTCTTTGGACTTTCTTTTCAGTTTTAGCTTGATAATTGTTTCTCTGATGCTCATCAAGATGCTGTGCAAATAAGTGATTACAAACAACATATGTAGGGTTGCCAAGCATACACTGTCTTATTTATGCATTGTGAGTCTAACACCACGAGAAAGTTGTCAGACAGATTGATCTTTAGTAGCAAGTCCAAAATGCCTAAAAGGAATTGACCATCTGCAAAACACAATCAGGTCAGTGACCTAAATTAAGAGGCACAGGTAATTCTAAGTGTTTGCCTCTGATCAGAGTAATTTAAGACTGAAAACATCAAATCATGAAATCAAATAGGAAAAATCTGTCCAGTTCAATCTTCTTCCCACAAATGGGTCACTGTTAGAGGTATGTAGGCTAGGAGGGTTTCTTTACTCAGGAGTGAATTGAAATTCTATTACCATAATTATGTTCCATATGTTTTCTTCTAACAATAATCTATGGGCCAAAAAAAAAGTGGTGTGGGGGAAGAAAAGACCGAAAGCACCATCCATTTTTGAAAAAACTTGAGGTAATGGATGAGTGAATGGATGGAGGCATTCATTCACACAGAATTTTGGCTGCTTGGAAGCTTATTCTAAGACAGATATCTCAGAAGCCTTACTGAATAAATGATTTAGGAAGACTTCTTCAGATAATATTACTCTTCACTGCTTGCCTTGCAGTTATTTTGGTGACTTCTTAAGCATATACTTTCAGGATTCAAGAGATAACGCAAGTCTCCCTACTTTCATCTTCACTTTAAAGGAAAAAGAGATATCTTCTAATGCTTATGGCTGAAGATAATAACTAGAAAGTTATTCTGTGCATTTCTTTGATGCACAGTACCTAAACATCTCTTTTTTATTGCCACATTTTTAAGGGTAATCCTTTGGGAAATATAGAAAAGTGACATAGCAGTATTTCCACTTGGGCTGTTATGGAACATTTAACAAAAAACACAAGGGAGATCTGTGTCTCTCTGGACTTGTATGTAGGTGAAGGCTAAGCAATATTACCAGAGAACATCCTAGATAGCCCTTGGTTCCTACCATCAGACAATTGAAGTGAATCCATCACTTAGTGCAATCAGGTTGACAGTATTCTCTGATCTATTGGATTAACTGCTTAAACAGATGCACTAATTCTTCCCTCTTTTATTAAAAATGAGACATCTGACTGAAGATTGTATACTTCACTAGCACTATAATGCATGTGTCCCTTCTGGATGCAGGCCATAGATACCTGAAGGAAAGAACCATCAACGCAGAAAAGAAGCCCTATATTAGTGTGAATAGCTTTTACCATGATTGCAATTTATTCTATATTAAAATCTGAAAACTTTGCCTTTTCACGGACAGTTAGACAGTAGCAGGAACTGAGATCTGGTATTCAGTGCTAATGTTATACTTTGTCATTATTAAGTGGAAAGTTATTGATTTGAACAACTGCATTGCATGACATGTCATTACCCTGTGTCAGTGAATTAAAGCAAACAAAATACCTGGGAAGAGAAAATTAGTTCAGTAATACTGCTGATAGTCATAACGATGTATTGATTACATACTAACACAATAAGACATATAGTTACATGCAGTGTATTAATTTCTACACTGATATACATAAATATTTTTAATATTGGGTCTGATTGTCCAATTACACTTTCTGTTTGGTAACAGACTATAGGGATTTTTCATCATTGGAGAAATTTGTATAGTCCTTTTTTTATGTGTCTATGCAATTGTTTTCTTTTGGATTACAAAAATGGCAGAGCCAAGGGGTCCTAGTAGCTGATCTTACTGGCTACATGCTGAGAAGAACTTGTATCTACAAAGGAAATTTTGCCTTGGGCTGTTTATTAACACAGAGTAACTGAACAGTGCTACTGGCAAATTATGTGTAAGCAACTTCGTTTTAAGCTTTGCATTAACCTTTTTGTATTAGTGACATACTCTCTCTTCTGTGTTGACCTACCCATACTAGACATTCTCAGGTGTAAATCTCAAAATACATTTAATTTCAAAACTGAAGTATGTTGTGAAGTAATTACGAAAAAAGCCCATGGCATGTTCATGGTGGTGATGTTTTAAGCCATTCACTGTGAAACATCTCTTCAGAGTTCTACAGACATAATTTCAGACAATTCAGCACTGGGAAGTATATTTTGGAGGTATTTTCATGTCTTTCAGCTGATTTAGGTTTTTTGGTGTCAGATTGTTTCCTGTGTGAGGAATTCCTTCCATATACTCAGGTTTTTTTACCCTCCCCAGAGGCATCACTGTCAACAACCCTGTTTGTCAGCCTGACTGAGGTATTTACAAATTATTTTAGATTTGCACATTAACGTGATGCAGAATAACCTTTTACATCCAGTATCAAAAGATATATTCTAAACACAAACATCTAATAA
This sequence comes from Margarornis squamiger, assembly GCA_035222235.1. Taxonomy (NCBI): domain Eukaryota; kingdom Metazoa; phylum Chordata; class Aves; order Passeriformes; family Furnariidae; genus Margarornis; species Margarornis squamiger. The sequence continues at coordinate 10,574,364 of JAWWTY010000077.1, read as the reverse complement.
ATGTATCAAGGTACTTCTTAGGTAGCTCCTGGCAATACAGGTGATGCCAGATAGAACAGCCCCATTGAGGCAGCTGCAATCTTTTCATCTCTGGTTTAAAAAAACTATTTTCACTGCCTGCAAATGTCAGATTCTAATCAATACTTACAGACTGATTTAGGCAGACATCATGAGTGTCTTGTTTAGTTAGAAAAAAAGTATCAGAAATCACTGGGGAAAGAACTCTTATAACAAATACTAAAACAATAGATCAGAACAACTGTTAGGGAAAGATTCCCACATTTACAGTAAACAAGCTAGCTTGGATACCAGAAACAGTCTTTCTGTGCAACAACAAGCCAGGAATAAGTCTAATTTACTTTGCTTCTTGTCAAGATACAGGGTGTATACCAAATTTTCTCGTGTGATTGATTACCACTTAGCCCTCTCCCATGAAGTTAAGTAAGTCATCCCTGCACCAAACTGAAATGACTACAGTATAGACATAACTCAGGAAAGGAACTTCTTCTTAGAATTGCTGCTTTTTTGCTGGGTTTTTTGGGGGCTATTTGATTTTGGTTGTTTTGGGGTTTTTTCTCTCCCTCCGTTTCTAGTAGTTGATTGGGAAAAAGCTAGTATTTATCTCATTTAACCTCCTCATGCCCTAAGACTAACATATTAGAATGGTTAAGTGACTAGCAAATTTTCTCATGGACTACCATAGCCATGGTAAGACCAAATATGTGTCCATATGGTAAAAATGCTAATCGAGTTTTATATTAATTATTTAATATAAAGCAGTGTGAGAACATCAATAGCATTTCATGTGCTTTAACAGTCTAGTAATAGACTCCCTGAAAGTTTTTGTCCTAATTTATGCCACAATTCATGACACTGTCCTATATCTCCCATAAGAGTTGAGCAACATCTGGAAAGAGCTGAAGAGTTTGTTTTCTACAGTTTGTTAAGATATGACACAAGACCTCAACCACTATATTTTGAGTCTAGTATTACATATAAAGATTACCAAAGGAAAGTCACAATAATTTTAATCTCAAATCTGAGAAGTGAGTGTGAATCCACTGTAACTTGTAACCTAAAACAATGAATGTCAGTAAATTGGTATGACAGAGAGACAGACATGGGCTAGATTTCACTTAAACTGATTTTATCTCTTCAAAAATTAAATATTTAGTCTAAATTACTCTATGTTTAATGGAGACAGGCAGCCTAGGAAAGGCAACATAGGAAAGAATGGTTGCTGACAGATGAAAATATGACATTTAAGGTAGATAGGACAAAATCTGTTCAAATGCCTATGGAACTACTCACTGTCTGTAGAAGCTGGATACAAACATGATTCAATCACCTAAATGTTGGTGTCTAGTGCTGTTTAAGGAATCCTTATCAGGATGACATTATGTCACTGGATTTGTGAGTAATCTAGCAGGATAAAATCTGACAGGAGACCTTAGAGTATCTTAGATGTTTGTGGGTGCAAAATATTAGCAAACTGAATCAAGACATGAACTTTTAAAAAGTAAAAATTAGAAAAAAAATAGACTTTAAAGATTAAAATAGTTCAAAATCTCAACACCTCATGGATCAATATTGGGATGGGAACTGTCTAACATCTTTGCTAGTGACATGGACGGTGGGACTGAACACACTCAGCAAATTTGCCAACAATACCAACCTGTGTGATATGGACATTCTGGAGACAGGATTCCATCCAGAGGGAGATGGATGGGCTGGAGAGGTGGGCCCCCTGAAGTTCAAGAAGACCAATTGAACAGTCCTGCACTTGGGTCAAGGTAATCCCAAAGACAAATACAGGCTGGGCAGAGAATGGAATACTAATGCAGGACTTAGAAAAAGCCAAATGTGTCATGGGCTGCATCAAAAGAATCATGACCAGCTGGTCAAGAGTTTGGAATGAGATGATCTTTAAGTTCCCTTTCAACCCAAACCAGTTTATAAACCCATGAAAAAATATCCAATAATATAGTGCCAGAGGTATGTCAAGATTATATCTGATGAACTAGAATAAGCATAAAACTGGGAGCCAAAATAACAAAGAGTAATATATTATAAATAAGATAGTTTAGGATAAATAATGATGGGACGAGCTAAAGTACCTTTAGTTTCTTTCTTGTAGATTTTTCTATATTGAATTTGTAAAGGCCTGTTGATGGTTTATTCCATCTTTCAGCTTCACTGGTGAGCCTCACTGAGCACACCCAGACAAATGTGTACAGATAGAAATTTCTGAGTGTTATGATCAAACCAATAAAAAAACCTAAGCTTAGCACATGCAAAATGTGGTTTTGTCTTTCCCTCTTCATAGATCTGTTCCTCTTTCTTTTGTTTCCTTCTTGTATTTTTTCTCTCACTTTTTTGCATTTTCTACTCAAACTGAAGTCCATCCTCAACAGTATGATAAATATCCTAGGTGTTGCTTACAAATATTTATGTTAGGAAACATTTGGGAGTAAAAATGCATATTTTTAGAGGAACATCATTTTATTCATCAAAGATTCTGAACTGATTGTGGAAGTGGACTTTGAAGGAAGATTTTGCAGAACCTTATACTAATATGAGGAAGAACCAAACCTATTTAGGACCCTACATCCCTATTCTTGTTATTACCTGGAGAGATAGGCTATTAATGACCATTCAGAGCATTATAGTTAATTTACCTATTGAATTAATGGGGTTTGGAGACTCTAAACTCTACACACCATAGGCCCTAAACTGGAGGAGCTGCACTGCTGAACCCATTAAAATATATTGCCTATGGCTGTCAATTATCCTTTGTATTTCTACTACTTTTTAAAAGTACAACATTTGATGGCGTTTCTAACCAGGAATAAACTCAGGCAAAACTGAGTCAAAACTTCAGAATAGACCAGCTAGTAGAAGAATTCAGGTATCTCTCAGTCTCACCAGGGAATTGACTTTTGCTTGCTAATTGCTTTGGTCTCCTTGATATGGTTCCTGCTGTGCTGCTTATAAGCCTGACTGATATCCTAGAAATGCCTTCTAAATGACTTCCTTATCAGTGACAAATTCTTTTAGCTCCCTGGAGGAACAAGGAAGAGAGTTGTTTTATCCCCTTTCCTTAGAACAAGAAGATTATTACAGCTTTTCCAAAAATTTACACACCCACTGACCAAAAATATTATAAAATATTATGGCAGTCTTATTTCAATGTTGTTTTCCATAATGAAAATTGTTTGTCATGAATTAAATGCTGTATCTTACTCAGATTTCTTTGAGAAAAGTCAGTGGCATAAAATTAAGAAAAAATATTGTAAAAAAATATCTGCATGGTATAGATATGCTGATGCCTGGTTTCATTGTTGCTTTTTTAAGGTAATGGGATAGGAAAGAAGTTGAAGAGAAAGGCAGAGATGGAAATGAATGCACTGAGAGGATGAACCCTCAGCAGGAAAATACAGCAGTTCTTTAAACATCCATCTTTCCCTTTATAGTGTGTTCTGCCTTCTTCATTTTGCCTGTTCTTAAATAAACGTTTATTACCCCAATCTTTCCTTTACATTCTTTCATTTCCTGATTTTTTTTGGCTCTCTGTGTCCTGGCTTTAATCAAAGACAACCTGTGCAATCTACTAGATGATCATGGTGCTATGCTTGGTTTTTTTCTCTTCTTTTTTAATTATAAGACTATCTGAATTCTCCATGAGTGATAATGGAGTTCCAACTTTGGAATAATCTATATAGTGACCCTGCAAAATATGGGTGCCCTGGTTTGTTAAATATTGGCCATATGAACGGAAAACTTGAGGTTGTACTGAGGGATCAGAGGACGAAATTTTTGGTTGCACTCAGAGTAGACACTGTGTGATCTATGATGCCTTTTGTATTCACCTATGAGGAAAGAAATTTGATATGTCTCATGGACGTTTGGTGACTACAAGTCACTTTAGAACTGAATGAGAGGTTTTCAGTGACTTAGCATTGCAACTAAACTCAAAGGGAGCACTGTGATGCTAGGTGAAAATAATGACAAGAACTTAGGATGGAAAGGATTTACCAGAGATTCAAACTATGCCTCCTTCATAGTTGTTTCACAAATTCCAGCACTACCCAGTTTGACATTTTTGACTGCACCAAAGGAAATTTCTTTCCATTTGCAGCACAAATATATCCATGACAAATGTGTTCTTTAGTGGTTTTATGTCGGTGCTTTCCCTTAGCTCAGGTAGTTCTCTCCCATCTATGGTCTTTAGTTCCCTGATTGAATGGCCAAAGAGACTCAGCTTCCATCTGTAGCCCATCCAGCTTAATTTGAAGGGAGAACCCCTTGTAGCCTACCTTTGTAACCTACCTTTTTAAAACATGAGCAGTTCAGATTATCTTCAGCAGAGGTCAGTGGTGCAGTTTATTATGATTTCAGTTGTCCCAAAAGTGCATTGAGAATGAGCTTTTTAAAAATAATTCCCTAAACCAGGTGGCCTAATGCTCATAACCACTTGGCTCTCAGAGTTATCGGAGACGAATAGCCATAAATTCATCACACCAGGTTTACTGATACAATCAGTCATATTTAAAAGGAAGATATGGGAAGGTTTATTAACCAGGAGATAGCAGAAATTTCTTACATGTTCTGTTCCTATGACATTTACCTACATTTCCAAACACTCACTGGACAAAATGCTTACTATTCACTTTCTCTATGTTTATAAATTACAGTCTGCAAGATTCTACTGTGTGTAGCATTACTTTGAATTGTGAGGTTTTGATATTTCGTGTCTTCTTGGTGAATGAAAGCTTGTCTTTTTCAGAAATTCGATTTAGTTTTTTTCCTGATAGTGTGAGGGGGAATAATGTCCACTGGATCACTTCATTTTGCGTGCAAACATAAATGCTGGGCAGAATAGTTGTCAGGGGGTTCATCCAGGTGTTTTTGAGAGACCTTCATCTGCCAATAAACAGAAAGTGATTTTAGGAGTACCGTTCCCTTCTGGCCTAAAGTACAAGTCTAAAGCTGAGTGTTGCAAAGTCTTCTCCCTCTGGTCTTGGCTCTTTGAATAGCATTTGCTTTCTCAATTACTGTAAAGTCTTCAGTGAAAAGCTTTAGATAAAATAGGTGACTACTTGCATAATACAATCAAAGATTAATTAGAACAGCAGTTTATAACCTGATCGTAAGATAAAGCACAGAGAATTTGAAACAATGCAACACATCTCTTTGTCTGCTATTTTTTCATTATAGAAATTAAGTCAATTTAGGTTTCATTATAATCACTGCACCAAATACAGAAATAGTAGGTAATCAAATACTATTTATATGTCAAATTGTGTTGGGGCACTCAATTATGCTGCCTCAGGATCCTTTTAGGCAATGTAAGTCCTTTATGCCTGCTAAGCATAGCCAGAACAGCCAAGCTTCAGAGCCTAACAGGAAATAATAATATGTTTATACTGCATGCAAGAGAAAATCACAAGCGCCAAAATAACTGGTTCAGAAGCCAGATTGCCTTCTACACTTAGGTTATAATTTGTATTCATCTATCAGTTACACATTTCTAAGATAACCCAATCAGCTGCAGTATGACAACAGTGCAATACTTTTAAATTATAAAACAAATCCAAATAGGAGTTAAATTTCTACCATAAACCTCCAACACTAGAGTCCACCAAAGAAAATCCTTAATAACTGGACCGAGGACACTGAGTTGGCTCAAATGTACAAGTGGTATAAAAAACCCAGTATATAACCTCTGCTAGAAAATATGTTGCTCTTACCCAGCAGTGTTCACCTGCAGGCATCTAATCCCCTAACAAGGAATACGGACTTGGTTGTCTGTATTCTTACAGGAGGAAAAAAATGATCTTGTCAAAGTCAAGAAGCAAGCCTGTGGTATAAATTGAACATGTTTGTAGATCTGACTCATCAGTCCAGGGTCCTGCCACAGACGATGTCCTGTAGGCTATGCCAGCTCTGCAAACTGGCTGTTAGAGTGAAAAACAATGACTGCCAGCAACACAGCCAGCGGTTTTTAAGAGAAAAATCTAAATAAAATATATTATAGTAATAAAACAAATTAGCAGCTGTTATCCTGAGGCAACAGTAATGAAGCCCTCACAAAACAGGCCTTTATCAGAAGTAGTAACAGTAATCATAAGTTCAAGTTTAACTAAGTGAGCCATTAAAAGTGGAATGCTGAAATGAACTGAACCAAATGACAAAGTAAAACATGCCTGGGGCTGTGAACAGGTTTTTAATTTGTTTTATTTCCATCTCTCTGGTGTCTGGCTCTAAAAAATGATGTGACAAAAGACTCCTCACTACATTCTAGTCTGAATGCTAAATAAATTAGTAAAAGCAGCACCAACAGTAGTAGACACAGCCTATTCCTGTCCCACAGTGCTAACATCACTAGTCCTCTCTGGCTATGTGCTCTGGTTTTCCATTATTCAGGGGAAACCACAGTCCCTCCAGCCATTGGCAGCCATAGAGACTTTCATGCAGCAAAGAGCTACCAAACCCCGTACTCAGTCACTGTTTTTTATGAGAGGATTCTAGGCTCAAATTTACCAGAAGAACCACACTGAAAGTTTCTTGCACCAACCTCTTTTCCAATTTTCATGTTCTAGTGGGAAATGCTGCTGGAGTGGATAGCTGGGAATGTGTCACCGCTTCAGGCACATCCAGGCAGGCCTGACATCCCCTGGATGCCGTACAGGCTTGTGCCATTCAAAGCAGCCTTAAACTGCTCTAGCACGTGCTCAGAAACTGTGACCCCAACATCAGAATCACAAAGAATACCAAATTATGTTAAAGATGCATTTTTCAAAATTTTTCCAGACCACATCCTATAGAAATAATATTTTAGCTTTCTCTAAGATAAAATGATAGTTACTTTATAGTATAGTCAAAAGAGAAATCTTTTTTCATTCATATTCACTTCCCTGATTTTAATTCAAGACTGGATTTACCTTCTATAATCCTGTTTTTCCTTTGTGAAAATACATTTTCTTGTGTACCAAAATGTTAATGAAAAATAGTACCAGAGAAATAAAAGTAACTATAGTTTTCATATAACATTTATAAAACTATTTTAAATATTGTAAATAGCTATTTCCATCACCAGGCATATGGAAGAAAGTTAACTAGAAAAAACATTCCGTAATGACTTTCAAGGATTTGCTGAAGGCAAAAAATTGCATTTTATAAATCAAATTCCTTAAAAATGCTGACTTCGTTTCAAAATCATTTTCTCTACTTATCTACTGAGTTTCTCCTAGCTGTGCTAGAAATTGTACAGTGAGCTTTATATGAGCTGTGAAAATGGATTTGTGATTTTTAAGCTAGCAAATCTAAACCAAAATAGTAGTTGCCATTAAAAAAATGAACAACACAACCTTATGCATCAACAGCTTCTGATGTTAAAAACAAAAATCAAAATTTGACTAGTCAAAATCTGATTATTACAAACATCATTACAAAGTGTAGATTTTTAAATTTTTTACTTATGAGTAAGTGAAATAGTTTTCTCTTGTGAACAACTGCATGCTGGTCTAAATGTAAATAACATCTATGAAATCATTTGTGCCTGGAATACTAGGAGTTATAGAAGCAAAAGCTGCGACTGATTGTTTTATTAGGACAACCACATAGAATGAGTTGTTGAAGTATTTAAAAGAGTGAAAGAATAGTTGTAGGTGCATGATTCAATTGTCCTTCTCATACTGATAAGTCCTGGACACATTGGGAAAAAAAATATGAAAAAGGGGCAACAGCTATATACCTTGTCGTCTCTGGCAAGCAATAGAGTAGTGCCTTCCCCAGTCTGATGTTGCATCCAAAGTGTCTCCTTGAATAGATAGTACTAGACAAATTACTTTCTCTTAGTTTTTTTGCAAACTGCTAGTATCTCTGACCTTCGCGACAACCTATGGCAGACAGTTTCACTATTTAAATATATCAGAGTATAGAAAGAAGCATGGAACAACAACAACAAAAAAAAAAAAAGTAAAAAAGAAAAAATCACCTTTTTCTTTGTTTTACACTTGCAGTAAAGTAATTTTGAAGTTAGTGCATAATTTTACAATGGTAGCTAATAGTGACTAATCACAGTTTTGCCTGTAGTGACTAACAATATTCTGCTCACTTTCTCTAAGTAATTTGTGATTTATAGAGAGAATTAAATTTCCTATGTGACCAAATAAGAAGACTGAACTAAAACATCAAGAATCACTCATGCTGCATCCATACTGCAAACTTCATCCATCTTGGCTTGATCAGAATAGCTTGTACTCCCTCTCCACCCTCCCTTAAGTAGTTTGGCTCTTGGTGTCTCTTATGGTGTCATTTAGGCCCCATATGCTACCCCTGGGATTCTAAGAAATAATCTGTGTTTTGAGGGGGATGGTTTTGGCTTTTATTCATTTTTGATCACCTGAAATTGTAAGTATAAATATCTTAGGATAGCACTGGGATGCCTTGAAGAAGGGTGAATACAGTCAAATGAGGTGTAGACTCCTCCATACCATTTCATATGAGTAGCTTCTAGAGTGAGCTATATCCAAACTAACAGGTTCCTCACAAAAGGGAGGCTGAGAATGAAATAACATTCATACTCAAGGTACATAGTAGGGAACTAGACCTGACAATATCTGAGGACCCATCATTCACCAATATGCACAGGAGCATTCCTTGCTCTTTCCTGCTCACAGAGAAAGCGTAGAGCCTTCTGACGTTTCAAGCTATTCAGAGACTCAGTACAAAAATACCCTACATAGCTAGCCTATAAATGTCCTGCAATGTCCCTCACAAATAAGGTTTTGTGCCCTAAATGACGACAAAACATCCAAAGAAACACCAGTCTGTGGAGCGTGATGTCTTCTCTGTTGTCAAAAGTGTTGTCATTGGTATTGAAAATTTCCTCACAGGAAAATCATCCCTGAGTAGATGAGGACTTTTGACTTTTGTCTTTTCAGGAAAATTTAATTGACTTACCACTGGAAATGACCCTTAAACTTGAAGACAAGATCTTATTCAGTTCTGTGTCTTCAGGGACTGCTATGTGTGTCATCACAAATGGTCATTCTCTGAATATGGGTTGTTTGGGGTTTTTTAGACTATTCAGGGCAAAGGCATGATTTGTATCTTGCAGTTATGACCTTTGTAATGGTAGCACATTTGAATAATCACTATGTGTACATGGAAAAGTAGCAGCATTGAAAGCACTTTTCTTCTGCATACCACAATTCACCAAATATTTGAAATGTATTATATTTTCCAGAGAATATAATTTGTACACATTAGAAACTACAGGGAAATATAATTAAAAATTTGATATAGCAAGATCTGGTTTTGATATGTGCCTACAACTTTTTAAAGTTAGCTCTAAGTATTTAGACAAGAAGGGAATATAGATGAGCTAGGCAGCAGATGAAAAGGCTAATAAGATTTTGATCTTTCTTCTTTCAGTGAAATTAAATTTGATTTTCACCTGCCCTGAACATACAATTCTATTTACTTGTAGTTATTTTTAGGAAATTCTGTGAGATCTTGATTATACCAGTAGAAAGAAGATGAACATGTATGCCAATATATATATCTATAAGTACTATAGGAAAATGTACTTAACATACATGGTTTAAGAATAGAACTTGTCGAAACAGATTGGATTAGTAGGTCTTCTACAACATTTTTCTATGTCTGATGGAATTCTCTACAAGTTTCTTCAAAGGACATCACAAACTGCACAATAATTTTGCTACAGATTAAGTTTTTTCCTACCTTGCTAAGTTAATGATTCACTTATACCCCAAGGATTGCCTGCATTTCTTTTCTAAAAATATTATTTTATATCCTATCTAAAGTAACTATGGATGTTCTCATTACCCTTATAAAGGTTTAATCCTTTTTTAATTCCTGCTAAGCTCTCAGTCTGAATGTTGTATTGTGACAATGGGTTCTAATAACGTATTGTTGTGTCTTTGATTATTTATAATCTCTCTTAGCCCATGTTTTCAAAGTATATTTCACCTGCCATTTTTTTCACAGCAGAATTTAGTAAAAAAAGAAACGCTCTCTTCTTTGAAAGTCATTTTCAGCTAACCTCTTGACTGTTGTCCATTTAGATATGCATTTTCCTCTTCTCTTTTTACAATTTTTTTATTATTATAGGTTGTTGAAGGAAAGGCAAGTTCAGTGGTTAAAGTATTAGTCTGATTAGTGTTTCCTTGTTGTGCAACCTCTGCCTAAATAATCCTGAGTAAATCATTGGAGACTTTTGCCACAGTGACTCATCTGTACAAAGGGAATAGTAATATTTTCTATCTTAAAGTGCATTTGGCAATGCCCAGTGTGGTAGCTGGGGTTCTCTCTAGGTGTATTAAAAAGATAGTGTCACTACTTTTTATAAGCTTTTGCTTTGGTTAGATTCCCTTTTATTTTCTTATTTTAATTCTCACATTTTTATTCACAGTGGGATTTTTTATATGATTCCTTTACTGAGGATGTTGGATTTAGATGTATATTGAGACATTACTACATAAAACTCACCTACATTAATTAATGAAAAAGCTTCCTTGTGTTTCAGTATTTCATTTATTTATTAATTTCCTTGTGTTTCATAAATTCATGGATGTGTGCCACATCATCCAATGTGATGCAGAAACACTGTCGATTCAGGAAACATTCAGAATATCAATAATTTACATTTCATCCAATTGGACCATTTGGATGGTATATATGTAGATGGAGTTAACAATTCCTCTTTTATAAAATGTTGATTCTTTGCCTTTTGTTACTTTTTGGGTAATAAGAACTGAATGCACGAATGATTTTTTTTTGCTGAATCTAGTTTGGACATTAACCATAAAATAACAATTTTGACAGGAAAACTAAGTTGTGAGATAACTACATCTGAAAGATTTAAAATGGTTACACAGAAAAATCATTAATACCCTCCAAATTCAAAAATAAAGAAATTATCCAGAAGAGACCTGCATGACACCTCTCCTCTTAAATGCTTCTCTTCATGTGAACTGCAAATCAAGTATTCTAAATATATGAACAATTTTATGCATGAATTGCCTTTTTTTTTTTTATAGTAAGATTCATAGCGAAGAATAGTGAAGAAGGTAAAGTCAAATAGGGCATCCTTCTCATTTGACCTTTTTTTAGTTACAATGATTTAGTGAATTCATTATTTTAAGTAAAAATTCTTATTAAATACTGCATTTATATTGCAAGAATGGTTCCTATCTACACCTTTAAGCAGCTTCATTACACTGTTAGTTCTGCTTTGTCAGTATTTCTGTGTTAAACTGTTCATACGACTAATTAAAATGTGATTCTAAATTCTATTTGTTATTACTTCTATTATCTTTGTTATAACACACTGACATAACATGTTTATGGATTCTGTAAGCTAATCTAATTTAATATTGTGCTTGTAAATGAAATGCCCTTAAATAACAACGGCTGCCCTTGGAATGCTGATTCGAATATGTATGTGCGTGCATACACACACACACACACACACACACACACACACACACACACATGTTAGTCAAACTGCTAGTTTTTGCCCGTTTCTAGCCATGTCTCCTTGCTGTCACTCTCCAGAGAAGCCAATCTTTCCATGGATGACATACTTAAATGGGTATGCTAATTTGTATTCAATTAAAGGAAAGAGAATTGGGTGCATGAAAATCATATCCATAATCTATCCAATTCAAGGACAAAAGGAAAACAACTATATAAAGAAAATGTATTTTGATATTTCATGTTCCTCAGGTTTTGGAAAAGAATATACAGCCTTCCTTATTCCAGAAGAATGGTAAATATATTAAATATGCCACATTTTTTTGTTGCATGGCCTTTAGTGTATGGGCATTTCTTTGTTGCATGGCCTTTAGCGTATGGGCTTTGCATCTCCATCACCCTTCATCCTTTCTACGAGGCAGCACTCAGCTCCCTTGTTGTTTTCCTCTATCCTGTTTACATTCCTCCACTCTTTGCAGGCACCATTGGAGTCATCATTATAAAATTGAAAGTTATTTTATGTTCTATAGTACCTCAGGGTTTTTTTCTGTCATACACAGTATCATCAAACTGTGATCCTTTTGACTATTCCTGCTTCAATAACCAGGAGCATGGATAGCTTGCCCAAAGGGGCTTGTAGTTTGGTATGCCAGAGAGTTATTTTCACCTAAAAAGTTTCTTTCTAATAATTCAAAGTAATAGGTTGTGTGATTAAAGGTTGTTTGTGAGTTGGCAGAAAATCAGGGCTAATGGAAAGCCTTGTAAGGATATCTTGGGTTCCTAAGAGATTATTTACTTTTGTCACAGCAAGAATATATTAGAAAGGGCAGTTGTTAGATTTAAAAACAAACAAACAAACAAACAAAAAACCACAAATAAATTGCTCACATTGAAAGGCACAGAAAACTGAGTTTTCACTGAGATTATACAGTATTTTTGTACATATTACCAAGAGGAATCTAGTCAGCAGCTATGTTTCTTTCATCTCAAGAGTTTTATTCTTCACTGAAGTACAAAAGGAGTCAACAATTTAAATACCACTGAAAATCCAGTCAGTATCTATGGCATGTATTCTCCAACTTCTTTTGCTCTATTCCAAGTATATTACTGCACTTCCTGAGCATCTTGCAGTCAGGTTTTGAGCTATGTCTGTAACATCTGACACTTCTGCAGGGGAATTACAACCCCAGCCATAGGACTAAGTGTGCCTTGTAAAACAAAAAGAACAGTAGCCTTGTAAAGGACTTCCCAGTTACCAATGTCAATTTTTCAAAGCATCTTGCTCTCAATGAGCAATTTATTCCATAGAAAATATCTAGACAAACATTATCTATCTTGATATATATCTTGCTATCATGTTATATCCTTCCCTGCACTTTCTATTCTTAAACTTGAAGAAACAGTTAGTTGAAAGGTGAATTTCAAACTCATTATAAGTGATAAAATGAGAACACCCAGGGAGTGGTATTATACTGCATTTTACTAGGCTACATTATACTAGACACTATAGAAAAGTATATACTAGGCATCAGAAAAGCATATCCTGCCCAAAAGAGCTTCCATGAAACAGGCATGATAGATATAAACAAGGGAAATTACCTTATTTCAAAGATAGGGTCTGTGGCAGAAAGAAAGCAAAAGACATTCATCAGAGACTGCAAACCATTCAGATTAAAAGAAAAGCTTTCAAATTCAAAATAATACCTGTATTGAGGGAGATAAATCAAATATTTGTATGTGTTTATTCATCAATGTGTTTCTAACTCTCAAGTTTATTATAGATTTTTATTTGACCTATAGCATCCGTTTTCAAGATTATATGAAGATGAGTGGCTCAATTTGCATACAATAATTAAAATGTGTAGATGCAACAGTTGGAAAGAAAAGCTCAGTAATGTGTTTCAAACATAATTAAAAATGAAAAACAAATCGAATAATTAAAATCTAGACAAAACCAAAGATCTAATTGATCTGATTATTTTAAAGGCAAAAGATGCATAAGCATTTCAGAAGGTGTTTTCTCTCAAAGAAAAAAATATTTTTATAGCATGTATTTTTCTACTCTTCCTACTCTACACCTCACTACTCTACACTTCACTTTCACAACATAACCAAGAATGGAAGATACAAGATCTTCACAGGTGTTGGCTGAAGAAATAAGCTGGTAAATAGTTAATTTTAGCTGTCATGGTATTGTGATTAATTACTATAAAGAAAAATATTTGCAGGGAAAAAAAGGTTGACTATATACCAATTATATTGGTATACATGATATTACCAATTAACACTCAAATATAAGAAGCAAAAAATCCACAGCTGATAGTAGGGCTACATAGTCTTTTTAAATAAAGCATGACTTGAAAGTGCGATATCACAAAGAAGAGAAAAATTCTAATTACACAGGATTTGAAAAGCAAAGACAAAATTGGAGGGTTAGACAGGGAGAAACAATGTTGTAACATTATATTGTGAGAAAATGACAGGACCTAACAACCTCAAATTGTCCATATTTCTGGGTATGCTGTTGTCTCTATGGGGAATTTTGTCCCAAATCACCTGTCCCAAGTTTATCTGTAATAACAACTACAACAGTAATACAATACCACCTTTGGAAGACAGCTTGCTGTGAGTCCAGCACAGGTAAAGCCTCAATGGTTACTGTTGGGTCTGGCAAAACCAAGCTTCTTTACTAACATTTTTAGTATTTTACATCAGGAAAAGGAGGCAAATCTGTACTAATGGTTTAGGCTTAGTATAACAAGGGTCTCTTGATTACACCTATTTCTTGGAGATCACATCATAGCAACTCAATTTCTTTTGACTCACTGTTAGAAGGCCACAGTTTCAAGGCAACAAAATCTATTTTTCCTTCAAAAGACTATATAAATGAAAGTAGTAGTAGAAAAATAAGACACATTGTGGATTTACAGTCTAATTTCCCGTCTAATTTACCTGATACATTCCATTAAGAGGCATAGATGAGCTTGTTAATTTATAGAAAACATCTTCAAAATGTAGTTTGCTAATGGATGGGTAGCTCATAAAAATGTAAGTGAAGCTACCTAAAAACTTTTATCAAATACACCATACAAATAAATTACACAAAGGAAATAACACAGCATAGTTGATGGACGGATGATTTATTTAATCAGGACCAATTTCCTTTATTTAAACATCTGTTTGAACCAGATAATCATATGACATGATATTCTTCAAAATACATTCTATCATAAAAGTGTTAAAATTTAATCTCATGTGTAAAATATTGCATCTGGAGTGTCCAAACCAAAAATATCTGTAATTGCAGAGGTCCAAGATCACTGCTTCTGTTCTTCTTCTTTTACAATGTACACTGTAAAGTAGAAGTCAGCTGTCTTAACGTCTGTCTTAGGAGGGTTAGCTCTTAGCATAGCTCAAGATTTTAGATCCAGATGTTCAGTTGAAATATTCAACTTCATATATTAAGGAGACAGTGGCAATTTGTTGTTTGTTTTCTTATGGGGTCAAAGATGGACTATGGATATGATATAAGAAAACTACTCAGAAATGAAAACACTTGCAACTTCATACCACATTACTCCATGGTTACCATTAAATTGTCCTGTATTTGTTGAGCCATAGTATTTTCATCTGACAGGCTCTATACTTTTAAGGGTCTTCTGTTACAAATGCTTACACATATTACTTTGCATTCCAATACTTTTTTAATAGAGATTTTTCCTGTGCTGAATATGGCATCCTATTTCATCCAAATAAAATAACTCTGTCTGAAAGGGAGAATGTTATTAGCTGTAATAGCATATCTAAGTGACTTTGAAAAAAGAACTCATTAATTTGTAGCTCAGGCTCATTTTGCATTGAAATATTCATGCAACATCTGAAGGTGTTGTCAGTAAAACATCTGGCTTGAACACAGAAATCCCCGTTCACTGTACAGAAGTGGTTGCTCATTCCCATCTCCCATATGATTCTTTACATGCTCAGCTTGGCTTGATTATACCCTTCTTCTGCTTCCTTTCTGTGACATAGATGCATTGGCAATGATTATGAGGATTTTCAAAGCAAAGTACCTCTTGTAGTGCTATAGGCCAACTTGTTTAGCCTGCAGCATGTTTGTAATGCTCAGGCTGATTATCACTTCTAACAAAGCGGTCCCTAGTGACTCTCAGCTGCATTTGCATATATTTCAGACTGGTGTATGTACTGAAATAAGTACTAAGTAACCTTAAAGAAAAATTATGTTAATTGGTCTACTACAGCAGTGTCTACAAGTTCACCACCTTTAGCTGGAGTTATGTATCTCCTCAGACTGAAAAAGAAGACACATCTACCTTCCCAGTTACTTGTGTCTCAATTGCCTAAATAAAGTTATGAGACTTTTATCATCATGATATACCTGTGCTTGGGTACCAAGATGCTCAGCTAGATATATACTTAGATCTGAAGCATCTAAAAGGGGCTTGCTATCCCAGTTCAGCAGTAGCAGTAATGTCAGTAGTACTGCTGTCCTTTCTTTATATTTTCTTCTATTACTTATTAGGGGATCTTAAAGTCAAAATTATATTTTACATTATCTGACTCTTTACTTTGACCAGACTATCCTAGTACTTCTTTTCACATACACACACATCTGTACTTTGTCCCAGTCTTTGCAGAGCAAAATGTAACAATCTAGGCATTGATTAAAATGAAATTGAAGTTGTTTCTGAAAAAAAGCATCTTTTTCCTATGGTTGCCAACACCTCACATCATACTTATAGCCATAAATAGTCTACATAGTTGGTTCCTGCACTTCTGAAAGAGAAAAAATTTACTGTCTTCTCCTCAAATATTTTTAGACAAAAGAGAAATTGCATTAGGAACATTTGAAAAGTAAAAAGTGATTAAAATAGATTGCTCTGACTTTTAAAAATAACATCATTGTAAATCCTAAAACCAAGGTTAAAAGATAGCATTTTTTCTCTATATAAAACCCACAAATTTTCTTCCATCTATTTGTCCACCTTATTTTCTCATACTATTGCAAACTGAGCTATAGATAGGTCTTCATCTGATTTTTTAGACTGAATGACAAAAGCTTTCAATTATCTTTCCTCAAAGAACTTCAGAACTGCAGGACATGGTTCATTTTGCCAACTCTGAACACAGAGAACTATAGATGTATTCCCAAAGGATGTTTATCTTGAAACCATGCAGTTAAAAGCTTTCTAGATATTAGAATTTACTTTTGAACAGCATGAAAGGCCTTACCAGCTGCATTTTTTTATTTTCTACTGAATTGATAAAGATGGCAATGTGAAATTATTTTTCTTTACTTGATAGCACACTGAATTTGTTTCAAACATTATAAAGATTTTAAACTTTAGGTTTATAATTAGGACAGCCTGCTTCTATACCTGTTGAGATTTGGCATGCAATGAATTCATGGGAGTGTAAAACGCTTGATGATTTTGGTCTTAAATTTAAATAATTCTTATCTAAAAACATGTAGGGGCAAAACATAAGAAATGAAAAAATAGCTTAATTTAGTGGTGCACAGCAGATTGCAAATAATCTACATCACATTTTAGTTCCTATAATCTTGCTTTTAACTTTATTGGGCCACTTTCTCTAGGGGAAAACACCACCACCACCAAAAAACCCACCATATCCTCCTTTCCTCCCCAAATCCCCACAAAATATGTATATTAAAAAAAACACAAAACAAAACAAAACAAAACAAAACAAAAAACAAAACAAAACAAAAAAAAAAAAAAAACAAACCCCAAGCAAACAGAAAAAGCTAAAGAAAAATCAGCTCTAAATATTTTAGGTGGTTCATGTTATAAAGCCTTTTTTGTTTTGTTTTTTTCTTGTAGTGAGTATTAACTTATAATGAGACGTTCATGTACACTACATGAATTTGACATTGGATAATGATTTAACGATCAGTTCTGCATAACTTGCTCAACTGCCATATAGAATGTATCCTTTCAATCTATAGCCAGACCATCATGTTTAAGTTAATTTTGCTTGTTCATATGAAATGTTTTATATATTAACAAAAAGATATAGAATTTTTATAATAATGATTTGTATTGTACACAATTATATGTATTTTTACTGATAGCAAATAGTATTTTTAAGTAGATTGCTCTTTATGACAATTCATCTATATTTTGCTGTTTTTAAGGAAAAAAATACCTAGATGACATACCAAAGGAAATAGTATTCTAAGGTAAAGTGTTTTTAATGACTTTCAGCACAGTTCACTCATCAGACCTGTTTACATTACCTGCTTTTTGCTGTCACAAATTGCTGGGGCAAAATAATTATCTAAGCTTCCTATTTTCTGTTTTTGCGTGAAAGTTTTATTGGAAAAACTCCTTGGATCTGTGACTTCCAGGGAATACCCTGAAGTCATAAAAAAATTCTAAATGTGCCAACAATCTAATTGAATGCAGGTATTCCTGCCATAAAAGATTGCCAAACCAGAATGGACACATTGCATACTTAGTTTAAAAAGTTTAAAAAAAAAATGAGCTCTAAGGATGTAGCGATATTTGTTAGCGATATTTTGTTAGCGATATTTGGAGACTATAAAAAGCACAATGTCATAGAGAGGAGAAGGAAAGAGGAACTGAAAATAACTCTGGTGTAAGCGATGCAGCAAGGGATGAACTCCATCTCTAGAAGCAAAGCCACTGGGCAATAAACTCTAAGATATTTCAGCTTGCAAAATGGAAGTGAGCTAAACAGATCCATCAAAATGTGTCTTAAACAGTGGGGAAATATGATGGTGAGTAGATCTCAACTACAGGAAAACCTGCTTAACAAGGTGTGTAGTAACAGGGCCATTGAATCTGCAATCAGCCTTTTCCGCTGTCTACAGGTAATGCACATCAGAGTTGTCAGAGCCATGAGCACGGTCCTCTGGAGCATTATTTCCAACCCAAATTCGCACTCTTCTCCTGTCTCCAATCCCAAGAATGTCTTCAGTTAAGATGTGTCCTGGATCCAAAATTTAGCAAACACGTACAAAACTTTTCTGCACTGGTTAGCAGCAGATAGGCACTTCATGTTCTAAGCTCTTCTCAGAACAGCTCAGGCACTGCCCTCCAGTGCAGCAGTACATCTGTATCAATGAATCTAATTAGATTCTTTCACCTCTACTTTCTCATCTGAATTTCTTACAACTGTTTTCAACAGATGTTGATTTTGTCTTTCCTTCTTGAAAAATTAAGAAATACCACCTTAGAAATATGTCTCCTATTTGGTCTTTCAGTTACAAATTATAGCCAAGTTTTTGACATTTAGGTCAAGCATTTCTTTAAAGGCTTGACAGGAAGAGATAAATGTATGCTAGAAGTATATATGTTATATTTCAGTTCCTCATGACATAAAAAGGAGGCGGGGGAATAACTTCACTACATCTTTTATGTCTTCTAATGCCCCAGGCTAATAAAATCAAATGCTTTCTCTAAAGTATAAAGCTATTTCTTAATTCATGCATTTGCAATATTTCGAACATCATTAAGAAGAGATTTCTAAGTCTACCCTAAGTCACTGAGCATTTCCTTTATATGACAAGAAATCTCATTAAATAAAATAAATTAATTTATACTATTCAACAGCTAATGATACCAGAATGAAATTGTTGGAGATTTTTCAGTTCTTAGATATACATTTTCAACTTTATGGTCAGATGTATCAGGCCTACTAATAGTAACAGTATATATACATTTAATTTCAGCTGCAGAAATGTAAAATGTTTCAAGTGAAGAACAAAGACATAGGTGTTAATGTTTGATTTTGGCAGGGAGAAAGAAGGAATAGCCCACTGTTTACAAAAACACTGAAAAATTTGGCAGTGAAAAGAAATAGAGATTTGGCAGTGGGCAAAGGTAGAAGAAATATACTTTCATGCTAGAATAAGAGCGTCCAGCAGTCAAAAAAAATAAAAAAATAAAAAAAAAAATAAAATAAAAAAAAGCCAGATGCAAAGAAGAGGCTTCAGTTCCTCGAGACTGTTCTGACTTTGGATGAAAGGGCACTCAGAACTGCTAAAGAATCCTTGATACATACGTGTGTGCCCATCCACACATGTTCTTGCTAAGATCAATAGACTCTGAGCACTGAATCTCTTGCAAACTGTATGCACCTACTTGCTTTCTCTGTTAGGTAGGTCTCTGCCAATACTGGAGATCTGTTTTTTTTGTACACAGCAGGTAAGCACAGCCAGTTGTGAGGCTGGACATCAGAGTAAGGCATTTCCCAGACTTCAGGCCATCAAAGTGCTGTCAGATTGCTGTGGCTGGATCACATCCCAGTTAGTTAACTAGAGAAATTGGTGACTCAAAGCCCTGCTCAGCAGGATGCTTGAGCACCTTCTGAGCTTCAAGTGTTAGATCTGTGCCACTATTTAAGAGGGAAAACTTTAAATCATTAAAACTGGTCCTAGCTCAAGCTTTGGTAACTGAGTTCTCAAAGACCAAGGGCTTCTGGTAATGCTATCAATTGATGGCTCTTACTAAAGTAATTATAATTTTGCTTTTTCTTGTGCCCTATTTAAAATGCAGTTACACTGATTATTCCCATGCTTTTAATTTGTCCCTTCTTTTAAAAGTGCGTGGTGGGTGATCTCCCAAAAAAGGCGTATCTCTCTTTGCTCAGGCAAAAGTGGGAGGGAGGTCTCTGCTGTCACAATTCTTTGAAGCATCACTCATGTCTTCCCAGTGTCACCCTTGCCATCCTCTCTGCTGCTAGCTCACTCTCAAAATAAGGTGGAGCAGTTAAAGATAAACCTCCAGCTGCCTCCCAGCCCCTGTGAAATGATTACTGCTCAGCAGGCTCCCAGGTAGGTAGGTTTATGCAAAAATATTGCAAAAATCAAAGCTCTGAGTCAAAGTTTGAGATCTAGAACTTGTCTGTGTACTTTCTCATTTTCAAATTATAGTGGATCTGAGAGGTAGTCAGACCTTGGGCATATGAGTGTAGCTGGATGTAAGTGAAGTGTGGGACTGATTTCTCTCCTATCTATTCACTGAATATCTTTCACTGCTCCTTTCCTAGTTTTGTGACCTGTATGAAGAGTTTCATGCCAGGGCTGTTGAGAATAACATGCAACTTGAAGATATCTGCTTAAAAATTAAATATTAAATATTTTCTATTGTGCATCTTAGGAGAGGAAAGAAATCATCCCTTCCAGTGCAACTGCTGATTTCACTTTGTGTTCTTTTCTTCCTGATTTCCTGGAAAGGAAACAGTGCCACTGAGCTGCAGTCCTGTACTTGGGAAGTGATAGACAGGGCTAGTAGCAATCTGTGCTGCTGACACAGTGTCACAATGTAATGAGGCATGTTGCACCATCTCAGCCATGCATCAAGCCTGGAAAACACTCTAAAAAAATTAACTGCGTGGAAAAGGGTTTTATAGCCTTCTTTTGTTGTTTGTGTTTAGAGTAGGGCTGCACAAGCAAAACAGTCTGTGGTCTTGCCATGTTATCAGCAGGGGCTCTGAAACATCACCCAGGTGCACAGTATCTCCTAGAAGACTCAGTAGTTTGGGGTTTGGTCTATTATAATTTCTCATACCAGGACAAGTGTTTTATCATTTTACAGGAGAAGGGTGGACTTCTGTCACTATTCCAGGTTTCATATTTCTAGCTGTGTCTTCAGCTTCAAAGATTTCCTGGCTGTTCTACATTTGCTTCTAAGTAGTACAATATTCCCTGCAAATTGTTTACCAGTTACATTTTGCCATTTTGAATCTGGAAGTATATGTAATACAACATACTTAATTTAAACATTTCTTGGGCTGACATGGGTCAAAGGTGCTGCAATATGTGCAGGAACTCTACATTAAATACATTATTTATAATATTGGGAAAAATTGCAGGACTTAAAGAAACTTGCCCAATATCATGTTGGTGGTAAAATCATAACCAGGGAGAGGGAGAAGCTGGGGATTTTTCATTATAATATCCTTTGGTATGGGGGCTCTCGACGTTCACATTCCTCTGAGAACACACAGGGAGGTACTGCTGGGGACAGAAAGAGTGCCCCTGTCCCCTTCACTAGAGAACACAGATGTGCCTTATGGGCAAGGTCATATGGGTCAATGGGAAGCCTGTTTTCAGATATCAGCTATGTGTTTTATCCTTCTGTGGTTCATCTTGTCCTCTTGCAAAAAAAAAAAAAAAAAAAAAAAAAAAAAAAAAAACCAGTGTTAAAATTTTTAAAATTTTTTAA
>JAWWTY010000077.1:10514544-10552527 GCA_035222235.1 Margarornis squamiger | reverse complement strand
ATGCCCAGGTTGACTGTACTCCTATACATGGACAAAATTTTATTAAATAAATCTGGTCTAAGTGCTCTAACTTAATTTACAGAGTTTTGTAACCCAGGTATCACCTGGATGCTTGCATTGACAAAAAAAAAAAAAAAAAAAAAAAAAATCCAGTCTTAAAAGTTGTAAAGTTTGAGATCTCTGAAGTGATTCATGAAGATCCCCCGTGTTTCTCTTTGCCATGCACCAGAGACATGGTTGTTTTCTCTAAAATTGTTAGTGCTCTAAAACTTACGTGGCCCTGTAAGGCTTCAAACACAGAAACTGCATGGGGCTTTATCCATTAAATACATAAAATACTTCGAGAATGTCAGATGTCAGACACAAAAGAAGGATAAAGAATTATTAATTGTTCCTTTACAAGGGTACCTGGAGGAGTAGTTTTAGTTGTTACAGTTATTAAATAGCTTGAAAAATGGAAAGCATTATGTAGGGGATAGGAATTATTGTCCTTATACTTTAGGCCAGTAAGAAAGATTATTTAAAAAATAATTTGATCAGCAGTCTAACAAGGGAGGATGTCACAGTATAAAGCATTCAGCTTTTACATGTGGTTCCTTTAAGTTTCCTATGCCCAGGAGAAAGTGTCAACTGTTTATGCAGGCACAATTACATTTGTACAAATTGATTTACACATCCACAGGCAGCAAGAACAGGTGTTTGATGCATTTTTTTGTTTTTGGTTTTGGTTTTGTTTTTTTTTGTTGTTGTTGTCAGATAGCAGCAAGCCTGGACTGCTTTACAAAGGAAGATGAGCTGGGATGGAGGTGACAGCAGGGCAACGTCCTTGCTGCCCAGGGTTGCTCTCACGTGGTAGAAAGACAAGAGGAGCAGAGCATGTCCAGCAGCCTTGACCAGACCCAGACAGCAGCGCTGATCATTAGGCAGTCCGCAGTGATAAGGGAGGTGGCTGAGTCAGTAAAACAAGGATCAGATCAGCAAATTACAAGGCAACTTCTTTGTCTTGTATGCTTTTGTCAGTGGCCTGCAATGTCACATCTGAATTTACAGTACAAAATGTGTTTCACACAAGGCGGATGATTGCTGTTCTTGCTAGTGCTGGTTTTACAAACCCCAGGATCCTTTAGGAAACAGTATTTTTTCTAATAATAGTTTCCAAAAATAATAATAATAATAGTAAATCTTAAGAGTAAAATTTTCTTAATACAATTTTACTTAGCGCTTTACTGGCTGCTGTGTATCTAACTCCATGAGTGCCCACAGTCCTGCAGGCACTACAATACATATGCGAGAAATTGTGCTACTGGCTGCCTGTCTTTTTCTGTAAATACTGAGACTTCTAACAATGCAGAGGTCTACAGAAGGCTGAGGGACATCTTGGGTGTTTAAGTATATAGTCATGATACTGAGAGTATAGAATGAACTGCAACTGAATCCTGAAGTAGAAAAACTTTCTGGGCAGCTGATTCTACCTTCTCATGGCACAGCTGTTTAGAGATGGTTTCATGCATGTCCATTGATAACTGGACATTTGACAGCCACCTTGTGATAAGAATTTCATTTTTTTATATCTTTCCAAAATCTGTCATTTTTTAAAGCCTGTGTCATATTACTAATGCATACAAGATGCATTTTGTTTTTGTTTGCACCTTGCACTCCTATTCCTTACACTTTGTTTTTCTGTCCAGATGAATGTTATTATGGAACTGAACAACCTGAAAGGAAAGCTGTGGAACTCTCATATTCTGCTCTCACTTACAACATCGTCACGGAAATGAGAGAGGTGGTTTGGAAGGTCTTTCAGCACAAAGAGAAAGAACCTGTGTCCTAGGAAGTGTTGCACCAACTGGCACTCACAGTGCTGCCAACTGAAAGTAACTTTGAGTTTGCTCCGCACATTTCTTTCTTTCAAGTTTTCATAGGCACAAACTCTTGTTTCTCTCTTATGCTGAATATGCTTATACAAACTTAAGTGACCATGTCAAGAGAAGTCTGCAATGAAAACAAAAAATCCTTCTGCTTTGATCATGAAGCTTTCCTCTCAGTTTTACAGTTCTTCTTTGGAAAGAAAGAACCACTGAGATAATTTCACTTCCCTTGCTTTGTGTTCTCTCTATGTAATTAAAAAGTTTAACCTGTAACGACAAGGGAGCAAAAACATCTGTTTTACCACTTGACCATTGACAGTTCTGACTGATTTGAAATTCAATCTACAAATTAATTTTGCACTTTAACACCTTCAGGTTATTATTATGAAGATCTCTGATGCTAGAAGTACATATTTCAGCAATTTTAATATTTCTTCATGACTGACTAACTGCTAAAACCTAAACTCTACAAATTTAGAGTCATCTGTGAGATTTCACTGGTCACAAGTGTGCTAATGTAATAATTGATAACTTCCCAATTGCTTGCTACCATCTTGCCTGAATTCCAATGGTAATTAAATGAGAAAGAATGTAATTATACCTGAAGCCATTTACTTTAGTTCAAAGGGAGCCCTAAATGACTAGTGGAAGCTATTGCTAAAGAAGCAAATACCACTTCCTACGTCTCACATTCTGTCTGTCTAAGCTCCATTTTCTATCCAATTATGCTTTAATTACGTTTGCTGTCTCCTTTCTCTTTAAGGACATGTCTAAGAGTGAAAACTATACTATTCGTCAGCATGGGCTGCTTTTAAATCTTGACAAAATATTAAAATTCCATCTGTCTTAGGTAGTAAACTTTTGACAGAAGGCACAAAACAATTGGATGTTCAGTTTTGTGCAGGTAAAGGGCAGGCAAGTTGGAGTGAAAGAGTTCAATTTGTACTCAGGCTGCAAAACCTGCAGACCCAGCCTGATGGTTGTAATCCAAACAATAATATTTATGTCTTTTTACTATTGCTTACAGAAAACTGCCACTTCTCCAGCTAACCATTTACATCTTGTTGCCAAGAAACTCCCACTGGAAAACTTTGCTCCCATTGTGTGTAACAGCACACACA
Organism: Margarornis squamiger; assembly: GCA_035222235.1. Taxonomy (NCBI): domain Eukaryota; kingdom Metazoa; phylum Chordata; class Aves; order Passeriformes; family Furnariidae; genus Margarornis; species Margarornis squamiger. Next base: position 10,549,538 of record JAWWTY010000077.1, on the reverse strand, counting down.
CATCATCAGGGATGTGATGTAATCAAAAAGGATGCATGAATGAGGACAGAAAACTAAAATGTATGAGTTGCTAACAGAGTAGTGATTCCCTCCATTTGTAGCTAGCAAATCTGCATCACTTAGTTTCTGTCCCCATACCCAAGAGCTTATTTCTCTCTGTACTGAAGGTCCTACCCCTTCCAGTTATGACAAATGTTAAATTGATTGTATGTGCAGCTGCTTTCTAATGGAAGGGTAAATGGTAATTTATCTTTTGTTCACTGGGTTTTCTGTATTCACTGCTGGTTTTGTGAACAAGTGAAAATAAGAACCACCCTAACATCCAGTCCCACTTCAGTAATGGACGTGGTAATCCTAATTTAGTTCCATAACTAGAACTGCAAATGTTCAGTAGAAAGTTGTGACTGTGTGAAATGAGGATAATACTTCCATCTTAAAGTTGGATAATTAGTTAATAAAAGTTGCTAGGGAAAAGAAAAACAGCAGTTTCTCTGGGATATCTGAGGAATACACATCTCAATCTGTATATTAACAAGACCTATTCCTAAGAAAAGGAGAAAATACATCAGTAGTTTTGGGGTTGGTGTTTGTGGGAAGGGGGGTAATCAGGTTTTTCTGATTTGGTTTTTTGTTTGGGATTTTTTAATTAAAACATTACAATTAAATAGAGGAAGTTCTATATGGTGGTGCTTTTGTTTTTGTTTTTAAATCCAGGTGCAGAAACTACAGCAATTAATATTAATCTGAATTTGATTATTTCACTCTTCAGCATTCCATTGGATTATCTTGACTTTGTAATTTGATTGCTACACAGATGCAAGCTGTGCTGATTGCATTAAAATATGCAAAGGAAATGACAAATATTACCAAGCGGTGTTCTGAAAACAGTTCTTCCTTGCTAGCTGTGAAGACTTCCATTTGGGAGAAACAAAAGCAAAGGAAATTAGTGATTATACTCTGATGCCAACCATTGAGTTAAAAATAATCCCTCTACGTGGATAATAAATATTTAGCCTGTAATACTTTTTTTTTTTTTTCCTGGATTAATCTGTGTTATATAACTAATAAAACTTAATAGATATGAGCTATATAATATGCTAAAGTATGATATTAAAAAGGTCTGATTCATAAGGGAAGTTCATGCATTAGGCTACTGCTTCTGCAGTATTTCTGAGGATCATGTACACTAAACTTGACATAAACATTGTTGATGTTCAGTCAGTACTGGGCAATTCCCAGCAGTGAGTTCTGTGGACATCATCTATCACACAGTCCTCTTAGGCTTATCAAGATGTGGAGAAGTGAGTAATGAGCAGGTTCTTCCTATTCCTGCTTCTGTGTTCATGAAAAGATGTTCTTGCTTCTCTACTGACTGCAACGGTCACTGAGTGGATTTCTAATATACATAAACTCTGTGTACGATGGGACACAAAGTGGCCCATGTGTTTTTTGTGCAAGTAATTTCACCTAGAACTATAATGAAAACATTTTCTGTTCCTAAGTGAATACCATAAGGGAAAATTTAAATAAGTGTTTTCCAACTCTGGATATCGAAAAATTTCACTCAAACAAATTTTTATTTTAATATTTATTTTATTAATTTCAAGGTTATATTTTTTCCTCCACTGCTTTTCCCATTCCCTGTACAAGTGCCCCAAAGGAGAGCCAGAAGTAGGGAATACAGTAGAAATATAAAATCTTTCATTCTGTATTTTTTTTTTATTCATTTGAAAATGAAGGGAGAAAAAAACCCCACAAAAATAGTAATAATAAAATTCACCTTGCATTATTCAGACAACTCCTGTCTGTCAGTGAATTTGAAAAAGAGGGTGCAGCCCTAGCTGGAAGTTTGAGTCTGCTAGTTTCTCATTCAAATACTCCCAGTGATTTTAGAATGACTGCTCATGGAACAACGTTTTATTCTCTATTTAAAATCCCAGTTTCAATGGGGAAGTAAGTAAAAAATCCATGAAGATATCCAAAATATGTTCCTAGGTTGAAGATGTTTTATGTTTCAGGGTAAACTGAAGGACAGCCTTTCCTCTGCAGCTGGGGGAGTTGCCTTGTTGGTCCCACTGCAAATAGGGGGACTTTTTATGTTCCCTTTTGTTCCTTTTTATTCTTCCGAGGAAGGGAGAATAAAAAGGAAACTGCTGTTTGGGATTCACCCTTATTGAATGTTACGTGTAAACTGGAGAGTCTGTGAAAGCACTTTGTTCAGAGTGAGGACACCTAAAAATCTGCCAGTGAAACTCACAGCTTTAATGTCCTCTTTTTCAACTGAAGCAATCCCTTAAGAGCATTTTTTAATAACTCAATAAACAGATACATGAATAGACTTTCTCACTGCTTCTACAAGTTTCTCTGCTGTCTAATATTGTATTAAACCATGGTTGTAGGATTTCAGTTACTTATGCAAAAATCACATCTGCAATTGATAGAAATATTTATCAGTGTATTCACTAAAATGAAAAAGCATTGAAGCAAGTAATAACATTTAAAACAAACAGGAAAGCACAAATGAAAATGAAGCATCTGAATAATTACACAATATGTAGTGCAGAATAAATGGTATCAAAATTCTACTTCTGTTTCAAATCAATAACACTGAAATGTGACAGGAACTTGATGGTGGCGTGTAACTAAAAATTTAATCCAGTCAAAATAACTTTGTAACACACTCATAGACAATAGAATATTTACAATTTTTTCTTAATGAAAAGCAATTGGTTTCCATAAATAATTAGCTTATTTTATAGCCACAATCACAGAACATATGGAACTAGACAAGAGTCTTCTTCTCAAACATTTTAATTTACAGAGTAAAGAGAAATAATGTATTGTAGTATTTTGCAATCACTTCTCAGTCAGGTTTCATTTTGTGTGTGTATGTGGTGATACAATCCTAAAGGATATTTGATAAAAGCACAGGAAAAAAATAAATAATGTAGAATAAAGTAGAGCTGGAATGGCCAGTGCCAATAACATAATGATAAAATAGGAAAAATAACTACTCAGTCCTAATTGAAAGTTCTTCTGTCATTAAGATGCTATACTAAAAATGAATGTTGGTGTTCCATCCCCTGAAAATACCTGAGAGAAACTAAAGGAGACAATTTCCCTAAAGTCATCATAAACACCAAGAGGGAAAACTTTCCATTAGTTTACTACAAATCCTGACTACTTTACTCTCTTGTTTTGTCCTTTTTTCTTTTTTTCCTTTCTCTTTTTGTTATTTAAGTTTTACCTTTTTCAGGAAGATATGGAAATAGTAAAAGAAGAGAGAAACTTTTCAGAGGCAAAGAATCTTTATCTCTGAGAAAGCAGTGGTGAAACATTAAAAGTAGAACTAATTTAGGTTAGATACAGAGATGCAGAATTTCATTTATATAAGCTTCTCTAGATAATTTAAGAAAGGAAGATTCACGTAAGCACAAGGATAAGTAGGTCTTAAAGACAGCATTTGTCCAGTCATAGCTGAACTGCAGGCACTGCAACTTGCTGCTACAGTACCATATGACCCTGTAGAATAAATAAATTTATATTTTTTTTTTTTCTCTTTCTAAACCAGTTTAAAACCCATGATTGGAATCTAGATAATGAGCAAACAGGAATGCATATTTCAGAAGTAGCTCTGCAGCAAATATTTCTCTGGGAGAAAACAATAGTAGCTTGCTTGTGTTGAAGGCTAGGAATTTATAGAATGTATACATAGGAAAAACAAAGGCAGGGATCCCTTCCACAAGAGAAAAGGGTTTTTGATTATTTATGGCTAGCTTGTCCTTTTGATTTTATCTTTAATTCTCTTTGAAGGCCCTACCCTGCATTTATTGTTACTTATGTTGTCCCCATCAAGCTGAACCCCACTCTGCTGAAAAAAAAAAAAAACCACAAAAACAAACCAGCAACAACAACAAAAAAAAAAAAAAAAGAAAAAACACAAACAAAAAAAGAAATCCTTCAAAGTATTGTATTTTAACTTCAAATCTCACTCCAAGTCTCACAGTTTAATTTTTTCTTCTTCAGGAGAAACTGTCAAAGCACATGACTGGTAGAATGTGGGATGGGATTTCAGAGTCCATATAGCCACACAGGTGCTCAGAAAAGTGAACTAAAGGATTTTATCCAGGAAAATGATATACCAAAGACTGTTTTTTTCATACTGGCACTGCAAGCAATATTGACAGGCTAGTGTAGCCTAACTCTGCTTCTACTGCATATCCCCTGAAGCGTGGCAGTTATCCACAAGCATATATTTATTCCTTTATAACATGAACTAACACAAATAGCTACAGTTAATTTCTCTGCAGATGATATCAAATTACTTCATTCTTACTGTGGGCTCAGAATGTTAATTTGGAAATTTACTTTGGACCAGTTAGTGCAAGATAAGTTATTGGGCATCAAAACTTAATCATATCACTTTTTCCTGAAGGCAACAGTTTTAGAATGAATCTTCAAGCGTGTGCCAGGTGACTCAGCTTGAGCCTCTGTACTAATAAACTGCTGGTTTTTGCTGTGGTGTAACCAAAGCACAAGAAGTTCAAGGAGTTCCCTAAAAGTAAAGATCTTTTAAAATGCATGATGGTTGAGCATGCCTCCTCTTCAAAAGAACCAAATACGGCAACAGGGTGGCAATATGTTGATTAGTTATACATTTCTATTTTACTGTAATGATTTATGAAGGGCATTTACTTAACAAGCTCCTTTTGAAGCTTTTGTACATGATTGCAAATGACATGTGTGACGTCCAGCAGTCCTTTTTTTTTTGCATAATGGTCACAGATTATACTTAGAAAGTGCAACATGGAGGTAAAGTGACAGCTCCAGTCACTTAATGAGAAGTTTATTAGGAAACTAGGACTGATTATCAGTTGCAAATTAACCATAATGTGAGTAATCAGCAGAGATGTCACACTGGTGCAAGAAAAACGACAAACAGAAGGATGTTCGTCCCTATGCTAATCAAAAAGTACCTACCGCTCATTACAAAATGCCTTTTGCAAGAACCTGGGGACACAGAGTTTGGGAAATGCCTTTTTGGAAATTGTATTTGGCAATATCACTATACATATCTTTAGACTGTATTTAATATGCCAAAGGAATGTTCGGGTTTTTTTAAAGATTCAACATTCTGTATGTTAAAACTAAAACCGCAATATATAAATGCTTGATTATATTTTTGGACCACTATGTTTTTGAAGCAGCAAGGAAGAAAATTGCATTGGTTTAAATGCATTATTTTGCAAGTTCCATAAAAACAATTGTAAAATATATGCAAAATTCAAGCCACAGTCTCATCATTTGTTCTAAAAGGATCATATTATTAAGTATTAAGTAGTATGACTAGCTTTTACAAACTGCAATCTGGGGTTCAAGCCTCAAACCTGCAAGAAAAAATCTATTCTGTGATATAAAGAGCTTACAATTTTATATCATTCAAAATATAACAACAGATAAGCACATGAATGTTGTTATAACAACATAGATATTGTTGTCTAGGTGAAACTGTGACAGCAGCAGCAATTTTGGCATAGTCATCTTGTTTTCACTGGCCCTCAAGTGCACTTTGTTCTACCATAGGAAATTTCAGTCTTTTAACTCTTTTAACTCCATCTCCTTCTGTATAATACTCTGATTCTCTTTTTCTCTGGCAGTGCTCACATCATTTAAAAACGCCTTTGATACTTTTTTATATTTTTGCCACGTTCATTACTGCAAAAAGGAATTCAAACTTTCCTCTCCTAGAGAGACTTCTGCTATTTAATACAGTCCTTTGACAACATCTTTCCCAGGTTTTACTCACGATAACAGCGTTCTGCTGAACAAAACTGCTTAACTTACAAAGTTTCCTGTGGCTTGGACCCACTAAATGTTTTAGTGTTTTGTTTGTGGTTTTTGTTTGGTGGGGTTTTTGTTGGCTTAGGGAGGGGAAGACACGTTTTTGGGGTTTTTTTTAAGTTTGCCTCTTTTGGATCCCTTTTATTTAGTCACTAGTATATTTAACATAACAGAATAGTATGACACAACTTACCTTTGGTAAAATTCTTGTAATTTTATCCCATTTTCTGTCTATAGTCATGTCTTTATCAGTCTTTCCCTCAGTGTTCATTCTAAAGACAAAATCAGCAACTAAATCCTGGATTTTGTGGTAGAAATTTTTCAGTTAGATTTTTTCTGTTTGTATCTTGTGTCATTAAGAAATATTTTTCTTTTTTTGTATTTCCAAGTTTAATAGGGAATAATTGACTATGTCTTCAGTATCCTTATACCAGTCTCTTTATATTAACCATCCAATATCAAGTAGCAAATTTCCTGAGTGTTCTTGTAAGCTTCATATCACTAAATCACCTCAATATTTTTTTTCAGAGAGCTGAGCTCTGTAGTCATATTTCTGCATTGGCCTATTTCAAATATCAGAAGTATCTCAAGACCTGCCTAGGATTTCCATTGCTATCTTTGTTATGAGAAGGTAAGACTCAGTGTTCTTCAGCAAGGAGCCAGAAGAATTTCTTTAAATTCAACAGGAATTTGGATTTTATTTCTTTTTCCTTTGACTGAAATTAAATTGCTATGAGGCTCCTAAACCTTTCTCCTTATAACTCTTTCTTGGGGCATTGGGGAAGGGGCTCTATATTTCTTTTAAAACCTTATTTTCACTTTTTGATTAAAAAAATAAGATTAAATTTTCTTCAGCTTTGTCAGGTTATAGATGTTCAGAGAAAGCAAGGTTCTGATTGTTTCTGAGAATATTAAAAAAAAAAAAAAAAAGACATGATGATTCCCCGTGATCTACATACACTTAGATAACTTACATTTGCATATAAGCAGAGGAAGAAATCTACTAGAAAATGAACTTTCCTTCTGAAATGACAGCTGCTTGTTTCACAAAGAAATGTCAAAATAATGTTTTTCCCCCAATTGAGGCCAGATGTTTCTGTAAGACACAAAATAGATTTTTAATCTATAAAACAATTTTTCCCATGAATATTTCATCCCATTCTAGCCCCAAATCTGCTCATTTTAATCAGTGTTCATCTTTATCGTGCTTTAGTAACATTCAACAGGCCTAATATGTGACTTGTATGTGGGACAGCTCATTCTTAAAAATATATATGTGAGAGTTTCAGTGAGTGGAGAGCTGACAGGCAGAAAAACATACAGTCAGCCCTAGGCACTGAAACCAGCCAGATACAGGAAATATTTACTGTTTCTAGTTTTATTATCTCTTAATAAAGTAACTGCATTTCAATTCTTACAAGGTTTTCATTTCATGAATCTCTTTTGCACCAGGAATTAACATGTCTTCTCAGCTACTTTGCCACTTCTGTGTCAGTGACTCACAGACACCTTCAGTGAAACAACAAGGATCCAGAGGTCTCGAGAAAGCAACAAACCAGAAGATGAAAGCTGGGTCACATAACCCACAGGGAGCTTGCAGTCTGTGGGCAAAGCTGCAAACAGTAGGGAAACCAAAAGGGCCAAAGGAGCAAGGAGACAACAACGCTGGGAAATATGGCAGAAGTCACAGCTCAACCTGTCCAAAGCATTGAGCAATTGTAGTATCTGTCCCAATGAGAAAAATTTAGGGATTTGCAAATTGTAATATGAAATTTATGGTGATAAAATGGCCTAACAACATGTAGAGATTTTTGCACCAAAAGATAAGGAGGAACTAGAACATGGGTTTCCTTTAAAAGCCTTTTGAAGGATATTATTTTCACTGTCCATAAACAAGCCTGTGCTACAAGCTTTTGTATGCCGGAGAGAAACCTTGAATTCTCATTCTGTCTGCTACTCATCCTATCACAGATTAGCCCAAGCTACAATAAGGGGATCCTTTGTGCTCTCCCTCATCCTATGAACATTTTCACAAGTCACAGTGAATGCGAGCTTTATGAGCAAAGTAAACACAACGACACTAATGTTGGAAGTCAAAGTTTCCTCCAAGTCACACAAGGATAAACATAGTTGCAGTTTAAATAGTAGTTCCATGAAGGCAAGAAATAGCCTATGACACAGGTGCTGATGTTACACCAGGAAGAACTACTAATGCTTTTTGCAAACCCCTTTGAAGCCTTCCCAGTGTTTTTGCAAACTGACATAATGTGGACAGCATGCCACAGGAAAACAGAATTGTCCTATTCAGTGATCTTAATGAGATGTCAAAGGGTTAATAAGAAAATTAATTTATCTTTTTAAGCACAAGAAGTAATTAGAGTCTAAGGGAAATCTGTATCATAATTGAAAATGAGTAATGAGCAAGTGGGATGTGAAGGAAAAATGAGTTTGGTAATTAAGACAGGAAGTTCAGTATAACAAGAAGGAATAATGTATTTGTCACCTATGGCACAATTATATCGTGCTGTTATTAAGTGGGAAAGCTTAAGCTGAAGCAGAACAATGGAGCTGGTGAAAGAGGAGGTATTAGATAGTGACACTGCATCCTCAGCTGGGTAAAGAAACTACTTTGGGGACCGATAGTAGGTAGGCTCGTGATAGCATCAGTGCTTTCAAATTATTGAAACTGAAATGCATTAAAAGGGATTAAAAAGTAATTGTATTAGAATTTATACTAAAGGTCTTGAAGTTATTAGTTCTTTGAACTTTAAGAAAAGGTTCCTGAATTACTCACCAGGAACACCTGGGCTACTATTTTAATAGGATGGGCCAAAATTCCTTTTGATATCTTTCCCTCAAAGTCAATAGTGTGCCCCAATAATGAATCTGGTTTATTACTTTCCATGTTTCTTATCTGAACTTTTACTCTGAAAGTTTGAAGCACTGGAAAATTTCATATCTCTGAGGCATCTATGAGGTTATAGCCATTTAGAAGGTACAGAAAAGCTTATGTGTCCTGTTCTGCATTTTCCAAGGCAGTTGATGTTAATGGTGCCTAGGTGCAATAAAGACATGAAAGAAGTTTGTAGGATTGAATTCTAAAGACAGCTCTTGTATTCCCAACAGCCAATATAATTTGTTGTGTTGCTTAGGAAAATACACTAAAGAATTATATAACAAACCTAGAATTAGCTCTGCGAGCACTCTTTTTGCTTCATAGTGTCCAATGCATAATTTCCTTCTGCCTTCTCTTCTAAGGAAGTTTTCTTTTATGCAAAAACATACATAAAAGCAAAGATGCTGTTGTCAGCCTTTGGTTTTCTTACAATAAGAGAATTGTCCTTTTAGAGAACAGAGGATGGTAGGTAGCACTGAAGATGAACACTGTGATAGTCTTTGCATATGTTCGAGTCCCGTCTCCAGGCTTTCCAGCCTTCTGAGATAGAGACAATTAAAAATTTAATTTAAAATCTAACACAAGAGTTATATTTTAATTACTGGGTAACTTATTACCACCATTTGACATCCTCTAACTATTATTTCCAAGAATAAAATTCATCCACACTTTAAAAAAAAAAAAAAAAGTAATTATTAAGGCAGAGACCTAAGAAGGTATGGACATTTATGTTGACTCAAGAGGTACTGGAAGAGAATCGTGCCCTTTACTGAATGAAAGGAAACCAGCTTTACTTTTCCAGCCTTCTATTTCCCTTTGCTGAACTGGAAAAACTATTGAGATGATGACATCTTTCCTTATCATAGGTTGAGCAATGGAGGATTGACTTTTAGTGAATACAAATCTACAATGAATAAGCATTATTTGAACACATATATTGTTAAGCACATCAGTGTCCTCTCAGAAAAAGTTCAGATAAGCAAGATTGTTTTAGATAAATACACTCATAAAAGGAATCCAAACAATGAAACTCATCTTCAAGAAAGCCCATAAAATTAGAGGCTGTTTTATCAAAACCATGAGTCAAAATAAATTAAGTAAAGTTAACAAAAATGAAGTAACAGTACATGGGAGCTACCAATCAAATTATTTTCCTAATCCTCACTAGTGTATCATTTTAATTAAAAAAATACAAAGTTTATGAAGTGTTCAAAAATATTATGACAGTTATGTACCTTCTGCATTAAAAAAGTAAGATTAAAAGCAATCCGAAAAAATAAAGAATACAAGCTAAGTTGCTTTTCTCCATAGTATGTAGAAGAGCTGAAGAATCAACCACTCAGAAACTGGGGAAAATACTCTTGTCCTATCCTACCCCATCCTATGCTCTCCTGTCTTGTCTTGTCCTCTCATGTCTTATTCTCCCTCATCCTGCATGTTCATCTCCACAGCCTCAAGCATCATGAGAGCTATGCTCTCTTAACATTTTCACTCAACTTACAATCTTAGCATTTACAGATCTTGTGATCATGATCTTCTGTGATCAAGGAGCATGTATTATACATATAATTTACATATTCTATAACCACACTTTCCAAAGGCTTTGGAAAAAAAGTTGAAACAAAAATTGAAGTTCTCCAGCAGGGCTCATAATCCAGATTGATTGATCTATAGAGACAGAGAATTTTATTTAGCCAACAAATTAAACTACAATTGAAGTTGATCACTTTAGAGCAACTCCTCTGTGAAATGTACCAGTGCCTCTTCTGAAAGCTGCACATGATCTGGATGTACATCTTGTGCCCTATGCATCTCTGCTCAAGGAACACATGTAGCTGAACTGCCTCCAAGATTATTTATGACATGTATTTTGGCCAGGAAACTCAAACATAATCTTTCCTGAGAGCTGAAGTGTGACTTAGCTTTCCTGACTCTTCTCTGCACTTATTCTGAGAGAGTGAAGGGAGTCCCTCAAGAAAGAGGTGTATTTTCCTCATTTTAAACATAAACAGGAATGAGAAAATAAGAGATGGACTGCAGCTGCTGTGTTTGGGAGTTAGATGGGGCACCTAAATTAAACACCTCCTGTTTTTAAAGAAAACAACAGCAGCATTGCCATTCACATTGACACTCACTGAGCATGATCACAGTCACTGCACTAATGAAGAACTCATTGTTAAATGAGGGAGAAAGGCTTCACGAGGATGTCGTATTTGGCAAAGATTTTGCTGAGAATAAAAGCTTGTTTTCTTCAAAGCCCGATTCCATGGTGTTTCTTTGTTGGAAACAGGCAAAGAATTTCCTATTCATTTTTCAATCAGCCATCTGACCCTGAAATCAAGCACTGGCATCACTCAATTTTGTCTCTTGAATTATCCACCCAACAGAGAGTTCTGTTGTACTCTGTTGACTGTAATGAAGATGATTTTGAGCTGGCAAAAGTAAAATTGTTGAACTGATACGACACTGAACATGTTAGCATATGTTACTGCCCCTTGTATTGTCACAGAGTAACCCAAGCATTGGTGCTTGGTCTTCATTATCCACTTTCCTGGCCTTAGATCTGAAGTACACTCTTGCCAAAGGCAATCCAGTCACACAGATCCCTGTGGCATTTACAATATCCTACATCATGCTCAATTGAATTATATTGATGGGAAAAAAACAGATTAGATGTGAAATAGGACCTGAGATGGTCCCTGAAGGAAAAAAAAAGAAAACAAAAGTCAAAGCTGAACACATCCTTGAGCACAGAAGGTAAAATCTCCCATATTCATGGTAATCTAAAGTCCAAAAGAATCCCAAATACTGGTTTATTTGGCCCCATGAAAGAAAAGGAAAAGCATGTGTGATTAATACCTCTAGTATTGTCAGAGTGAAATTCATGGTTTGCTGACTACCTAAATCACCTGGCACACTGCTAACCCTGATCTTAGCTTCGTCTAGGCAAGCACTTGTCATTACAGGGACAATTAATCTACTATTCTAATTTCAAATGAGACAATGACAGAAGAAAAAATGAGATGCATCATTTAAGGGCCTTCACATTCTAAACCAAGCAAATGTCATGATTCACAATAATATCAACAGAAAAACTCTTAGCAGGCAAGCATTCTTATTAAATACATTGCCGAATAAAGGGTCTGTCTTAAATGTGACATACAGATTAGACCAATTCTACTAACCTGTAAAGTATCAAACAACCTACTCATTGCTTCAATCATTAAAATGGAGAAAATGATGTTCAGATAGAATATATAGTCATTTCTAGGCACAAACACTGTCTTATTTATTGAAAATATTTACTGAAAGTAAAGCATGAAGTAGGTAACTCCAGTCTTACTGGGGATATCTTTATTCTTAATTTGCTACTGATTTAGATGAGCTGAAGGTGCATTATATATCAGAAAGAAAAATTGCTCATAGTTTTTTCCAGTTTTATAGATTTTTTTTTTTTACACTATCAGGAACCAATAAGGTTCAAACACAGTCATGGCTTAGTAAAGATGAGAAAATCTGGACTTTCATATCTGCTCCTAAAGACACTCAGCCAGGGTAAGGAAACAATTTATGTTACATCAGGATTTTTTATTGACTAAACCAAAAAGCAGATAGTAAAACAGTTGTTTTGTGCTACAAGTACCACAATTTTTTAATGGATGGTAATGTGTGATATAATTCAATATTACCCCTAATAAAGGAAATCAAAGGATGTACTTTCAGTAAAAGAAAGAAAATTCTAGTCTTTCTTCAGTAATAAATTTACAAGTGATTTTTACAGGTAACAGCAAATTACACATACAAAGCAATTTAGAAAGAAAACACTGTGATATCTCGGTGTGGTACCATGATCCAGCTCCTTCTTGGGACCTCTGTGAATGGCAACACAGCAATGGCCCTGAGAAGCGACCTGAGATCCACCTCAGGACCCTCTCTGTCTCCTCCGGTTTTAGATCTTTTCCCTCTTGCTCCCCAGTTCATTCACAGATCTCTCAGAACAGTGACAGAGACTATTTCTACAAATTTACACAGAAAGGTGATTATGTTTCCCTAGTATGATACCTGCAAATTTAGAAAATAAATTTAAGAAGAATATTTTCAATAAAACAACTTTGTTTTTTGCATTACCTTAAAGTCCACATGGAAATGAAGAAAACTAATTGAAATTTTTAAATGCATTAAATGCATTTTTAAATGCATTTTTAAAATTGCGTCAAGGCAAAAGGTGAGGAGATGGTTGCTTTTATTTGGACAGAGATGAGCAGGATGAGACCTTATCCATGCAAGGCTTTAAGAGCAGAGCTTTTTGTTCTGCCTAGAGAAAATTCTAAATATCGTGAAACAACTTCATTCTGACCTTTAAAAACTGCTTTAACAGACCACAAAACCTCTGTTGTAGAGAGAAGCCAGACTTTACCAAGAACCTCCCTAACATGGAAGTTATAACACCTGAGTCCTTATTAAAAGACAAACCTCCACTACTAAGGCGACAGTTTCAGTCATACTCTGGGATGAGTTATGGCTCTGGAGTTTGCTAATGGTGATGCAGGCAGGGTGTTTGTGTGCGAGAGAAAGGCAGGCAATCAGTACATGGTGTTTTCATATATTAATTACAAAAACACAGAAAACTACAAGCTGGAAAGAATATAGGTATGTCAGAGAATTTAAAAGGCGGCTGGAAGAGTGCTGTAGTTTTGCCCTTAAACCAAATAAATTGCAGTGGAAATTCAATGGGACTTCTGCCCCTTGCCCTCTTTGCTCTTTCAAATTTTCTTTCCTAGGAAAAAAAGGTTGCTGCCCAAGATATCCTTATGAATAATAATTATAAAAACAAATATAGATTTAATTTCATATCTTAAAAGATGCCTAGCTAAAGCAAATCTTCCTTTTCAAGTAGATTAACACATTGATTTCATACTCTGCCTTAAAAGAAAGATAAACTAATCCTTCTGTAGGGCATTATATTTAGCAAATCCTCATTTGATCTTTATTTTGTTTTCTGAACAAAATGAGTTATGCGTGTGTAAATTACTCTCAGTTTTAGCTGTGGTTTATCTAAAAATATGGAAGTTTCTGCAACTGGTTCTTATTTAGTAAATGATCAGTTTTAATACCTTAGTAGTAGTTGATGGCATTTGAAAAGCTGAACTCTGATGAGCGATGTACAAATGAGAATGAAGAAGCTCTCAGGGACAGAAAGGCCTCATCACACTGGCAGGTTTGTTGTTGCTACCCTGTCTGAATCATAGGATTAATAAAATTATTTTTAACAGTACTAACAAGTAGTTAAGATATAACATTATCATGAAATATTGAAAAATACATTATTATTTTTATACTAAAACATAAACAAATTAACAAAAAGTTGGCAAAACATTTTTAAAGGAGCTGGACCTATATCAGCAACGTTTCACCATAATGTTACAAGGTTACACAGGGCTGAATTATTGGCATCAACAGGGGTCAAGATGACTGCAGTGATCCACCTGTATGAAGCTGCTAGGTCAAAATCTGAAATGCTGCCACTTTGCCTATATTTGTGTGTGTGTGTGTTTAAGCATATATATATATATACACATGTATGCATGTATGTATATATGCATAAATGTGTACACATATGTGTGTGCGTGTGTATACATAGACACAGATATATACAAATATGTGTATATATATAAGCATGTAAATATCCATGTTTGTGGATATATATAGGCACATATTATGTAGAAAATATATATTATATGTATATATGCATGTATTTCCTAATGAAAATCCTTTTGCTTAATTACAGAGCAGAAAATGATACTGCTTCACTTGGAGTTTACTTAGTAATAAAATAATATATTACATGCATTTGCTTTTATGTTATTCCAGGCTTTCTTCACTACCACCTCTACTTTCTCTTCCTCAGAGGAAAAAAATGAGTATGAGGAAACCACAAATAACAAATGCAAACCCCCTTATTTTCTTCTAGAAAATGGGCAAAAGTGACTGTAAAGAAAAGAATAATGTATATACTTAGATATATAACAGTACTTATTCTCGCAATGTGGTGATCTTAAATTTATTATTTCTGTGAGAAAATATGACAGCAAGAAGGCAGATAGAAATAGATAATGGACTATTTTCAAAGAGGATCCTTTTATTTCTCACACAGCAGTAGGTGTGATAAATGGTTTAATGTTAGTGCTTACTACTTTCTTCTGTTTTGGTGTTTTTTTTTTTTTTTGGTTGGTTGGGGTTTTTTTTGGGTTTTTTTGTGTTTTTTTTTTTACCTTGCAGCATATCTTAAATTGGAGACTAACAACCCTCCCAGGATAAGATACCTTGACACAGCTTCTTTCCATCTCCAGGGACTGCAGGTATTAAACACCCATCACCAACATGAAATGGGGAAGACTAAATATTTCGCTCCTTGATTAGAGTTGTAATTTTATTTTTAGATCATTAAAGAGAATATACAGTTATAATTATATTTTTCTCACAAATATCTGGGGTTTTTTTTAACTCTCATTACAGGAATCTTTCCTTGCTTGCTCTGAAGCTGTTCCACTAAACCTCAGAAGATGGGAATAGGCAAAGAGCCCTTATAGGTCTTGACTGAAGATCAGCAGCCCAAGTGTTGTAGTGACCTATTTTTTACTTCAGAGATGCCAAGTGAACAACTCTTATCCTGAATTTTCAATTGAAATTAGTAATTAACATGTCATCCTAGGGTTATCCTACTTTTTGGAGAATTTTTAAGCATCAGCAGAACCACTTTGCAGTGAACAGAAGGAAGGCATCTACTTGAAAGGCGTGATTATGGTTCACTCACTGTTCAAAGTCTGAGCTGTCCCTGATGATTCAGATAGATAGGGAAGGATGTTCTGCTGAGAGTAAAACTTGGATTCAGTGCAGAACTCAAATGCTATGTATCTGCAGGCAAATGTATTTGCATTTTTTCTTCTGTTCCTTGTCTGTTAGATATGAGCAGGTTTTGCTTGCTTTGTAGCATTTTTGCAAAGAGCAAATTTGTGACTGATGTTCATGATGTCATATTCTGATGCTGCATTTTTAAGGTAATGAATACATAGAGCCAAAGTATGTAGGAGACTTTTTTCCCTAGGATTAAATTTTAATAAACAAATTCTATTAGAAAATTAAACAGGTGAAAATTGCCATGTAAACAACCATGGGACACGCAAAGAAAAAGGAAATGGTTATATTGTGTTTGTCTGGGAACTGTTGAGTGGTTCATTGAAATTTTACACAGAGGGAAGAGAATCAGGAAACACTGCAGTAAATCTGAAGCCATACATTCTTAGACTTCAGGCTGATTTCATAGAAATAAATGATTCATTAGAAATCTATTTGCACAGCTCTATGATACTGCTTTATGTTACATGTTGGACAGTTTTGGACTAGTAGGTTGCACCACAGTAAATAAAAAAAAAAATTAAACACAGCCCTTCTTAAACACAATGTATTCTTTTTTTCTATCTTTCCTAATTAACAGAACTTCCTATAAATCTCAGGAACTTTTAGTTGAATGATAGATCACTTTCAATTGAAAAAGGTTGTTTTCCTGTAGTTGAGACTATTTTTGCAAAATGAACTGTGTTCACAGTCTTGAAAAATGAAGAGCTGTACTGCAAGAAAGAGTTAACAAAGACATTCACTTACTAATCACTCAGTAATTATAGAGCTTTTTTTAAAAAAAAAAAGCAAACAAACAAACAAATGAAAAAAAAACCCACATCCTTGGAAATGTCTGAGTCAAGTCATTTCCCCCAGAGGCTGAGAGCAATGCTCTTCCTTCTGTAGCTTGCTCACTGCCTTGGAAATCTCTAATTTTGCACTGCACCATATTGAACACAGGTGACTGCTGGCTTCTAAGTCAGGACCAGCACATGATATGATATGGCATCTGTTATTTTTGATCTTGGAAAAAAAGATGAGTGTTTTTTTTTTCATAACACAAACACTTGCCTGAAGTCCTACAGGGAGATAGTCAGTGTAAATTTCTAGTTTATACTCTTTTAGGTAAATGTGATATTTTGAGTGGATATAAAGAAATTATTCCCACAAACATAGTCTTCTACTAGAAATTGTGTTGCTATATACCTGCTTTCAAGTCATTTCCTCTTCAGGAAAGTGCTAATGGATTTATTTCTTATGACAAAATTTACTGCACTTATTCTCTAAAGAGATTTAAAGAAATTCTCCCTGAACAGGTACAAGAAGTTTTGCAAAGAATCACAGAATGGTTTGGGTTGGAGGGGACCTTAAAGATCGTGAAGTTCCAACCACTTCCATTAGACCAGGTTACTCAAAGACCCACCCAGCCTGGCAGTAAACATTTCCAGAGATGGAGTGTTCACAATTTTTCTGAGCAACTTGTGCCAGTGTCTCACCATCTGCCATGTAGCTGTAGATTATGGTGAGTGCTTGAATGAAAACTGGCCTGTATGAATAGCTTTTGAAAGATTTAAGGGAAACACACAGATGGAAATAAATTAAAACCAATCATATCCCTTATAAAAGAAGTCATTCCTCTTTAATTTCAACCACAAAGTTTTCATGAAAGACAAACACACTTTATCTTTTGAGGCAGGAACCTTGGTAAGGAAAGGTTCTGTAACTTTGATGCTCTGGGGCATCTATACTAGCAAATTAAAAACTTTAAGGGGTCCAGTGGTGCAACCATTCCTAAAGTTCTGCACACACAAGTGGAAGGGTGATTCTATCAATGCTTTATACATCAGTAGCCACAATCATGTAAGTCAGACCTGTTCTATGCTGCAGTTCATCTTCTTAAGTGCATAAAGTCTTTCAACCTATCTTTTTAATGTGAAAAGCTCCGGTAGTTTCGACATATGCCAAAACTTTAAAAAATATGTTTCACAAATTATAGTGATAGTAGTGAGATTTTTCTATTATATTATTACCAAGAATAAGAATTTTTGTAAGATTATTTTCTTTGCTTCTTTTTCTTTTTGGCATCTTTACAAAGCCATTTGAGAACAGAACATTCAATGAAACAGCAAGAAACTTTAGTTCCTGAGAAGCATTTTTTTGACCATTTTTTAATCAGCAAATAGCAACAAAGATGTTTGTGACTGTCTTTTCTACTGGGAGTATCAGCTTCTGTGTTTACACATGCACCCAGAAACTGCAGCTTGGTGATCCGTGCTGCTCAGAAACAGCCACATTCTGTTGTTTTTATTGATAGCACTTGAATACTTTTTCACTTCCATATGGACAAAACACATCACAGATTGCCAGATCCTGCTGTGTGCACTAGGTTGTAGACCTAGCTCTGCTATTGTTTTCCTCATGTCTAAAGTAATTCAAGCACATTCTCCACATGAATCACACTGTCCGTGTTGCTTCACTGATTTGGAGTGTGACACAGTATATATATCAAATGCAATTTAGGTGGTGTGTGTTGAGATGTCATTGGCACAGGAGCTAGGAACAATAGAATTGCCATAACCGGACAGAGCCAATGGTCCATCTAGTCCAGCATCCTGCCTGAGGCAATGGTTGCACGCTTCAGAGGAAAGCACGAAGGCCTTGGCATGCACACAGAATTTAACCATGGAAGGAAATTGCTTTTTGATTCTGTCTGTTGCTCAACTAATGCTACAAAGCATGAGCATTACTTGTCCCTGTAATTGTTATCCTAGTCAGTGGAACTGTGCATGATAGTCTAATTTATAAATGTCTGATCCTTTTTCGAAATATGTCACGCAATGTTGTGAGGGTTACTGTGAACATATATGCAGTGCTGCTGAA
The DNA here is from genome assembly GCA_035222235.1 of Margarornis squamiger. Taxonomy (NCBI): domain Eukaryota; kingdom Metazoa; phylum Chordata; class Aves; order Passeriformes; family Furnariidae; genus Margarornis; species Margarornis squamiger. The sequence goes on along the minus strand of JAWWTY010000077.1, from coordinate 10,531,024 downwards.
ATGAAGATTAATTTTTTCTTTCCATTTATTTATTTTTTCAAATTATAAAAGATTTATCAGCAGGTGGTGCTGTTGCAGAGATCTGTATTAGTTCTGTGCAAACCAACACATGGGCAATTAATTCTTTTAAGGATGGTCCATTGTCAGGTGTAATCAGTCCCTTTAGTTTAATGAAGGCAATATCAGAAGAGTTGACTCCCCTTTTAAAAGATGGCAAATTTATACATTTTTATATATTAGATTCTGCTGCTGCTCATGTTGAGTGCTCATGAGCTAGCAAGTGATACTAGCAAAAATGCAAAGTAATAGATGCCATGTGGCAATTATTTTGCCATCTTGAAGTGGGGGAATTGAAATTTTGTGTTCAACAAAGTAAATTATTCCAATTTTGCTACTTCATAGCAATGAACAATAGAATTCTAAACATAAAGGTTTATTCATCAATACATGCTTTCTACCCCATTCCTGTTTTGGCAAAATTAAAAATCATTTAATACCACACATCATAGATGCAATTGTCTCTAGGTTGTAGCTATTTTCATCTGCTTGCTCTGTTCCTCTATAAAAGGCTGACTCCCTCATCCTGCTGTGTCCTCTTGCCTCTACATTCAGCACAAGGAAATACCCTTTCCCTCATCCACCATTCACTGAATGATCAAAAATCACCAGTGGATTGATTTGAAATGAATGTCTGAAGGAAAAAAGTCATTCCCTTCTGCTGACGCTACCACATAACTTTGTGGAGGGGTCTGGGGCAGGTTAATACTTTCTGATACTGAAAAGCAGCAGAAACAAACTTCTTAACACTAATTTGTAGGTGTTAAAAAGGGCATTCTTTATTCAGCATGCTGGACATTTGGAGGGCAGCTCCTCTAATCAAACACGCCAAATGATGGATAGACAGGGCTTTTGATTACACGTACTGTTTATATATTCATTAGATATTCTATCTTAATTAACACATATTCATTAGTTTGCTTTACATAGTCACACTCTTTATGGAAATCCTTTTCTGTTCCTTCCAGGTCTTCTTTGTCATCTTGACCTCAGTTCTTGAGCAGGACAGCATTATAGTGTTTCATCACTAAAAACTGTAATGTTTGCTCTTTATCTTATTTGGGCACACAGAGCTTAGTTTACATCCTCTTTGTCTGAGTTATGTCCCTATCTAATTCTCTAGGACTTCTCTAAGATTATATTGCTCCTTATTTGGGCATTCCAGGATACTGTGAGTAAAATTTCTATTTCTCCTATCACTTCTCCAATCTCTTGAGCTGCTGCTGTGAGATCCAGCAGAATCCATGTATGAGAGTACCATGTCCTGGGGCTCACTATTTCATTTCAAGAACACTAAACTGGTGAAATGGGAGAAAAATGCAACTCAAATTTTAAATCCAAAGTATTTACAGTCAATCCTTTTTACGTAAATTTACAGTCATGAAGATACTAAATTATTCTCCTGCATCAAATAGAAAGATTTGAAAGAAAAAACCCAACTTACTAACTAAACCTTATGCCAGCACTTATACAGGCACAGATTAACAAGATGGAGACATGTAAAAATTACTGTAAAAATATCAACCAATCTGCTTTAATTCATTCAAGTCACAACTGTGAAAACAATTATTATCAAATTCCCTACATATTTAGAATTCATAGTTTTCTAGATGATCTAGCATCTGGTAACAACAAAGTATAAATGGATAAAAGAATTAGAGTAATTAAGCTGTGTGAAAAAAACTAAGTTTACAGAATAGACACAATATACATGAATTTCATATCTGCAAGAAGAGAAGCCAGACTGAGATAATTCATTTTTTTCCTGTCACTGTCTGAATCCAACTGAATCTTGGCCAGAGAACATTTAAAGTCTAGCATATCTTCACCAGTCACAGGCTCTCATCAAATGTTGATTTCATGTCCTATTTAACAGATATTTTAGAAGAATAGAACTAGTGGGAGGAGACAAATAATTTGTAGACCTGGTTTGAACAAGTCTGTGCTAGACATGACTTGCTAGATTTAAAGGGTTTTGTTACACAAGATTATGCTGGACAAAACCTGTTAGATTTATTTAAACTGAGCACTTCACAGGAAAAAGGTGTTTTATACCGTAAACACTGCATGCTGATCATCCATAGATCTTTAACTGCATTGCAAGTTCTGTTGCTCAACACATTGAGGGAATCTTTTGCTATAAACAAAGTGAAGTTTGATTTTGACTCCTGACAATGTGGGAAATACAGAAATGCAAACATCCTTTCCTTTCTACTATGCAAAAAGCTTTGGGTTTGTGCTATTTTAAGCAGGCAATCCTCTAATTTATATTTGAAATCTTCAAACATGCCGATTCAAACCTGCACTTCAAATCACATTCATGTAAATCATGGCACATGTATTTGTTCCGCTCACAATCATTTAACTATCTTAATAAAAAGTCTTGCTAATTTTTTGCTAAATTATTCATATCTGTAATAATTTTCATCTTCCTTCTCTTTTCCTTTCAATCCTTCCCACAAACTACATATGGTAAGGAGTGTGTTTCACTTGATCCTTTGAACATAGGTATCTATCCCACGAAAATCATATTCAGGTTAACTTACTGCCATTTTTTAGACACAATAAAAAACTTCATAGGAATGTGAAGTTTGGGAGAAAATTGACTCTTTCTAGTACTTTTTTTCCCAAACACTTTCCCTTCCTCTGTTAAATACCACAGACATTAAATAGTCACTTCAGATGTAGAGTCCTTCCCATCTATTGCTGAATTTTCTAGGGTCTCTATATTGTACTGTGGCTAGATGTGTTATGTATCGGGATATTTGGAAAAGACCATTAGAGAAAATCCATATCATTTTAAACTATGATAGGTGAGGAGCAGTTAAGAACACTGTAGTCCTAATTTTCTTATTAATGTTCATTGCAAGATCTGTGATTTTTTTGGTTCTAATATATATTTGCAGGATTTTACAAGCACAGAATTTTCTATGGACATGTAGGATGTTTTCAAAAAAATAAATCTAGCAGGTTTTTGACTAATTTTATTCTCATGAAGGGTTATCCCTGATCTGAATTATAGTTTAGTTAAACTACAGTCTTCTGATATTTACAGAGATGCAGATAATAGATTGTTATTCCCCAGGGTATCACTCTGATGAAATTGTACGTATATATATTTTTTTTTTATTAGCTTACCCAGTGCAACATTATTTTTATGTCAAAAATCTTCCTACATCTGAAGCTAGGTGACCCCCTGGCTTCAGGCAATTTTGATAGTCCCATGCTTATGATGTAAAAATAATGTAACCTTCATATGTTTATTAAAATTTTGTTACTGACCCTATCCCCTTAAACCATATGGAATATCTGTCTCACAGGCAAGAGCTGGCATTTTTTATTGCTGCTTTGTGGTATCAAATTTAACTTATGACTTAACATCGAGTGTTTAATGTAACATTTATGGAAGGATCAAGCCTTCACATTACTGTTACAGTGACTGGGTTCCACAGAAATCTTCTTTTAACAGCTTTCAGACAGTGAAGTCTGGCTTTTATAGCAATGTTCAAGTAGCTTGAATGGTGGCAACATCAGAGTTTTTGCAAAGATTAGATGAGCTTCATTGCAATCTGTCCTTGTCCACATTGCACTTCCTTCTTAGCAGAAATACTGAAGCTGCCCCTCACCATTGACTTGCTCAACAGGCAAAATACTTTATTACCACAATTAATTTCAATATGTTAACAGTTATTGTCCATCATATATGTTAACAGTTATTGTCCACCTCCTTCATCTCTTTTCTTTCTCGTTCAACATTCAGAAGACAAGTGTTCTGACCACTGTTAGGATCAAAATTGTGTCTCACCAAATCACCTTCCTTATTCTCTGTTCTCCTTCTGTTTGAAATTTACACCTAGTTTTCAAGAAAAAAAGAAAAAAAAAGAAAAAGAAGGTTAGAAATAATATGATTAGTATGTTCCATGCAGTAGTGGCATATGAGACTCAGTTTTCAAACTCTACCCATGATATTGAAGAAATACAGCTCTTCATTGCTTATTCTTTTTTGAACTGAAAATTGCCTGATTTGATACACTTCTGGAATGTGTTGTGTAATCAACATACAGCAAAATTTAGCCATCTTTAGGACTTATTTTAATTTATACTGTCAATTTACTCAATCGTGTTTTTCTCCAGGATAACAGATTTATTTCATAAACAGGGCCCACTGCACCACAACCCCTCCCCACCTTTGACTAGTAAATCTCCAAATTCATACTCACATAAAAGATCCTTTACTCGTTTTAGAAAACAGCTTCATATTCCTATTATATTCAAATAAATGATTTTACCTCTTTTTAGATGAAAGGTTCTGCCATGGCTGTAACAGAAGCAGCTCACTGGTCCTCTTTGGTACTGCTCTTTATTGGATTCACTCACACTTCCACACACAGTCACACAGCTGTTCTCACTCTTAGTTTTGTACATTAATGAAATTGAAAGTTACTTTAATCTTAAAGTTTAAATCAAAATTATTTTTAGTATAAATTGTATGCACAGAATTCTTTCATTCTCCATGACATCTTTTCTTTGAGCATTAGCATAACAAAGCAGAATAAAAGCAGCTGGAAGAGAATGGTTAAGAATCTCCTTGCTGAAGAATTTGAAATGAGGCAGCTGTAGATTCCATAGATGTGAAAGAGACATTTTCTTCTGTAGATATTAAAATTATTTTTGACAAGAAGAGAGATGAGAGGACCAGAGTACCAGTCTTTTCCAAGGTGGAAGCAGGCAGGTTCCATATTTTGTAATTCTGCACTGACATTTTATATTTGCTACCATCTTACTCTTAACTACTGTAAAGCTCATAGGGATGAATTTTGTATTACTAAGGAGCCTACAGCAGAAAAAAAAAATCTCATCTTTGTGTTCTAAGTGCAAACGTCTTCTAGGTTTCTCAGCAGCTATGTTCAGACTTGCAAAGTTTTAAAATGCTAATACAACCCCCTCAGCTGAGCACCCCTAGTGGCAGACTATGATAATTACGGAATCAACAAACAACTTTGATTTGGTTTCAGACCTTGAGGACAATATTTAGAAGACTTTCAGGACAATGTTTTTTCTTCAGGTGTGGGTTGTTTTTTTTTTCTTTTTTATTCATGGGGCATATCTCAGGTAAGTTTTATGAAAACTACATCCACAATCTAAATATGATTTTCCTGTCATTTTGTATTGTATTGAATACATGTTGTAAAATGCCTCTATACTGTACAAGGTCTTAGTTTTATAACCAAGTGACCTTCAGGGGACCAATATACAAACAATGGATTTGTTGCACGACAGGTGTTTAAGATAGCCAGTGAATATTATCCTTGAGCAATGGTTATCTTAGCCGAATGATAAACTGTATATTTTTATTGGTTTATTATGCATATAGAGCTATGATTACACTTTGGTGTATAGCAAGTCCTATAAATATGCTAAAATGAATATGCTATTTAAATGAATAAATGCATTTTTTGCAATTGCAAGCAAACCTATTACTAGAGACAGTTTATAAATACACTGAGGAGTTTGTGAGCTTGGATTTAAGGGGACAGTAATACTGAAGAGCTCAATAGAACATTGTTCTTTCCCAGTTTCAAGTGCCTATTCTTTGCTGCCCATTTTTACTGATCTATTTTCTATAATGAGTCAACCTGAAGGTTAAACCTTACATCTCTAATACCATTAACAAAAAAAAAAATACTTTGTAATACATTTTTTTGTCTCTTGTATGTCTGCATTGAAGCTTGACACATCATTTTAGAGTGCAGGTTTTTCAGGTCATCAATCAAAAGTAAGGTAAGCGAAGCCTCATTAAATGCTTCTGATGAATTTTGTATTTATAAATTCCAGAAATTCAAGAGTATAGCCAAGAGATTGCTGTACATCCAGGCAAGCTTATATCAAACCGTAGTTTTCTAAGCAGTAAGTAGAAAGAAAATAACATAATTTCTTCACCTGGAATAACTGAGTACTTGCAAGGGAAGTGGGAAAGGGTTTTTCTATGTCTCCAGCATAAGCAAGAACCTCTTTGTAAGCAGAATTTCCTGTTCCTCTATAAAATATCTTGTGTGCATGCAGTTAGTTTAAACACCTCAGTATCTTATTTGCGAACAAGTTGGGGGGACAGATGATGATAAGAAAGCAAGTAGGAATATGTCAGGGAGCTGACAGGGAAACAGTGTAGTTTTGATGAACTATGGCATTTCTGGCAGTATAGACTTGTGCCTGATGTCAGCCCTTTGCTTTCTCCCATTCATAAGCACTGCTGGGTGCATAGTGCAGATAAGTTTACTTCTGTGCAGAGGGGAGAATATTAAGTGAATGTGAAGAAAACATGTTCCATGGAAGAAAGATTTCACTCTTTTTCCAATTAACCTACTCAGTAAAAAGGATATAGAAATGGCCAAATGTAACATTTTAAGAATTGAGTTCCAGGCTGTATAAAATGGGATTTCTGCTAGCTTGGACTTACAGGAGCCTCCTCATCCTGGGACTCTGGTTCCCAGACAACATATCCTGCTGCGTTAATGCAAACTGAAATCAGTGGCAGTTTAATTTAATGTGACAGATTGTAACCTATGATGGGTAAGGAATGGACAAACTGCCATTTGAGATGCTTCTGTGAGGGAATGGCCACCTCTGGTCTAAAGTGCAGAATGGACAGGTGAAGGCAATTGCTGTCATTATCCATCGCAGGGAAATCTCAGAAGGGCTTGAACCTTTATAGTGAATTAAAAAAAAAAAAAAACAAAAAAAGTCTTTGGCCTAGGCTACAGTGAACTTTCTTAGAATTTTGTTGAACCTAGCATTGTGTGAGAAAAGGAAAGCACACATCCCACGATGCATCCTGTACTAGTTTATTTCTTTTTTCCTTCACAGACCATTAACTTACGGTTTCAACCATGTGAGATTTCATATCAAGACTCTTTGTAAGAAAATACAAAGGAGATCACAAAGTGTAATATGTTACTTACAGAAAGAAAGTGCAGTTCAATTTACTGCTCCTACAAAGTACAATTTAAAGTTCAAAGCATCTTTTCTAGAGCTTTTAGGACTCTAGTAGAAAGAAAAACCATGTCAGGTGGTTTTAATTTGTGATTAGCTGAGGTCTCTGCTTGTTCGAAAAGAGAAAGACCCAGCATAAGTATGATTTAAATAAGAAGAGGTGACCATGTTTCCCTTTCCAATAAAACTTGTCTGCCTGATCCATAATATATTTTTATCTTTCCTCTGCATAATAGAAAACAGTGTTTCAGAGATTAACAAACTGAATCACTGCAGACAAGGAGTAAATATTTATTTGTACATAACATTTCTATAACACTCCTCATTCACAATGCAAAAATATTTTGTGATATAAACATTACTACTCTGATGCTATGAAATAAAACAAAATACTCATTTGTTCACTATAATGGAAATAAATAATGGAGCTCAGGTCCCCTGATTTCCCATCCAATCTCTACACACTGAAGGCTTCAGCTATTTCTATATGTTATTGATATTTTTTGTTGCATCCTGACATCCATCAGAGGCTTGGGTCCCAGTTTTCTGGCTTCAGTAGAAACACATAAGTTAAAAGTTAAGTCATTTTACATTGAACAGTTTAAAACTCATACTAATGCCAACTTTATACATAGATATAAACTTTATACATGGACAAGGCTAAATATCCATGGTAAGATCAATATTTGATGTGATGATTAAAATATTCAGATAAGATGACTTTTAAAGGTGAAAATAGCTCACTAAAGAGAATTGGGTCACTAACTTGATATTTATGGTCTTGCTAATAGTGAGAAATATCTAGTTCCATTCTTTTAAAGTACTGGAAAACATATGGTATATTTTGTATTTTGTGCAAATTGTCCTTTGTTCTTTCTTCTGATTCAGAATGATTACTTTTTTATTTTCACCCTCTCTTGTACTAACTCTTGATATCCAAACCACAAGAGACATTAACTATTTTTGATAAAGCAAAAATGTAGCAAATTAACATATTCAGAAATGAACCATAATTTAACCAGACTCTGGGGTCAGATTCAGTTTTAATATCACTGGATATGCTGTCCTGAGATTTATGCCAAATTTATCCCCATTCTAAAGAAGCGACAGTCCAAAACATAGGATTTTATAATGTGACACCAATGAAATAAATGGCAAACAAGTTATTTTACTGCACATTAAATAATTAACACCTGGAATAAATAAGCAAAAACACCTACAAATAAACGGAACAAAGAAGCATAAGAATAATAAATGCATCACACAAGTTAATCTAATGTATAAGTTGCATTTTAAATGGAACATAGATTTAAACTTAGGAAGGCATGGAACTTTGGAAACATGTAATGCCCTTCTGAAAAATAAGTGAACAAAAGATGAAATATGGCACCCCTATGCCCAAAGGGGAAGGTTTGCCAAAAGCCAACCACCCTTCCCTCAGTCATTCCAGGCTGTCTGCATTGTGGCTTTTGAAATTTCTTTCACAATTCCTTCTGCTTTCCCCTTTTGGTTTGCTTCCTCACCTGTCTCTTTACGGTATGTCAAAACGTCGAGCTCTAACAGATTCTAAAAGTAAAGTCACTTCTTAGCTCACTCCTAAACCTAAACCTAAACTGTGTTAAAAAGAAACAAGATGGGGGAGACCGGGGGTGGGGGGGAGCTGGGGGAAGTGGGAAGTGAGGAACTGTTGTTTGGACTCTGTTTTTTAAAGGGCTTTAGAGGCCTTTCTTCCTCTAGCAAAGTTAAAACACAAAACATGGAAAAGATTAATGCCTAAAACGTCTCTAAAATAACCCTGTGTTTTGAGATCTTGTTAAAAATGTGGCAAGTCTCATGTTCTGTGAATATTTCTCATAACTGAGCTGGTCTTTATTGACAATATTTGTCCAGACTGGACAAGAGGAGAGCTCTATATTTTAGTTTTCCATGCCAGTTTTGTTATAAAATCACTGTGATCCCATCTCAAAAACTTGCTGTGGATACTGGACTTTCCACCATATGAATAGGTGTTTCTATCCGCTCACAGCTAAGCCCCACAGAGATAAATTTCTAATTATACCAGCATGATACCACTTCTGAGCTAATTACCTCTGCATTAGTTAGGACCAACTGTTTTGGCACAATATAACATCAATGTCCATACAGTGCTTCTGGTTCTTGGACTAACTTGGTATTACTTTCAAGATATTTACCCAAAGTAGACATGTACCAGATGACTTTTAGTAGATCACAAAGCTACTACAGCAAGAATAAAAGGCCTGGGAAAAACTTTCAGTCTAACTGATAATCAGTGACAACTACATGAATGCTGCATTGGATGAAATGCAACCAAATCTTTTCGTTCTTTTTCATTTATCATCATGTTAATCCCTCCTTATATGTGCTGTATTACATTAATGAACATAAAAGGAGAAAGACTGAGCCTGTTCAACCAGCACCTCTGTTTCCTCTGCATGTACAGAGGGATAAACACTGTCCTAGTGTGAACCTTTGATTGGGCAGGTCACGAATAGATGGAACCGGTGTTTGTCGCTGAATGTCCTACCCCACATTAAGGGCCTGCTGGGGCACTGAGTGTGCATATTTACACATCAAAACTATGGCATTCACATATGCAGGGAGAAAAATCTGTCTTCAGCCCTGGTTTTCCTGAGGACATGCCAAGCCCTCAGCTGACTCCTGGCACTGAGCAAACTAAAGTACCAAACTTACTGCAACACAATGCTACAGTAAGTGAATCCTGCCATGATGCTAAACCTGTGGTAAAGAAGACACAAGGCATCTGCTATCATTTTCAAGACTGCTTGACATCTCGCCTTGTTGTAAAACAATACACAGTCACTGTTTGTAGGGGAAATACCAACAACTGGAAACAAGATCTCAGGAGAGCCTGCTGCAAATGGACTGTGGAGTTTTTCTTGTGCTTAAAAGGTTGTAAAACAAGTCACAACTCCTCTGTTGGGGCCAATACGGCATTTTCTCTCTTTGTTCTGATACCACAGGCTGCAGAGATGATCTTTATTCCTTGTATGCTCACTAAACCACCTGTAAAGCATTAGGGCATCAAATAAGTCTGAGACAAGTGTCAAACACAATTTCTTACCAAGCACTTTTTGATCCCAGACAAATACCAAAGGAGAGTCTTAGCCTCTAATGTCTATATACTAATCTCTAAAAAATATTCTGATTTTGTATACTAAGGATGTGATAATTTGAAATTTAACTGGACTTTGTCTATGTTATGGTCATCAGTGAATTTTTTTTTTTAATGGAAAAATACCTTGCTGAGAAGGCAATAAATATCAGTTTTATTTGTACCTTTGCTCTTGTAAATTGATATACTTATCTATAATTTTCTTCTGATATTACTTGTCACAGCAGCTGGAATAAACAATATTCCTAGATTACGGTCTTTTTACTTTTTTTTTTTTTCAGACATACCATGATATAAATGGTGGAACACATAACACATTGCACAGAAGTGAAATTTTTTGCTCAGAAGTTTTGTCAATGAAATTACAAGAAAAAATGGGGTTGACTGAAGCTAAACTTATTTGTCCTCTCATATTTTCCTCATATGAAAAACAAAAATCAAAATCTGTTCCATTTGGACAAAATGTTCTACTCAGTCTATTTATTTATTTATTTATTTCTCTGTGCATCTGTTGATATTTGTTCAGCATCATATAAAAAAAAACAAACAAACCCATATGACAATGAATGATAATGCTAAAAACATAGCAAATAATTTACTCTCCTTCCTCTATCCCAATGTCAGAGTATTGGGAAGGTCAGGAGTGGATAGGAGGATCCACTCCGATGCCTTTCTTAGTCTGAAGCAATGTAAATCCGCATGCAGAATATTGGGTGTGTTTTCTTCAGACCCTTTCACTGGAGATATTCCAGTTCAAAGATGTATTCATCCTGTGATTCTTTAACTTGAAAATTGGTGCATTTATTATTTTTTTTTACACAGCTGTGACTTGTACTTAGATTGTAAAACTACCAGGACACAGGCACTGTTTCATGATTCTTTGCTATTAACATGTTAACATGATCCTTAGCACAATGTGGGCCTGTGGCAACTGATGACCTACAGACAATTTTGAGGCATCAACGGGATTACAAGTGAGATCTCTCCCAATGAAAATATTTGATCCTGCCACCAATTTTTCTGAACGCAATTTAACCATGTGTAGACAAGATAATGTCTCTTGAGATCTGTTTGAGAGCTGTTTTGACTACCAAAATTCTTCTAAATGTGGGGAATGCCACATTCATGTGCCCAACCAAGCCAAAGGAGAAAAATGGCCAAATTTTAGACACTTCAATTTTGCCTGCATCTCTTGCAAAGAGGAGACAGAAGACAACTCAATTTTGTGAAGGGTTAAAACAAATAGAAAGAACACAGAGCAGCTGAGATAATGCCCTGAACTATCTAATTTGCATGTGGGCAGTTGTGCCCATGAAGGCTTTCAGGGCATTCCCTTGTTATTATTTTTTTAATCTGTCTGAGCATGAGAAGATTGTGTGCACTATACTAGATATCCTACACACTCTGTACACTTGTAATGCAGAGCTTGAAAGTAACAGCCACCAATCACTCATCAGAACCATTAGCCCTGTGTGACAAGACCATAAATATACTTGTTTGGAGATAGATATACCCTTTCAGTTCCTAAAGCATATCAATAAACACTGCCTCTAACATTGTAAGCCCATGTTCACAGAAAAAAAAGAGCTGATAAGCATAGAAATGTGGTGGAATAAAAATGCCAGTGAAAGTCTGTGAAGCTTCCATATACACTTTTGCCTGTTATTGCTTTGACATCATTAATGGTAATGGATTGTTTCTAATGCTTTTCCTGAGCCTTGCCATAGACTTGCAGGTAAGGTACAATAAATGTGTCTCAAAACACTGTCACAAGAGTCCTTCAGGAAGGAGAAACCATTGATTCTGATACGGTCTCATTATGTTGACATTGATCAGAAAAGCAAGTACTGCATGAGTTCAGTGATGTTCTCACCTTTAGATACAAATCGGTGCATAATTCCCATGAAGGTATGTATTGTTCTAGAGAGCAAGGCATACTATATAAAGAATATACTTGAAAAAAAAAAAGAAAAAAGAAAGAAGAGAAAAAAAAAGAAAACCTTTTTTTTTATTACTTTAATAAAGTTGTCCTAATAAAATAATTATGCACATTGTTTAGTCATATTTCTTCAAGAAATATGTACTGTAAAATTCTTGGAGATTACTTGGATAAATGGGGGGGAAAGTTTTGCAAAAGTGGAAAAGAGAATTATTAACTATTTTCATTATTTTCAATTGAAATTAAAATTAATTTTATAGTAAGCTTTTCAATCCTCAGAAATATTTACATCTTTTAGCAGCACTATGTGATACTTTAGAGACCAAGAAGTGGTAAAAGGTTAAGGTTTGATTTACACAAGGGTTATGGTGTCAAAGTCATCTTGGTATCTGGATCTCAGTGTTTAGTGAAGGCATGCATGACATGCTTGTTCTCAGGTGTCTTACTGCATCAAGAGTTCTGTTGAAAGCAGAACAGACTAAACTCTTCCTTTTTGTTGAATAGACAAAGTGGAAGAAAGAAAAATTCTGTCTCTGCCATCATAATTTTCTAAATGCAGAAGCAAGTTGTCCATTATAAATGACCTGTTTTGTCCAAGGAAATAATAATTTCTGATTTTAGAGGGTAGCAATTATGACATCTAATACTAAATAATAATTCTAAAAGAGGCACAACAATGTTACTTTAATCACATTATCTTATTAAACTGTTATTTTTTTAACCAATTTAATTTGCAATTTAGTAAAAACAATAATTTGTGTCACTAACTGACAGAGTGGTTGTTATTAAGAAGATACTTATGCAATAGCTGTTATTGGTTATACACTGCTTTGAAACCAGCTTGAAACTTCATAACATGTTTCAAAGTGTCATGAATAATACTTAATTTTTAAGTTGTTGGAGTAATAATGTTTTTGGTGGGTTTTGTTTTCATCTAAATTGTATCTGCAGTGTGGAAAAGTGAAGCAGCTTACACTCACTGCAATACGAAGTGGCATGCTTGAAGAATGGGTCTAGATTAGAAAATTTAAAATATCTTCTAACCAATCAGAGCATGTTGATTGAGATACATCCAAAATTTGTAAATGCAGAAGATGGAAGAGTACTACACTACGAACATTAAAGAAAACTTTACTAGTTTTAAAAGCTTCAAAAGGACATATTCAAAGACAATAAGGTGGAAGAAATTTTGGATTGCAAGTTCAGAAGCAGATAAGTTTTACTAGTACATAGAAATTTTCTGGTTTACTTTTGACTGAAAGCTTAAGCTCTTAAATACCGAAATTTTATTCAAAAAAATACTAAGTACTTCAAGTTGAAGTACTTTGTTGAATTTTTCTGATCTTAATCTATGATTGATTGGAAACAATACCTAATCTTGTGAATGGGAAAAACAAGGGCCCAGGAAGGCTTAGATTATTGCTGTACCATTTTGGCCCTCTACTTGCAGTGTTTCAGTAAAATACTTTCAGATGTCCAAACAGAAAGTCCATGTTGACTTCATAGCTGCATGAGATTGTCTTTCACATTTCCCCTGTTTAAACTTTCTCCTGCATTTCAAACAGGGTAAGATCTTTTCTCTTTGATCCGACAGATAAATAAGTGCATAAAGCAGCAGTGATTATAAGCCTCATTTATCATGACAATAGTTTGCATTTACTATTATAAAGACTCTTTAAAAATTAAACTAACCTTTTTTATTTGAATTTCTTTACATTTTTGACCTTTTTTTTTCATTCACAAATTCCTATCAAACTTGTAGAAAGAAATCTTAAAGTCCACCACAGACAAATTGGCTGAAAAAGATCAGAGATACAGATCCATTGCTAATATAACCTGTTGAGTAGACACAACTATATTTTCTGTTTCTAGAGGAACAAACTTTATTTCGTATTCTTCTACTCAAAACATTTTACTTCCTTTGTTCCAGACTATGTAGCCGTGGCTAAACATACTGAAACATTTGTCGCTTGGGCATATTCCTTTTGCTTTCTGAAACACAGACACTTTATTTTGTCCTTGTCATTGTTCCTCCCAACAACAAAAAAGGTTGCTCTGTCCCTTGCAATCACTGGTATTATTGAATGACCTTCTTTGCATCAGAAACATCTCCCTTCTTATAGAGCACACAGCTGTGAAACCAAAACACTGACATTTAAAACATGTTAATGTAGGGTGGAGTGAAGCATGGTTTTGTCCTAAACCACTAATGTCCAATTTTAATCTGATTTAGAGTATTAAATGTGATTAAAACTGATTATAAATGAGAAGTTTCTACTTAATTCAATCCAAAATTTTAACCTCTACTAAAAAGGATTTGTATTTTTAAACAATTCCTCTTTTTAAACCATCTTGCACATGTTTGGTTGCGCAGAGAAGAAAAAAAAAAAAGGTTGCTCTTTGACAAAAGAACCTTACATTCAGAGATGTTATATACTCATTTTACATATAGCCCACATATATATTTATGAGACTTAATTTTCCTCTTTTTCTTGCTCTTTGTCATAGGAAAAAATAAAAGCCAAGGGTAAAAGGGATCAAACTGTCACTATTTTTAGCAGTTTGTAAATGGTTTGGAAACAGGTTGTCTTTTCTGTGCTCAGGGCCATGGAAAAGACCCATTATCAGCCTGGGGCTCCCCTGTTCCAAGGGCTGCCCTGTGCAGAATTCAAGCTGACTATACCTTAGTGGACTACCAGAAAAACAGAACAGAAGTCTAGCTGGGCTTTCTCTGTCATTTATTTTCTTTCATGGAATGAAATTACAATGCACCAAATCCCTCAGTTACAGATCATCAAAGACTTCCTATCTCCAATAAATGAATTCTGAAGTCACTCAAATTCTTTATTTTCTCTTTAGCAAATAACAGATTCAACCAGTTTTGGCCCCCATGAAATACATAATCTCCTAAAAAAGAGTAGCTCAAAATTCAGAACCTCAACCTCATTTGCTAGAAAAAGTATGATATTTCCTTTGGGTTTTCTGCCACTTCCATTTTCAGTAGTTGGTCCTCTGACTTAATCCTTTATGTCATGGCTGTTGCAGACTCTTAGATCTCTGCTACCTACTCTCAGCATTCCCAAAGCAAAACTCAGGCTGTTGCTCAGAATCAATTTTACTATAGGCAGTAGAGTTTGTACACTGGAATTCAATGTTTGTTCAGGTGGGTTTTTTTCATAATCTTATCTATTGACCAGAATCCAGATTTTTCTGATGACTCAGATGCATCTTTGTTCTGGCTTTGAAGCTGGTAAATCCTTCACTAATATCATCATACAATCTTTGAAGATTAAAGGGCGAAGGATCAGCAATATAAAGGGAATTATATAGGGGTTTCAATATGAAAATTAATTATATATTCACTACTGCTATTTGAATATATATAAAACTCTAGCAAAAAAATTTTCCGTGTTTAGAAATACAACAGATAAATCAGACGTGAGTTGGCAGGTGCCTGGTAAGCCTGGGGGATATAGTTGTTAAAAATATCTCCAATAATTGCCTTAGACCCCCATAAGGGGATATTCTTTGTATGTGTTGCCCCTTAGAGAGATTCACGTGTTCATACCCAGCTGGAAGCTACAGTCATCATCCATGGCTGACTACTTCCCAGGTATAATAAATACCTGTTCAATTTTCATTCCATGAAAAGCAGGTGCATCTCAGATATCTGGTGCTTCTGTTTGGAGGCAGATGAATCAATAAGACAGTGCCTCTTGGGCAAGTAAGTATTGTGACCTGCTTGAAAAGGAGGTCACTGTCAAGGATGCCTCCAAGGCATAGTCTGTTCAGCCAGCATGCACACCAGCTTCAGAAGCTGGTGGCATGGCAGGTTTGTTTTAAAATGAGCTACTAGGCATGTAACTGGACTCAGGACTGCAGGGTGGAAACATGTTCAGGCAACCAGTCAAGTCAGTCTGTCTTAAAGGTCACAGAGGATCTGTAGTAACAAAGACCTCATTGCCAAACTGTATTTCCTTTTCATTTTTCTCCCTTATTTATTTTGTCTGCTTTAGCCTTTCTTCTGACCGCTTCACAATCTTTTCCCCACAGTGAATCACATCCTGAGCTTAGATAACCTCAAATAGATTCCCTGTGAGAAAGCTACAATTTTCTATGGACTAAATCTACTCGTTCTTCAGTGCATGGTGCAGAAGGGTGCCACGGTCCGCCGAGGGAAGAAAGGAAACGGTCCGCACTTGAAGAAGGGTGAGAACAGAGTGGAACGTTTATTGGGGGGAGCAAGGGGCTCTTATAGGGTCAGGGTAGGGAAGCTTCTAGAACAAGGGCGGAACCGGGGCAAATATGGGAAGGCAGGGGTGGAACGGGACCTAATAGGG
>JAWWTY010000077.1:10426191-10514444 GCA_035222235.1 Margarornis squamiger | reverse complement strand
AAAGCGTGTGGCACTGTATCCATTCATGGAAGCCCTCTTCTTTTACTCCTTCGTCGGTTGGGCCTCCTCCCACAGAAGGGGTCCCAGCCCCAGTGCCACTGGGACAACTTCCAAGCTGATTGCTCAGTGCTGAGGTTCTCTGCCACTCAGATCTCCAACAGAAGAACAGAGCACACCAAAACTCAGGGCATTTCCCTCTTTCTTCCATACAGTTAAATGGGGTGTCTGGCGACAGCAGGTTGGCAGAGGGTTATATAAATTGGTGCTGTGGCAAGGACTCCCCTACATCTGATTCGAAGTCTATATTTTCTCACTTAATTACCAGAATTAGAGCACAAGGATTAGCATAAGAGTAGAGTTACAATATATTTTTGACAAAGTCAGGGCTAAGAAGCATAAAATGTGACATGATTCTCCTTGGTAGGTGGCAAACTGACATTTTACATCACAGAATCAGTAACAACATAGCATTAAATGTATTCTTCTGGTGGAAGTGTTACCATTTCTGCACCCGGTGAAATGCAGAGCAGCCACTTTCAAAACTTGCAATAATTTAAAACTCTTTAAATTTAAAACTATGTTTTGTTGCTTTACGACACATGTAGCCTTTTATTCACTCTTGCTCAATGATCAGGAGTGACAGCCCCTCTGCAACTGAACTCTCGTTTATAGACCAGACCAGCAGAAGACTTCATGGATCCTAACTGTATCATAAATCCATTAAGAAAAATTTTAGTATATTATTAACATTTACATATATATATATATATAATTTCTGAAGGGGGGGAAACAAAAACAAAACAAAACCATCTTAAAATTCCATGGTAAAGGTGTCTGACAGCTAAAAGTTGGGAGCTGTTCCTTATGACAAAAATGTTCTTAAATTGAAATTTTCAAAGAGAATGATCGTGTTCACAAAGAACAAAGAAAAGCAAATTATAGAGTTACTGAGTTTCTGTTTGAATTCAGAGAATCATAGAATGACTTTCAAACTTTTTTCAGCAAAAGTTAAGTCTTTACATTTAAATAGAACAATGAAAGAAAATTTTTCAAAACTATTTCTATTAAAGATTTAAAATGCTTCAATCTGAGATTTTGGGTTGAATGGCTTATTAATGGTATCTGAAGAAAAAGTTGAATGATAAACTCTGGATGCTGATCAAGGACAGAAAATGCATCTCTTTTTCAACTCTTGTTTGATTTTCCCAGATTTATTCCATGAGTTGCCATAGTTACCAGGTAATGGAGGAAGTTACTTGAGAGACAAGTGAGCAGCGTGTTTCTCTATCTGCCCTTCATGTATTGCTACATCTGCTCTGTTGGTTTCAAGCCACCTTCAGGTTCTGGGCTCTGCTCTGGGTACAACACCAACTCACCTGACCAATATGGCAAAACTGGTTGTGTCTTAGGTAGTTTCTACATGACAGGTTAATTTCGACAAACTGATGCTTCACAAGCAAAGCACTATTGTGACATGGTGGAATATAAAGTAGACTTACCCATGCAGAAATTAGGCACCAAAGCAAGTCCATCTGCTCTGTTGTTGTTGGCTGTTCACTGTTTTCTCTGATGCTTTCAGTCACACTTCCCCCAAATATTGGCCTTAATACAAACTAATTTTTTCACTTCCAGTGGGTTATAAGTGTTCAGAGAGATCGGCAACTCTAAATTTTTATGATATACTGACTTGAAAATGTTAAGATGCCATTGGCTGACTGGAAATTATTTGGAGTGATTCCTTGTCATGTATGGTTTTATTGTGTCTGTTTATTGTATAACCCAGGCATTTGGTTTTAAAAGTCCTTCTATACAGAAGCAGCTAACCCTGTATTTATTTTCATTTTCATCTGCCTCCAGAAGCTAGCAAACACAAGATATGTATTATACAGTCAATAGCAAAAGTATCCAATCAGCTGAAAATCTCCTAACAAAAACATTCCTTTAAATAAAAATTCCTTTATATAGAATCCTGATATAATTTTAATTCTATAATCTCATTATTTTATTCATACATATTGTGGTCTATCACATGGCATTTGTCAGAATCAGCTTGGAACTTTAAGAGCAGATGATTATGTTACTTTTTGACCTCAGCTTCAAAAACTTTGTATATAATTCTCCCACATGCTTGTATTCTGCATGACAAAATTAAAGAATACAAGAATAATAGGCCTCCAAGGTGATTTACATGTATTGATTAATTGTCAGCATTGAAATGCAGTAGGTTCTATTGCTGTAGATGCTGTGAACACACAGGAGATTGTAACCATTGGTTATACAACTTGCTTATCAATTCTTTTTAGCAAAGAATTAAATTTTCTTGGTTTTAGCAAAGGATAATCATTTAATAAAACATTTTGAAAGTTGTACATAAATTTATTTAGTTTTGAAATTGCAAGACATTATTATTTTTTTTACTGTATGTTAATGTGTACAGTACAGTAAAACTGGGGAAAATACTAACCTTTGCAAAAGAATTCAAGATGTTCATGGGATAATAAGTGCTTGATATTGGAGCAAATTAAATTAAAACCTTGCCACAGTATAATCTAACAGACAGACTGTAAAAGTGATAATGGCATGAAGAGAAATTGTCCAATTAAATCTCAGTGAAAAAGTTAATTTTCTGTCATTATCAGTATACATTAAATATCCATCCCAAGCACAACAACACTTCTAACAATGAAGTCTCCCAGAAGACTACATAACCCCTGAGTGACAAAATTCCCTTCAGAACAAATGAAAAAATTATATCAGAGACTCAAAATGTCAAAACTACTTCAATATGATGCTGCTTCCAAGTTTCAGTCCCAAACTATGAACAGGGCATCATATATCATATTATCCACATGTGGCATGTCAAGTACAGGTTAAGTAGGTCTGCCCTACAACAGTCCAACCAACACTGCTCGATTAGTGGTAGCAACTAATAATTATGAGACACTATTGTGTTCCTCTGAATAATTTATGCAAATTCAAAGTGATGATAGATTCAAGAATATCTGGATGGATGAAGTTTTGGAATATACATAGTTGTACATATAAATACACTATTGGTGTTTTTCCCTAATTGGTACAATTTCGCATGTACTGACTCAGTAGAGGTATTTGTCCCATCTATCCATCCTGACTAAATCATTGAGGAACTTTAATAGATTCTTCCTGTTGCTACAATTACCTTATTTTGATCAAAGACAAAAAGACAGTTTGTCACATCACAAGTGGTAATAACACAGAACACTAAATAATTAAGACATACAGGGAACTGAGCTAGGCAAGTAATGAGTACAGAAGGAGGCTGACACCAGATATCTCTGAACCAGCAGAGAAACAGGTGGTAAAAGTCTAAGTTTGCTTGTAGGCAAGAAAAGTAGCACATTTGTTGAGAAAAAGAAAATTAAATAATTCAACCAGGATTTAAGATTGAGATCATAGATGTGTACATTTTGAAATGGGAATGTGTACGGCACTATTATAAAAGTTAAAAAATTTGTATACAGTAAAAATTTGGTCTCCAGCTTAATACACAATTATTACAGCTCTCCAACAAGGTATTATGTCATTGTTTTTATGTACAATGGCAAGTCATAACTGTATGGCAACACTTATGTGGGAGACTGAAATGCATTCTCCTGTATCAGTATTACACAAGTTATTCCTGACTCCATTCAGAAATCGTTCTGTCCCATGTTCTCTTCCAGCTCCTGACAATTCTGAATGATTTTTCTGTTGTTAGAACAATAGACTGGGTAATCACATTTCCTTTTCATCATTACCTCCTTCAGGATCAGGAAGCAGCCATGATCCCCAGTTATGAGAGAATATTTGGATGGAGAAGTAAGAATTACCAAATCACACATTTCTTTTTAGTGTCATAAAAATTGAGGGGTGGGAGGGTGAGGGGAGGGCGAGGGGTGGGGATGGAGGGGAGACAGATGTCTTATAAAGACATCAAATAGTTAATTTCCAGTTGTTCAGAAAAGAAAGTGGCTCCCTGAGGCTTATACTGCAACTTGGTATTTATTGAACTTTAAGCTACAACCAACAGGCTGGTTAATAACAATTCATGCAGCTGTCAATCTTTTTGACCAATGTCATCAATATTTCATGCTGCCAAATAACAACAATTAAGAACCAGGGCTGGAAGAAGTATTCAGGGCAAAAGTGTTTCTAACACTATAATGAAATCGACTGTGTAGGACAGACATTTCCAGTGGGCATTCAAAGAAAGGTTTTTCTGTGTTTTTCTTTTCAAAACAGTGTGAATCAGTGTTCCTTATTACACTCTCAAAGCAGTCATGCATTGCACCAGTTTCATAATTTCAACTCATAAAAATCAAACAAACATATTTTTATGAAAACACATTAATTAGATAAATTAGAATTTTAACCTGAATGCAACACTAAATAGCCCATTTTTTTTAAGTGTTAATTGAATATTTACATTTTGGTAAATGTTTCCATTTAGCATTAGTTGAGATATTTGTCCTCTAGACCAGATGAGTAAAAGCAACCAGTTCTATAAATTCTTTTATAAAAGCTTCATTTCAATGTTCATATTTCATATTAAACAGACCATAATGGCAGTTGTCCTTTCAATCATAAACATAATCATAGACAGACACCATCACTCCAAATATTTCCCCTTTCTCCTTCTTTCCCCAGCCGTTATTGCTAATATGGTGTGGGACATCCCTTGGGTCATTTGGGGTCAGCTGTCCTGGTTGTGTCCATTCCAACTTGTTGTGCATTCCCAGCCTCCTCACTGGTGGGGTGGGGTGAGAAACAGAAAAGGCCTTGATGTTGTGTCAGCACTGCTCAGCAGTAGCTAAAACATCAGCGTGCTATCAGCACTGGTTTGGTCACAAATCCAAAACACAGTATGCTACAAACTGCTGCAAAGAAAATGCACTCTTATCCCTGTCCAAACCAGAACACAACCAAAATATTTCCTGGTTATGAAAGTATGGGTCATAACTGTTGAAAGTTTCTCTCCCATCTTTCAAATTTGAACTACAGAAAAGGAGGTTGTCTTATTATTTCCCAGCTGTCTTTGTGTTACTGTATGTGGATGGCACAGCAACACTTCAGATATCCTGTTAAGCTTTCAGTTAATAAATACTTGCTAGTTGATTTCATCTCCTAGGAAAGTAAAACACAAAAAAATGCCAAAAAAAAAACCAAAAAACCCCACAAAGGTATTAAAAAAGGTATTGGGTGCCCCAGGGTGTTCCTCGAATCCATGTATTCATGCTGAAATAAGTTTAGACAATCCAATCTTGCCAAGGATGGGTATGTTCCAAATATGTATCATTGGATGTTGTAGTTTTATTGAACAAGCAAATGGAGAAAGAACATGAACACATGTGGGTAGCCCAGCATATAATTTAGGCTACAATGTAAGCTTTTTCACTAATACCATTATGAACATTTTGAGAAGTGTGGTATTTACACTTCCATTCTGTCTACAGGACATGCCAGCATTTCAGAATCTCCTTTGGACTATCTTGCATCAAGAAAAGGCACATTGAATGGTACATTAAACCAAACTATTGATGAATTGGGTCAGCAAAGTATAGGATTTTCTCTTTGGAACTGAAGGCTAAAAGCTAAAACTTACTAATCAGCACTGCATAGAATATGTTTCATGCTAAATATTCTGTTATTTGTTGTAAGGCAGAAGAAGGTTTCTCCATATGTGCAGAATGCGTTAGGAGATTAAAGGTAATTTGTCTGCCCACACAGACCTGGAATTCAATAGAAATTACATCTTATCTTATTGTGAAGCAACCAAAGCTAGAAGAAGGGAACCCTAAAAAATTAGGTTTTCTGATATACGTTTGAAAAAGTTTGGAAAAACATTAAGTTTGAAACATCATTAGTAAGAAATGTGCAGGGTCTAAACAATATATGTATTTGCAAACAGAAAATCTGCAAAAATAAACCTCCAATTTATAATTATGAAATGGAACTGAGAGTTTTCATCTCCTGGTCTTTTATAAAAGCAATCTGATAGATTATTTCCCTGTAACATGTAAAGTAAAGACTGGTTTATATTTGCTTGGATTGGTTTAAATTTATAAATTATGCCAAAAGGAAAGTCCTCTATAAAAACTAAGTTGACAGTTTCTGGAAGACTAATGAAAAACGAAAACATTTCCCCAATCTGGGGAATACAGTCTAGGATATTTTATTTTAATCCCTTGACCTTTTCTCTGATTCTCCCAAACAATTTTTGTGATCTGTATGCAATCCTGTTCTCAAAAATTTTAGAAAATAGACACCAGTTGTTCAGATTTCCAAAGGCTCAACTCTTGTATAATTAAGATCTTAAGTTGTCATCATCGAAATGATACTACCTTTAGGAGGAGCTTGATCATATCAGGAATTACATCATTTTGTTAAGCATCATTGGTTTTATTACTTTTTCTATTTGTTTGTGGTAGAAATGGTAATTATTTAGCTGACAGATCTTCTCTACATTTCACATCTATGTCAGGCCCCATCTCTCCAGTACTGAAAAAATTATCAAAGAAATTCTTATAAATAAAAATAAAGACACACACTGATTCTGAAATATCTGATTTACAAAATAATAGCCCCAGGATACAGGACCATAGCGAGACTGGAACACTGTGCCATATACTGTACAGTACAATGTCTCTAATTAAGAAAACAACTGAAGGGTACAAGTACAGAAGAACCTTTTGCATCCTCCCAGTCACCCAGTTTAAGCTGAATCATCTCTGAGCCATAAACTCTACTCTTTTCCTAAGTTCACATGGCTAAAGGAGGATCTTGATCCACTTTAACTAGGTGGCAATGTCCCATTCATACCAGCATGCCCAAGGTTTTGTTTTGGGCATTACAAGGCGGTCTGGGGTCTCTGTAGTGTACTCAAGGCTGAGAAATTATCTGCCTTCTCAGAGTGTTTTAACTCACCTGAAGCAAGGCCACTACATACATCAGGTTTGGTACTCCCAGAGAAAAGCTCTCTGAGATCTTCACCTCTCAAAGGAAGGGCTCTTACAACGTGGGGGAGATGCATCCTCTCATGATCAAGAAGCTACCTGCATGGACAAAGATATCATTAACAACTGTCTTTAAAAGAATCAAGACCTTAAAGTGCTCTGAATAGTCATTGCTATTTTGGCAGAAATGTTGACTGGCTTAAATGTAATTACTATGCTCATTTTTTCAGGACTATATCTAACTTTCAGGTAACAGATTCTGATAAAATAATTTTTTAGCATTTAGATTAGTACAATTTGCCTGCACTTTCTTTCTTCACCTATTTTTTATTATTTTCTTCCATATCTTCCTCTCTTTTTCTGAGCTACAGCCTGGATCTGGACAACCTGTTAGAGACAAAGAATGGCCTGAAACCGTGACAACATGTGGAAATAATTTCATAGGAGTTTTTTCTCATTCAGTTGATGTAAGCAATATCTCCCTCTGCCCAAGTACCTAACAAATGTAATGCAAAATGGTTCTTTTCCTAGAAAGGACATTATCATAATAAACCAATTCTTGCTAATTTATATTTTTACAAAGGCATCTCTTCTGGATGACCCTGTGGCTGGTGAAAATTAGAGTTAAGTTGGTACATGCTGTTAAAAATATTGCTCTATTTTGCCTTTAGCAATCATGCAGCAAAATATTTCTCAGCATGAAAACGAAATGATAAAGATAAGGCAGTTAATAATTGCAAGATATGCTACTGTATCTCCTGTTATTAAAATGAGTAACATGAGAGGATTTGGAATACATATTCTTAATTATTTTTGTCTGTCTGTTGAGGAAATAGCAAACCAAGTAAAAAAAATCACAAAATCAGTATTTATTTTATAGAATTCTCTTTTTTTTTTTTTCTTCATGGCTTTTTCCCTGCATGAAAAATCTCTAATTCCAATTATTTTTTTAAGTACTTTTATCAATTATTTAGACAAAGTTAACATATGCCACTGCATATGTTTAATGTAATTACATTTGGATTTTTCATAGGTACCCTCTAAAAATGGCTTCTCTTAGACATAAAAACTTCATGCATTGCACCCTCAGTGTGACATCAGCACTGCTGTCTACCTCTCCCACAGCTTCTGTTCCAATGATATCTTGAGATAATGGTGAAGAAAGTACACAAACCAGAGAAAAAATAAAATCCTTCAGAAAACAGCTGCTTGATTTAAGTATATGATTATTGCACCCACTCATTTACTACAAGTTAACCCAGCCCAGTTAGAATTAGGCAATGTATCAAGTGCTTAAGAATAAAATTAAAAGTCATTGTTCATTTCCCCATCTAATTGTAAAGCTTGATCACTTAGTAAATTCTACAAAAGCTTTTGTACATTTGTTGCATATGAAATAGAAAATTTACCTATGTAATATATACTGGAACACTACTCCAGAAAATCCTATAACTTCTGCTTTTAATTATCTCAAAAGTAAAAAAGAGTAAACTGTCTGTAAATCTATTCAAACACAGAGATAAAAAACTTTCACAGGTGTTGCTTGAAGGGGCTGCTCTGTCTTCTAATTCAATATGTGTTGTATTTAATGCAAACTGAGTTAATATATGATTATAAGCCTTTATGGGACCCTAAATGGCATGAGCTAGAAAGGGCCCAGATTCAAGACAATGTGCTGGCTGAAGTGGTTCTGTTATAGTGTTCTTCAGGTGGGATAAGCTTTCTGCTTCCAGAAGTGTGTCTACCTACAGTGCTGCTGCCAGCTTTCCACAGCCTCGTCTCCGGGGTTCACCTACGCTCTGCCTTTTTTAATGACAGTAAGAAACCCCAGACCTAGCAGAGATCCCTGTTTCAGCCACAGAAAGAACAAAATTAAGGAGGCTCCCACTTGGCTGCTGGACCATTGCTTTTTTTACAAAATCTTCCCTAAATGTTTGAACATTAGCAGACTAATGAAAATGCTCTAGGATAAGTCACATGAATTCCTTGTTCCCAGCACACATATTCTGAGGAATATTTATGGCATCATTGCTTTTCCAAATCCAGAGAAGATTTTTAAATAACTGTATTTCCAAGGAGACAGAATTTTTTGATGTTTTCATTTTATTTAGAAAATGAAATAGTGCATCAGGACTTCAAAGAAAACTTGATATAAACAAGTAATGGAATCACAGGATGGCTTGATTTGGAAGAGACCTTAAAGATCCTCTAGTAATAATAAAGTAAAAGTTCTCTGGGAATTTTTATTTTGTCCTTGTTTGAGCCAAAAGCTTTTTGTCTAATTTTGCTTTTAAAATACGGTTACTGTAGCTAAGTCACTGAAATTGTATAAAATGGCTGAGCTCCTATCAGTTTGCCTGATGAAATGCATCACTGAGACCTCATCTGACAGCTCCAGTGATTCTGGAATATCTGCCCTATGGCTTGTCATAAGTAACTGGGAAAGAGCTGTGTATTGTCGTGCTCTGATTTCATATTATATGAGTATTCAGATTTTAAACATCATAAAGCTTTAAGCAACAGAAACATCAGAGACTTTTTTTTTTTTTTTGTGTAACATGAAAAGCCTCAAATTAATGAAGATAAAAAAGCCCTTCCCCTTACAGAAAAATAGATCCATTCCTTTGAAGGTTTTACCAAACGATAATAGGATGTTGCAAATTTATGTGCCATAAATATAGTTTCAGCATATATAACTCCCCTTGCCATCTATTATCTTCTAGTAGGGAGGGCCTATTTTTTAATTATGTTATCAAATTTTAGGAGCTAATTTCTTTAGCTTACAACACAGGTTGCATCACAATATATTTCTTTTGTTATTAGTGAAAGAAAAACCTGCAGTAGTGGCCAAACCTTTTGAGCAAACATTTTTTCATTTATTTTAAGCTGGTTTAGCATCTAGGTTTAAAGTGTTAGGGTCTCCACAGGGAATAGTAACTAGTTAGTGAATTCAGAGTAGTAAAAGATACTGCTGAAAGGGACTCAAAAAGTCCATTTTTCTATTTCTTTGCCCTCAGACAGGATCTATATTATTGGCAAGAGATGTTTGCCTAACGTAATCTCAAAATACTCCAGTTCTGAAAATTCAAAAATGCCTAAATTAGGGAGATTAAAAATTAAAGAAAATTTTACTTAAAGAATTAAATAAATAAATATCTTTACAAAGACAGTCAGATGTTCTTTCCTTCGGAAGCTTCTTTGATAGAATATCCTGAGTTGGAATGGACCCACAAAGATGACCAAGTCTACACTGAAGTCTGAAGATGATAACCCGCAAAATTAGTAAGTACTTATCTCCTTTTTTCTGAGTTTATCACTGCAGTTTACAATCCAGCCACAATCCAGACTAAGTTACTGCTTTAGTTTCCAAGACTGTACTTCTTTGGGTTTGTTTTTTTTTTTTTTTCTTCAGTTAGAGAAATTATTTCAATATCCTAAAAAATTTGGATTTATTTTTTTTCTCACAACGAAAGTCTATATTGTAAGTAACTAGCAAAATATCACTTTTTTTTTTTTTTAACAAATCATAGAAAATTCATTTTGAAAGGAGCTGGGAAAGTTAATTAATTCTCCCTGCTGAAGGAGGATCAGCTGTTCCTCTGTAATTTCTGACAGACTTTCCCACTTTATTTTACTAAGTAACCATGTAAGAAAGTTCGCAGCCTCCTGAGCAAACCTCTGCCATGTATAGGTTTGGGAGTTTGTTCTCAAGTTTAACCTAAATCCTCTTTTCTACAGTTTAAGTCAGTTTAAGTATGGTGAGCTGATACTCTTGCCATTAGTGTGGACTGCGTGTCTTTTTTGCTGGGAAATCCCTCAGGCTTGCAGTATGAGAGGGCTAAAGAGAGTATAGATTTTTTTGGCTGCTCAAATAAAAAAATAAAGATGTTTGCTGTTCATTAATGAAGAATTACACTTCTTTTCATGAAGTCTAGTAATTTATAGTGTACTTTTGTTCTCCTTCACTGTAAGCCATGCAAAAATAAGTGAGGGGGTTTTGGGGATGAGTAGGTTAATTAGTTTTCAGATCAACATTTTATAGCTACCACCTATGGCCCTTGCAAAGAACAAAAATGGATTCATTATAATAAACAGACTTCTGGTTTAAAAACTAATTCTTAGTAATAAGAGTGGACGTTTTGAGCCAGCATAGCTCTGTCTTCGCCACTGTCTTTTTCTGTGTCTGGGATAACTTCCACTTTCTGCAGTAGGCAACTGCTCTTTGGGTCTTTGTGGAATGCACACACCTTTATATGCAGGGACAGAGAGAGTGTATTAGAAAATTGTGGAAGAGCTGTTGGACCACCTGCCTGACATGCAAGTGGTGGGTCAAGTAGTCCAACCCCAAACTATCTGTTACCAACAGCCCTCAGATTTGCATCTGCATTTTGGACAGTCCCATGCCATATGATTTCTCCTTTTTTTAAGCAAGAAGAGAAAGCAAAGAGGGTGGTTGCTGGATTCTTGGATCCAAATCATCCACTGAGTATGTCCATGTGGATCTTATCACCATCTTTGGTATTTTAAGTGACTGATGTTTGACAGTGAATCTAAGCAGTTTCTACTGTATCTTTGACAGGAGGAAACACCTTTCCTACCATCAGGGAACAACTTAAGGAAGAATGAATTTTTAAAAAAAACTGGTCTCAAACAGGAGGTTTTTGAACCCAAAGTTTCAGGTCCATTCAATTAACAAAGCATCGCATTTAGCAAAGGATGTTGTACAGAAATTATCTCCTTCCAAAAGAGTCCAGGCCTGAAGGTTATGGCTTTCTGAGCCATAGTTTGGCCACAGTCCGGACAGCAGGTCTGTGTGAGGAATATCCTCAGCAGCACTGAAATGATTCTTTAAGTAACTGCAATAAAAACTCATACTTTAAATTTTCACTTGTTTACCAAGCTTAGGCAGTTCTACTTTGTGTCAAGCCACCAAGGAATCATCAAAAATAAATAAAATCTAGAACACAAACTCTATTTAGTACTACCTAACTGGGAAGCAGGGAATTATCTTCTCCCCTCACACCATGCTGTCCTTAATTTTTTTGTTTGGCTCTGTTTTGTTTGTTTGGGTTTTTTGTTTGTTTGTTTGTGAGGTTTTTTGTCTGTCCTTTTTTTGTGGGAGCATTTGATCTCCATTAGGTAAAGACCTGACTACACACTTGGGTGCCTTCAGCAACTCCAGCTCTAGTCCTTTAGAAATGAGATTTCCTGGCCATTGATGACTCATAAAATAGAATCTCTGTGGGGTTAATGGAAAAATAATTCAATATATTAAGAAACACATGAGATAGAAGCAATTAGTCTGAGTTCCTCAAAATTTTTTCTACCTATCTCAGTGTTCCACTTAACACAAATATGTCAGTCTGTTCAGCAGCAGTGTCTAAGTTATTTACCAATGAAAAAATAATAATATCATGCAGAAAAAGCCACAATAAATATAATTTATTCCAGTGATTCTGCAGAGTCCTCTAAAGGACAGACAAAAAGGGTTAGGTGATATAAATAAAAATTTGGCTGTCATTTCCTTATCCTATATTTCCATGATTTATTAATTGGGATAAAATGTAGGCTCATCTAAATCATATCCCTAACAGTGGCCATGGCAGGATGGATGAGGTGAGCCCTGCAGTGTATTGGCAGAGCCCAGGAAGAAAACAAAAATGCTACTCTGGGCAAAACCAAGGGAACAGCTTGAGAGACTCTTCCTAAGCCCTACAGTTTGTCAGTAAAAATGCCTGAATGATGAAGCAGTTTCTTCTGACAATTTAGGATGGAATTTCTTTATTATCCTCTTACGTCCCAGTTATTATCCATTATTTTGGGTATGACCAGATCAGAATATCTGAGTGCTTCACAATCCAGTTCAGGGCAACGAAATTATCCTGAATTGCCTCTCTGGACAGTTCAAACTGAAAAGTCTGAATTTGCAGACTGGGAGAATGATGTCCTCTGCAGATCAGCAATGGCATGCAGTTAGCTTCTTAGGTTATTCCACTTAGATCCACCAGAGGTGATCAAGCTGTACCGTCACTACTAATTTTGCCATGCAAGGCCAGAAATTAAGGTCCGGAGTAAGTCAGGCAGCTTTCTGTCCATCCTCCTCAACATGTTTCTTTACAATAAGATTGACATGTTTCTCTTTTATTGTTTCAGGGCCTGAGGAGCCTCCATATGCCTTCAGAATTTTCCGTGAATGTTTCTATGAAATGTTATTTGTCATCTTTCAAAATATTATGTATGATCAAGAATAAAAAAAATCCACCTTTTTGAAACGTGTGCTATATTATAGTCTTGAATGTGTTTTAAATTGTTTGTTTGAATTATCATGGATATCATGTTTTTATTTTTAAACCTGTCATGTTTTTATTTTTGAATGTTTCATGTAGACTCTCAACATCTGTTATACATTGCTGATGTTTTTTTTTTTATTTTAGATAAGGAAAGTTTGGTAACAATGTTTTTTTCTAATTGTGCTGCTGTGGTATGATTTTGGTTTTTCAAATCAGTATTTATTTACCATTATATCTGCATAGATACCTTCTGTGGTAAACACTAATTGGAAATGTCATAGTTCTCTTTCAATTTAATTAGCACACAGAAAAGAATGGAAAGTCTTAATAAATAATATTTATTAAGACTGCCAGCCTATCATTGTTGTAGAAGTTTTCTAGGTAATCTTAAGCATTTTGACAGCCATATTACAGAACAGCTTGACATCTGAAAATTCCTGCAAAGTTACAACATTGGAGAAAGGATGCCATTTGGCTCCTTGATTTATTCCATTTTTATCTCTTCTACACAAAACATTAAAACACCTGCTTTTCAGAATTTTCTTCTTTGATTGCTTCATGTTTCTATCTTTTTGTTGTGTCCTTTTTGGGGACAAAAAGTCTCTTTTGGGAAATGTGGTCCCCAATCCACTACACTCACAGAGAAAGAGAACCAGTGCCCTTTTTGCTCACAGCAGAGATGGTAAGTGGGTGTAGCTGCTGGGCAGATTTCTACTTCTATCAAGTAGATCTGTCAGTGGAGGTTGCTCCCATCAAAAGCCTAGGATCTAAAGAAAGCAGTTGGTACTGGTATTTTCTGGCATATGTGTGAGTCAAGAATGGGTAAGTTGTGTTTCAGCAATGACATGTGAGGTAGGCTGTGAAACTCAGCTACAGACAGATCTGTGAGACTTTTACTCAGTGGCATGCATTCTGCAGACTCCCTAAATGTTCCCCTTTTCTATTCTGCCAAATTCCCTCACTCATGGCATTCAGATAGAAATTCACAAGAAAGTACAAGAGGAAAGCATTATTAGAGTTACCATGGAAAGGCCTCAAAACCTCATCTCCCAGCTTGTACTTGCCTATTAGAAATTCAGATCCACAATAAAACACCCAAGATGAACTATCAGTAGGTTTCTGCAATATTTCTGAAATCTGCACAGGCAGTTAATATGACCACAAGAACCAGAAAACAGCCATTCTAGAACTCAAAATATTCTCTAAAGGGGCCTTTTTCATGGATTTTTAAACTCCTCCTTGACAAAAGCTTAAAAAGAATAAAATCATTATGTATATGAGGGCATTTATGAATGGACACAGTCACAGGGAAGGCAGATGAAAATGATATAAGGGTTAAACCACTATAAGAACTCAGTACTCTTTTTAGAGTAAAATGTCTTTGGAGAGACATTAATAAACAGAACATATAAAGTTTACAGGTGTTTAATTTTGATTTTTTTAAAAACTAATTTCATAGAAATGACTGGAGCACATTAAAACTGCTATCTAAGTGATTTTTTTATTTTTTTCTGTGAAAAAAAATGAATGAAATATTGAAATAACTTTTCTCTGTAAAATACGAAAAATAAGTTTTTACTTGTTTTGAATGAAGGACAGCTCTCAGTATTTTTTTCTAAAAGTTAAAAGTTTTTCCACAAAGACTCTCCCTGCTTTTAATAAAGAAAAAAAGAGAGAGATGACATCAGATAGCTTTAACAATGCATGTCTAAGCATTTGAGAAAATTATGTCTGTTGTTTGGTTTACATTTAAGTACTATAAAAGGCCACAGTCAGAAGTCCTAGAGCAATGGGTTATAATGTTATTCAGAGATGTCCTTCAGCCTGATACAGGAGGCAAGTCACAGTTCATCTTTCCTCTTTCCCCATTTGCAATATACTAATCTCCTTTAAAAGTGCTTTTAGATAAGCTTATGGAAGCTGATGTAATTCCATTCATGTTGCCATATGAATTGTAATAAAAATAATATCTCTTCAGAAAGACCCAGAGATGGTACACTCCATTACCTTATTAACATGAGTATTATCACAGAAAATATTACAAGTTATGCCATGAAATTTCTAGAAAACTCACTCTATTTTTTGTGCTAAATAGGGTGCTGAGTGGAACAACTGTGTTAGATGGGTTGCATAACTGTCTTTGTTTTTTCCTAAAGCTAATGAATGACTGTCTTGAGTGGAAGTTAATTATAAAATAATTGAGTTTAATTCTATTCGGATAACGCTTCAGAGCCTTATTGGAAAGACAGCCTATTCCTCAGTGTCAGTGCTGAGATGGTTGCTGAGCTTTGTTCAAGAAGAAATAATTCCAAGAGCAATCTCTGGGCTATGCAGTGCCTGTGGCATGGCTTCTTCATCCTCATCATGTAACTTGATGGCACAGGTGGAGTACACGAAGAGTGCAATAGAAATGAAACAGTGCTCAAAGAATGTTTGAACTTTAACATCTGTTTTCAGAGACATCTTAAATAATTTGTAAAAAACTCACTTTTATAAAAAAGTTCACACGGCATAGTGTTTTCTCACAATGTTATAGTAATAGATGGAAACCCCCCTCAACAGAAATGCATCCAAAGGGAAGTTGATTTACAGCTTTTTCATTTGCTGCTGTAGTTGAGGAGAGCAGAGTGAATGGTTGCTACTGGTGTGGTAGAGCAGGAAAAAGAAATTAAACCTTAGGCTGGAGCTAGCTTAGCAAGCTCTAGGGCCTTATTTAATTTCAGCAAAATCACTTGGGTTTTCTGCACTGTGGCTCTATGGCTGTTAGGATAAGCCTTTGGGCTGTAAATGTGGCTTGGGCTTTCTGTATGGTTCAGTCTTCCTTGTGAATCCATAATGACTTTGTGGGCTACACAACTCATTTACACCCTTCTGGTGTGGTGGCTGTCAAGATCAGATGGCCTTTTATGTAGCCAAGTGAAACAGACTTTGCAGCCTTGGAAGAAAACTAAAGAAAATACATAAAGGCAATATGGAAACTCGTTGAACACTCAGTGTGCGGCAGAATAGATTAAATTTTGAGAACTCCTGGACCGATAGGATATGTTCGCACTGGGGTTTCTTTCTGTTTTCCACCTCAGTATACACATTTCAGACAATGTCTGGCTCAGCATGGCACTAGCCCTGTTCCCACAATCTGCTTGTTATCAGTGATGCTCTCTCCTCACTCATCAGGTTCAGAAATTATTCCTGTATCCACAACTTCATTTTCCCCTAATGATAATGCTAATGATAAAATAAAATACCATTGAAAAAACTGTATCTGGACTGACGGAGTTGGTCTGAAAAGGGTCAGGACTGTCCCATGTGAGTAAGAGAGA
Source organism: Margarornis squamiger (assembly GCA_035222235.1). Lineage (NCBI taxonomy): Eukaryota > Metazoa > Chordata > Aves > Passeriformes > Furnariidae > Margarornis > Margarornis squamiger. Next base: position 10,497,863 of record JAWWTY010000077.1, on the reverse strand, counting down.
ATCTTGGTAGAATCTGGAACAGAAATCATTTGCTGGGCTATTGGTGATGTCTGGAGCGAGTGGGAGTCGGACCAGTGAGGATGGATAAACATTTGCTCTCTGTGGGAGGTAGTCAGCTGATCTTTCAACATTCTCACAACAATATAGTCAGGAAAAAAATGGTTTTCAACACACATTTATCATTGAATAATTCTGGTTGGAAGGGACACCAAAATCTTTAGTCCATCGGCCTGCTCAAAACAGGGCTATCTTTGACATGAGAAAAGAAAAGAAACAAAAGATAAAAGAAAAATCTAAATTAACACTGTACTCATTTCTTTCATTAAAATCATGAACTTTCTGGAATTTGTTTTAAATACCATTTTTCCCCCTCTAAATTATCTCTTCCTATGTCATTTCCTCTAGTTTCTTTGCTTTTGGAATTGTATTAAATATATTGCGTTGACTTCTCTCACTGAGAGAAAAACCTCCTTTATCTAACTCCACATATAACTATCCCAAAGAATTTTTGCATACTCAACACGTCATATTCCAAGCTCAGTTTAGCAGTGGGAATCATATTTTCAAATTGCCTACTGTGCTATACCTATTTTGGCTGTGTTGTGTTGCGAGGAGTGATACAAGGGAGAAATCTTCTGCACTGCCTGATGTATTTTCATGCCCAGGCCCATGTTAGTCGGCATCTCAGATGAAGGGTGAGTAGAAATTGAATAAAATTGCATGGATGAAAGCATAAGTAGGGGCATGGAACTTCAGTAAGTTTTCTGATATTTCTGGCAGTTTAGCTCTAAGAACAGTGTTGTCTCTTCCAAAGGAGTCATGCAGAGTTGGAACTCACCAGAAAACAGAGAAATACTAACCAGCAACTTAGTGCATCCCAGCATAGTAAAAATGCTGTGTAATGGCTTCTTTCATCCAGAGGTCCCACCACCATTGCCTCATTTCAGCTGCTCCCTCAGCCTCTTCCTCTCGGGCTGTTGCTTTTCAACCATAGAGGATGTTTAATTTGTTTCCAGATCATTTATCCTCTCAATGTTTCTGTAAGCACTTTCAGCAGCCTTCTCATTCCTGCCTGCTGCGGTCAGCCTGTGCACCCAGGACAGAGCTCCGTTCTCATCCTCACGTGAAAGGAAGCTGTTTCCATAAAATTTTCACTTACAGCCTTTGAAATCCAGAGTTGCGCAAGACCTTGAATGTACCAGCATTCTGAAAAGCATTGCTGGCCTCCCTGTTCTCCTAAACAATTCAGAAAGTTGTTAAGCAGTGGGATGAGAGTGGAGAAATATGTTTACTAAGTAGGACTTTGTTTCATCTCTATTGACTAGAGAATGGCAAACAAGGTATGGTTGATGTATTAGGTGATGATATGGTTTTCTGAATTATGACACTCAAGAGGCTCAAAACACCTGTAATATCCTTCTTGGCATCTGTAATTCCTCTATGGAACAAAAGAGAAGGGCAGGAAATTCCACGTTTTCTTTTGGAACTTGGATAACAGAAGGGAAAAGAATCAAATTCTGGTGCCTGTCCTTCGATGCATGAGTGCTGATGGACAAGTTTCCGTAAAGTAGATGAAAAACCATATATAAATCTTTCTCTAGATGACCTGTAAGTACTACCATATTACTTAAATCAGTGACTTGGTTTTTATACTGCATCAATTTTCATTTCTTGAAAATGAGCATTTAATTGTTGTTTATTTTTTTTGTCTTTGCATCAGGTCTCTATTTGGGGGTGAAAAAGGGGGTTTAATGGCACAACATATCAAAATTCATTCTATCTTTCTTCTCCATTGTCTTTAGCCAATTTCTGGGAGGATTTTCTATCTAATTAGGTTCTCTTGATTTGTCAAGCTGCTCTGCTAAAACTTCTGCCATTGCAGTTTACAGAAGGTAGTTCCAGCTACCTTTTGGTACTAAGCTGGTGTAGTGGGTCGATTTAAAATTCCTTTCTTACTGTAGTTAGCACTGAAGGAAAATTACTGATAATTATAATGAGCTCATGCAACCTTTTCAGTTTGAATATGTCTCATTAACAAACCCCATCTTTTATAACCCCTTCTGTGCTAGTTTGTGGGGTGGAAGGGGGCTGGAGTGGAGCCGTACCTTGGTACATTTGTAGGAGTCCAGTGTAAGATGTATTTCAGGTAGCTGGCTGATTAATCTGATTCTGGTTTGTGGGTTGTATTTTTTGTTTCTTGCTTATCTCTAACCTTATTCTACAGAAGAAAGAACTGCCATTTTGTCACTCTCAACTTTAAAACTTTGGTGTCTTTTATTTTACTTTAAAGTCCTACTTTACAATGACGATTTCTCAGGAGGAAAAGAAAAAGATCACAGTCTCTCAGCATTAACCAAAATAGGAAGTAATATCTGTAACTAGGGTATAAGCATTCTCTGACAATTCAGGCTAATGAAGTTTTCTCTGTGAATTGCTACAGAAGGTTTTATGACAGAAAAGAGACCAGCAGTTCCACCCATGAAGTCCCCAAGTATAAGAATGTGCTTTCTTTAAGAGTCTAAATTCAGACCTTATTTAAGTGACAGAACTGAGTTAATGATCACAAGATCTGAATGTGTCTTCATAACTTACTAACAACAGAGTGAAAATCACTTCCCAAAAGCCTTAAGATTTAGTGAATAAAACATAAGTCACATAACTCTCTTCTCTCAGCACACACTTTGGTATTAAGACTGGCTTCAAAGTGGAGTTTGGACAAGACTTTGCCTCTTATACTGCCAAACTGAATAGTATCAATGCTAAAAGCCATCACAAGCTAGGCTTTCATTAAAATGAGTTCAGATATTTGCTTTGGGGGATTTGATCTTAGTTTCTCAATTTCATTATGAGGAAAAAATTTCTCATGTAAGTGTGAACCAGGGTTTCTTCCTGTTCACTAATCTGTTCTTTAACTTAAATTATCACTGTGGGGGTGCAGGAGAGCGGGGCATGAGATGGACACAACAGCACAACATGGGAGACGGGGAAAAAGACAGCAGCTCTGCTCTTTGTTTCTAATTCTGAGTTCAGTTAAATCAGTGTAAGTTGGCTGTGCTCTAGAAGTCTGTGCAGATAGACCAGTTTTACAGTAGTCTGGGAGAACTAGGTACTAATTTGCCTAAAGAAGCATATCAGCTGCAATAAGAGTTCAGGACTTGTTACAGCTGTGGAAAGCTGAATATCATTAGCTTCCCCTCATTTATTTTACTGTTAGGCTTGCAGCATTTGTGTTCAAGTGGCATACAAGAAAATGAAACCAGTCTGTTTCTCTTATGTCCTGTATTTCTCCATGACATTATTAGCAAAAAACTTAAGACATAGATTACTGTGGCAAAAGGTAAGCTGCCCTCTGCATTTTTCTACAGAAGAGAAAAATGTCTTTTTACTCATTTATTTCTGTGAATATATTTATTGTAAGGTGAAAAGTACAGTTGGCTTATGAAAATAGAGAATGGAAATGGCATTATGAGGCACTTTATATTGCTTTTAAATAGCAATTATCCTAACATTTCATAGGGAGCTCACCATCCTCCCTGTTTCTTAGGACCACAGGCTAGGTGTCATCTTTAACCTTTCCTCTCATGTAGGTTTTGTCACTGAGATTTCTACAAAGTTTTTAACTTGACTGATGTATAGAGAGCCTTTAGAAAATAGTGAAATCTATTTTCCCAGTATTTGTCAGTTTTTGTTGTGTCCATTGTTTTTGCATGTAACTCACAAGTTTCTTGAAATTACCTATGAAGCTGCTGACTGACAGGAATTGAGACTGAAACTTTGCTTATAGCACCAAGTTTGAATGCTGTCCAGGAGCACTGGGTACTCTGCAGACAGAGGTATTCAATCACTAGATAGCAAATCCTCCTCTCTTAGCAATAAGAAAGGCAAACAATAGTTGTAAAGACTGCTGTAATGAACACATCAAGAGGAATTTTGAATGTCTGGTCTAAAAATAGTGAATTAAGTTTGCCTCTGTTTTACAACTTTCTCAGTTGTACCTATTTAGTAGTAAGAGGTGGTGCTTTTCTTTCACTGAATGCCATGGTAGGGCAACATACACAGCACAGTATTTTCCATCAAGTTGGTGTCAGCGTCTGGCACAAAATAATGACAGATCCCACCTATATGTGACATCATCTCTAAATCCTCGTGAAGCAGCTGCTGTGCCCAGTGTTTCTTATGGGGAATTTGGAGAGAAGCAGCAATTGTGGTGGGGGAAAAATGGGAATTTCATGTGTCAGTAAAGTGAATATGATCTGTGAAAAATATTTCTATTTTTTCCAGACTTTTGTGTAATTGCCATGCTAAATTTATTCTATGTTTTACAACAGTATACAATCCACGTCTTAGTAACAAAATTTAGAGATCATGTATTTTTAATCTTTACCTTTAGCAATTTCTCATTCTTGAAACTTTAGTTGAGCAATGAGTCTACAGGTTTTATAGAATACAACTTCTATTAAATAGACAAGGATATTAATTTTACTTGCCAGAAATAACATACCAACATTCTGGTTCTTTCCACACAAACACAAGCAAATGATTTGCCCTAGAGAGCTCAAACAACCATGTCCCCATCTATACTAAATCTCAACATGTCCTCAGACAAATATTGCTTTTGTAGAAGACCATTTCCTGCAATCAATCATAGCACTTTTCATGAACCTGCTTTGCTGTTTATTAAGTGCTAATCAGTAATGCTCTGAAGCAGGTAAATGTCTGTTTCTGAGGCCAGTGGAGATGATTCAAAACAAAATAATAAGCTAGCTTTACGTTCTCTGATTATGTACATTATAATGAAGAGAATAACTATGTCTTAGCCAGGTTTTGTAAAAAAATGAAGGCAAAGGTCAAAGCGGATAAATTTGGTCGACTGTAGTGCAAACACATGATTGGTGAGTATCAAGATATGTCCTTTTCCTTCCTTTAACAAAATTTCTCTAAAGGACTTTGGTCACCTTCTGTCTTATTTTGTCTTTCATACATATTGCCACTGATAGAGCTTTTGCAAAGACTAAAAGGCTGACTGGCATTTCTGAAAAGCATGTAATTAGCTGTACATTAGTGAGCTTTCAGATATCAGCTGGAGCAGTCCTGCTTTTTATAAGCATTCAAGAGAAACTAGCTGGTGTCAGGAGTATCAGCTTCCTTTGCTGTACTTGATCATCAAGTGACTGTGGGTACCACACAGTTATATTTAACTGCAAGTCTGCCACAAATTTGTGATGACAGGTGGCAAGAGTCAATCTGCATTCTTTAAATAAACATCTAGGTAAAGAGTGCTCAGATCAGAACAAACCATATACCTTTTTTTTTTTTTTTTCAATTAGCTACAGAGGAGAGTTCCAGCTGTGGTAATGCCTTGTTGGGCATTACCTCTTCCACAATGGAATATCTGAATGTTAGGGAATCTCTGAGAGTAGAGACACCAAATATATTACTAGGAAAAGGTTCTTCGCTGAGGGGGTGGCTGGTAACTGAAACAGGCTCCCCAAAGAAGTGGTCACAACACCAAGCCTGCCTGCCAGAGTTCAAGGAATGTCTGAACAATGCTCTTAGTTGTATGGTTTATTTTTAGGAAGTGCTGTGAAGAGCAGGGAGTTGGACATGATGATCCTTTTGGGTCCTTTTCAACTCAAGATATCCTACTATCAGTGGTAGTTGTATTTATTCTTTTTACTTTATTTTTTAATTTGTGACAAAGCTGAACCCTATGATTTTCATCTCAAATAGACATAAAATCAGTTGAGTTTTTTCAGAGGAATTGTTTGTATGATTTATGTCATTCTGTCCAAGAACAAAGTCAAAGAGTCAAATCAAACCTAGGAATTTTTTGTGATAATTTCAGGTAATATAAGCAGATTATCTCAAGAGAGAGGTGCAAAATGGCCCTGTGTAATTTTTACTTTGCATTTTCATGACAAACTCAAATATCAGACCAGTTTTTCAAGAAATTTAATATGGATAATGAATCTTTGAAGTCTACTGACCAATTTATGGGTCAGAATCAAAATAATTTAATAGGTTAATGACATTTGGCCATTCAACAGTGCTTTGGGTTATTGGAACATGAAATGAAAATCGTGGGTTTTAAACCTTGGAAAGCTCAGGGTTAGAAAGAAATATTTTACAATTCAGAAAATTATGTAATCTTTGATACATTTTGATTTATGGAGTTTTTTTAACAAGTGAGTGTCTTCCAAAGTGTCTATAAAATGAGCAGTGGGCAGCACATTTAATAATATAGCTATGGGATCCGTTGAAAAGAATATATTTGCTTGATAAAATGAGTGGCATATGCCACCATGAGACTTAAATCCTAGTAATACCACTACAAATATTTTGTAATTGTGCCTGTAAAGAATTGCATAATCATTCACAATGACCAACAATATTTCAAATACAGACTTAGGAAAACACCTGTTTAACATGTCCATAAATAGACCACAAAGAAACAGTTTATTACCCTTCATCATTTTTTTCTCATGTCACATCCCAAACTCATTCACAGAGTAAACATGGGAGTACCATATAAGCCAAAAACCTTCCTCCTAACAGGATGCTCGACTTTCCATAAACAATTTTTGGCAGACGTTTCTCTAACCTGTTCTCCCCAGTGAGAGACCCTATACAGTTATGCACACAGCAAATCCCAGCACTCATCTGTCCTTACAGCTAGAAATTATTTCCCAATGTCTAACCTAAATTCAATCTCTCATCTGCTTTACTCATACACTTGAGATCTCTCGTTTGCTATTTCTTGGAATACTGCAACCTCAAAGCATTTTGGGTGGTCTGCAATATATGTAATAAATCTTGTCACCGGGACACTGAGTGAAGGATTACTGTTCTTTATGTGCTGAAATGAAAATGCAAAGCTTGACATTTATGTCTGTTTCTGCTGTTATCTGCTGTTTCTGCATGGCTTCTAGCACTGCTACCCAGTCACAGTTATCAGTCTAAAATGTGACTGTGACTACAATAAGGCTCCTTATGCCTTCATGCAGCCACATAACTCAAAAGAGCAGAACTTCTGTTATTATTGACATAAAGAATGCTGTTTAAAAAAAGGCATAGCAGGTATGTCATACAGAAACCTCCAGCATTTCTTACACTGGTGTGAACATTTTTCAAGGTTTGTGTAATTTCTGTCTGTATCTCTTTTATTATCCTTTGTATGACACTTGCCTCTGTATGTGAAGTAGAAAGTGTGCCCTGTTACCTGCTATTAGCAGGAGAAAGTTACCTTTTACAATGGTTCATAGGCACAATCTTAATGTACATAATAGCAATTATATCTGGAAAATCTTGCCCTTTAACAATTTTTTTGTGTGCTTAGTGTAACTAAAATTTGCAGTGCTTATCTTATTTTGCATATTTCTAAAAAAAAAAAAAAAAAAACAAAAAAACCACAACAGTAATTAGGCAATTTGTCATTTGGAAATGGAAGAGAATTACTTTAATACAAAGCTTTGTATTGTGATCAGTAGGAATTCCAGTTGCCACAAAGCTGTTATTGCTATGTCTAACAGCACCTATTCCGTAAGTTTCAAACACTGCCTTGCTCTGACAGGCACCATGGAGTCATCAGCTGCTTTGTAAATTCATAGAACCTGAGCAGATTCCTCTCTGAATCCATTGATCTACAAAATCCACACAAACGACAGAAGTTTGTCAAAGTCAAACATAACATTCAGGTTAATTTTTATTTGTTAATTTAAAGGATTATCATTACAATAATAAATTACATTCAAAACCATTTTAAACTTTCAAAACCTTTGCTTCTTTGCAGTTCTTAAATATGAAATGGTAAAATGAAAAGAGACATTTATCTGTTAGCACTTCCCAGCTCATCCATGAACTTTCTAGCATAGCTTAGGCCTTTTGCATTCCTAAACATTGTCACAAGGAGGAAATTCTGTGCAATGCAAAGCAAAAGACAACAGAAAATGTCTTGAGATACTCTTTATGTTTCAAGAGCATGGCATTCCAGCTGACATTAAAACACTCATGCCTCAAGAATTGCCCTGACTCTCATCAAGTATCTCATTATCACAATTAAGCAGGCTTTGCCTTACAGTAGTTAGAGTAATTCCAGGACTGAACTTCATTAACCAGTCTATTTTAGCAAATTTGTGTTTTATGTACATTGAAAATAACTTTCAGTTGGTAAATCTCTACTCATAGCTGCTAGGTCACCTATAAACAAACACAGATTCTAAGATGAGACTCTAATAACTCACTCTAATTTGTCTTAAATCCCTGAAGTCCTGCAGTACATGTCAGATGCCCAATGGGTGATTCACAGCTTGCTGACTAAAATGAAAAAGAGCCCCTGGGTTACTGGAGCTAATAAATAACATTGCATATTTCTGCCATTAAAAGCTGCTGAAGTGCTATAAGGTAAGAAGGACAGAATCAGCTTTTTCATTCTTTAATACTGATGCACAGATTTGATGATTTAGCACTGACATCTCTCACCCAAGAAAGCACCTTTCATTGCTGAAGGCCCTCATGGCTGACTGATCTGATTTGCCATAGGTCTGTCACTAACCAGGCCTAGGCTGAGCGACATCACTGGTTTGAGAATGAAAAGGACTTCAATAGAAAGTGAAAATAGTTTTGGGGGTGTTTGTTTTTTGGGTTTTTTTCCAGGTGAATATAAGGGGGGAGTGGAGCACTGGGAGACAGAACTTGCTAAATAGCACATATAAATTATGAGCTAAGGCCTCAGTTGTTCAAAAAAATGTTTGATAGGACTGTTGGAAAAGAGAAAATGGATACTTTCTAAAATGAACTCCAGGTATAGTGAAGTATGAGATCAAATTAGAAAGAGACCAACAGCAACATTAGACAGACACATTCTTCAGCCACTATACAAAATTATTTCTTATTATAGAAAATAAATGAGCACTTTTTAAAAGAAACAAAAGTCATTTATTATTTTGTACATTCTGAAAGTTAAGGAAGACCAGTGACTTCTAGAAATCTTTCTAACACTAACAAATTTGCAAAAATAAATTTGCAAGACTGTCTGATTATATGTATTTTGTAATTTTTGCAAATATGCAAAGAAACCTATGACCCTTTATTTCTTTATTGCATAGAAGTGAATCACCCCAACTCTTTTAAGAAACATTTTGTATTTTCTTTAACAATGGTGCTTCCAAATATTTTTTTATGAAGATGCAGATAAGAATTGTACTGCTAGGTATATCAAGATATTTATATTATTAGATTGTGCACTGTAGTCTTGCAATTTGTTTCTTTCATCTGCTGTCATCTTTTTATCATCTTATAGAAACACTCCATGTGTTTAAACAGTTTGCTAACCTTTTCTTTTGTTGAGACTCAGAATAGTAGCTACTAATGCATCTCACATCCAGTGATCAAATTTCTTGTGTGTTTTATTGTAATAAAACACACTGTACCTCACAGGAAAATTTTCTGCTTGTAGAAAACAAGAGTTGTACAGTAGATGTGTTCCCTCTGAAAGAATCCAAGAAGACACAGCCATATCAGGCTACAAATTGTCTTTCCCTTAGATAGGAAAGCAAAAGCCCAGATGTTTTTTATATGAGAGTACAATTTACCACCAGCACACCCCTAAGGAATGGAGTTTCTATACTCTTAATATGTTAGACAATAGATTGTCATTAGGATCCCTTTAGGTTTTAAAATAATACAACAGTGCAATGAGAACTCTTTCATGTTAAGATAACTTTGGTGATGAAAGTTAATAACAAAGAGCTCACTGCTTCCCATAGAGGATAGAATTATTCTCAAAAATCTCAACAGCACCCCCTCCCACTTGGCATAGAGATGGAAGCTCTGTTCTTGCTATAATCATATTGTTTACAGGTTGTTTATAGATGAGGCAGCTTTGTGGATGCATTGTCTATCTCAGCTGGAAGTAGAAGGCACTAGCTCAATATATCTGGCTGGCTTGGACGTGTGATTGAACAACATGAACCCATTGGCTCACCTGAATTTGATAAACTGAGGGCTGAAGCATGGAGAATCCAGAAAGGGTCAGCAGGACAAAGCGCAAATTTCAAATGCCATTCACTCCATGTGTGTCTCTAATAGCACAACTGACAGAGAGGGTGTTTTTCCCCCTCCACCACAACCTTTTCTCCACCGCGCTTCCTACCTCTTCCACTCTGTTCATCCACCCATAAGATCCTTGCCTATCCTCACTAAAGGCATTGCTGACTACATCCATCAACTTCACTCTTTTCAGCACAGGTGGCCCTCTGCCATGATTCCCTTCTATTTTGCAGTCCCAAACTTCTCTAAGCAGTCCTGTCACAGTACAGATTCAATCCTGTTTTCCAAGCACATTCTTACTATACTTGACTGCTCTTCAGCTGCTTCTGTTCCTCTTTGCATATTTCAAGAGCCAACAAAAGAGCTGGTTGAGACCTCCTGGGGTGATTAACATAGTCACTGCAATCATTCCAAGCTTAGGTACAAATTGACATGGATGGTCCCCACCTGAGGTCAGAGATAAACTGATCATCTGGAAGTGTCTGGCACTGAAACAATTTCTTGTCAGCTGGAAAGACAATCTCAGTATCTTGCTTCTCAAAAAGCTACAAAATGTCACCAAGCAAAGGAAATCAGCCTGCTGCAGTGCATATTACTACTGTTACCCCTTACAAGATTTTATAGGCCTACAGCTCGTGTTATGCTGAATCAATAATTTCCTCGTGAACACAGAACAAATGCACTAAATCATTAGTGATTTTTAAAATAACCTTAATTCCATTAATATCAGTTCTTGCATCTTGCACTACTGACAATTTCATAAGACAATTCGATAGATCAGAATGTTGGCTGGGAGAGGCAAGGATTTTATCTTACAGGGCTGCTGACAAGGGACTTAGAACAGCAGCAAATATTTTGACAGTGTATCCGACTTCCCAGCAAAGCTTTAAAGAATACCATTGAACTGAGGGATACTTTCCTCTGATATAGTGGGGTTATATTCAACTTTCAGGGCTTAATCCATCAGTACAGATTCTGAGACTATTACTCAGGTGTTGTGGACTGAATCTTTCTCTAAATAATGTTCAAGTAAATATGAAATAGTTCCTCTGTCTTCGCTGTTGGAAACATAACAGTAGCCACGAAGACAGGGCAATTTTTCTTTCCCATGGAGTAAACAATAGAAAAAGCTATGGTAACTGTGGAATTAGATATTTCTAAATGCTTGGTGAGTGAATATGTGTGAAATACTTTCCACTGTGGTATCATGAAGATACTAAAGTCACATATGGCTGTGGATTTTTTAATTTCCATTAAACTGTGAGACAATTACCTAAGTTTTCCTTGAAAATACAGAACCTTGGTGGTATGTCACAAGCTTCAGCTCTAATGTTGGCACTGGATAAAGAGAAGGGAGAAAAGAAGCTTGGAAAAGTTAAGCGACACCAACAGGAAGTGCACTTTATGTGTTCTGAAAGATGGGCAGGAGCAGAAAGGGAAGAGTTTGCTCTTTCCAGAAGAGGTCCATGCATGTCATGCAGAAAGCAATCCCACCACTGCTGCACACAGCCCTACTGCAGCCAGACAGACCTGAAAAGTCACAGTTGGACTTTTTAACCTGCACTAATTCCAGTTTTCCAAAGGTGTCCTCTAGCTGACTACAGCACTGAGCAATTTCCTTTGCTGCTGCTTTTCCGCAGGGTTGCCTGGATACTCATCTCATCGAGGATCTCGCTGATTAAAGTGCGTCTGCAATTTGGTGATTCGAAGACTCTGATACGTCATCTAGATACAGAAATCCTTGGCAAAAAAGTGATTTGTCAAAAGCCTGCTTTAGTTAGACACAGTTATCCAGTTACTTAAACACAGTTATCCACAAGAAAACTCTTTGCAAATTTTTGTCTTTTACTCATAAACATCCTACATACGAAATCAAGTTCAGTGACTTCATGTCATTGTGCAAAGCAACCCATTTTTGAGCAAGTCCCAGTCCTATATTATGTCTCACTCTTGTATAATATACAACTTGATGGCTTCTTCAAGAAGCAGGTACAAACTTTTCCCAGTGTGAGGATATCACAGGCTAGTCAGAATGTTCTGACCCTTATTTTTCAGGGTTATCACAAGTTCCTCTTTTGATATAATGCTTAGAAAGGAGTGGAAAGAAGCCACAACAAACACACCAAATTTAATCAGATAGGAGTGGCATTAGATTTGTGTCTGTCTGAATGCAGAGTTCAGACTTGCTGGTCAGTGTTTGTTGGTCACTTTGCTCTTTTCTAGAATTACAATATATTTAGTAACAAAAATCAAAATTGGAATCAATAAATTAATAGAAAGCATGTTATGAATTTATCTGAACTCTGCAGGAACTTACCATCACATAAATTAAATAAATAAAGTTTCCAAGAAAACTAGACAAAACATTATAAACATGGGATTTAAAATTTGTCAGGAGTTTTTCACAACATAAGAAAAATTCCTCCATGCTGATGAAGGGGGGTAGGGAGTAGGAGAGGAGAGTATTTAGAAAAGGAAATCCAAGACAATCTATAAAGAACGGACATTTTGCCAAAGAAATTATTGCAAAGCCTATTTCTCAATTTCAAATTTAATTGAATTTTTTATCTCATATCTAGTAATTGCTTCCTGATAAAAAGTTAGGCAAAATTATTAAATTATTGAGAAAATATTTGATTTCCAGAAACTGAAATGAAAATAGACTTAATAAGTATTTCAAGTCAATTTACTTGCACCTTGATGCAAAGAACTTATATTTTTGTAATATGGTTGGTTATCTGAATAGTATACTTTTGGGTAAGTTTTATTTTCTTTGGAATTAAGAGAATACTAGATCCATTGACAACAATGGTTAAAATTCTCTGAAGTCTTTAATAGATTTTTTTTAATATATATTTAATGGACTTAATTTTCTCTCCTTTTTTGTGTGTTTTTTTTGTTTGTTTGTTTTTGTTTTTATTATTATCTGTGACTTTTCAAAAAACTTTTGAATTTTGTTCCAGCACTTATTTGACCATTTCTGCATTATAGTAAAGCAAATAAAAACTCCTTCCCATTTTAATAAATTTTAAGATATCTTCCTTGCCTCTATGTAGTGAAAAACTGCAGAATTCTTACAAATCAGAGTGTCTAAGGCTATTAGTTTTTTTTATCTCATTCAGCAATAAAGTATGTGCATTGTTTTAGGACATTACTGAATAAAGATGTATTCGAAGACAGAGAAAAGATTCTTCTCAGGTAGAGCAACACATAATGGTAACGACTAATGTCATAGCAAGTCAAGGCAGCAGAAAGAGATCTCATTGCTCTCTTATTTGCTGATTTCTTTGTTTGCCTTCAGATAATGTGTAATAATATTTTTTTTTCTTTTTCTTATTACTACATACTTAGTACATATATTTACTACACTTAGTGGTAATGGACAATAAGTGGAAATCTGGATGCTGAAATTCATGCATTGAAATTAGTTGATTCCATCTAGTATAAATAAATATACATTTTTCCTTTAGATCCTGAACTGTCTTAGTGAATTTTACTGACAGACAGAAAAATATTGGGAGGATATATGCTTTGTAGTTTTCAGGAGAGACGGCACAGCTCACAGCTTTTTTTTTTTTTTTTTTTAATTCCAATTAACTGTACTACTGAGATTAATCTCAGAACATGTTAAGCAAGAAGATGACAAAGCCCTTAAAATAAAATTTAAAAAAAAAAAAAAAAGAGAAAAAGAAAAAAGGAAACAAATTAATGACAATACATTGCAGTGTGATAAAACCTCCTATACATATGGAATAGCATTTCACATTTGTAGACCTTTAGGAGTTTTCAACAGAGGTGCTCTGATTTGACAATCTAGGGTACAAAAAAAAAGAGGTGGCATGTGGTGGAAAAGAATGGCATAATGAAGTGAGAGAACAATCTCATTCTTACAGCACTGAGTGATTGGTCTTAGTCAACCTTCAGAAAACTAAATATAGAAAGATTCAAAAAGGATTAAATCTGCTGTAACTGAGGGTGTCTGAAGAGGTTATGAAATAAACACAAAGTTTAATTAATTCAATAGATGAGGAACTGCTTAATAGCATAATTACTTGAATTTATTGCAGATATTTCATAATATGCGTGAAATGAACACTTTAACCCTGAAATTACTGAACTGCATCATTCGCTCCTTGTTACTGAATAGATGATTCACTTAATTATTAACAATTATTATACTTTAGTAGTAGTAGTAGTAGTAGTATGTGATTTTTAAAAAATATATGTGCCCTGATTTATATATCTCAAATAAAATCTCATTTATGAAAAAAAATGAAAACTATTTGCTTTCTAGAAATGCATGTAACACCTGGGTGATGCTGCATGGGAGGATATTATTTCAACTCTAAATTATCCCTCTACACTTATACAGAAATGAGAATAACTAAATGATGCACAACATCCTTTGCTGTGTGGTAGCACAATTCAGTTACCATAGAAAGCTAAAAAAATCCCAAAACCAAAAACAACAAAAAACCACAAACAAACAAACAAACAAAAACCAAACAAAAACAAAAGAAAAAATAAATATGTGGCATAACTGAGTTCCCATGAGTTTTATTAAATAAAGAAGCATACATGCAGCTGTAAATCTCCTGTGTCACCAGGTTTCTCGTTGCTTTTAAAGACTGATCATAGTAAACATCATTGGCTTACAGACTCTTTAAGGTATATTATGTATATTAAGGTATAATATGTTACTTTTCCTTCCTCTTAAATGCGTCAGATTATCAAAGTTACAATTGCTACTCCATTTCTGTTTGTATCCTTGTTTCAGTATCAACTGCAAGTTCCTGGTTCAGATCAGGTTCTCTCATTGCTGTTGAGGTTGTTGAAATATCAAAAGTTAATTTTCTTTTCCCTGAAGATCTATCATAACCAGCAAATTAACCACGCCATCACGGGGAAGTTTCTTCTTTGACAGCATTTTATGAACTTAATGAACTTTATTATAGAAGTTTTCCTGGAGTTTTTGTACCTTTAAACTGATACTAGTTTATAGTGCAGGGTTTTTTTCTCTCAAATTAGATGCAGAGACTAAACTGTGAGCTATGAAGATCTGGACTTGATCACTGGGTGATTGCATATATGCACAGAGAAGCAGCTTCTGAAGGATCAAGGAACTAAAGTAAATTAAAGAACACCTGATGTGATAAGTCGGATTTTACCCTATTTCATCTGTATTAATCAATAAATCTATTCCCTGCTTTCAAAAACCTTTGGAGGATGATAAAAAAGATATTTACCTAGTTGAACTTTCAAAAGCACCTAAATGCTTGGTACCTTTAAAAAATGGATTAAAATACTTGTGTTACGTTGAGTAAACCTGTACTTTCCATGTATTGAGTGGAAAAGCACATTAACATGTAGAGGTCCCTAAACTGAGCAGTAACTTACAGGCACCCTCAAAAAGAACTGGTTTTAGGAAACACCAAGGATGGTTTTGCCTTTCTTTATTCAAAGAACTTATCCACCTTATGATGCTCTGCCTCCAAATCTAAATCAAAGAGCTTCTGGGTTTTGGGGAAAAGGGAGTGTTTCTATATACTTTACATTGGTTTAAGCTCAAGAGCTGGATAATGACCTACCTTTTTTTTTTTTTTTTTTTTTTTTATGATGATGATGATGTCAGTATTGGGCTAAACTACTATTATAATTAAATCAACATGAATTTGTACATCCAAGACAGTTTTGACCTTACCATTGCATCTTATGGCTGATGTTTAGAAATCTTCAATATATTTCAAAGAGACAGGCAATGAATTTTTAAAATAGATAGGGAAAAGACCAGGTCACAGAGCCACAAAATAAATCTACTGAGATGCTTGTGGTTTTAAGCCATAAATAAGATAACTATTTATTTCATTTACTATGCATTAGAAACACACAAATTTTAAAAACAATGCAAAATAATTATGACTGATGAAGTTATTGACAGATATGCATTTTAATGTATCACAAACGGAGCTACCAATGTAATGGTGTGGGTTTCCTCCTGGTAATCATGAGCTTTGAATCAGGCCTTGCAAAAGTCCTATCTGAGAAACTTCAGTTTTTAAAAAGACAAGGAAAAGAGATCAAATTATTTCAACCTACAAAAGTGGTTTAACATAGTATGGGATGATGTATATGGTTAAATCTAGAGGAGATTCAGAATTCTAGGGTAAAAAGCAGTTGCAACACCCTGGGTGGACTGAGGTTGATGTGCTCCTCAATATGTCAATAATCATCTCCTCAGAGGAACAGAACAGAGCATGGAATAAAGTGGAGATTACGTGGCTTCCCCTCCATTCAAATTCCAGCAGAATGGGGGAACTTTGCGTTACAGAGACCATGCAGTGTCTATCTGCTAGGGGAGACTCAAGATGTTCTGCTACTGAAGCCAACAACCATGTTGAACCACCTCCTCAGATGCCAAGCCGTACCAGTTAGGTATACCAATTAGAAATAAAAGGTATTTATGGCTAGAAAACCATTTGTGTTTATCCCATAGCATTAGAGCTTGTGCTTGCTTAATACACATATCAGTAGATTGCTTTAAAATATATTTTTGCAGTAAACACTATCACCAACAACCTTTGAACATTAGTAATCTGTCACAACTTGTATTAATAAAAAGTGTTATTTTGTGATCTGTTAAAGTGAGTCCTTGCAGTTGCAGGCAGTGGATAAGACCTTGGCAGGACTTGCTGAGGGGGTCTTCTCTCAATTGGGTCTCCCCTAAAACGGTGGTCAAAGTACCCTCTGACCTTGTGAATCTGTTGGTGAAGGGTCTCATTATGAGATGCTGACACAGTCAGACATCAGGGGCTTGACTTTCTTGGGGGTACCAACAGGCAAAAATCTAAATACCTACCTTTCACATGACACACAGAAATACATAGGTTGTGTGGATCACATTTCTTAGGTACCTAAAGGTTCTTTCCTCCATTCTTACAAAGGATCCATAATTCAGGTAAGAATGCTCAAAGGATAACTCAGTTTCATATGTTTCCTGCTCACAAAAGTCCAGGAAGAGCAGCAGGAAAATTCCTTTACCCTTTGGTGCTGACAGATTCACAGGGACACCAAAAAAATATGTGCAGTAGCTGTAATGACAATTCCACCCAGAAAATTCCTTTGCATCAGGGAAGCGGGAATGCATCTCCCTCCTGTTTGTCACAGAGATCTGATGCAGCATGAACTTTGTCCAAATAAATATTATCGCTTCTTATCCCTAAACAAGGAAAATAAGTTTCAGCACAAAACTTGTCACCATGAAACCTAAAATATTCACTACATTCTGGAGGAAGAAAAAAATGTTGCTCATCTACTCCACAATTTTTAATAGCAACAGCTGATAAGTACTCAACTCCTATAAATAGTATAATTGCCAAATAAGGATGTTTAAAAAGATCAGTCATAGCATCTTCAATAAAATACTTCATATACTTAGTTTTTAAAACCAGTTCTCAATCCATTATCATCAAGATTAATCAACTAATATTCGGATATGAGGAAATATTGAGGAGTCATAATTGCACAATGTTAATCAAAGACAGGAAGAGTGATGAGAAAATAAAAGGGAGCAGAGTTTTGTCAGGTTCTTGCCAGACATTTGTGCATACCAATTTTCTTCTGCATATGTGACTTGACTAAGCAACTGATGATTTTTTTTTTTCAAGTTATAATTCAACAACAGCAATGTGAATGAATTATCAATTGTCTAAAATAGAACTCAAAAAATTGCTTTTGAATGACTTTTCTTTAAAAAAAAAAATTACGAAGTTGCTGCTCTCTCAGCTCAGGTTACAGTAATTCTCTGATTTTTGCCATATTTTAGTTCAATGAATATCTATATGTTTCTGCAAGAGAAACTTAATTTGTGTATTTAGAAGTTGGCAAAGATTTAAATTTTTAAAAAGCCTCTCAAAAACATTCTTTTCCTGTGCATTTTGGCATATTTCTGTTATCTCATATGGATTCTGAGTTAAAAGAAGATGAACTTTGGAGCCACCTACTAAAGCAGAGCATATGAGAAAATATGTTAGATGTTCTTGAAGTCTTGACCCAGAAAAGCTAGGATCAAGGAAGGCAGGCTATCTTGCTGAGTAAATAAGCTAAATATGACAGCAATTATTCAACATTACTTAAATAAATCCAAATCTTGAAAAAACATAAGTCTCAAATACATAAATCATCTGGGAAAAAAATGAATATATGTCATAACAAAAGGAATTCCAATACATCCAACTGTTAATATATTTTGCTCATCTAATTCCTGCACCATTTTTCATATTTTTTAATATATATTTCACCATGGCTTCTTTGCAGGAGACATTCTCATGTCACCTGCTTTTATGAAGTATTCTGTTTCACTCCCTCCTCAGATGAGTTGAGAGTATGGATAATTTAAAATATTGACATTGAAGATATTAGGATGTGCTATTGACATTTTTCCTATAGGTAGTTTCAGTAATTTTCTTCAGAAGAATGTAAATAATAATGTAAACATGAATATAAAAACAGCACCTGATTGATATTTTCAGGTTCATCAGAAAATAAATATTCCTCTGGTTTAACAGCAAAATATGAAGTCCAAGGTATACTTTCTATTACATCACTTTCTAGTAAAATAACTAGAACCACATTAGACCAAACCTGAAATTCCCACCTCAACTAATTGTGAATATACTTTGAGCTTGGAAATATGTTCTCTGACTGGGAAGTCTCTGAACTTTGAATTTTATTAACCCACCTTGGTTATAGCTAAATTCGAGTGTTTTACCTGGCCTAGTCACCTAGACGACCAGATCAGAGGATAGTAAGGATGTACCTAAGCTTCCTGTCAGAGTACTAGCCCATATTTTCCTCTGAAAGAAATTGTGAACAATGAAGATATGTGATTGATTCTTGTTGTGTTGGGGAGTTAAGATGAGGCTGCTGCAAAAACTTCAGTGTTTGGGAAGATTGGGCATGCATATTGCCTGTTCTTTGATGGAGATTTTTGCATTCTTAAAGCCAGGTGTTCAAATATTTTGTTGATCTGGCAACTGCAGATGATAATTTTCTCAAATTATTCCCCAGGTTTCTTGAATGGCAACCAGTAGAGAAATATTTTTTCTGTCACTGATTTTTGCAAGTGAAGGTTTTATTTTTCCTTGCCACAGCTCTCTGCTCAACACTTTTGAGAAAACAATGCCTACTTTCTAAATGTTCATACCTTATTCCATTCATTACAGACATTCCAAAACAAAACTCCGGAACTGAAGAGTAATGTTTCCTGGTTTCCATTTCCAACTTTCTGAGTAGTTCTGTAGCATATTCTTTTGTATGTTAAAAACTAGTCTATCAAAATATAATGCCAATTTAAGCCACAACCATTATTTATATTAGTAGTGAAGGAGGGAAAACGCAGTGGTAAATTAATCTTTGTGCAGCAAAGAACTCCTTAAAAAGGTTTTCAGCATGCATAGTAATGAACTATTGCTATCTCTCCTCAACAGACATCTTTAAATAACTATGTCCAAAGTTGTTTAAAATCCTTTTCCTAGAATTTCAGTTTCAGTAATGCAAGGAAGACTGATTCCTCACTTATAGCGCCAATCAACACAAGCTTCCTTTTTTATCTTCTGCTTAATATAGGCAACTCATGAATCAGCTATGACTTTTACATGCCTTCCCTCTGACCTTCCCACAGATAATCATAATAACACTGGGCTGCTGAGAATCAATCAGTTTTCATAAAGGCAGCAGGCTTCAGATTAATCTCGTATTATTAATTCTGCAAGTTAAAAAGACAAGCAGAAAGACAAGATGGCTCTCAGTGCTATTTACTTCCCTAAAAATATTTCCTGTGGATAATAAACAAACAAATTTCCAATCTGGTGAAGCTGTAAATTTGGAGCCTTCATGAAAATTAATTTAAATGGATGTGACTGTGAGGTTGGGATTGTAAAGATTAGGGAGACTCCTGTAGTTATAATTGCCTGTTCAGTTCATCTGCTGCTCTGTCACTCAAGAGTGGCACAGCTGCATTAACAACTCTAATCATAATCTAATTCTCAGATCAAATTCCCATCTTCAATATATCCCTTAATAAAGCTTCCATACCCCATCTTTTAGCCTTAATTATTGCTTCCTGTCTCCCCTGACAACCAAATTAAAAGGTACATGCAGCAGTTCTATAATAAAAAAATAGCACAGATACAACTGTACTGCAAATTCACACTAACCTTGTGAAGGTTGGATGGCTTGTGATAACTAGATTTTTTACTGATAGCATAAGCACTAGAAGATAAGAAATACAATTTTATAATCATGTATTGATTTTTCTTTTTTTCCTGCTAATATGGAAAATTACCTGAGCCAGTTTTTAGATTAGCAAAGCAAAAAAAGGCAGTTTTATAGGAAAACTGTCTAGATCCCAACATGTGAACTATTTTACTTCTTAAACCTGGAGCTCTTGACACGTCAGTTGTTGACAGTAGACATTGTACTCCTTAAAGCTAAATCTCTTTGTACAAGAACTGAGATGCCAAGTCAGCAAGATACTTAATTAGGCACCTTATGGTATATTATTAATGTCAAGTCAATAAAACTGTTAACATGTTTAAAGTTAGAAATACCAAAGTACTTTTTGAGCAGGACCCAAACATTCAGTACCTTCTCCATGTAGGATTCTGTTTTATGTGTTGTACTGTGCAAATGAGGTTTTCAATAAGAGAGTCAAACTGTTGTCTATGCAAGTGTAACAAGATGGCACATCCACATTTCTGAGATAGAAATATATTTCCCTTAAACTTTAAAAATGGAGTAACACGATCATGGTTGAATTGGGAAATGGTTAAAAATTTAACATGGCTGAACAGGTATCGGCAACAAAAGAGAAGACAATTGTCAGCGTCAGCAAGGGAGAAAAACTTTAATCAATTATCAAAATATTTCAGCTAAAGTAGGCAGGTTTCAAATAAAAGAGCACACTATAGTGTTGAGATGATTTAAAAATGTAGCCCTGGATTTCAAGGGCAGTAAGCAAAGTCTGTCAGGAAGTGGTTTCATAGATAAGAAAGGCCTGCAAGAATGCCAAAACTTTAAACATGGCAGATTTTAATTATCTTGATACCATTATTGATTTGGATAAGAACGGTTTCAGGGCTAAGGAGACAAATGTGTTTGAGAAAGCAGCAAAGAATTTATTTTCCAAGCAATGTGCTGACCAGTTTTAGTGTCTTCAGGCTATCTTGGGAGTGAATGGATCTTGCATAAGCCAGAACATTGGGGACAATTTACTCTAGGCAATGAATGTGAAACAGAAAGTTCAGCAAAATGAAAGGGGTTTATCACTTAAGTGAATAAGGACTAAAAAACTCTGGCCTAGAAAAGAATGTGTTTAGTCCTTCCCAATTAGGATATCTAAAAGTGGGAAATTAAAAATGTTGCATAATATTATAGGTGAGTTCTGATTTATTCTGTATCTAGATTTCCATTGTCACATACGAAGGTTAAACAAGTGAACTGAGAAATGCCAATATTTAAAATCCATTTGCACTTGATCAGACATTTCTGTTTGTCTTGGAGTCTCCCACAAGTTTTGCAATTGGTGAACATTTTAACTTCTCACTGGTCAATAAAAAAACCCAAAACACATAAGACAGATGTAGACACATTACTTTTATTCATTAAACTGAAGTAAGGAGAAATATTTGAGTAACTAATTTCTTTTGTATTGGGTGGTATTATAATTATTCAGGTCTTACCAGACCTGAAGGTGTTGTGCTTTACCAGGTTCAACATTTGTCAAAGGTCTTATACAAATCTTCCTAAAATCATGAGCCCTCTATTTCTATAACCTTTATTTGATGGCAGAAATTGCCATACAGCTTCTTCCATCCTTGCAAAGTGTTTATCTATACAAAAACAAAAAACCAAAAACAAACCAAAAAAGGTAATGTGATTCATCTCCAGCTATAAAGTGAAAACATATTTAAGAGAGGTGTATAAACTCTCATAATGGTTAATGGAGAGAGATTAGTTGTCTTTAGAGGGAAATTCCAATTATTACACAACAGTACTTGAGGTGAATCATTGGAAAGAGCTGTAGAGTCCCTAGTGTGGGAACACTTCCTTATTTGTTGGATCCAAAGGAAGCTGAACATTGAGGAAGTGATCCAGAGATCAGCAATAACAACCTGTGCAAGCCACTGTGACCCCATAGGTAAGTGCTACACTAGTTTAACCCCAGGAGGAAGAGCTACACTGTCCCTTTTCACTGCTTAGAAACCTAAATCATGGCCTTTCTGAACATGGTAGATTTACACCTTATAAGTTTTCTTGTAAAACCAAATCACAACCTTTTTGTCCTTAATGTGGTTCATTTGGGACTCTGTGTATTCATATAAAGAAAAAGAATTAACCAAAGAAGACCAATGTCAGAACAGTAAGGGGACTTTCTCTGGGCTCAGTATCAGGTTTTGCCCTTTGTCAATCAGAACTTGTATTTTAAAAATAATTCCCTGAGAGATTGATATCCTTATGACAAAAATATTGGCTATTCTGACATGAAAGGCTAAACCTCATTTTTCTTTTTTTTTTTTTTAAATAGATGCTTTGACTTGGAGAAATACTTGGAGCTGGAACTTTCTTTGAAATCAGCTTTACATTTTGCTGAAACACCATTTTTAAAAGAAAAATATAAGTGTCTGAATAACTCCTTAAAAGCTCTGCTCTATAAATTTGATATTAAAGCTACACTTATAACTATAGGAAATGTTGGATGCTTCAAAAATTTAGGGCAAAGCAGTATGGTTCAGTACCCAAAATGCAAAAGGCTTATCTGTGCTACCCACACTTCTCGTGTTAGAAAATTCAGAGTACAAATTCTGTGAGAAAAGCCTTTTATGAGGGTTTCTGACATTCATTGTTCTGTTGGCTTTCTTGCTTTCTTTTTTTTTTTCCTTCTTTTTCCTTGGGAGTTGGGAATGGTACTAGAATAGATTTATTCATAAATGCATCATGGTTTGGCTCTGTTATGTGAAAACTAAATGGTGTGGGGTTTTTATCTTTTCACCTCTCCAATCTCACAATCTTCCCACCCTACAAAAGCATTAAGTGTATATTATATTCTTATACCTATTAGGACAGATGGACATCCTTCCTGGCTTCAGATCCTTCCTGATCTTTCTCAGCGTTCACCTAAAATTGCAAAAGGAACGTTCTTGTTACTCAGGGCAGGTAACATCATACCAGGTAGTGTATGTTTTGAACTATCCAAATACAAATAGTTAGATAAGCACCATGTAAAATGCAAATGAAAATAATCAATGAATTTATATTTTATCAACTACTCCCAGGGGTTATTGATCTAAGAAAAGAGGGGAAGCATTTTAGTCTCATGTATTTAATTTTCACAAACTCCTACTACCTATGTGTCCCTCTACAAAGACATACAAATAAAGAAAACAAAAGTTTATTCTTTTTCCACTATGAATGATTTAAGAGAGCTTTGGCACTTCTGAGTATTTCCTTTTTAAGCCTAGAGCATCTTACTGATATAAACTATTAGTACTCATATGTTGCATTCAGGCAAGCTATGGGGCAATGAAACAATGCTGCAACCTATGTTCAGTACAGCCCTACATTCCTTGGCAGATCTAGTCCCTCTTTGTGTCTTGAAGACTTCATATTATAGTGTGTACACATTCCTGAGCCTGTAACTCCTTGTCTTACTTTGAACGTAACTTTTCCTTATTAGCAATGATCTCTCTGAGTATCCTATTAACATTATCCTTCACAAGGGAACAAGTATTCAAAGATAAAATATCTTGCTAAGAGGTTTAAGAAAATAAGTTATTCCACTTCAGCTTTGACTTTACTGTTTATTTATCTGTTTCCATTAAGCATCATCTATATACATTTCTTTCTTACTACTCTGCTATTTGCATTTTTATGTTACATGTAAAATGGGCAGAGTTTGGAGTCAAAGGTTGGAGACGAGTTTATTTTTTGCCTGCTGTCTTCTGGCTTTACAAAACTAGCATTCCTGGCTGCACATTTGCCCAGTTTCAGGTGGGTGGAGGAAAAGTGTTCCTACACAATCTACCTTAGAGCATAACTATTCTCCTGACATTCTACAGTTATCAACCCTGTGTTCCTCAAATTGAAAAGGTCTGTATAAACTTCAGTCCTCTAAAGTATTACCCAAATCATTAGAGAATTAATTTGTGTTCCTGAGTCCGAGAAAAGCCCACCTTTTCTAAGTTGTTTCCATGTATCCATGGATGTGGATGCTTTATGAGCTTACTCTGGGAATCTTCATCCACCTGGACAAGCTGGGACCTCTGCTACAGGAACTGTGGTGAAGCCCAGGAAACGTCATGTCCAGTGCCTGGTCACAGGAGGGACATGGCAAGCATCTCTTGGTACAACATCTGGCAGTCCAGCTAAAGTGTTGAACCAGAGACTGAGCTTGAGCCCACCTGTTTAATTAAGGCAGGAAGACTTCATACACTCATTGGAAGGATTCAAATGATAAATTTCTCAATGCCTGGAGAGAAGAGTCACTGTTAAAAAAAAATGAAAAAAATGTTCATGGAGTGAAACGAAGAATTCATGATCTGTCACATTTAAAGCACCACACAAGGCAGATTTAAGTGACCCAAGTAACAGCAATACTACAATTTCACTTCGGAAAATACTCTTTAGCCATTTCAGAGCATAGTCCCATTGGGAATTTTGTCTTATACATTTTGCCTTATACATTTTAAGTTTGTCTCATTTTTGGCCTTTTATTTCTTGTTCTAGCCTATTACCTTGTGCCACTGAAGCTCTCCAGTGTTTTCCTTGGTTTAATTTATCTTTGCTTATTTCATTTTTAAAGTATGTCATGCTTGTTTCATTGTTGAAGGTGAATTATGTAGTTTTGTTTTTGTTTTTTTTTAAATTTTCAGATCCTTGAATATTCCTTTAGTCTCTTCTTGATCTTTCATGCCTTTCATACCTTATCTGCCATGAGTTGTCCCCATTGGTACATTACTAGCTTATTACTAATCTTTTTTTTTTTTCAATTATACTTATTTTTTGCCTCTGATGAAGTCTTTCTTCTAGCATGCATTGCATCCAAAGGAAAATAAACCACTTCTCTTCAGGTACTATTATCACAGAACATGTTTTCCATTGTGAGAGGGTTTGTTTGCAGTTCCTTAATACATTGAATCTCCTGATGATAGCTCAATAAAAGGATGTCTTCCTGCACCTGATTATTTCTGTTTTGATAACAATAACTATATTTTACTTATCTGCACTTGAAAAAGCAATGTTTGTGTTCATGTTCTTATAGATATATTCAATAACTGCCCGGTTGATTCATAAGCCTATACTAAAATATGATACTCTTTCTTTTTTGAACGTAAAATCTTGTACTCTTTTCTTCTGTCATTTTCAATAAACTACCCATAGTCTGCCTTGTTTGCCAGTGAATAAAAATGTGTGGTTCAATTACAGAAGCTGATGCTCTAAAGGTTAAATCACTTCACTGCATCTCTTGTACTCTGTCTAAGGAAAGACTTTGATTAACTAAGTCTTTCACATTAACCGTTATACTTTATGTTGACTATAGCATTTTGGAATGAAAATGAGCATTTGGATTACCCTGTTTAATCTTTGTAGCATTATAATGTTAGGGTTTCATAATTTTTTTCAAACATATTCATAGCCATAATGATTACTTTAGAGAATAATCCCAAGGCAACAGTCTTAATTCTTGGAGTTTCCAAATGAGCATTATGCTTAAAATGGATTCCACATTGAGGTGTGAAAGGTGGCATTTTCTTATAACAATGTTTACTATTCTCACTACTAGTTTCTAAATGTGAATGAATACTACCACTTAAAATAATTCTTTCCAGACCTTTTTTTTTTTCCTGTGTTTTATATCAGAGAATTTGACAAAGGAAGTTCATTCATTAATTAAGAGGTCTACAATATTCAGCCCTATTGTAACAGCCTAATTCTTTTTAAATCATTCTAAACAGTTTTGATATTTCTTTTACTGTATAGTTCCTCAGTGTTAGACACAAACAAGAGCTATTATTATAGATGTATATCTACACCTTAGTGGGGTAATATTCCATGACTATTTCATGCCATGTATATAGTTCTAAAGCATGGCTCAAATGAGGAAAAGCATCTGAAAGTAATTATGCTGGTAATTTCAAGCAGTACACAAATGTAATCATTGTGAATGTCTGTATTCCATTTTTCACTTACTAGGTCTCCATCTATTCAGATTTGTACTTTTTGCATGGATGACCTCAAGTAACAATTCTGCAGAACTCTCTTCTAGTCATCCTTGGCTTTTTATCTAACCTCGCTTCATCTGTGTCAATTGTTTCCTACGTGAATGTTAGTAATGGAAATAGACCTCTCTTTCACTGACTTGAGCTTTTTCCCATCACATAGGATATTGTAACGCTATCTTGTTCAGTTTCTGCAAGCTGTTTTTGAAAACTGGGGTCTGACTCACATATTTATCACTTCTTTCTCAGTGTTTCTTTTAAATGTCTATTTTTTCATAATTAAGCTATTTCTTTCTTTTGTCTTCTCTACATTATCAAGAGCAAAATAACTATCATGTTTCTATTTTTTCCTACTTTATTGTGTTTCATACAATAAGTATGAAATGAGGGGAGTTGTTCCTAATTAAAATATTACTTACATTTTCTGCGTTCAATTCCTTACATTTTTAATTTTTAGCTGTCATTATTGTGGCTTATGGTGAGACCTTACAAAAAAAAAACCAAAAAAACAATTCACTGAGAGATCATGATAATATTCAGATATTCTTTCCTTCAGGAAGGAAAGACTTAACACCAAATGACCAAACATGTTTAACTACATTAGTGTAGTTAAACAGTTAAACTACCTTGATTTCTATGAGCAGCAGAGCAGTCTTAATTTCTAAGGGGAATGGGACTTACTGTTCCTGACAGCCATTGAAACTTTGGAGCAAAAGAAATCTCTTTAGAACATCAGAATTAAGTGAGAGTGTTTTCCTTGGAAAAAGCCATGAGTCTTTTGACCATCCACAACAAAATCAAGTCTACTAAGCACATGGAGACCAGCCTGACTTTGCCTTTCCAGGTAGCTCAGAGGTGACAACAATTCTCACACTCGTGTATCTTCCTACCCTTTTTCCCCATGACTCTTTTTGGCCACAAAAATGTATTTGCAGGGCTTCACAACATGAACTGGTGTAAAAGATTTTTCAAACACTGAGGAAATGACCTTGTTGTAGGCTCAGCTCCCTTTCTTTGAGTTTCAAAAGGACCTTTGATTTTTCTGTTGAACATCCTGAGAAGGGAGTGCAAGACCCAGACCTGGAATTTCATAATTACATTCCTAGCATAAATCAGCCAAAGAAAACTCTGTTATTGCCTTACAGAAAGAGCAGCGTAGGGCAAGACAAATGAAGCTGAGTCTGAACAATAGATTCAATGCAGTAGATTTACTATAAATCATGTGCAAACGTTACGGAATTTGGCTTGTGTCTTCACCTTGGAAAAAAAATGAAACTTTGAGATGAACAGAAAACAATTTTAAATCCATCAGAAGGATTAGTAAAACTGCTAATATCACTTCTTTATGAATCCTTATAAGGTATTCAAATAAAAACTGGCAGACACAATCTCCTCATTTCTAAATTTTTCATAAACAGTGCAAATACTTCCACAGCACATGAAATAAAATGACCTGATAGGAAGATATTCCAAGTCTTTTATATTCTTTTTTTTCCCCTGACTTCTGTGTACTTTATAATCAGGTCCTTAGCTGCCAGGAAGGCAATATCTTTGAAGAGCAGCAGTAAATTATAAAGACATTTCTCATCTTATTCCAAATATTCCATGTATTTACATTTCTCATTTGAAGATCATGTTGTAATATTTCCTGTACAACCAGGGTAAGAACATAAAAAATGGATCAGAAATGGACTGACAGCTCCTTGGATTTTGCATTTATTTGGGACCATTGCAGAACAACCTCAGCTCTGAATTAACACATGATCTGGAAGATATCTGAGAGTATAGAATTGCAGAATACTAAATTCTTAGGGAAGTCATAGTGTATTTTAGATTTTTCAGACCATTTAGTACTTCATCCCATAATTAGATTGACTTCAGAGGTGTTATTTGAATCAATAAAATACTCTATAATAAGAGGAAGAACAGTACAATTCAAATGAGATTATGCTGATATTCAGATACCCCTTAAATTCAGGAAAGAAAGACTTAACAGCAAAAAAACAAATGTATGTCTCATTTGCCTAATAAACATAGAAGCACTGTGAAGGCTGATAACCTCTAAACACAATCTTTCTTCCCATTACTTAAATATTCTCATTCCAGACTTTTCTTCAAAATAAATAATCCTTAATTTCTGTCCCTCTTTCATTTTATTTCTCTTCAAAGGACCATTTTTCTTTTCAAATGGCCGTTTTTCTACCCAAATGCCAATGGCCCAGGTTTCATGACAATCCACTGAATTATGTAAACAAGACAAAAAGTGTAAAACATTCAGCAATTTCCTTTCTCAACTTTGTAAGATATATACTACAAATAAAAACAAGGAAAATATATTTGGGATAAGGGAAAATCTTCAGCAGTATCCTTCTTTTCCTCCTCTCAAAGCAGACTCTCTGAGTATACAATGGACACAACTGTATGGATCTTTGAAGCACTAGGTGTATTATTTCATTAGTCAATGAAAGAGAATTTCTCTTTACTACATAAGCCATCTACATAGCCATATGCAAAACTGAACTTACAGAAGCGTGTTATTATTTGTTTGCCTTACAATTATTCCCACAATCTACAAGTATGGTCCTTTTTTCATGGTCTGATGAGATTCAGAGCTTTTCATGCCTTGTAAGGAGGTATAGGTTGAAGAGGAATTAAAGGTTCATAGCTTCAAACACTACCAGGTATCTGACACCACTAGTCTTAAGAGGCTTTTTTATTTTTTCTTTTTGGAGATTGGAGAACATTTTTTCTCCTTTTGGAGAAAATTAGACATAAGTGGTTTAAGGAAATCCTGCCGACATTTATGGGTACCCTGCAGCTCCCAGAATATTACCCACTGTGTTTATAATGTCACTTGTGCAAACTTACTACCCACACAAGTACATTTCCAGTAGTGTAAATCAGTTTAGAAACTCACTGTGCATTTATGTAAAGTCTAGTTCATACAGGAGGAGCTGTAAACACTTTTTCTCAGTTTCATCACAACACAACAGCTTTGTTCCCTGTGATGCTCATTTTCCTTAGGCCTTCCACATAACACTGAGCAAGTGAATATCCTATCAGTATGCAGTTGCCTTGCCCTTTCCTGGCAACTGGCTGATTTGTACTTCAGTAACAGTCAACAGGATGTTATTGTTTCCAAGTAAAAGAAAAATCAAGTCTCTTTGAGACTGCAAGATATGACCCACTGTTTTAATTAGCATTTTTTGCAGACTATAATCTGAAATGATAGCAAATATTCAACAGGTATCCTTTCTTCATTCAATTGCAAATACAATTAAAAATCGGGTTTTATGCTATTTGAAAGTTAACTAAGCAATTTTGCCTGTGTAATGTTGCAGAAATTTGTAAACTCTAATACAATCGCTCTAACTTGCTCTCCAATCGGAAGTTTAAATATTAGCTTTTTGAAGTGTATAAACTGAATGGAACAAAATAGCATAATTGTATGTTGATCCTGTCAAGATATATCCAGAACCCAAAAATATTAGTGATCAAGGAATTCTAAACAGCTTGCAAAATCTTCTGCTGTTTTTCATTAACAAAGTTAGATTTAACATAGCCATGACATTATGGATGAGGTTAGTAGAACATACCATATTATCATCTCTTTGCCCTCCTGAGGGCATCAAATATAACTTGTTTATTATATATCCCATCATAACAGGAATTTGAGAAGTTATCAACCTGTTTGCTGGTGGCCTTCGTTAAAATGCTCAGCTTGAAGTGGTCCACTTGCTGCCCTTAATCAGCCATCTGAATCCTTATTCAGCTGCAAATTCTCAAGTTTATCATTTCCAATGCCGTGAGAGGCTGCACAATGGTGCCACTGCTCAGTCTCAGCAGAGATGGTGGAGAGATCATTTTGCCTATTTTGTGTTTGTGTTTAATTTAAGCTAAATAAATAAAGCTCTTTGGGATCCTTTCATTCAATGTTCTAATTCTGTCTATTGAAAAAATACATCTTCAGACAGCAAACTATTTCCCAAAAAAAAAAAAATTATGGAAGACCAAGAGGAAGAAAAGTGTAATGATTCTGATCTTTAGTGGGTGAGCAACTAACTCCACCACCCTGAACATGTTTTTCTTGCAGGCAGGAAGGGACAATTTCCTCTATCTATCAGCCTCTGTCTTCAGTATTATCTTTATTCGGTTTTTGTCATGTAAAATATGTTAAGTTTTCTGTTCTGGGGTGGGACATGGTGTTGCATGACATGCTGTCAAATTTCTACAATCCAAAGAAAGGGACAAATTCTGGACAGGTAGATATTGTATCCCACTGAAGTAGCATCAATAAAAAGTACAAATTATTTTTTTTTTATTTTTTTTTTAATGAAGGATTTAGTATATTGTCACCCTGGTGTTTTCTGAAAAAAGATATCCTTAGTTCTGAAAAGGAGGTTGCTGTTCTGTTTACATCTAAATATTTGTATAAATATAATTATTCAGGTCAATAAGTACATGTAACTGTTTATTTTACCCATCCCCTGGTATTTTTTTACAGCCTGCATCACTGTTTACAAGAAGCTCCTGCTGAGATCCTTCACGGTCTTCTTTTTTTTTTGGTGACTGGTCCTAAAGTCCTTATGCTGACAGACATTTTCTAAACACTATTAAATCTAATATATTTTTCATTATTAGAGACAGCTACAAAACTATCGCCTGTAGTTGTATTCTTTTTGATTGTGTAAAATGCTGTCTGAAACAGAGAAAAAGCAATTTCATAATGATCATAATGTTTTATGAGGTGAAAAAACTCTAGGATTCAAGATCAAGGCATGTATACCTGCTTTTAGCACATAAGATAAGGTAACTGCAGCAAATCTGATGTATCCATAATTCTGAATGTATCTTCTAACAAGTGATGAGAATCAACTGCTCCTTAGCAGGTTCTTAGCTCTAAAAATGATGCAGGCAAGTTTTTCCTATGCTATTTATTGACAAATGGACTTTGGCTTACCATATGACAAGAATACTTTCAAGAGGGAACAAAAATCTAATATTACAAGTGTTTGAATTTATTTGAATAATTAGAAGTCCTTTTCAATAAGTTGTTCTGCTACTGATTGTAGGAGAGTTTAAGTCACTGAGATTTCCCTAGAAAATAACTAATTATTTGAGATTTCTTATGTGTTTTACTTTGGCAAGGTCAGTCAATTTTTTTTTTTCAGTTAGTACTAATTATGGTTGTAGAGTATTGTCACACATGCCCCCTCTCTCAGTGGCCTGAGGAATCCAAAATACATTTTAGAGGTATTTATTCTACTTTCTAGCTTCTGTAATGCCTCAGACAGGTCTTTGCTGTAAACTAACACAACTCTAATGAAGCTGTGTGTGTCTTTCTGTCAGCTGGTGACCCACACTCTGTTCATTTTTATCTATTTTAAGACAGCTCCTGGAGCAAGACTATAAATTTTGCAAACCAAACAAGCAGTACCACATTCTGCATAAACACGCATACATACATGAAGTTCATGCATTAAACTGTTATGCCTCCAAAAAAAATTATTCTGAAGTCTCTTATAAGGCTTTCTGGATGCTTCTACCAACAAATTATCATAGTGGCCGTGGCTGGCAGCCACTCTGCCACAAAGTGTCACCCTATGTCACTGCCCATGCAACAGAGCTTACTCAACACTCCTCCAGTAAGTTGGATGATGAACTCGAAATGCCACTTCAGATAAGCATCCAAAAGTTCCAGATGCAGGGTTAGCCTGGGAGCAGGTGACTATTCCAGTGTAACCCTGGAGCAGGCATAGGTGACTGTGGGTAAAGGTGAGTGTCAGGGAGCTGCTAGGGGATGTGGTCCCTGGGGAAAAGGATCTCACCCCAGCTGACTGCAGCCCTGTCCCAAAGCATATGAGGAAACAGGCATGGAAGCACTCCTAGAGCATTGTTTAGAAATGTATTGTCCTGTTAATCCTTCACTCACCAACACAGTCATAACTAAGCATCTTGACAGTGTCCTAATTTTCACACCTAAGAAACAGGCCATATAGAGGATCCGACAGCCCTGTAAAAACCTATATTGGGCAGACCTGATGAAAGAAGACAGAGCGTTATCTCATTGCTGATGTTGGTGCAAGGACTGATTTGAAGGTTCTGGCTAGAGAACCTTTCAAAGCCAGTAGTCTGGCTATGGTATCAACACAAGTGGATGTTCTTCCCCTGTTCTATGCAGAAATACCCAAGAGGGCAGAGATCTGGATACCTTTCTTACTGCTTGGGTAACAATCAAGGGGTCTTAAAGTAGTAAAGGGTCTGAGAGTTTCAATTGATAGCAGAATATTTATAAATGAATGGTATAGCGAGCTCAAAGAAACAGCTAAAACTCACTCTCAGAAAGAGAAGGCATAGGGGATAACTGTTTTGTTCTGCTTAGCAGCTGAAACATTGTGCCTGCTTTTGAGAAGAACACTTTAACATAAAATGTAGGCAAGTTTTTCAAAATCCAAAATCAGGGAGAAAAAAAAGAAAGATTAAGAAAATATTCTTTTAAATGAAAGAAACAGAGAGTGCAGGAAGAGAAGGCAGTTTGCTTCTAAGAGAGACTGGAATTACAATCTCTTGCTATGTGTAGTATTCTTCTTGAAATTTTAGTGGATTCTTTTGATTTTCACCTGTAATAAGGATTACACAGTAAACACCAAATAAGAGGCATTTTTAATATGCTATTTTCATATTACAGTCTATAAAATCAAGGATTTTCAGCCATAAGGTTTTGTCTTTAATAGAGCTTGATTTTAAACTTAAGTGGTTTACACGGATTAGAAATTAAAGTTTATAATAATTTTACACCTTATTTTAATTTTTTTACTTTATTTTAAATCTAAATTAGTCTACCTTTTCTCCTTCTTCTCCCTCTTCTTCTTCATGCTTTGTTGTTTATTTGTTGTTTTGTTTGGGTTTTTTTGTGGGGGGGCAAGAGTGGAGTTGTGGGCTTATTCTTGGCAAAATCAGCTCTATTTAGAATTTATCAGTTTGCCTGGAAAAGCAAGCTTGCTGCATTAACTGTGTAGAGAAAAATACCAGAATAAAGTTTTATAAAGTGCCAAAAATAATTTTAAATTGATTGCCTAACCTTTTAAATGAAAATTAAGGAAACCTTTGGTTAAACCACAGCAAATGAATCACATCTGTAAAGCCCCAGCAATTTACAACATCTGTTTCCTTCAATGCCTGAGATTCTTCCTCCACTGGTTTACTGATAAAACCAGCTAAATATGCCAGGCCGTTTTGGTCATTTTCTAACATACGTGAGCTTGCTAAACCTGACCTGTATATTTATGTTGCTTTTAGTTTTGAATACTTATTTGTACTGCTATATGCCTCTTTTCTAAATATCTAAACTGAATACTTTTACATAAAACAAATCTATCTGATCTTAAAGTAAAATGTAGTTACCTGAATATACTATCTAGTGCCATTTGAGAGGATCTCAGGTTCTGAGACACGCACTGAGCAATGCTGCAAAGGCAACAGTACTTAACTGCAGAAGACTTGCAGCTGAAATCGTTCCTCTCTGAGGAGGTGGAACAGGAGGCAAACCCTGAACGCAGATGTAGACTTGTAGATTGTAGCAGACCCAGCACAGACAGAATCAGCTGAGGTTTGAGTCCCCAAAGTCTAGCAAGTGCCGCTTGAAATTGTGTGGAATGAACACTTTATAGGACAGAGGTTCAGAGAAAGCATCACTAATATAAAAATATTACAGGTTTTTAGTGCTTTCTAGGTCTTTATTTTAGCAAACAATTTAAGGAAATGTAAGCAAAACAAGTTTTCAGCAACTGATTCTGAAGAACTTCTTAATCATTCATTACTTCTCCTAACAAGTCTCTCCAAGCATCTTCACCCTGAAGCAAGCACACAAAAACACAGCCCAGATTTTCACTTTGGGAAACAATTGGAAGACAGCAACGATCAATTGCAAAGTCTTAACTTCAGGCATTGCTACCAGTTCCCCTAATTAACAGGAGGCATCGCTTCTGACCTGCTGCCATATTAAAATTCAGAATACAATACAAAATCCCTGATAAAATGTTTCTGCATTCAGTGGAATAAACAGAGAGGGGAGAGCAGAGATGAGCTTGGGGTAGGTGTGGGAGGAATTGTTAATTCTATTGTGAGAGTTAAAGATTATTTTATTTACTGCCAGGTGTGCAGTTCATTTGCACTCCTAGTGTTCACTGGTATTTTAACCACAAAAAATCCAACTTTCTTCCCTCTAACACGCTGCGAGGCTCAGGATTGCTCTGTCACATGAGAATCTCTTGTTTGCAGCTTCACTTTCTGCCAGTTGTTAAAAGAAATTTATAGATCACACATCTTTGGTCAAGAGATTTTAATAGTAATCTTTCCTATTACATGTGTTTTCATGCTGAAAGCCATTGTTTATTAGAAAACAGAAGGTTTTTTATTCCATAAAGAGCTGAGTTCTGAACTGTAATCTTACAACATACATTCTTTGTTTCAGAAATAATTAAAATGACTTAAATATTTTACAGTGCAATCATATATGTTCTACACTTAGTCCTCTAAAGAAATTTTGATAATGAAAATACCAGTAAATGATCTTCCTAGAATACCTGGATGCCCTGGATACAACCTGGACCCATTAGAGTCAGCAGCACACACACATATATTGTAGGTGATTTTTGAAAAACAGAGCTTACGATATGCATGCACAAGACAAGTAAAGTTCAAAAAGGATGGCTCTCCACTAAGGTCATACTGAAATCCTTATACAATAGATTTTGACTTTACACATTGAGAAACTTAACCTGGATTACATGATATTTGGCCACGTATCTGATATTGCCTGTTGTCTTTCTTAAAAAGCCAACTAAAAAGACAAGAAAACTTGACAATGATAGGAAAATAAGTAAAGCTTTCATTAATTACAAGGGCAACATATGTTTTCACTTCTCAGCTGCCCATTCTGCACAATTATCTTTGCACTGGAGAAAATTGCATTAAAATGAAAGAACTACCTGTTTCAGTAGCGGCCCCTTGATATATTACTGAAAAAATATTATGGCTTTTCTGCTAAGCAGAAGCAAGAATCAGAGCATCATAGGTGATCGTGTTGGCCAAGTATAATCTTAACATGATACATTTAGTCACTTGTGGAGGGTAGAAACGTGCAACTCACTGACTTGTCAGTACTTGCTTTCCATGTACCTGCACCCTGTTCCGCAGAGCGCATCTATTCCAGAATTCGATTCATCATTATCTTATGATTAGACATAGACACCCTGAGCACAAGGAGACTCTGCAGCTCCTTGTAAAAGGCCCACACTCACTGTGGCATCCCTAAGGTGAAGAACACTTATGATATATAGAAATTACTAGAAAATGTACTATTTTTTCTCTGTTGAGTATTTGTAAATCATTGTTTTCTGAAGCTCATAATTCATCCAAATAGAGAATTCTCATGAAAAATCTCAATATGGGATTCCTGTGCTTTTTGGTAATCCTCAGGCAAATCACCAAGCACTTCTGTCACCCACTGTCTATAATGACTCTACCATTTTTGCTAAAAATACTACAATTTTTTTTCTGACAAAACCTGAAGACGTCTAGCACTGAAGTATTCTGAAAAAAAAAATAAAAATTGAAGTTTAATAATTATAAGCATCTAATTCAGGACCTTAATACTGGCAATTTTGGACCTCCTTGCCTGACATTTTTAATATATAAAAACTCCAGATAGAATGGAAAAAAATAAAAATAAAAATGAGCTCTTAAGCAATCTTAAGAAGAAAAAGAGATAGGAAAAAAAAAAGCAGAACATTTTGAAATTTCAATTAAATCACATTTTAATAATAGTTCCTCATCCTTTATCACTTGATCAGTTGACTCCCCTGATCTCAAAGTAAATGCTGCTATTCGCTGTTAAATTTAAAATGTAAAATAATTTAAAAAAAAAGAAAAAACAGAAGGCTATTATTCTTCTTCAATATAACAAACAATTCAAAATTCCATAAATAAATGGAAATATATGAATTCTGGACACAAGAAAAGTCAGCAGAAAATGCCATGAAAGCTGCATTTTAATTTGTCCCTTCTTTGTCTAGGGAGAACCTTTCAAGGTCGTTTGCAATTAGAAGAGCTTTGAACTCTTTTGTTGAGGGAGAGCAAAAAGAAAGAAAAGGATTACCTCAGCAGCAGTTTGAAAAGACTGTAATGCATTTGAGTTGAAGAAGGACTTATCTTGAACCATCACTCCAAATCCACATCTGTGGATCTAGTTACCATTTAACAGACAAAGCATGAATCGACTTGCCATCATAGCATGAGAAAAGACGTGTTCTGTTCTTCAAATGTTTTTAATCTGATCCTGAGGAAGTTATTTAGGGGTAGCATCTAAATGTGATTTAGGTCTCTCAACACCTTTGAGGGCAAAAAGGTCAGATACTGAAAGGTGTGTGGATTACTAGTGAAGCAAACAGTTTCTTTCTAGGAGTTAAGGATGGAAAGCAGTCCTTCAAAGCAGAAACTTCACAAGGTACTTCTTAGCATTGTTTGATATCAACACATCATTATAAAATTCCGTGTTAATAGAAAGAAGGAATCAAACACACAAACAGCACAAAGATTTGGGAAACAAATATATTGCTACTTCTTTTTAAATGTGTCTCTTATGGTAATTAAAATAATAAATACAGGTGGAGTAGATGGTTAAATCCAACTGAAAATTTTACTTGAACTTAGGCACATACTTCATTAGCAGTGGCCTGTATTGGCCCAGACTCCAACAAGGATTTACGTCCATGATTACGCTCTGTCCTCAGCCCTGCTGAGTGTTTCATGGAGCAAGAGAAAAAACCCTGCTCCTCAGGAGCCTACGAACATGCAGAGCCAGATATCTGCTCCATAGAGCCAACAGGAGCCTGGTGGCAGCTCTGCTAACTGTGTGCCAGGTGGTTTGGGCCCCCACCTGGGACAGAGCAGCCTCCTGGCTGCCCACCCATGTCAGAGAAAGCAAACTTCAAGGGTGCCAAAAAGGAGTGGGTTAAGAGGAGCCTTCTGCATTAAAAATAAAGGTGCACACATGCATATCACAGTCTGAAAACCGATGGAGAGGTGCAATATAATCCCTTAAGCTTTGATTTTTCTCTCCTTTCAGAGATGCTTTTTATAGGACTGCTGTATTTTATAGGAGTGAAATACGGCAAGTCCGATTTGCATAATGCTATTTATCACTATGTACAGATCCTTTGCAGAAACTTAGAGAAACCGGGAGAAACCCTAGGGATGTATGTTCTCAGTCACAGCAAGCCTCTAAGTGATTTGCAGAAGCCCTTTACCTGCAAAAATGTCAAATATATTTTTAACAAACATTCCAGTTTTTGTCATAGTCACCATGTGTAGTGTTTTGAACTAAGCTGGACATCACATGCCCACCAAAGCTGCCTGTACCCTTCTCAGCTTGACAGGGGAGAGAGAATGTCATGAAAGGTTCATAAGTTGAGATAAGGGCAAGAAGAGATCACTTATCGTCATGGGCAAAAAGGACTTAACTTTTAAATAATTAATTTATTACCAATCAAGTCAGAGTAGGGTAACAAGATACCAACTCAAAACTTTAAAGACTTTCTCCCCACCCCTCCCTTCTTTCTGGGCTTAACTTCACTCCCAAATTCTCTCCCTCCTCCCCACCAGCAACACAGGGAAATGTGGAATGGGATGTGTGGTCACTTCATCACACACAGTCTCTGCTATTTCTTCCTCTTTACACTGTTCCTCTGCTCCAGCATGGGGTCCCTCCTATGGCAGACAGCTCCCCATGAACTTCTCCAATATGAGTCCTTCCCACTGGCTGCAGTTCTTCATAACTACTCCAGGGTGGGTCTCTTCCATGGGGTGCAGTCTTTCAGAAACAGCCTGCTCCAGCCTGGGTCCCTTCCACAGGGTCACCAGTTCTGCCAGCAAAGCCGCTCCAGTGTGGGCTCCACAAGGCCACAGATGGCATGAGGAGCCTGGTGTGAGGAACCTGCTCCAGCGCAGGCTTCCCATAGGGTCACAGCCTCCTCTGGGCATTCCTGTGCTCCTCCATGGGCCACAGGTGGATATCTGCTGCACCATGGACCTCCATGGGCTGCATGGGGACAGCTTAGGAGGAGACTTGGCTTAGATATATACATGATTAAAAAAAAAAAAAGTGGGAAATTAGACTTGAGAAAATGTAAAGAAAGAAAATTTGATGCAAAAAAAAAAAAGTACTTTCTATCAAGTGTAATTTCGAGCACCTTATAGATCTGGTCACTTGTCATTGAATGTCTCAACTGCAGGTGAAGAAAAGCATTTTGCAAAGAAATGGCTTCTTAGTAGGCACAACCTAACACATATCCAGCCTGTAAAATTTATGCAAATATTTAGCCAATGCAACTGAAAAGCTTATGTTTTGTTGCATGTTCCCTCCAGCAACAATGGAACCCCATAAAAAAAAAAAGCCAGCAGCCATGCAGCAAACATTTTCCCTGTCACTTCCATCCATCACTTGTGTTGCACCAAAAAGAAAGTCACTTTACTCTCTTTCTTCATCAATTTGCAATTAAGAAATGACAAATAAAGGCTAAGAGGTAAGGTAGGATCATACAGTATGTTTATATAGAGCACAAGGAAAAACACTGGGTTTAAAATATATTTTATAAGACCACTGAATTTCACTAATGAAACCACCTTGAAAAGTAATAGTTGATCAATGATCCAAGAATGGTCAGTCCATACCAGTGACTGTTTTTGCATAAAGAAACCTCATAGAAATATTTTTTTTAAAAAACAATATGTATGTGTCATTTTGTATGTTAGTAAAAATCACTGTGCAATACACTTAAACTTTCTTAAAATAATTTTTTACAAAACACACAATTTCACAGTTTCTAGAGTTGCTGTGCCAGAGTTTAACATTTCAGTACAAAATTAGAAATATCTTTTTGATATAACTTTTCAATTGAAAAATAAAATAATACTGAAGTATTTTTAACATAAACATTAACAGAAGGTTCTGCAGAATGCCAGACTTTGTGATATATTAGACTCAGAACTAAGAATTTATTTTTTTTAAATCAGGACCATAGAAGAGCAAATATTACCACATTCTCTTGTCTCAGTCTTTCCAAGACTTTTCTCCTCTTTCTCTCTGGTATATGCATTCAGAAAAGGCATCCATGTACAAGAAAGGGTTTAGGAGATTTTCAGTCTCTTATGCTGGGCACGGTGACTACTGTTAGAGAATTATGGGAAAAAAAAAACAATATTTAAACAGTCAGTGGCACTGTGATACTTATGTTAAGTCATCAAACTAAAGAGATTACTTTTTTTCTGCCAGAGGTAATACAAATAAATAGTTATACAAAGTGAATGCTTTGAATCAACTCACAAGAATTTAGATGTATACCACTTAAATCTCTACTTTCAAGTTCTATATCCTTCTCAAGCTTCTAAAAGACCATTTATTGAATCAAATAGCTGTGAAAAAAACAAGTATCCTCTAAATAATGCAAAATACTAAATGCATGGTGAATAATTCTCTTCATAAGAAGCAAGATTGATTTTGCCTTTGATTATCTGTGCTACACAGAAATACTTTTTCCAATTAAGGTTAAAACGTTAATGTTACAGAGTCAACAACTTGACAAAATATCACATTAATCAGGAAGTATAAACTCATTGGAATTCCACGTGTGGTGCTGAAGGAGCTATTTCTGGAATGCCAGACAAGTACTGAGTTACAGAGACATGTTCTGAAGCACTGATTAGCCAGGCCTCTTAAAGCACATGTGGTTTGCACCCATAACATATTGTTAAACAAGGTACTTAAATATTGTCTCTCACCTCTTTTTTTCTTTTTTTTTTTTTCAGGAACAATTAAGAGCCTAAATAGTTCAAATGATTTCTAGAAAAATGCTACATTCCATAAAATAATTTCTTCAAAAGTAGCTAAATGTATCCTTTTTAATAACAGTACCACAATCAGCTCTCAACTGTAAAGATGGGGCACCCAATGCCGCACCACCTGCTGGGGCTACTTATCACTGCTTTGTCCATAACAAGTAGGCAAAGTTATTATACTTCCTTGGACCCTGCTGTGACTGGGTCTGGATTAGCTTGGGCTCTCGGCTTGGCCAAAAGAAGGACAAGAGTTTACCACACTCCTCTTTCCTGGGAGAGGAAATAAGTGGACAAGTAAGAGAACGGGAGGAAGTGATGGCACCTGTCCTTGTCAGTTTTGTGCATGGATGCTTGGCTTAGTGATGAGTGCCCAGCTGGAAATGTTGATGCTCTATACCTCTGAAAATCAGGCCACAGATGGCTCAAAATACTTGTAAATCCTTATAATCAGAACAGTCCTATAGCTGGGGTTCTTATGTTCCAGACTGGAGGCAAGATACAGTTTTCCACACAGCAAAACTGTAAACCAGATGAGCTATTGCAAAAACAACCTGCCAAAAAAATTCACTTCATTTGAGGTTCAATTGTTGGCTCCCATCAAAGTGACGGACATTTTCAAAAGACTACAATAACTTCAGGGTGTTATGTCTCTGCATTCCCACACATCAAACTCAAAATAAGATGCAGAAGTAATGTTTGAATAACATGTTGTCAGGTCTATAGAATTATGATCTGATAAGGATGACTGAGACATAAAAATATATAGAGGCAGATAATGTTGTCTGTAACAAAGAAAGGTATCAAAAAATGAATATTAAAAAGAACAGTTTTACTAATGGGCAAGGAATAGCAACCTGCTCTTGGATTTATACTGATCAGAGTGAAGCAAATGAAAGAAGTAATAGAGATAATAAAATAATGATAAAAATTGTTTTTCAGATAAAGTAATCAATCAGAACACTATGTAGAACATGGTTGTTGTTACTTTTCTAATTATTTTACCATGTACAAGGGATATATGTTCTCCCACTATATAACCAGAAATAAGAAGATATAATGAAAAGAATAATTATGGTCATTAATTTCATTTTGAAAACCTTTTTTTCTTTATCCCAGAGTTAGCTACACAAGGACAATTCATAGTTTGGCCTCTAGCAGTGAGATACTCAAAAAGAATAAATAGAACATCTAGTGATGCCTGCAATAGTAATAGCCTGACTAAGAACACCTCAGAGAAAGACAAAGATGAGATCACAACTTCATTTTGACAGTGAGACAGTATTTGATGTGCTATCTACACCTCATCACCCATATTTCAGATTTCAGCACGCATGGCATTTCTGTCTCAGCTCCTCTAAGCATTGAACCAAATCCTGTCACTGCTGCCTAAGCAGTCCTTTTAAAATCAGTGGAATTTTATAGGTTTAAGTAGAATAATTCTGTTAGTACAGGAAAGATGAAAACAACCGTTTTGCATTTAATCAGGACCCTACCTGCACACTAACCATGCTTCAGACCTAAGACATCTGGAGGACTTGTTTTAGCAATGAAAGACAAACCACCACTACATTTTCTTGTGCACACAGCTAAAGTTACAATGCTAATTTCTGTGTTGAATCTAACTGCTCATAGAATGGAAATAAAGACAGGCAAAAGAGTTCTTTTTCTAAACAGTCACATCATAAATTTACAAGTATTAAAAGAAAAAAAAAGGTAAATTTCTATGATCATCAATATCAAGCTTTAAAAATTGGTTCTATCTCTGTTTACAAAAGATGAGGAATAGAGGGCAAGCATATGATCTCAGGAAAGACACTTTCTAAATATCATGATTTTATTCCTAATCTATGTAAATGACATGATTTTATATGCTCCTTGAATTAATTCTGCATGCAGTTATAGTTTATCAGCATGTGGTAAAACTGGAGAAGGTAAAGAGAAGGAAGGCAAGGACAGTGAGAGGCATGAGATGACATCTGGTGAGGCAGACTAGGATTTTTCAATCTGGAGAAAATTTATAAAACAAGAAGTGTCATGGCCTGAGTGAATAGGGAAGAATGGTATTGCCTCTTGCAATGCACTATACAGGATACATCAAGGGGTAGTAGAAGGTGATAAGCTGAGACTAAACTGAGTTTAATTGATCTATGAAATTACTTTTGGAGGATGAGTATTAAAAAGTGAATGGAAAAATATACAACAATAGTGTTCACTGGTGTTATTAAACAGAAAGGCCACACCATGAAGTTCCTGAGTCATAATTGTTGGGTACTAGAAGAGCATCTGGAAAGGAACATCATTTTGTCATCAACTTCAGAACTTCTCCCAGAGAGGGTAGTAAAATACTGGGCTAAAATATCTTTGGCTGAATATTGTTCAGCAACATCTTACAAGGTAAGTAAGAGTTTCCCTTAAATATGTTGGTTAAATGACTCTATATACTTGATGTAAACAATAATGTGTAATAAAATGAGAAATACCCTCAAAAACACTTGAAGACTCATTAATATTCAAGAGTTATTTCATGTTATAGTATCCTGGTATTTAGCTTGGGATTTCAAACTAACTCATACATTCACTATTTAATCTAATTGCTCCTTTTTAATTCATTAGCAGGAAATGCTTTCCTTTTTTCCAATGTGGTTAATATTCATTTGCTCTTAGGAGGTCCCAATCCACTGCTATAGAAAATAACAAAACATTTGTTGCCATACCTGTTGTTGTAGAGTGATGCGGTATGATTTTCTCTTTTCAGAAGCTTCCTTAAGCTTTCTTCGTAAAGCAAGTTCTCACCTATGCATTAATAACCAAACCCAGATTAACAAAATAATTACTAGTCCTGATGGGTTCTACAAAAGTCTGAGAGGTCAAAACAAATAAAATGAAGAAAATATATATTTATCCTGTACCTTATGGTATGTACTAACATTAATAATCATGCTGTCATTAGTCTATCCTCATCAGAAGGTAAAACATGATTGTTTCTGCCAGGGAGTGTTTACAAATGGGTTGATGCAGAATACACACAATGTTCTCTGCAGAGTAAATTAGCACTCCATATCACTGTGACTTCTGGTACTCAGCTATGTCTGGGGGCCTCTGCTCTATGCCACAATGTGGAGTGTAGACAGGTCCAGAACAACTTGCCTGTGTCTTTCATACCAAGCAAATATTAACCTGGTCTAGTAGAAGGTGTCCCTGTCCGTTGCAGGGGTGTTGGGACTAGGTGATTTAAGGTCCCTTCAACACAAACCCTTCTATGATTCTATGATTAGAGCCAGAAGCAAAACATAAGCAGTCCCATCTTCCAGATAGCATTAGATCACAGTTCTGAAGGGATTAAACAGACCGTGTTAATGCATTTCATCTCAGCTGCTCAGATTTTTCATTAAAAAAAAAAAAATCTAATTCTGGACTTTCTCCATATACTCATTTAGATTTGTAAGCAGTGAAGAAAATGGAAAAGTTATAGATTCCCTGCTTAGCTGCAACTAACATCTGCAAGAAGGACAAATGGTGCAGGAAGAAGGGGGAAAAAAAAAAAGCTTAAAATAATAGTTGAAGCAATTATGTCTTCCAATAACCCTCCCAACCACTGTCACACCTGCTTTCCATCTATCCTTAGTAAAAAGTCTAATGCAAAAGATTAAAAACTAGAGACTTACAGAATCCAAACACTCATTACCAGCTGTTTTGTGCAGATGTCAAAAATTAGGACTTTCAGGTGGGATACCTGAACCACAAACAACCTGCAAAAGCCTGGGTCAGGTTTTTTAATCTCCTCATATAAAACCCATTAAAAATAAGACCAGTTTGTCTGGAACAAAAATATTTTAAAAACCTGCAGTATGACTACTGGGGACAAAGGGAGGGAAGAGACTGAAAAAAGATATGGTCTCAGCAGGAAAGTGCATGTCTTCATGATAGATAAGAACTTTTTGTTTCAAAGGTTTGCACTCCTATTCCATCCCAAGTAAAGCCATTATCTTGTGGCTCATGCTGTGAATTTTCAAAATTAGCAAACAGGTGTTAAATCTGGTATTTGACAGCTATAGCAATGACAAGCATTGTCTTCACAGCTGTGGTATCTGGCAGCCATTGTTATCATAAGAAGTATTGGCAATTGAAAGAATAATTTGCATTATTTTGCAATTGCATAGAAATTACTATTGTGCAGCCACTGCAGCCATCAGTCAGCTCTCTGGGCAGAGTATTCAATATCTTTTGTATCAGTGGAGACAGTAGTCCATTTATCTTGCAAACTGGCACTTAGCATCAACTTGTTACTTAGTGGATTAGGTAAATGTGTGAACATAATCTCTGCAGCTTCAGGAGTTATGAGATCTTCAGGCTATTGTAGTTAATGATGGAATGAGACTGGAACATCCACTGTGACCTTTCTTTCCAACACTCAAAGTGCGTGGTCTCCTCATTATGGTTTTTCAGTTTAAGACTCAAAGCTGAATTTTCACTTGAAATTGAGAATTTCCGTATCTT
Source organism: Margarornis squamiger (assembly GCA_035222235.1). NCBI lineage: Eukaryota > Metazoa > Chordata > Aves > Passeriformes > Furnariidae > Margarornis > Margarornis squamiger. The sequence goes on along the minus strand of JAWWTY010000077.1, from coordinate 10,453,149 downwards.
CACCCTGAGACTTGATAGATCCTGAAACTCATATCCACTTTCAAATTAAAGGGGTTGTAATGCCAATGTCAAGGCAAACTTTTCCTATTTAGAGAGTTATAGTTAATTCAGGGACAGAATTACCACTGGGGGCAAGGATTAGGAACTCCCTTCAAGGCTGTCTGCTTTCTCATTCATTTTTTCATTAGTAGCTTGCTGAGCATTACAAAAGGCTACTTTTGGACCCCAGTATCACCTTCCTTCTTTCAAAGAGCTCTCACAACATTTTCATGCATGTTTTCAGCCGTAGACTTCAATTCTGTGCCAAAATCAAAATATTTTATTTCCAAAAATAAACGTCTTTGTTAGTAATAGAACTGAAAGTACTGGAGGTACTTCTGCTCCATTGTTCATGGAAAAACAAATAGTCTTTTATAAAATTACTTTCTCAAATCCACAGGGCCACAGAAGATGTTTTTCAGCCTCTGTTATCACTAAAATGGCAGACTAAAGAGCACATTTCTGATGATTTGTTCATCAGAAAGTGTTCCAATAGAGCTATAATTAAAAACTAAGTGTTTTAAAATGAAAATTTGTAAATCAAAGTGTTTGCTTAACTTAATGTATAGATATATCCTAATAAGCAATGTATTTCCACAGTGAATCTGCAATAAATCACTTTCTGGATTTATTTATATTTTTGGAATACACAGCCCCAATACATAAATATTATGTTTAGATTGATTTATTTTAGTATTTATACACAGTCTGTTCTTCAAGCTTCTGGGCTTTTAATTAATCTGGATTTGGGGCATAAATTCTTTATGCTTTGATTAATACCAAGCAGGTTTTATTTAATTAAAGAGACAGACTAGTGAGAGACATTTTAATCAAAAATTTCATATGCATACAGTACATCTGTATTTTTTAATACAAGCTCAGACACATTAAAACAAGATTTATTCTTTCTCAGCTGTTTTCCTTTTTGAATTATGGCATATTTCTGGTTCATGTGAGAAGTTACCTTTATGCACTCATTCCATACCCTGCCTCCTCTCTCCTCAGAACAGTAGAGCAAGAAAATAAGATGAAGTGACAGGAACAAACAGAAAAACAAGGACAAAAGTAAACTAATCACACACTGAGAAGCAACTTGCTGAATATCCCTGAATTTTCTAAAAGCAAAAAAAGAATGTTATAAAAGTCATTTCTTGAGGAGCAAAGTAATTCCATGAAAATATAGGAAATTGTCTTGGTTCTTATGAAAGAAGTGGATAACCAGAAGATTTCACAAAATAATATAATGTGGTCATATCTTTATTATCTTTTCAACCATGCAGTTAAGAGGTTAGTCTTAAAGTAGTATACATTCGTTTTTATATGGAAAATAACTGTCCCAGAATAATAAATATTTGGCTCAAGTTTTAAATCTGTCTACATTGTGTGCATCTGAAATTTGCCCCAACAGTTGTCTGTCTCCAAAATAAACATTCTGGAAACACAGGGAAAATTTTTGCCAGTGCCAATACATGAACTTTCTGTAAAAGCTTTGGAGTTGAATTTAAAAAAAAAAAATAACAAAAGCCACAAGAGGTTTTTTTGTTTGTTTCTATTGGTTTGTTCTGAAAAGGAAATACCTCCACAATACAGGATTACAAGTAAAATACCACCATCCTGGGCATTCTTGAAGGTTATAAGTGCACCTCTAAGAGGTCCACACAAGCTGACTGAGAAAAGCAGTTCACAATACATGATATTGCAAACAGAAAGAAGAGGAAGGTCACAATTAGGAAAAAAAAAAAAAAAAATAAAAAAATTGGAAACCGCTGACCTGGATACAAAACGTAAAACATAATACCATTTATAAACTAAAATTCCTTTTTTTAATAACAATCAACTATCATTAGTTAAATTAAAAATAAATGCAGGATTAAAATCTCACACATCATAACATCACTCAAACACAGTTCACATGGGGTCTTCAGATCAAATAGATTAGACCAGTGGTTAAAAGATGAGAATTAGCAATGGCTGAGGGCAGATGGAGGAAGTTTTGTCTGCCTTCACAGATCACTTCAGTGGTCACCACACTTTTTAGTGTTATGTCCTTAAGACATATTTTTGCCAAGATATTTGTGTTTTCAAGTTATGAAGTGACTTGTTTTAGAAAAACACGCACAGAGCTCTCTCAATACCTCTTTCTGACATACTCTCAAACACTGATTTGCTTTTCATCGGTAGCTTCAAGGTTTTGTTTTCTTGCTTTACAGTAGTTTATACATAAATAGCACTCATAAATATTATGATGATATAAAATAATCATGTATTCACATCAGTGAGATGAACCACCAGAGCCACTCAGAGCTACAAACTCAGAGAGAAGGCTGTCACTGGTTGTCACTGTTATTCTGTGCTGGGTGTCACTGCTACTGTGTCTGCTCTTTCCTTCCCATATATATGTAAGCCTTGGTTTATCTCTGCAGCTGCCTCCTGCAACATCTGGACCTATGATTTGGTTGCAGGAAAGGCCTTCATGAACATGTCTACCTAAAAGTCAAAGTTCAACATCAGACAAGCTATGAATGGTATATATGTTTTATATGTCATGTAATAAATTATGTTCCTCTCATCATCATTCAGAAGAGCTCTGGGCTACACATACACTTCTTCTTTTCAGTCAGGGCTAATAGTAGAGTGGTTGAACACCTCTCAGCAAGAAAATGGTCTTTGAAGATATGAATGATTCACAAAGATTGTTGTATGTTTATTGCACCTCCAGGTTGCTTTATCTCTAGTTTGTGTTTAACCTAGAATTAGCAATACTTCATTGTATGTTTGTTTAGGGGTGTTTCTTATCACATCTCATCAGAAATCATATGATATGCTTTTTTACTTTTCAGAAAGATATGAGTTGATTTTCAAAAAAACCCAAAAACTTAAGCAGAGTGGATGGCAAAGGAATCTGAATCTATGCTTTTTGACCTAACTTCATTCAAGTTTTTGTAAGTCATATATTTTACACAAATATCTGTATATAGAAATAAAAACTGCTATAAACAAATGAAGGACAAAAAATATTCTTTATTGTGATAGTTATGGGACACTGGAACAGGTTATCCAGAGAAACTGCATGATCCCTGGCAGTGTTCAAGATGAAGTCGAATGGAGCCTTGAACAACTTGGTCAAGTAGGAAGTATCGCTGTCTATGGCAAAGGGATTGGTATTAGATGATTTTTAATGTTCCTTATAACACAACACATTCTATGGTTCTGTGATTCTGTTCTGATGGTTCATGATAATCCTAAAGGCACAATCAAAGTTAATTTAGAGAAGAGTTGGTAAATAGTTTGTGCATCCCAAATGTGCTGAGAATCTACTTTGCCAAAAATTGTTACAAGTGTCATGTGAATGTATTTTTCATTTTTTCTCAGAATTTTCCATGTTGAAAAAAACCCTCTCCGATTAAAAACTGATTTATTCTAATAAAAATTTCAGTGGGGATTGATTTGTTTTATAAGTAAAACTTGTATCATGATTCATTTGAGGAGGAATAGTTGCCGAATATCTAATAAATACTTGCAGTTCTCTTCTGGTACTTTGTTGAATACTAGAATAAGAATTTATTTGGCTTTAAAAATAATATGATAAACATTCTGCAAAGTGCAAATACAACAAAGCTCAGAAGGAGCTTTTCAGAAAGTTCAGTCCCTACATCCACTGAACTTATGGGAATTCACAGTGAAACTTGACCCAAATTTTCTGCAAGCTTCACGGACTCTCAAAGGATTTTGAAGAGATTCTGTTACTATATTCACTTTAAACCACACTCCATTCAGACTGTCATCACTAGAAAAGCAAGTGGTGCTGTTGAGACTGTTGAGGTTCAGGTCAGATTGAGTGAAGAAGATACTATTAGTTTTACCTTTAGATTCTCCCCACCACCATGACCCACATTTTTTCCAAGGTGTCCCAAGAAGCAACAAGGTGTCCAGCTTTCAGTCATTGCACTTCCACCACAACTTCTGTCTCTCTGATTTCAAAGACCTTGAAGATCATGATATACCAGTAAAAGGAGTAAGAAAATAGGAGGATTTTGTTTAGATGAGAAGAACAAATTGATTTTTTTTTTCCTTTTTCCTTTTTTTTTTTTTTAAATCAGTAGGGAATAACATGCTATTCTCATGCTAATGTTCAATGCTGGGAACATCTTTTGAATAAGTTTTTTGATATACACCAACAAAGTAAAATAACTCTTCTTAGAAGAACAGCACCACACAACAATTCTACAGAGCTGTCTTTATATATATTGGGTTTTTGCACTGTTTTTAGCATATTCACATTGGAATTTATTGATTGTATTCACAGAGAAAATGGTTGCAGTGTTCCAAACAGCAGTCAGACTTCCTGTCTAGAATGAAATTTTGAATTTCATTAATTACTTTATTACCACAAATTGTTGGAAGAAACATGTGTTCTTGGATGTTAATTAATAGCTCATTATTATTATACAAATTAACTTGGCAGCACTATGTACCGTATATTTGTGGAATAATGAATTACATTAAAGGGAAGCCAAGATGGCAAACGCTGAAGTGCATGCATCTATTATCTGCTTCTTATAAATGCAGAAACCTTTCCTAGGGCATTAAACAGAAATCCTAATGAGAGGCACACTAGAATTAAAAGAAAAAAAAAGAAAAGAGTAGGGAAAAGGATAAAGAGCAATGCACGTACAGCTTGAAGGACTGAGCAGCACACTGAGAAGCTCCTGTTTTAGTCCCACAGGCATTTGCTCTAAATGGGTTGTCATAAAAGCTGGGGAAACTGACAATATACTGCACAGTGGTCTAAGTTTTGAGTCTGATCTCTTAAATTAACAGTAGCGATAGGCTCATCTCAACTACTCTGAGCAGCTGGCCTGGATTGTAACACAGAAATCAAAGGGTTCAAAAGCAAAGAAAAAAAACAGTCTTACCTACACTGGTGGAACACAAAGAAACATTGTCTTGCCATTTTGATTCTTTACCCTTTTCTTTTTATTTTCCTTCCTTCACTTCTTCCTTTCTCTGTGTTAGTATAAAGGAAATCAAGGTGAATTTGTGTTTATCAAAAGAAATAAGAGATACTCACTTGGAAAAGAATAAGCAATGTGTTCATGAAGTAATACACTCTCCTACAGCTCCTGATTTTCCTTTCTAGTTGAAGTCAAATTGATCTAGTAATTCAGAGGCTTTCCATATGCATTTTTCCACCAGCCATGCAAATTTTTTTTGTACTAAAGCTGCAGTAGCAAAATCGGGACCCCACAGTGTTCAGGATCCCTGATGAAATTGTACAAAATTCCATATATTTGACTTCCAATTCAAACATACTCATATTCTTTTCTGTGTACTCATTCCGAATGCTTTGCCTTGTCTCTGTTTTTATTATTTCCTTAAAACTAAATAAAATATATGTTTAGGAGCCCTACTTAGAATATCTTCAAATTCTATTTCATCTCTATTGATCTCTCTGTATTTATATACTGTTCTAATTTTAATATAATTTTAAATGTAATACATTATATTTATAACTTGACACTACTCATGTAATTTCTCTAAACTTTTATTTATCCAGAGTTTTGTAACCTCTGCAGTTCTCTTCCTTGTCTTATCTTCTTTACAGATTCTCTACTTACTCCTACCAGCAAGAGATTCTCTATTACCAGGTAGACATGACTATCAAATTAATCTGGCCTGAAAGGTATTTATACCTTATAAGTGTTTCCTCCTTCTGCACAAGGACAGCTCCAATGAGTTCCATTCAGAATTTCTTCAAAATTGAATTCCAGAAGACAGCCTGACCTCTTGGCTTCCCTAATGCTTCCCTGAGCTTCTTATATTCTACTTTTTTAAAACCAATAGTTGCTGATTTGGATTTGATTTTTTTTTTTTTTAATTGGTAGAGGAATCTAGAAGTCTTTGGGTTTATATCAGTATCAGTAATCATATTTCATCCATAAGATGTTCAATTCTTTTATAATAATACAATTTCTAACACTGTTTATTCCTCTAATTATGCCATATTCATAAGCAAACCCAACATTCACTGCCTATTGCAAACTCCTAACCTTGTCTCAAGAAATCCTCATTTTCAATATTTTAAAAATGTTGTTAGGAACCAAAAAAAAAAAAAAAAATTATACCATCACATTACTTAAAATGTTATATAAAATTGTGCCAATTCAAATAGCTATAAAACTTCATTGTAAGTATAAAAAGGGGCTGTTATCTTCTATTTCATCCGATACCTGAGATCACTTCAAGTGCAACTGTGCATCCAGGAATAATATTTTTATACAAAGTTTGCATAGTGAACAGTTCAGCTTAAGCTTCAGATAAGTCTGAAGTAAGAAAAAGAAGCACCACAACTTTCCCAAAGTATATTTCACAGGTTAGTCATCTTAAGGTTTCAGAAAATTGGCTGTTTAGATCAATTCTTCAGTAAAATTTGGCTTTGAAAAACAAAAATGTTAGATTTTGTCTAGTTGTATGTTATTTTTTTCTTACTTGTTTGGTAGCAAACTGAATTGCCAACGTATCAAATCATCAGGACTATAAGCAAAGGTCTTCTCTTTTTTTTTTTTTTTTTTTTTCCATTATTTCAGCACCAAACTGTACTTCTTCAAAATTTCTTTTTCTCACATTTAGATAGCAAAGGAAGTTATGAAAAAATGTGACTTGAAGAGATGAAAGGTACAAAAAGTCAACCTGAATACATCTTAGGGGAATGCAAGGAAGGCAGTGAAAATATCTGATAATGCTAAAGTCTGGAACTAAAGCAATCCTGATATTATCAATAAAGGGGTTGATAACAGTTTCACCTGTCAAAAGAGGAGACAATTTCTTTGATGTTACCTTAACATGGACCTTTCATTTAAGTTTCTGTTCTCCTGAAATAAACCATCCTAGGCAATTTCCATCACTTTTTTACTTTGCAGTTTTAATTTTCTGTCATTTCAGTTATATTAACCTAGATGACTGAATCATTATTTTATAAAGTTCAAGAAAGAATAATTTAAGAGAAATATTGGGCTGTGGAATAGAGATAACATACAAATGATAAACTGAATTTTCAAATTTAAAAACCCACAGTTAATCCCGTTTTCTTTGAGTTAAACTTGTACAGTGGAGGAAAATGTTGGGAGCACTTATCCTTCTCAACAGGACAAGGGGAGAAAAGTATGACAAAAAGCTCCTTGTAGGTCAAGATGAAGACTGAGAGGTCACTTATCAATTACCATTATGGGCAAAACAGGACTGAGTTGGGGAAATTGATTTTATTTATTGCCAACAAACAGATTAAGCTAATGAAAAAAAAGAACAAATCTAAAAACATCTTCCATCATCACCTCTTCTTTTGTGGTTTACCGCCAGTCAGCAGCTTGGCCCCACACAACCACTCACTCATTAGCCCCTCTTCCCCAAGTGGGATGGGTGTGGGACACCCCTTAGGTCACATGGGGTCAGCTGTCCCCATGGGGTCCCCTCCCAATTTCTTGTGCACCCTCAGCCTTCTCATTGGTGAGGCAGTGTGAGAACCAGAAAAAGCCTTGATGCTGTGTAAGAACCACTCAGCAGTAGATAAAGCATCAGTCTGTTATCAATGCTCGTTTGGTCACAAGCCCAAAACAGAGCTCCATACGAGTTTTTATGAAGACATTAACTCCATCCTAAACAAAACCAGCCCACTTCCCTTCTTTTCATGCTCCAGTTCACTCACAGTTCTCCTGTCTTCTTCTCCTCTCCCCAGAGTAGCACAGGGGGATGGAGAATGGGGGTTGCAATCTGTTCAGTGCATGTAGTCTCCACTGCTCCCTCCTCCTCAAGCTGTTCCCCTGCTTTGGTGTGGGGTCCCAGCCACAGGAGATGGTCCTTCAAGGAACTTCTTCAGTGTGAATCCTTCCCACATCAAATACACAAACAAAATATGTTAAAATGAGTAAGTATCATATTTCCCATTAAAAGATGCAGCAAGTACTTGGAGACAATTTTGTTTGTCAACAACACCTATCTGTCTGTAACTACAATGCAAATTGCTGGATTATAATAAATTGAGTGCTCAAAAATTCAGTTCCGTCTAATAACAATTCTTTATCTTTTCATGTACAATAGAAAAATTCAGATAAATGTTTCATATTTTAAAGCCTCAGCAAGGAAAATAGTGCTGAAGATAGTATCTCTGAAAACCCAGCTAATGTCAGAACTCTATGCTCAGAGCTGGTGGCTCAGTTGCTAAAGTGCCAGACCTGCCTTAGATGTCTCCTTGTTTTCCTGAATTGGAGAGAGACATAGTATCATATCTCATTAGTATTTCCTTTAACATTTAAAACTCTGAGGAAACAGATGCAAACAGTGAGAGCATGGTGAACATCAGAATCCCTTATTGGGCACCTCACTTATTGAGAGGTAGCAACTAACAAGCTTAAAGACTGCCTAAGCTTTATCAACAGGAATTTCCTGATCATCGTTTGCAGCTTGCAATATTATGCAATTTCTTTATAGAACTCTTGATGTCAGCAATTTTTGTACCAGAAGAAAGCATTATTTTTATTATGGCAAGTTTTTAAAATGCAGTATAAAATATCATATGAACAGATAGTGTCTTCTCAAGTAGGGTTTGAATCAAAAATAAGCTAATTTTCTAAGGGATTTCCTGTTAATGACAACTCTTCAGATGCTCACTAACTTGTCATGTAATTGTCATGTCTTGTACTATATTTTTGCACTGGTGGTTCCAGGGAAGAGATATCAGCAGGTCATGCTCGCTGAGTTGTATAGGTATAGTCAATGATTAGAGTCTCTGTATCAATAATTATTTATAATGTAGTAATGTTTTACAAAGAGAAGATGAATTACATCAGTGAGAACAGGAGCTCATTCATAATTTCAGTGGGTTTAATCATTAATATTTAGGCCTTTAGGTAGAATGCACAACTAGAACATTTTGTAGGTAGGAGTTGAGTTTCATTTCAGGAAAATGACAGATTTTGCATAATATCTTCCTTCAGAGTCTAATTAAACCAAGCTGAATTCAAATCATACAAGTAAAACCAAAACATCCATTAGGATGATTCTTGTTTATAAAATTCCAAATACTACACTTATTCTATAACAGAACTTTCTGCAGTGGTCTGGTACCTATAATATTATGAACCTAATGTAAAAGTACTAAATTTATTTTCTGTATTTCTGTATCTACTGGTATTTATAAGTCTAGAGACAAAAGTCAAAGCTTCACCTTCACATAACATCTTGTAGTCACAAACCTTCTCCCAAAAGGCTGAGGGAAAAATCTGCCACTACTGTTTGAGTTCTCCTCAAGACTGGACATTTTGAAAATTCACGTACAACTGTATAACCTGTCTGGACTGAACTGTGTTAGTCAGCCTTGTAGGGCTCTCTGTCAAATTGCCACTCAGGATGCCTTGAACATCTTATGGCCTGTTGAAATTCCCTGAAAGTGAAAATACAGGAAGCTACTGAAGACCCATCAATTCCATAATCCTGCACTAGCTGCTGCAGAATTTCCCACTTCACTATGGCACTTTTAAATTCATTTCAGAAATGTCATTCCATGTTGATCTTTGAGAGCCCGTATGTGTGCATATTTTAATATTTGGATGAGAAAAAACAGTTTTTGCTTTCTGTGGAAAATATTTTTTTTCCACTGGAGGTAGAATAGGGTTTTGTAATCCAAGATGCTGCTAGAGCATTTTGTGGGAAATCTACTTCAGTTTTCCTATTCTACTGAGGTTTAGGCTTTCCAGCCTAAGATGTCCTACCTTCTCAATCTCTGAGGAACTTTTCTCAGAAAATTTGGCTTCCTTTTAACCCCCCTGTCTCCAAAACTGTTGAAGTTTTCTTTTAAATTTAACATGGACACTGATGTATAATCAGAAATACTGTAAAAAATACTGAAATACTGTTTCTGGAAATTTAATTAAGTGAAAGGAAACCCCAGGCTGACGGGTAGGAAGTGACATGCAAATCACTTTATGTGCAAAACTGCTAAGATAATTAAGATGTCTTATTTCAGGTCCAAAGCCGCAAAATATTAAATCCTCATGACCTACTAAAATTAAGAATCTGATTTTGTTATCTCCTGAAATTCTTTATCTGTTGTAATTTGTATAATTTATGAGTAGAATCATATTGGTATTATTAGGGTGACATAACTCCTTTATTTTAAGGAACTGTCTTTTTTTTCATGAGTAAAGGCACACTGATCCTTTGAATCCACTGAGAAGAATTTGAGTATAGTAACCATTAATCAAAGCCTGTTTAAAGCATATAACTCTGCCTGAAGAAATCAACTATTTTAATAAAAAAAATCACAAAGCTCAACTTGTAATTTGCAGGCTGAAACTTATGTATGAGATTTGCCTGTGAAATTACCTGAACTTGGGAAATGTCACATGTGGAAGAAGACTTATAGAAAAGGGCATTAATGAATGAGAAAATAAATGAGAGAATCATAGAATATCCTGAGTTGGAAGGGACTCACAATGATCATTGAGTCCTGCGTAGGACACCCCAAAAATCACACCAAGTGCCTGAGATCATAGTCCAAATGTTTCTTGAACTCTGTCAGCCTTGGTGCTGTGACACTTCCCTGGGGGCCTGCTCTAGTGCCCAGCAGGTTGAAGAACCTTTTCCTAATACCCAACCTAAACCTCCCCTGACACAACTCCAGGCCATTCCCTTGGGTCCTGTCACTGGTCACCACAGAGAAGAGATCAGTGCCTGCCCCTCCTCTTCTCTTCATGAGGCTGTTGAGGACTGCAATGAGGTGTCCCCTCAGTCTCCTCTTCTCCAGGCTGAACAGACCAAGTAATCTCAGCTGCTCCTCATATGACTTCCCCTTAAGGCCCTTCATCATCTTCATAGCCCTTTTTTGGGTGCTTTTCATAGCTTAATGTCATTCCCATACTGTGGTGCCCCAAACTGCACACAATATTAAAGGTGAGGTTGCCCCAGTGCAGAGCAGAGCAGGACAATCCCCTTGATCAGCTGGCGATGCTTTGCCTGATGCCCCCCAGGACATGGTTGGCCCTCCTGGCTGCCAGGACACTGCTGACTCATATTCAGTTTGCCATCAGCCAGGACCTTCGAGTCCCTTTCTTCATGACATTGCTCTCCAGTGTCTCATTCCCCAGTCTGCCCGTACATCCAGGGCTGCCCTCTCCCAGATGCAGAGTAGGTCATGTGTCCTTGTTAAACTTCATACAGCTGGTAGTTGCCCAGCCTTCTATTTTGTCTATGGTCTCTCTGCAGAGCCTCTCTGCCTTTGAGGGAATCAAGAGCTTCTCCCAATTCAGTGTTGTTAGCAAACTTATTTAGTATAACTTTAAGTCCTGCATCCGAGCTATTTAGGAAGACTTTGAAGAGCACTGGGCCCAAGACACCCCTGAGGGACCCCACTAGTGACTGGTCACCATCCATTCACCATAACCCTTTGTGCCTAAATCATTGGACAATTTTCCCAGCTTTGTTAAAAATGTTGAAAGGGAACTGGTTGTAATAATTCTGACATATCTAAAAATTCATTTGATATTCATGTTTCTATATGAAAACAATATTGTAGATGCTGTGCAAGCATCTGCACCATAGTGTTGTCATTCTGTGACAAGACAACACATACAACAATTTTACAAGCTTAACTTTAAGTAAAATAATGTATTTTGGTTGGGTTAAGCCTTTGCATTGTCCAGGATATGACAGGCATTTCTGTCTGCTTATGGCTCTGCTTCTTTTCAAGGAAATACTAAAAAGCTTCCACCAGTTATTCATTGAGACATACCTGAGAAAGAAATCTGGCTTCTTGATTGTTTTCAAGATGACAGTGATCCTTCAAGACAACTGTGCTAAAAATATTTGAAATGTAGCAAGGGTATATAAAAGGATGAACCAAATTTTTATGTGATTTTAATTTGCATCCGATAAAAGGAATGACTTTTTTCACATCCATTTTTCTCTACTTCTCGCCATCTGGTGCATACACTACTAGTGTATGTGCACACACTACTAGGTCCACTACAATGTACTTTTTATAAGTCATCATTTATCTTTTGGATAAAACACATTTTTCAACATATTTTCTATATCTGTCTTCATATTCTGTATTTTCTGTATTTCTATTTCTGACTTTAAATACCTGGAAATGTAGAGGGTGGTCTTTTCTCATATTTATATATCATAATGATTTCAGCTACAACATATAACATTTTCCAGTTATAAGAAGTAGAAAAGCACTTAGATATAAATACTGGTATTTCCTTATATTTACTTTTAAATAATGCTTGCTCTATGTATAAAATAAACATGAAAAGTTTTATATTAACCATATGCTGTAGTGCTTTAACAGAAATTTAGTCCTGCTGTTTCACTGTTTCGTTTTGTCCATATATTTTCAAACAGATTTTCACTTGCTGTAGATAAAATAGATGGTACAACCAATCTGTGACAGTAATGTTGCACTGCACGTGACTCTCTCAGCCATTGTCTGAAATGACAAGAAAAGTTAAGTAAATAACTTGTTAATTTTAAGAATCACTGGAAAAATCAAAACAACATCTGCTTATTCTGCCTTACTCTGACAGAATATGCTGATCCATTCCAGTTGTCTATTTTCCCTAAGAATCTTTTATGAATATAAATCTTCACTGTATCAAACTCTCTCACCTTAGATTTCAAAAGATATTCTGTTGCCTTGACAGAATAGTTACACAGCCCACAGATTTTTATGTGCCATTTCTAACATATTTCTCTTATTATATTAGAATTCAACCAACCAGGTTAGATGCTCTATACTGGACATAATTTTATAGGATAAGTTGTTGGTACTGCTTTCATTTACAAGGGAAAAAATCTTTTCCACGCTTAATCAGTTATTTCCTGAAAATTATCAAAATAAATATTCATAATTTCTCTGAAGCTTATTGCAAGAATTTGTTTTCACCAGTGTAAAACAGATATCAGAGACTGAAGTAGAAGAATGATATAGCCATTCTGTGTCCATAGAAGTGATTGGACAAGGCTAAGAGTAAAACCCTCACGTAACACTTTAGTGTGTGCTCAAAGGCAGAGAGACAGGTGCATTTCATCCCAATGAGGTGGAAAGACACTAATTAGCCTCACTGTTTTTCAGTTGCATTTTCAACTGAAAGTGAGAATTTTCACAACTTTTAAGTAGGAGAGATGTTTAGGTATTGGCAAGACCCGGTAGCAACCCATTGTATTCTTTCACTTTTTATACTGATACTTTAATTATTGCTGATAAATATAAGGCTTTTTGAGTACACTCTGAAATAATAAATTAAGTTACTGAAAATAAGAAATTTTACTACCTTTTGTAGTTATGGATTTACTTTATTACTAGGTGTATACATAAGTATTATTAGAATAGGGACCAATAAAATAAATGGCTTGTTTTATAGCATCTTACCAAGCACAACTTTATGTGTTTAATATAGCTTCACAAGTACCATACAACTCATACATTCTTAAGGCAAATAAGGGTCATTTGAACATGTTTCTATTGCTAAATCCACATGAAAATGAGCTGATAGGTTGAAGGAGCATTTCCACAGATCATGAAACTAGCAGTCACACATACTTTACCCACCTTGTCAGTGTGTCCCCTAAAGGTGCTCAGTGGTGGATATGCTAGTACATTTGGTGACTTCATCATGTACACCTCCATGGAAAATGTAGATCATATCTTCATTCACCACTTTGGTTCAAAGCTTTTTCCAGAATTAATTCATAGGCCTCTCATTTAGTTTTGATTTTCTCAAGAAATATGTAGGTTTTTCATGAGAGCATAGCTGGAAAGACTTTAACAAGATGCTTTGAGGTCTGACATTCTGCTAAAAATGCCTGAAATGCAGTGGAATCCTAAGCTATGGGATATCTCTCATCTCCACTCTTCACAACATTTTTCTAGCAATAATGACATCTTTTTCATGATGCAAGTGCATACAGCCCAAAAAGCAAATTAATCTTTTCTGTTCTAGAATTATATGATTTCTGTAACAATGTAGCCAGTAGCTACATTTACTAGTGTCATTTATTGGATGATTGGGAAAATATGAGTTATTGTTGCATTGTCCTTCAAGGGATTTTCAGCTGTGTTCAGTAACACAAACATTAACACAAAATCTTTTAGGTAATGTACAGTAAAAGAATTTGCCAACAAACACCCACTCTGCTTCTTACTCACCACCTCAGTGCACCTGGAGGTGGAAGAAGATTCTTGGATCTGTTCAGTACCAGTCACCATCAGAGTACATATATGGGGGAAAAATGGGGTACAGTTAAAGAGTCTCCAAAACAAAATGTTCTTTTTAGTTTTAGAGAGAGCATTACCAGCATTGGTATCACTGGTTGTTTGCTTTTTTGTTCTCTGGATTTTCAAAGTGGCAAATGTAGAAGTATTGAAGAAGTATTACTCCTCCCCCACCACCCTGCCCTGACTCCTTTATTTCCTTGTTTATCACAAGGAGCATAATCATTTCTCATGCTGGAGGAGAAAAAAGCAGCATGGTTGAGGCAAACAAACTAAATTTGTTTGATGGAAGTTGCACCAAACCATCTCTTGCCTTGCTATCTGTCATACAGCATTCTCAACATTTCTTATCAAGGATTTTATCTGCTCTGTGGGAAGACATGCTTTATCAGAGCACAGCTGCTTCTATCAAAACTACTGGAGCTCAAAATACCTTCTTTTTCCCATGAACACTCTCTGCCACCCACCAGATTTGCCAATGTTCTGAGCACAGATTTATCTCAGCAGAGGTGTCTTGCTCTCTCATAAAGGGACAATAGTTCTCTCTGAGTTCTGACATCCTAATGGCTACCAGTTGGCCCTTTTTTCTGCATTTCACAGGAAATTTTCACATCTCTGAGTGTGCCATTTTTCAGTTGAATTTGACTTATAGTTCACAGATGGAGAGAGACTCCTGATAAAAACTCTTTAGAAGACAGTGCAAGAAAACACATTTCTGCATTGTGACAGGTTAATATTCTACACATTGATTTGTTCATAGCTTTCAGGGTGTGATGCCAAAGCCTTTAGTAAATTGGACTCAACTTTGAGAGTAATACAAGAGAATATAGTCTTACTGGAGAAAAAGGGAAATTACACAGTCATTAAAGTGAGAGGCTCCCACCCACAAAAAAAAGTAGAAATTAGACTTATTGCTACAATAGCAACTCACATGCCAAAGACTGGTATTTCACATCCACTGTAAAGCTCTGGATATTGTGGCTATCTAACTCTCTTCAGTAAGAATTAATCAGCAAAATACATCTGTATAGTAATTAATCACTTCTCACACAAACCAGTGTATTTAATAGATAATCTCCCAGGAATTCAATCTTTGTTACTCACTCCTTATTCTCATAGGATCAACAGGGTCAACTGAACAACTCAAGCTGCTCAAAACTAAAGGCTCACTTCACAAGATGGAACTATGACATTGAAAAGTAAATACAAAGAAGCACAAAATACATAGAAGTTTCTTCAGAGGGTTGAAATAGCGTCCTGGGCAACAGTGTAACACAAGTAAGCAAATGCCCTTCTGGGAATTTTGTCAATACTCTTAATTTCCTTTTTTGGACTATATCCATGAAAAACCCTCTTTTTCTTCTTTCTTTTTCTTTCTTTTTTCCTTTCTTTTTTTTTCCCCCTTTTTTAAGCTAACTGCCAGCATCCCAATTGTATCCTGTTTGTCTCCAGCTCAAAACTACTGTTTACCTGACCACCTCAGTGTAGACACTTCTGCTCTTCACTGATGATTACAACCAAGCAGCTCCAGAGCACTCTCATTCCCTCAGTGCCTGTGTTCTCACTGATCAGTTTAGCAAGAAAACAAAATCATCATACAGCAAATTATTCTAATTAATTCATGTCAGCCTCACAAGTCTGGCTGTCATCACTCCTATCACACCTACTTAAGTGCATGATAGATAGTGCACCACCAGAGTCTATTTCTGAAATTATATGGATGTTTTCTTTATCATCAATATCTAAGGAACACAGTTGGGAAGGTCTTTCAAGTATGAAGCTGGATTTTGCCAATTATAGACCAGAGTTTTGGCTTGGAAACAACCTCTCAAAATCATTTTGGACAACTACTAATCACTAATTTTCAAATTAGGCACAGTGATAAGGACTCTGTGATTAGAAGGTTTTATACAAGAGTCAGAGTTTGCGTTGTTTTGTGGGCATTTTTTTGTGTTTAATGGAGAAATTTTCACTCTCACCAAGGGAAGCCAAGAAAAGCAAAGGAAAATTGAACTAATTTGAATGATTCAGTGTGTATGTGCACACTCTTCATATATTAGTGAATATATTTTAGGAGAAATAAGGTGATATTTTATTTTGGTTAAGTGCAAAGTCACTTTCCAGAATTAAATTTTTACACTGAGATAAAAAGTATATTTCCTTAAAACAATGCTAATTTTATTAGTTCAATAATAGGTATCTAGTAATGTGGAAACTATCTAGTAATGAACATTTTCAAAAATTAATTTTAGTTTTTGCTTTGTTCTCTAGACATATTTCTGCTGTTTCTTAACATGTATTTTTCCCATTCCATTTTGACAGTTCTCATTCAGAACTATGATGATGTTGTTTCAGTGGGTACGAAGTCATAATGAGGCTTAAATTTAATAGAATTTTTATGATAGCTTATTTTAAATTAACCTGTCAAATAAACTTTACTGAGTGTGTGTTTATCTATGGGAAGTTGCTGCAAAGTAGCTGGGAACACCTTAATTGTTTCTGTAACAAACCAAACTCTTCAAGTTATTTTCTGTAGAACATTGGAGTTTGAGAGAGAGCACTGAACTTGGAAATTTTGCTTCATCATGATCCTGCAGGAGCTGGCAGAAATGTTCACTGAGCCTATTTCTATCCTTTATCAGCAGTGCTGGCTAACTGGAGAGGTCCCAGGTGACTAGAAGTTGGCAAATGTGGTCCCCATCTGCAAGTAGGGCCAGAAGGAGGATCCAAAGAACTATAGGCCTGTCAGTCTAACCTCGGTGTCAGGGAAAATTATGGAGCTGATCAGTTGAGTTCCATCACATGCCATGTACATGAGAACCATGGAACCCATTCAGCATGAGTTTAGGAAAGGCACTTTGCACAATAATGGTTAAGAAGGTATGAAAAGTACTCCAATTTTGCATCTCACCAGGGAGTGAGAACCCGATGCAAAATTGCTGGGACAAATCTACAGGTTTGTCCTCCTCTCTTCCACAGGAGAGATGACTTCTGCCAAGCCAAGCATCCACAGCTATGCAGTGTCTTACCCCCGGAGAGAAAGGTTCTGATTGCAGTCGTACTGTTAGTACTATATATAACTACTCCGTTGTCAGTGCGTTATCACTGGCAATCACAAAACCTTACATGTTGCATTCAATAAATTCTACTATTCATAAATTTGGCTGACTCTTTTGAATGTGACCAGACCTATAGTTCATAGACTATTCATGCAGCTGACATCAGACCTACAATTATGATTTTGCAACAGACAGGTGAAGGTTGGTCTTCTCTCTCAAGTAACAAATTGACAGGACAGGATGAAATGACCTCTAGTTACACCACAGGAGATTTAGATGCACAAAATTTCTTCACTGAAAGAATTGTCAAGCATTGTAACAGGCTGTACAAAGGAGTCATTGAGTCACCATTCCTGGAGGTTTTAAAAAGACACATAGATGTGGCACTCAGGGACATGGTTTCATGGTGAACTTGCAGTACTGGGTTAGTCATTGGACTCAATGATCTTAAAGGTCTTTTTCAACTTAAACAATTCTATGATTCTGTGATTATATTTTCTGCATTTCATATACAGGGTTCTTTATTGAAGATGGTCAACCCAAGACTGAAACAGTAGCCTAGACTATAAAACTGGAAGATATTTCAGGACATATTCTATTTCATTGCCTTATTATGATCTATGACCACCTTTGATGGACATTTTTCTAACCTATTATGGAAAGTGCTCTATTAAAGCTATTAACATTTTTTCTATTGTTTCATTAGCCTAACAATTAGGCTTAAGCTTGTCTGCTTTACCAAAATGATGTTGAACTTGTCATCTTAACAGGCATAGAGACCATAAAACATAAGATTGATCTATATGGATACAGATCATTTCAAAGACAGTTATGCTATCCCCTCAAAGTACCACAAAGTCCACTGAAAATGGACTGTATAGAGCCTTGTTTGTCCATCTGCAAAATAACAATAACAATAGAAAAGTGTATAATCCTAGGTTAATACAACTTGATTATTCCTCATCAAGTATCTCATGGATTTTACAACTTCCTAGGAATTCTGTGGTCATGTTGCCTGTTTTGGAAACAAAAGTATGAGATACTAATTAGATAAGCAGTTTAATATCATTACCCGTGTCAAATCAAGGTAAGGGGAAACAAAACCTTATCTTATTTAAGGCAAACCAAATAGTGAAATATTACTTTTTCATTAGTTAGTCTGAATACCTTGGGATTTGAAGGTGACAATGAATATGTCATGAGTCTCAGTCCGTCCCATTCCCATCCTCATGAAAGCCATATGTCTTTCCCCTCCATCCTCTGCCAGGCAGAACCCAGGAGGAGGGAGGAGGCTGGGCCCTTCCTGTGAGCAGTGCAATGCTCAAGTCTGCTGGCTGATAGCACTTCTGCAATCTCATACTCACAGATATTCTCTAGCTGTAACTATGTTTCTTTTAATCACTTGCTCATCAAGAAGCTTCACTAATCAAATCAAAGATCAGAAATAATCCTGTATAGTTGAAAAGCACTGCTCCTAGTTTTCATTCTAATTTGCAGATTGCTATCCAAACCTATTACATAATATTTAAAATAAAATCACAAGGGTCTATCAACACAAACATCCTAAATTAGTAAGTTTGAAAAGCCCAGTTCCAATTTGACTCACCCAGACTTAATGAAAGCATTTGATTTCTGTGTTTAAGACCAACAGAGGAATTTTCATCACTAAGAAAAAGAAATTTTTATTATTCTTAACTACTAGCTTGTTCATCATCATACTAAACATTTCACCATAAAAAAAAAATAAAAATATTTGCTTTTTAAAAAAAAATGTAGTGACAAAATTTTAGACTTCATGCAGCAGCTTCTGCTTGGCTGCAGTGCTTTCTAAGTCCTTAAAACTATTTTGGATTCACAGAGATGTATACCTGAATTCGAAGTCTACCTAGCTAAAAAAGAGGGCAAAACCAATAATGACAATATTTGAATATACTTTGAATTTTGGAGAAAATTTTGCAATGCATACTCATGGTTCAATTTTATTAAATAATGAATTGACTTTTAAAAATACTAAATATCTGAATCATACATTTAACATTTAATCAGCTTCAGTGTATTGGTACAGCCACATCAAAACTGTCATGATGAACTCTGAACTTTCCTTTCACTAAGCAATTGTTGCAATTATTTATGCAGTCTAAGTATTTTAGTACCATTTCACTGTGAAAATCTTTTTTGGTTAAAAGACATATGTCCTTTTTTTAATGGCCTGTTATCCCTTTTATATAATTTTCAGAAAAGATATTTTAAAGTATTTCAAAGTTAGCTTAGTGAACTAAGTGCAAATGTCTCCCCTTAACTAGGATATATCAGAATTTTCATCATGTGAGAAGATTTTCCCCTAAACCTAGCAGCTCTTTTCCATCCACAGAACTTTTTCATGTCTTTTTTTATACAATCTTTCAGAGGCTTTTAAGATATATTAGTTTGATAATTTGAAAATTAGTTTCCTCTTTTAATAAAGTAACAAATGACATGTTGAAGGAAGTAAAAGGCTAGGGCTTTCCCCCAGAGTGCTGCTACAGGAGAAATGTTTTTCTAAAACTTCAGCCATTAAAAAATGTGTCAGATCTGGCATGCTGCAATTCTGGCATGAACAGGCCCAGTGAACACTCCTCTGACACAGAGCATCCTCCAAAATTTGCAGCTCACTACACTGCTATGTTCAAAATCTTGTTATCAAAGAATCAGAAAGGCTGAGATTGAAAGGGACCACTGGAGAGCATCTGGTTTAACCGCCCTGCTCAAGCAGGGTCACCTAGAGCCATTTGCTCAAAATCTCTGATGATGGAGACTCCATAACCTCCCTGGTCACCCTGTGCCAGTGCTTGGTCACTGTCACAGCGACAAAGTGTTTCCTGATGTTCAGAGGAAACCTCCTGCACTTCCATTTGTGACTATATCCTCTGTGCCTGTCACTGGGCACCACTGCACAAAGCCTGGCTCCACTCTGCATTCTCCCTTCAGGTATTTGCAAACATTAATAAGTTTCACCTTGAGCTTTCTCCTCTCCAGGCTAAGCAGTCCCAGCTCTCTCAGCCTTTCCTTGTAGGAAACATGCTCCAGTACATTAATCGTCTTAGTGGGAGTCCCTTTGCTGGAGTGTCTCCAGTATATCTCTCCCTTGTTCTGGGGAGCCCAGAACTGAATGCAGCACCCCAGGTGTGTCCTCATCAGTGCTGAGTAGGAGGAAAGGATCACCTCTGGCCTGATGGCAATGCTCCTTCTAATGCAGGCCAAGATACCATTAGCCTTCTTTGTGGCAAGCCTGTTAGGAAGACTATTTCCTAGACATTTCAAGTTACAAAATTAAGAGAGGGATATAAGGTAAGCTGTTATTATCGCAGTGATTACACTGATTTATAATATGATGTGATATTGTTAAATACATGAATTTAATATTACCTAAGTCCCTTCATCCCCTCCTGTCCCCCAATTGTTGTTTTTTTTTAATGTGAGTAGCTTATTGTGAAAAGTAGTGAGCCTTAATAAAGGCTCTGCTTTTCAAAAATCCTTTAGAGTAAATTCAGAGGATGTCTGAGAAATTTGCTTCTAGTGTCTTCCAAAAAGATCTGCAGAACTACTTCTGTGCGAAGCAATAGGGTTGCTATGCAGCTTCCAGGAAACTCACAATCTCTTACTATTCTTTAAATTAATTTTTAGATCATTTACGCATTTCTAGGAAAATCCACTGATTAATAAAGTCAAGGCAAAGATTAAAAGTGACTTTTTATATCTAGTGCATTAGACTGAAAGACAATAACAACACATATTTTGAGGCACTGGACTTAGAATCATATCATCTAAAAACACAACTTCAAAATTAAACCACAGAAACATAATTGCTGTAGTATGGCTGGGAAACCCTGTGATGACCACAGAGTTAGACTCCATGCCTCAATACTGGAAATGTTAAAGCATTCATCTCTCACTTTTCACACTCCAGCCCAGCAGAGCAATCAGTTTGCAATAGGAACTACCTATTCAGTGAAGCATTAAGGAAAATGCTCAAGTCCAACCATGTTCAACAAAACACAGAAGCATATGTTAAAGTGTCAAGGGGACATCAACTATGCCAGAAAAAAGCCTTGCTGAATATGGATGAGGTGTTGTAGATTGGGTGACAGCTGACCAGTACAAAAAACTTTAAAGACCATGTGTAAGTGAGCTCCTGTGAGGTGATGAGCACTTCCACGTTTCAGTGGGAGATCAAGATATTCAGCAGAGTGGCAGTTCAGGTCCATGAACTCTCGGACAGCAAGGTACGCTTGACAGCCTTGTCTACCTTCCACAGCCTTCCCAACCTGGATACTTTACAGATCACAAGTGTAGAATGGTTTTCCGCACTATAATAAGAAATGTACAAACCATAACTCAGGAACAAAGTGCTCATTTGAGCTGATGGTTGTTTATTTTCACAGTTCTTTTATGCTGAACAATGATGCTTTGTGCTGCTGGACTTTTGCACTTTAACTGTCTAATAAAAACTGCTTTGTGTGTTTTGTAATTTTCAACACTAAGAAACATGAATTCCTATAATTTCATCATTACACCGTTGATACATAATGCCTTCTGGTAACCCATGGTAACAGTATTCCTTGTTTTAAGTAGCAGGTGTCGAGGACATGGCAAATGGCTGCCTATTCAGTTTAGACCACCTAATGGAGCTTTTAGGGCTAGTCAACATTTTCATTTAAATTACACCAGGATATTGTACATGCACCTCACACAGTGAGCTTTGCTGGAAAGCTGCAGGGATTTAATAAACCCTACATTACACAATCTGTCTCTGCAGACAATTTTAATACTGAGGGTTTAGACTGCTTTTATGTCTGCCCTGTTTAGCTTGGGTTTTTTACATATGTTAAACAAGTCAGACTGCATGAGCCAAAGTCATTCCTCCTACAGCCTAGTCTTAGTCTATCAATTTGTTCCAGGGATGAACTTGCTCACTGTGGTCAGTGAGCCAGTTTTGTTGGGTTTTGGTTTTTTTTGTTTGCATTTGGTTGTTATTGTTGTTGTTGTTGTTTCGGGGGTGGGGGGTGTTGTTTGTTTGGTTTTTCCTATAGAAAAGTGTATATCCCTATCTGGGAAAGATTTCTACTTATGAAAGGGTAGTCAATGAGTCTAATTAAGCAACTCACTTTAAAATTTTTCTTCACACCTTCTGTTTCAACCTTTAAAACTACATGACCTATATTTGCAATAGTTCTTAAAAAAGGTTAAATATCAGTGTCACTGTTTATGAAAGTTAAAATATGAAACATTTGAAACATTCATTATGCAATGCTCAGTGCTTGCCAAAACTAGAATTGCTAAGGTCAAGACGACTCAACACAGTTTCACTATAAGGAACTTCCTTTTTAGATGTACTTCCTACATTTTTTAATCAAAATGAGTTCCTACTGTCTTTGGTCATTCATTCTGTCAAAATTCATCTTTAAATCTAGGCCGTCATCAAAATATATGCATTTTCTTGGACACATTTTAAAGGATGCATAGGTCCTCCTCCTGTTACTTTCTACTCCAGAGATGAGAGTCTGAGGAGGAGGGAAATATTCAGCCACAGAAGGAACACTGAAACTGGTTATCTTTATCAAGAATGATGGTTTAGCTGCTCCCATTTTTCCATAGTGCTTCAATGCTTGCAATTCTGTTCCCGGAAAAAAAATACCATGCAGCAAATTTGTACAGAACTCAGGTAGTCTGGGACAACTAAAACATATGTATAAGTAATTCTTTAAAGTATTAGTTGCCCTTTTCAAATCTTACTCCAAAAAATATTGTCATTTTATAGGTCTTGAAAAAATTATTTGGCAGCTTATGTTCGTGTGTTGGTATTAATTCCTTTCCAGTGGCTGCAGATGCAGGTTCAGCATAACTTCAGTACAGGCTTACAGAAGTGTTAAGGTGAGATATAAGGAACTGCTTTATTACAAGATGTATTTTGTCCTCATTGCAAAGGACAAACTAGAGGAAGCCTCATGATCTGTTAGATGCACCATATCAATGGCAAAATCTTTTTTGTCCTTAAAGACAACTTCTGTGTTTTCTGTATTTTCTCAACACTGCTTAATCCTGATTTCAGGTTGGTTGGGTGGTGGTGGTGGTGGTGTATATTTAAGGGTGGGGTTTGGTGGGTTTTTGTTGTTGTTGTTGTTGTTGTTGTTGTGTTTTGTTTGTTTATTTGTTTTTTTTTTTGGTTGGTTGTGATTACTTAATCAGATTTACCCAGTGGCTATCTTCATAAATTCTGAACCTAAGTAATTATTTGATATCAAGCATTTGCTCTAATAATAGCAAATTGATGAGAATGTAAGGTCAGATTTGACAGAATTTGTGTAGCATAAATTCAATGATTTCTATGTCACACTCCATTGCATAGTCTTACCTAGAGAACAATGATATTAAATACTGCCACAGCTCTGAGGAATTATGCAAAAGCTCATTGATTTCCTGCTATTCTTAATAAGTTTTAGAGAATTCAAAGCATCATGATTTTTTCCAAAAGAGCAGCCTAAGAATGCATTGTGTCACCAAGTCACAAGTTAACAGGTATAGATGGTATAAAACCTGTGCATTACACACAGTGTAACAGCAAGAAGGAGAAAATACATTTGCCCCCTGCCTAACTCATATTAAAAGGATGTTTCAGAGACTGATGAAAAAGTAATATTTCTTATTTTGTTGAGCTGCAGAAAACAAGGATATTTTATTTATTATTGTGTGGGACTCTCTTTGAACACTTCTTGAAAGAGTTTCTCAACATCAAGGTGTTATGTGTCAGTGGTGTACTGTTTCATTTTTTTTTCCTCCCACATGGGACCCAACTCCTGACCCCACACAGGACCATCTGCAAGAGTCACACTATGTCCCTGAGAGCATTGTCCAAACACTTCTTGAACTGTGGCAGGCTTGGTGCTGTGACCACTTCCCTGGGGAGCCTCTTTCAGTGTCCAACCACCCTCTGGGTGGAGAACTTCTTTCTAATATCCAGCCTAAATCTCCCCTGACACAACTTCAATATACTAGCAATTGCTATAGTTCAGCTGATACAACTGCACAAGTAACAGGTAATACATTATCACATCCTGGATTGCTTCTTTGTTTGCCCAATTATAAGATCAACATCTAAAATGGCAGCTTTCCCTAACCACCTCCCCTATAGTGCAGTTCTGTAATGTGGTTCCTTTCAATGAGATTTAGTCAGCAACTGATACACAGCCAGAAATGGCATGTGAACAGAGGAAGGACATCTTTCACCATTCTGTTCAGTTCACCTGCTATCATGAAGGACACATTCTTGAACTCAGAAATGTAAGGAAATTGATTTAAAAGCAGCTACCCCATTTTGCTTTATACTGAAAGGAGATTGCTGGAATTTTTTTTCTGGCTTCCAACTTAAATCCATTGAAACCAGTCCTTACAAGTATTTTCGGCACTGTTCAAAAATAATTTTAACAATTACTCCTTGCAGGTGTTTAATCCCTTCATGTAGAATTTAATCCCCCTATGCAGCTGTAAGCAGCATATCCCCTCCATGTCGTGAGGATGAACAAGCAATAGATCTTTTAGTTTCTTAAAAAGCGTTGTGAGCTCCTGGCTGATCTCCAGCAGCCCATGTGTCCTGACAGCCACAGATGTGGCAGGTGCCTGTTGGGGAGCTCAAGGCAACCACCAACCAGTTTCTGCCTTGGACAGCCTCCTCTGCCTACTGACCTTACTGATGCTCCTTAGGCTTTTCCTACATTGAAGGCACATTTCTGGGAGGAGTAGTTAAACCTGGACTTAAATACTCTATAAACTGCTGCCAAAGTTAAGCTAAGTTAATCCTTCACACGGTAATTCTAAAACATAACTCACAATAAAGTCTTGATATCATATAGCACAAATGTGTTCTGTCGCCAAAAACTGGACAGTGTAGATAAAAAGATCTTAGTCTGATTCAGATGCAAATTATGGTATTCCTCTTTTGATTTAGGGGTAATAAAATGTTATTAAAAGTTCAGGACAACTTTGATCAAATGTGTGCTTGCTTCATTAACATTTGATCTGCTACTGAGGGAAGGGAAGGAGCTCTTTTGAATTACTGTGTAAGTAGCATTTTATCGAATTGTCTGCATCACAATGTGCTGATTTTGGGGGAGATTTTAACTGCACTATCTATTATGACAAAGACAGAAACCATTTAGAGTCTCATTCTCCATCTATAAAAGAATTGTCCTTTCTTACATATTTTTGATTTAACTGATCTGGGAGAGAAATTTTAATCCACAAATTTAATTGGCAATATACATGACTCAGTACAAATGCCAACCTTCTTTCCAGAAAGAGAAGACAGGATTTGCCCTTACAAGAAACATTTAAATCTGGTAAAAATGAGCTATATCCATTCTAATAGCTTTTCATTTGCTGATCACAGTGTAGTTGTTCTTAATTTTGTTTCATCTTCCTTGCAACTGTTAACACGCATGAGAGTGTGATGACATGCATTTTCAAAATTCTTTCTCTACCTGAAATAAATGTGAATACTTTTACATGGAAATAATGTGTTTTCAAGACATCAATTTGTGCTTAAAAATCAATTCTAATTTAACCTGTTTGTATTCTCATTTGGCTAAAGCTATTTTACACTATCCCAATATGAAAACCAGGCCTTCAAGCCATATGAAATAAATGAGAATTCCAGGCCGTGCATAAGTGCTTTGCTGAATCAAGACTCAACTACTAGACCATCACTGTAATATCATGATGCTATATTGCAGGCTTTAACAAACCCATCATAGTTATTTCAAGACATCTGTGCTTATATTCCAAGCATTACAAGGTCATATATTTTAACAGTGATAAGAAATTAGCTTGTGTTTCAGTCATTTTGGATTATATAAATTAATAAAGTTATTTAAACAAAGAAGCAAACAAATAACATTCTTTTAGCAGACAATCTCGGATACTTCCTAACACCTTATGAAACTTTAAAAGAAAGTGAAAGGCTAAATGGAGATTACTAGTGTTTCCACAGGTCACAGAAAACTTTGAAAGCTTGGTCAGGTTCAATATAGGAGGGAGTACTCATGGAGAGATACTGCAGGACTGTTCAGGACTTCCATTCTGTCATGCAGTAAGGAACACATTTACTTCTATAATTTTACAAAGTTATGAATGATGGACTACACATAAGAACTCCTTCTCTTACCTGGGAGAATGTTTGTTGAAAATGGCAGAATGGGAGAAATCATATGACAATATATGAATCAATCACAAGGATTTGAGGGATTAATTCTAGGCAGTTGTGAAAAAAAGGTAATGATATTTCCCTTTTTCTATTTTCCTGGTCCATTTTATAATTTTGCTATCTCGAAATGTGAGCTGTGTCTATGTCTGCACTGTAATTGTACAAGATTATTTACAGCAAGCCATGTCTCCTAAATCAAGCTTATTGCAAGAAGGCATGAGAAAGGAAGCTAGTTGTTTTCTAAAAGACAAAAAAAACCAAAACCAAACCAAACCAAAACAAAAAAAAAAAACAAAAACAAACAAACAAACAAACAAACAAAAAAAAAAAAAAAAAAAAAAAAAAAAAAAAAAAAA
>JAWWTY010000077.1:10408256-10426091 GCA_035222235.1 Margarornis squamiger | reverse complement strand
GCTGGCCCTCATTGGCTCTGCTCTATAGGATGGAGGGAAACTTCCAGAGACTGCAACAGAAGCCAATCTTCCTCTTAAAAAAAAACATCCTAATCAGAGAAACCCACGACAAAGTGATGCATCACATTTTGAGAAAAACTTCTCATGATGATTCTCCTACACTCTAACCTCAACAATTAGTCACTTTGTATAACTGTCACCCCATTTATTTTTGTGTTTAATTTTAAACATGCTAGCCTGCTATTTAAGAGTTATTTTACCTGTTTAATTCATGAATCAGTTGCCTTCATGTGAATATTTCTGCAAAATCCCAACTCAAACATTATTGTATTCTATTTCACAGTAGAAAGGCCTTTAGGGAAAAAGTATTGCTTTCTTATTCTTCTTTTCCCTCTTCCAATAATATGCCTTATACTCATTGCATTAGTTTATATTCTAATATGTCAGATTTTATAGATTTTTTTTCCACTGCATCAACACAATGTAATATTAATGAAAGCAAGAGAGGAAGGGAAATAATATTACTGAAAGGAAGAGAGGAAAGAAAAATAGTATCTTGGTCCAATCTAATTTTTAACCCATATTTTCATATCCACTTTTTCCCAGTATGTTAATTCTTTTTTTTTTGATTAAATTTCATTCTGATTTTACTGTACTTTTAGTTTTCCTAGATTTCCTTGCATTTACTATCAGTCAGCATGTTATATTAGAAAAGCATTGATATGTGTTTGTCATCATCATGGTTATTGTATGCATACATACTACGTGCTAAAGATCCTAATCAGCAAAGAAAAGCCCTTTTTTGTTGATTTACCCCATCACAGAAATAAAGACACTACACGAGATCATTGAAAATTTTAACTGGTATATGACAACAAGCAATGAGAAATCTCCTTTTGATTCAGTGTTATGTTTACCAAGGCTGGGATATAAGAAAAAATGGTGATAAAAAGCTGCAGAAAATAGTAAACCATGATGTTTGTTTGATACATGCTAGGTTAGTTCAGAAATTATTCTGAACTGCTCATTAAAATAAATTTGTCTTAATAATCTGTGCTTTAAGACAGCAGGGATTTCTTTCACTAAAGTTGAAAGGTCACACATGGGAAGAAAATTCTGTAAATACACTTTCCAGATGGTAAGTCGTGTTGTCAATGTACAGATACTGAAAAAGACTTCAGTATTATGGTATTTAACATTTTGAAAGGGAGTTCCTTGTTCCCTTTCTTTAGTTGTGGAATTTAGTTGTTTAGTTACTTGTATCAGAAAGGAAAACTGACAGGAACAGAAAGGAACAGAAGGTTGGTTTTCTTTTTAGATATAATTAATAACATTGATATTGAAAGCATGTAGAGACCTGTCATTCACATTTGAAAAAGGATGTTGACAAAGTAGAAGAATTTCAGCAAATGACACAAATATAATCAGAGGCTTGGAAACATGTTTAATTCTGAGAATATAAAGCACACCAATAACAAAATTTACCTAATAATAGAAAGGATTTGTTGACAACCATGCCCCAGTCGA
The DNA here is from genome assembly GCA_035222235.1 of Margarornis squamiger. NCBI lineage: Eukaryota > Metazoa > Chordata > Aves > Passeriformes > Furnariidae > Margarornis > Margarornis squamiger. The sequence continues at coordinate 10,424,564 of JAWWTY010000077.1, read as the reverse complement.
GAAAAAACTTTTTTCGTTTTAGATGATACCTTACTCTTGTGGAGAAGAGCCCAATATTAAAGAGAAGATGGAAGATGTATCTGCAATTTTTATCTAAATATCAAAAAGGTTGGAAACTCTTCTAGAATCATTTTTTAATGAAATATGTAGAAGTTTTATTGAGTGATTTAACAGAAAGGGAAAAGCAAGAGACATACAAGAGTACCAGAGAAACAATAAAGAGAAGGAAAAAATGAGTGTACTCCTTAACTGATAACAAATTACCCAAGATATGCAAATGTCTAAATGGCAAACATGGACACAGTATCTCTAGTGGACAAAATAATTCCTAGCAGAATGGATTTTTTAATGACTCTACAAAAGGTAAGTGTGATACTGTATAAATCCATTTGCACTTCAAAGACAGATTCTAAGTACTGTAGGTTCAGAGAAAAGAATTTAGTGTGATGATCAGATACATGGTGGTGTACTGAAAGACCTTGTCTTGCTGAACATGCAACTGATAGAAGATTGTCTTATGCAGATATTTTGGAGAGTAAATACAAATTAATAAAATTAAGGACAGTTTCACACTTCTAATAACACTACGCTAACTGGTGCGGTTGACACGCCTGAAGGACTGGATGCCACCCAGAGGGACCTGGACAAGCTCAAGAAGTGGGCCCATGGGACTGTCATGAGGCCTAACAAGACCAAGTGCAAGGTGCTGCTCTTGGATTGGGGCAACTCCCAGTTTCAATAGAGTCTGGGGGATGAACAAATCGAGAGCAGCCCTGACGAGAAGGATTTAGGAGTGCTGGTAGATGAAAACTGGACATGAGGTGCCAATGTGCACTTACAGCCCAGAAAGCCAGCTGTGTCCTGGACTGAATCAAAAAGCAACATGGACAGCAGGAGAGGGAGGTGAGTCTGCCCCTCTGCTCCACTCTGGGGTGACCCCACCTGGGCTACTGCATAAGAAAGACATGGAAGTTGATCGAGTCTAGACAGAAGACCTGACTTCTTAAATATGTCATCTTTATATAATACCCTGGCACAATAAATGCAAGCCTTCTTGTGGTAGTCCTTTGTGATATTCAAATATCAGGTACTGTTAAGATGACAGCTGTACTGGATCTGGACTCTTGTTCAGATTGCTAATAAAAACCTCTCTTTCTGCTTTCTAAATCTATACTAAATAATGCTGCCCTTGATACTTTTACACATTTTCATTATGTACCACCCTCCTCAGTCTTCACTTACAAACACATACCTCTGCTCTTTTTTTCAGATGTTTTCTTCTAATATGAAAAGGCGAGGAAACATATGACTTTACCATCAGATCAGATGGAATAAAATCCACTATTTAGCTGGCTATGTACTAAGGGTAGGATTAAATACAGCAATCATCTGCAATGTGTTGTGTAATTAGGTTAGTTTCAGTGACACAAGAACTAAATGCCCATCCCTGAAGTAACCTTGGTTAAGTTGAATTATTTACAGGAGCAGTTCAATTTACAGGATTACCTTCATCTTCATAATCTGTGTTTTCTAGACATGAGCTGAGAGTTGTAAGAATGAATTTTTCTATTCACATACGCAAAGGATATTCAGAGGTCAGATGCTTTTGGAATTTTATGTTTTCATACAAACAAATGCAAAGAGGATGGAAATATTTTGCCTGGCTTTATAAATTAGATAAATGAGGTAATAGCCTTGAGAAGCAGAGGCTTCTCTGATCTTTCTCAGTCTGTGTTGCCTGTATTCTTATTAAACAATCAGTGGTAAACAGATGGGATTTGAAAAAACAGCTCATCTTCTGTGAGCATGCATATTTTTGCACAACTTTTTGTTGGGGTTTTGGTTTGTTTTTGGTTGGTTGGTTGGTTGTTATTTTATTGGTTGCTTTATTTTAAACTAAATACTGAAAAAAGCATATGTTTTAATAAGGTTGGGCTGATCAATGTAAGTGCATCTTCACTTTTTAGGAAAACAGAGTTATAAATGTTGCTACTGTACTTTCTGAATCCACTAACGGAAAAAAAAAAAAAAAAAAAGGCAAGCTAAAAGACTAGAGTCAATAACATTTGATTTTATCTACCCAATTAGTCTCAGTCATTCCATGTCTAAAGCCAACAATGTGTGAAGATTTTCTTAACTCTGTTCAAGTTCTGAACAGTTCCTTGAGAAATCAGGCAAAATAGAAACTTTTTTGCTTAGAAAACTGCTCATGCACTAAAGCTATTATCTCAAAAAATAGCTTTGATTTAATTAATTCACTTTAATTAAAGCTGGTTTATGCAGATTTTCTTGTCATGACTTAATAATCATGTCATAGGAAGTAGGAGTGCATTGCTAACATCTAAATTTCTGTATTGATGTGTGTTAAGGTAAAATTATTGGAAGAAACTTTTGTGAAGGACAGGGGAAAGGTATGTAAAGTTAGAAATTTTGCCTGTTTTTTCTATATAGTTCTGTAATATATTACTGAGGATGTCAAGGTGGGTACTCAGAAGCTAGAAATGTCATAGTTAGATTTGCTTTTATACCTCTAATTGGGCATTTTACAAGGGAATTACAAAGGGAATTTTAGCTAAATGATTTTTTAGTTCTGAAAAAACACACTGACGAAAAAGGAATTGTCGTGGAGCAAAATCAAAATGTAATATGTAATTAAATATATTTAAAGTTTAATCTGACTAAATTCAGCGGTCTGAAATTCAAGTTGTAATCCAACAGTAGGGAAATTCTGAGATTACTAAGGATTAAGACAAATTGCTATAGCATGACAGGAGAAAATCAGGAGGGATAAAGCATGGAATAAACCACTGGAAAGTGAGTGACAGGAAAGGAAAAAAAGCCAAAAAAGACATATGTAAATTAGTCGAGTACAACCAAGCAATGCCTTTGTGAGTTATTCAGTGAAAACAGAAGAATGATAATAGAGATAATAGGAATTTCAAGTTTTTGAAGCTTTTCTTACTCAGCTTATATCAACATAAGTAGTGGCAATAGCTTAGTACCACTTACAGCACATAAAAATACGGAAGCTAAAGTGAATGCTTGGATTTGTTAAAAGTCTCAGATGAAGTGGACCTATAGCTATTCATATAGGCTACAGAACAATTCTTGTGTATTTAAAAAAATAATAATTTAGAATTCATGAAGAAAGGGAGGAATTCTGGGAGATTAGAAAATTCCAAAAGTATATGAAGTCTTTGAAGAAAAAATAAGAAAAAATATTAAAACCAAAAATAAGATGGTCAGAGATTTGTAGCTGATTCAGCCTAGCTCCAGTATACAAAAAACATGCAGAAAAACTGAAGTTAAAAAAAAAAATATCTATTTTTAACAGTCAACATTCATCTGTCAAGAGCAAAACAAATCAAAACAGCTTAATGTCTACTTATGACAGGACAAAAGTTCTTATGTGTAAGAGAAGGATAGCAAGTGTCATGTTTTAACACAGAACTGGAGTTTAGAATGCCTCTAAATTTTTAATAGGGAAGCCAGGCAAACATTGTCTAGATGAAACCAAAATAGAAGGGTAAGTAGAGAGCTAAACAATGTTGAATAGTCCTTAAACTGAAAGGTGTATCAAGCAAGGCATTCAAGAAGTCTGCTCCAGGTTTTCTACTACTCAGTTTTGTAATTAAACATTTAGATACTATATGAGAAAAATGTTAACCAGTTTGTAAAGCATATAAAGATTCAAGGAAAAGCACTGAGCCTTCAAATACATTAAATTACTTGGAAATAGTCCAGTGGAGAGTAACAGAGCTGTTGAAAGAAATAATTGGGATTGTTTAAAACAGAAGAGAAAGCTTAAAGTATGACATGGCAATGGTATGTTAAAGGCTGTCAGTGGGTAGAAATTAGACTGCTGTGTCCACAAAGGACAGGAGAAAAAGTAATGGTCACAGACCCATCCATGCACATACACTTCAAATGATTATATTGATCCCTGCAGTTACAGATATGCACAGCCAGAATTTAGAGCTCTATCTTTTTCTCATTAATTGAGGACTATAGTACAACACCACTAAATTGGGCCTGTAACCATGAATCAAAGCAGACTACTGAAAGTTGGAAAGAATTGCACCAAAGTGGGTTATTACTTCATCTGTGAGATACTTTTATTTTCCTTAATTTACTCTTTTGGGGTTCTCTGACTGATACAGATACAACAGTAACTGCAACAAAGGAAAACATGAAAAGTCTGTACTTTGGAGTGAGATACTCAGATTTACTTTGAAAGAAATTTATATACACACCTCCAAGTATTTCAGAGTAGCTGGCTATCTCGAGTATGCTTTAATGTGCAGGTTTGTTCATCATAATGTGTAAGTGAAAGTCAAGAAATCCTTGTTCTTTCTGCTAGATTTCACTAATGTAGCAACAATCAATCAGTAGCGCTCACTTAATTCCTAGTCTAACAGAGTGTTTACCATGGAACGTTTGTGATGTTGCCTGTCAGTTCTCATTACCTTTTGATCAGTAGTGTTTCAGAAACGACACTGCCAGAAGCAGTTGACTTTGAGAATAGAAGTGCACTTAATAGAGCATCTTGCTCTTATGTGTAAGTTAGCCATTTCACAGTAGACATAATAAATTACATTAACTTTTAGAGACAATTAAAACTAGGCAGCCCCTAGGGTTCTGTGATTTAAACTAGATTTGACCAAAGATAACGAGCATTTTAGTATCAAGCAAACCTCAAATGTTATCAAATGTTAGCTTATGAGAGAAAAAGTAGCCTCATAGTTTAATAGGATTTATACCCTTTCTTTGGAACTTTGTTTAAACCCCAACTGTTCCAACATTTAAAACCTGAGGATTTCTCTGGATGCATTCTCTCTGTTGTATGCTTAGATATAACTAGATGTCTACAGTATTTGTTGTGCCAAGAAAGATGTTTTATTGAGCAGAAATTTTGCATCTCTCTCTTCATAACTGCCTTAACTTTCTAAAATGATTTTTCCCTGGAATGTTCCTCTCATGTTGTGCTCCTCCTTACATAAATATTTTAAATTCTTGGAAGTTCTGATACATGATTAAAAATAAATAAATCTGGTTTCCAAAATAATAATATTTTTTCAGAAAAGAAGTTGCAGGCCACTTACATCAGAGCTACACAATGAGAGCTGTGTCAGCATAGTGCCTTTAAGTGGTTATTGAGTCAACAGGGTTATTTTTTCCATAAATGCTACTGAACTGTTAAAAGAGTGTTCTTGAAAGTGAGAATTGCTGTAGAGAACCACTGCACGCTCTCTGCTGTGTGTAAAGCATGACTGAGAGCACATTACCCGTATGATGGCTTAAATGTGGGAACTCCAACCTCCTTAGTCACTCCAACAAATCTTCTACTGCCAGTTTTTTGTCCACGTTTCTAGCTGGTTTTATTAACAATTATTTATTTATACTTTAAATATATTTATATATTTCCCATTATTTATATATTTGTTTGTTTGTGTATTGTCATCCCCTATATGTACAGTTTTGTGAATATACTCCTTGTAACTTTTACACTTTCATAGTCTTCTGCAAAATGTGATCCAGGGGTAGAAGTTAAAACATGAGTGTTTCTTGCAAGTTTGGTGAAAAGGCAAGTAAGATGAAATGAGGGATGTCAGAAAAGACCTAGCCTACACCTTAAAGAGAGAAAGATTAATGACCTTATTAGTTATTAGATATGGGAGTCACTGAAAACCAGGACCACAACTGTTCTTATACATGGAATGACTTGTTTAATTTTCCAGATGGTTTACTTTTTGTTAAACTAAGCTTTCACACAAAGGTTTCTTTGTCTACACATAATTTTCTTTTACTTTCTTGAATACAAGTATATTGCAGATGAAAAACAAATGCTGAGAATTTATACTGTGTGAAAAAGCCCAACCAACCAAACAAAAAAACACCAAAAAAACAAACAAAAAAAAATTAGCTCATAAAGGACTCTTCTGAAATCTCTTAGCTTGTGTAGCTCACACACTGCAGAACAGAAGCTAACCTGAATAATCTGATGGATTATTCTAATAGCACACTGTACGATAACAGTCTCTCAAATAGAAGGAATCCACCCAAAGAGTTAAAAACAAAAAAGAAAAGAAAAAGAAAAGGAGAAAATCAGAAAGCATTAAATCCCTAAGGGCCAAAAAGAAAGAATTAATTTATCAAAGTTAAAGTGGACAAAATTAAAGTAGTAAATGCAGATTTTTTTTTGTGATTCCTCACATCCTGATGACCGTATGAGTAAATTGTGATGATCTTAATTTTGTTTACCAACTGCCTTTAATCCTGCATGCTGTTTTTTTAGTTATATTCCTGTCAAAAGGCAGAATTAGCAAGAGAGGAAGGATTCTTAGTGGATGATTTCATTCTTTACAAGGCCTGAATGCTTTCTCGTACCTTTTCAGAAACACTAATAATAAAAAAAAAAAAAAAAAAAAAAAAAAAAAAAAAAAAAAAAAAAACCAAACCAAAAAAAAAAAAAAAAAAAAAAAAAAAACAAAAAAACAAACAAAAAAACAAAAAAAAAAAAACAAAAAAAAAACCAAAAACAAAAACAAAACAAAAAAAAAGCCAAAAGAAAAAAAAAAATTAACCCACCGCCTTAGAAACCCTGAGATTCTTCCTGCTCTTCTCCAACATGGGCTCCAATGCCATCTGGGAAGGGAATGAAAGAATAAGAGGGCACAAGATGTTCTTCTTTTTGCCAAGAAGAACCATTGGATTTTCTCAAGCCTTCTTGCCTGTCATCCAGGTTGATCACGGAAATTGTGTGTGACTAAAAGCATTCTTTATCATAATAAATTAAATGAGAAGGAGATAGGATTGTTGACTATGAAAACAGAAGTTAGAGTATTGTCTTGAAGTAAATTATATAAGGTGATGGAGTCTCACTGGGCACATCCTACACTATCCCCAACAGATTTGCTTTAGCTAACATGTTTTTGATCAAAGATACAGCCATTTCAATGTAATGCAATTTGAAACAGATTCTATCTTTTAGAACTAAAAAAGGCCTTTGATCATCTTTGTTTTGTCTTGTTTTAAAAGCCAAAGATTTCAGTTCAGGTTTGAATTTATCATGGAAGTACAGGGAAAGGGATGTATCTGTTTATATATTGCCACATCAATAAAAGCAGAAAGTATTAATTCTGTGATTAGGGGATAGCGTTCTGTTTACCTCAAAATCTTTGGGACTTCAGGAATTGGATTTCAATGGAGAAAGATCAAGTCCCTAATAAACCAAAAGCAAGTATTCTGTCAAGAATACTTTATTTAGTGTTTACAGAAGCCTCATTATACAGGTGAGAGAACAGCACGCTTTTTTCATTCCTTGCTTCCATCTGCACTTCTTGTTCTTGTGGGATTCTACAAGTTAGAGCAAGAGCTCAAAGACAAAACAAGAAAAGACCTGACTGGAATGAAACATTGAATAGGGAAGTATTTTTTCCATGAGAACAGTGTTGAAACAATCAGCCCCGAAATATTTGCTGAAGGAAATGTAAGATAAGAAAAGTAATAGCTAAACAAGAAAAGATGCTGTAGGGAATGAGCTGACCTATGGCATGGGGAAAGTTATAAAGCAAATGAGCCAATCTTCAGCTGCTGAAAATCAATGTCAGCCCAAATTTGGAAAGCTCATGCAGTAATTAAAAGGAAGTGCAATTTTTTTCAGCATATAACTCAAATTACAGAGATATCACTTTGCTTTAAAAGTGCACTGCTTAAAAAAGTTATGCCAGCCAGCCTGCACCATTCGATAACCTCCCCAAAATGAGAAGAGTGTGGCAGCAGTCTGAGGGTCAACATGGCAGACAGAAGGGAATCCTTTAAGGCATCAAGCAGTGATGAGTTGGGGAAAAAAGGACTTTAGAGAGGCATAGTCTGAAATAATCTTCCCATTATACTAGCTTCATGTCAATATAGGCTGCACTGCTTCACAATCCCAGGGATAGTTTGTTTTCCTGAGACATTCTGCCAGATGCGAGTAGAGACCTCATTTTTTGTGAGACTCAGTTCAGTGGATTTCATTTGAACCACACACATTTCTAGTGATCCTTTGTGTCATGGTGACCTTAGTTTGTAAAGGCAAAATATACCCTCCCCCAAACCCTTCTTTTGTCAATCATGTCATTCAACAGAGGGGGAAAGCTATACAGTCTCTTTTGTAATACTAAGATAATGCATAATTTTTGAAAGATGAATTAAACTCACCTTCTAATTGAACCTATGTGGAAGGGTTCTATTGTTGCTGCTGCTACTAGATATATGTCCTGATTTTTGGTGGCATAGAAGGAGAAAATGGAAAGTAATTATTCAATGTTTAATGTATAATTTCTAAACAGGATAAACTGATTGCATTTTGTGTTCCTGCTTCAATAATTCTTCTGCATTTGTATTCAAAGACAACTTTTCAATGTCTTAGCAGGGGTAAGATTTTGTCTGAAAATATTAATAAGGAAAAACACATATTCTAAAGAAAGGTGTTGGAAACTTTACATCACTTTTCATATAGCAATATGATGAAAACCTTTGTTTGTAATATTAAAATGAGAACAATCTAATCTAATGATTACTGAAAATGGCCTCAAGCAGAGCTGAAATATTGATTCAGTGCAAAGTTAGATGCTCTTCATTATTACATCTTTCAATCACAGCTGAAAACCCTTACATCTTTGGTAAATTAGCCAGAGCAGGATGAGCACAACCTAAAAAAACCACAAAAAACTAAACATGCTGACCTCTATTCTATAATGAAATATAATTTAAATAAAAGATTCATCTTTTAATTATTTTATTGTATCGAGAGTGCTGCCTTCTGATGAAGAGAAAACAAAGTCTGAATCAAAAATACTACCCTTTAAAGGTCTCATTCCCAAAGGCAAGCTTGGATTTCTCACTTGATCTACTTTAAACCAAGCTTGGCAGATGATCTGTTTGCACTTGTAGAGAACCAGTGGTAATTTTTGACAAATTTTGTTTGACTTATGTCAGGAAAGCTGGTTCCTTGCTGTCATACTATTGTCAACACAACAGTTTTGCAGAAAGGTGATCCTGCTTTTATACTAGCAGAATTTTAAGGCAAAAACTGCACTGCACTGTAATGTGCTACAAGGTGTGTGCACCTTTACACCTCAACAGAGATGTGAATGAGACCAAATCCAAGCAATCATTCAGAAGATAAGGAATGTACAATAAATTCATGAAATAATGTTCTTACAAATTAGATTATGTCTGAGAAACAGTCTTTCTTATCCCATTTGTTTGGTTGGGGTTTTTTCTCCTTGTTTTGTTTTGCTTTTTAAATGTCCAGCTTCTACCAAACCCCTGTGAGCTCTTGACTTTCATGAGTCTCTCAGCCCAAGGAGTTACAAAAGAAAAAATTCATGTGGAGTGAAATAGAATTTGTGTTTCATTATCTTGCAACTCTCATGTTTCTATTTCAATGCATGTTCTTTTCTTTTATTATTATAAGAAAAGATCACACTGTTCCCAGATCTGTATTACCTATGCTATTGATTATTTTGTATAACTTCATCCAAGTTCCCCCTACCAGTCTTCTGTACAAAACACACAAGACAGCTTAGAGAGGTGTTCTTTATATCAGCTTCTCCACAGCACTCATGGGAAATTATTTTTGGCGATTTCCAACTACAGCCATTTCTGCCACAGTCTTAGGGACTCCTTGAGTGAATAATGCTGTTCACAAATTTTACAGAGACAGAAAAGAACAACTATGTTTCTAAAACTCTTTCCATCAGTTCTTTAATTAAAACTAAACTCTAGAGAACTTTTGGTTTATTAAATGGTTTTCATGTTTTAATATATTCTTACAGCATATTCACTCACTATTTTTCTTGAAAAACTGAAAAGACACACAAACATAGATGGGCTATTTACATAACTGTGCATTAAATATTGAACACATTCTTATTTACTTTGTCAGTTTGATTAAACTGTGGCTGTCATCTGTTTGCTAGACAGAAACCCCTGGTATCCTAACTTGAAAAATATGCTCATCACAAGTGGACAAATAATGTTTCTCCCTAAATCATTCAGTCAGATTCTTACAGAACCCAGAGCTGATGAAGTGAATGTTTGCAATCGTCCTCAGATGTTTGTTCTTTTTTGGGAAAGATGTTGCTAAATGGAAGGAAAAAAACAACCAACCAACCAACCAAAAAGAACCCCCAAAAATAAAACCCACCAAAATCAAAACCAAAACCCACACCAAAAATAACCAAAACAAAAAACAAGGCAGTTCTACAGTATGTTGAGGAAATAAAATTTATGGGCTCTCTGGCATGCTGTATCTAAAGAGTTGGAGAAACAGGGGCAGCAACAGACTGATTTCAAAATGCATGTTAAATACTAGTTTGTGTCAGGATATTTTATCTCCTCATTCTTCTGCTCCCCACAATCTTTTTTTCACAGCATGCTCACAGAGTAGAACATAATAATTACACTACTGTGCATTGTCTGTCACTGTCACACATTAGAAAATTATGAAATAAGACTGAAGAATGGCCAAAACTAAGTTTTAGAAACTCAGGTTTTTTCATAAGTTTTCTGTGAATTTAGGTCATTTAAAAGGTGACATTTTATTAAGGCTGAATAGAGAAAAATAATTTTTCTTTTCCAAAGGATTCAGAAGTTGTCAAATTTGTTTTCTTTTTTCCTGTGAAAATTAAATCCGATATTAAAAATATATTTTATAATCAACCCATTCTGATAATTTGAAAATAAATTCTTTGTGATGTATTGAAAGAGACTCAGAAACCCTCGATAGAGAATTTTACCTCTTGTGTCCTCAGAACTTCTCAGACTGCAGTATTTTTAGCTCAAGGAGACTGCTCTGACAGCTAGATGTTAGAAGTCCTGGGATTCCCATCTGAGCCCAGGTTTTTCTAGAAAAATATCCCAGAACAATAAATCATGGAAATCCAGGGAGGAAAAGAGCAAAGTCTATTTGAGAAGAGGTGAAATAGGCTAATTGGCTTGTTGAATATCTCCCAAAAAGAGTCTTGTCAACATTTCTTTTTCTCTTTCCCATTGGGAGTTTAGTGAGAAGACCACATCTGTCTGGGAACGAGGAGCAGTGCCCTGTCTGCTTGGCTGTGGGCTTCAATACTCAGTTTGCTGATGGTTGGAGTAACTGCAGTGTCCTTATGGTGTATCCTGGTATTTAGAGCCCTTAAGCAGGACCCTGCAGTGACAAAACATGTTAACAGTGTTTGTTTCAAATTGCGGATGAAATTCAGCAGTCTATAATGATCATATTTCAACAAATTAAAATTTCAGTGACAAATGTAATTTTTTTTGTCTCCTCCTCTGAAAATTTCTCCATCTTTTCATAAACTGGGATCCACAATAATGTTGATTCCTTAAAAGTATGTTTATATATTTTTCATTGCATATCACAAAAAAAAAAAAGCAGTCAAAAAAAGTCTTCACTCTTAGAATAGCTAATCCAACATACTCATACTCTTGTAAATACTGCAGAAAATTCTGGGATTAAATACAAGTGTGCTCAGAGCTTTCAGTAACTCTGGGTTAGCAAATGGCTTTTGTGGTTTTGGCATGGTTTCCCAATTCCAAACAAAGAAGATAAACATCTCTATAGTCTCTTCAGGACATCACACAGTATTCCATTAAGGTATGCTACAAACGGTCAATACCAGAAAGAAAGGTGCACATTTAGGATTTTGGAAATAAAACACACATTTCTTTGAAAAGAAATATTTGAACTATAGTAGTGACTTTAGCACAGTTGATGTTCCTCCTGGATTCTAGGATGATAGACCTTGCTTTTATTTCGTTCTTAGTACTGGGTAAGGAAGGGTGAAAATGGAGGGTGGGTGTTTTAAACAGTCCTGGGGAAACACAATTCTTATTTGTTAATAAAACAAAATATGCTGTGCTGTAGGAACCTAAAACACAGTTTCCCTTTGAGTGTAGCAGTGTGTATTGACACCACTTTGAGCTGTTATAATACCACCACATTAAAAATTTATCAGGACCTCAATTTCAGTGTGCGAGCACAGAAGTGTCTTTTGTATCTCCTTTTCTCTTTGTAGCTCATTTGTAAGTGTTATAGATAATCACCAAACAAGATGCCAAACTCTTAGCTCATTGTCTGTGTTCATTGTTCCATAATTATATATGAAAACTAAACTCATGGTTAGAGACTGCAGTACTCTGTTATCAGCACAACAAAACACAGGAGGGAGATTTATAGCATGTCTGGTGTTACAAATTATCTACCCATGAAAGGAAGTAGAAATAGCCAATAGTGGGACTAGCTATTAACTGTGCAGCTATTCTTTCATAGCTAAGTTCTCATGCAGGGCTATCCACCACAGTTCAAAGCCATCATCCACCCGTGTGTTAGTTACTTTCACATTTGTTATATGTTCATGCTCTTTCTCTCTCCTGAGAAAAGTATGAGCAGTGCATGTTTTGTTTCCATATTTTAATTGCCGTAGGGAAAGAATCTGCCACAAATACAAAAACATTTGAATTCATCTTTCTCCAACTGTTCTTGGAAAAGAAGCTATCATGTTTATACAATACAGGACAGACTTGGCAACTGTTAGATGGATGGTGCCTTCCCACTGATCATACAGTGCCTCAGTCTATTAATGACCTAAAGTCCATTCAGCAGTGCCCTTGGAAAACTTCTGTTGCTAGCAAATGCTGAATCAGAAACACTCCCAAAACAAATCTGGTGTAAATTAATTTAATTATCTAAAGCCTCCAGGAGCTTGGGGATTTTCAATAAAGTATTTATAAAAGCCAAAAAAAAAATAAAAATCAAGAACTAAGTAAAAAATGAGCACATCTTCCAATATGAGCAATGAACAAATCTTAATCATTTAAGTCTCATGTATGTATGACTGCAAGGATGTTAGTACATATTAGAGGCTGACATAGAATTACTTACTTCTTACCACAGTCAGTAAAAGTTCTCAGGGTCAAATCTTGGTTTCCTGAAGTCATGGGGAGTTACATATCATTTTATGGTCATGAGCATTCTCTTTCAATCTCTGCATCATCTCTTATAGCCTTCCATTCAACAACTATGCCTTTTCCAATAGCTTTAGTAAAAGGATTTTTTCCTATTTCTTGTACCAATGTACCAATATACCAATATCTAATAACTCCCACTGTATCTATGATGAATGTTTTTGTTGTCTAACGTTACCTGAGACTGTCCTCTCTGTCTATAGATGGTGATGCCTGGAGACCCAGCACACTAAAAAAAGTTGAGGCTTCATTTTATACACAAAGTGGACATTTTCTCAGCTAAAATCAATGCCATGAATAGGGATTATAACTGGCACAGAGAAGATAAAGAAGGATTTGTGTTTCTTTTACTTTTAGTGTAATGATAAACAGATGAGAAGAATCATTTGTGTATCCATCTGAGAAGTACAGCCTAAAGAAGGATCTCTCAAAGCAAGGGCCCATCACTTGATGTTATACAATCAAGTTGCTTTTTTTTTGGTTTTGCCTTGAGAACACTGCAATTGCCAATACCTGTCTTCCCTCAAATATTAGTCCCTGCAAATAAGTTCAAAAACAAAAACCAAAACCAACTACAAAAAAACCCAAAAAACAAAAACAAACAAAAAAAAAAAAAAAAAACAAAAAAAAACCACAAACAAACAAACAAAAAACCCAAACAAACTGCAAAATCAAGTTACATGGTCTCATAAACCCTATTAAATTCTGGGTAAATAGCTCAAAATAAAAGCAATGGGGAAAAGCAAAACATTTATGGAATCAGAAGGAAGAAAATTATTAAGATGAGGTATTTGGAATAAACCTTCCATTCTACTGCTTCACTCAATAACCTAAGCTTAAGTAAAATCATGAGGCAGAGAGGCAGGTTAACCTACAGAAAAACAGCAATAACCAGTGATCTTGAGAATTTTGTGTTGGGCCTGCTGGACTCTTTTGGGTTTTTCTTTATTGTGAAGGGGACTAATAGGGTGATTATCTTTCTATCTGAACAATAATTCATTGAAGAAAGAGAGGGCTTGGAAATATCTGTATTTTCTGAATTGGCCTCTATCATGCACTTTAATTCTCACTGTATTTCTCTAACAGTCATGCCCTATCTTTGTGAATGGCAAAGGTCATTAGTTAAACAACCATAACAATTCATTACCATAATTAAGAAGACTATTTAATATTTCAAAGTCTACATTTTCTAATAGATCCATTTAACATAATATTTTGCATTTCTTGAATATTCACAGTATCCCTCCAAAATGAGGTACCTGACCTGACCACAAGATGAAGCATTTCCTGGTGTTAATTTTTGAATACTACAAAAGTGACCTTAACAGCCTCTTCTATCTCTCACTGCCCATCCACTAGTGCTGCTTTTATCTCCTCTATTTTATGCCACCTTCTTTTGGAACAACGAGGAAGTAAGAAATCAGTCCTCTAGCTTGGAGAGTAGAGTATTTCTTCTTATCTATTAGGATTTGTGTATTCCATGGATATCTCTTACTCTCCTTCTTGTAAAAAGCAAATGGCACAGTGGTAACCTGATCATCATGCATGTTTCATATATAAAATATCATAATATATCCAGGTGCAAGGTCCTGCACCTGGGTTGGGTTGAAAGGGTTGAGAGAAGGACTTGGCAGTACCAGTAGATGAAAAACTGACCATGAGCCAACAATATGTTCTCTCAGCCTGGAAAGCCAGACACATCCTAGGTTGCATGCAAAGAAGTGTGGCCAGCAGGTCAAGGGAGGTGATTCTGATGCTCTATTCTGCTCTTGTGAGACCCAGCCTGGATCTCTTCATCCAGTTCTGGGGTCCTCAGAATGGGAAAGACATGAATCTGTTGGAGCAGGTTCTGTGGAGGGCCACAAAAATGATCGGAGGGCTGGAACACCTCTCCTATGAATACAGGCTGAGAGAGCTGCAGGAGTTCAGTCTGGAGAAGGGAAGGCTCCAGGGACACCACATTGCAGCCTTTCAATACTTAAAGGGGGCTTGTAAGAAAGACGGAAAGAAACTTTATAGCAGAGCGTGTTTAACAGGGCAAAGAATAATGGCTGTAAACTAAAAGTTGGATTTCAACTAGATATAAGGAAAAATATTTTTTACAATAAGAGTGATGGAACACTGAAATGAGTTTCCAAGCAAGATGTTAATTATCCCATCCATGGAAACATTCAAAGGTTGGACAAGGATCTGAGCAACCTGACATAGTTGAAAATGTCCCTGCTTTGCAGGTGGTAGAGTTATACAAGATGATCTTTAAAGCACCTTTCCAACACAAACTGTTCTATAATAATATCAGTTTAGCACAGTCCTTTGACAAATACACCCACTTAGCATGAAAATCCTCCATGACCCTCCTGCACCCATAGTCAGGATTAAACGTTTGTCTTGATACTTGTAAATATTTATACAAAAAACCATGCATGTATTTTGCATTGTGCAGTTTATCGTTCAACTGAGGCTGAAGGAAACTTAAAAACATACTAGAACAAATTTTTGGGTCTAAAAAATCCAAAGTCATAATATGTTTATTTTAAACAAATACATTATTTCAAGCAAACTCCAGATTTTGACATTGAAGTGCTTTTAGGGAAGTATATTGAACTCACAGAATATGTCTGCGTGGGCATCCTCTCTAAGTAGTACCAGAACATTTACAAAGTGACTTGCATTTTCAAAGAGACTGACCAGCACTTGCCTCACTTTTTTGTTGAAGCATCTGACTATCTTTATTTCACAACATTCTGAGCTGATGCTTATCCACAATTTGGAGGTGTTTATAATGAAAAAAAAAAAACAAAAAACAAAAAACAAAAAACCCACTTTACATTTCTATAGTGCTGCCCACCTGGTAGTCTCAAAATGCAGAAAAACATTAATTAAGCCTCTGAAGTTGTTGCAGGTTAAATATATTTCTTTAGTGATGGATGTTTCTTTTATTTCACACTCAGATATGCATGGGCTCACTTAATAATTTAGGCAATTTTTTTCTGTATTCCATTCTTGGATAAACTCTTTTTGTTCTATATAAATACATCACTTAGTATGACACAGCATAAGAGAAACATAACAGTAGAGGGAGAGTCTGTTTTCTTTCTTACAGGAAGAGGATTTCTGTGGGAGAACGGTCTTGTGAAGAATGGAAAAAAACAGCATGGAACAGTTTGTTGAGACCTGGAGAAGAAGAGGAAGACCATCAAGTTATGAGCTATCCAAGCACGAAAGAAATACATATACCTGGACACTGTTTTAATGACTCCCAATGTTATTACATGTTCTCTCAGTTTTGTATGT
>JAWWTY010000077.1:10328564-10408156 GCA_035222235.1 Margarornis squamiger | reverse complement strand
CACGAAAGAAATACATATACCTGGACACTGTTTTAATGGCTCCCAATGTTATTACATGTTCTCTCAGTTTTGTATGTGGGTTGTTATATACATATATAACAATATACATTATATTTTTCAGAATAGTTCCCCAGTTCTCCCTGCTTTCCCATTGCTCGAGATCTGCCACAGTGCAGTCTCACCAGGTATGGTTATCTCCTCCCCAGTTTTCCCTATACGGTTGTTGCCCTTCCTTCTTTTACCATATATGTGAGAGGACTTGCATGCTCCTCCCAATCTCCACCCAAGTTCAGGAACCTTCTTCCAACCCTCTATGTAAACCTGAGTTTCATTTAAATAAACTGCCGTTCTGCCTCACCCTTTCTCAGGGTGAGCTGTGTCCCTCTTTACCCTTTGAAGCTATGTTTGATTTCCCAACAACCTTTTTCATAGCTACAATTGTAGTGGCTCTATAAAAGTCCTTTTCCTTTTCTATTATGGTTAGTAACATGCTTGCTCTTTATATTTGGTATCTATTTGAATAAAAGGTTTTATTCACAGCAGTGAAGAAACTGAGAAAGTAAGAATCCTTATATGAGGCAGTCCAGCCCACATTTCATCCATAAGGTTTATGCCAGGAGCTGCCCATCCAAAGCAGTCACATGTGCATGTCTGTCTGCAATCTGTTAAAAGTGAAATTCTCTTTTCTTTGAAACTGAAATGGTAGCTACTTGAAAATATTATTTAAATGACTTAGAAATTATTTCAAAATTATTTAGTTATTGTAAAAGGATGATTAAGTAAGGCCTGGTATGGAGACAGTTCGAAAAGGGGAAGAAAAAAGATCAAAATGTCTGGAATTGTTTATCTCCCCAACAAATGAAGGCCCTGTCCAGAAAGCAGGATCTTCTCCAGTGCAGGGAGACAATATCTACTACAACCCATGTAGTAGTTATCAACCAATTCCTGGTTCTGTACCTGTTTTGGGGGAATCTGGTTTTGGGGAATCCATTTTTTTTTTTTTTTTGGGGGGGGGGGGGGGGGGGTTGTGTGGTTTTGTTGTTGTTTGGTTGTGTTTGTTTTTGTTTTTTAAACCTAAGCCAGATTTCCCAATATCAGTGAAAAATTTGACTGAACATCTTTTTTTACAAAAAGGTCTTGAAAAGACATCAGAAAAATATCTTAACAATATTAAACAACCTCCAGGTCACCTCCACTATGTCACTTTATGCCAATTGACCAAGAAACACTGCACAAAACAGCATCTGTTTGCTCTGCTCAGAGTCAGTTAGGAGATAAGACATTGGCTCAGATACTGAAGGTGATTTTTGGACTGATTGATAGTGATCACACAGGCTTAGTTTAGGGACTCCAGCCAGCTTTAAGTAACAGAAGTGCTCTCAACTTTATCCACTCAACAGAATCCTTTAAAGGACTGTAATTGTTTTTCTCTATGGACAATAGAAAACTTATATCTAAAGCTGTGTGGGTCTTCCTATTTCCTCTGATGAATATAGTGGGATTTTGAACACAAAAATTAGTTCAGTTTTTGAAACAAGTAAGTCTTAAATGCTGGATGACAATGGAATCAGATATTAACAGAAAGAAAAAGGAGCTAACCTTGGGTCTGAACTGTCCTGTTTAAAGAAGGAGCACTAATAGGGCAATGTTTAAAATCTAGAACAGAAAGAAATAAAAGCAGTAGTATTTCAATGTCAGAGAGAGAGAGAGAGAGAGAGAGGGAGAGAGAGAGAGAGAGAGATCTCAGGGAACAAAACAGATTAAAGCAGTTATTTATTACTTCTCTTTTTATACGGAAAGGATGAGCTTGAGGAAGAGTTCAAACTGAAATGGATTGGGGAAAGAGGAAAACCAGAAGGGTTTTGTGCGAAGTTACACATTACTAGTGCTAGGGGATAAAGAGGGCTGTGGTGCCTTTGAAGACATTAAAATTCTAAAGGCAACTGTTTTGCAAGCCTCACTTCATCTATGAGGATAAAGTGAATAGTGAGTTCCCTTTCCACTTAGTTTGTCTTGCTTTAGATATTTATTCTTTTATTGTGAGGAACATAATGGCATAATTTATCTACAAATAAGGCAAACAGAAGGATGACACATATTTTTTAACCAGATAGTAAGCACGACCTGAGAAAAGGTGGGTTTGTGGTTTGTGTGTATCAGTGTCACATCAGTGAAAATCTCATCATGAAACAGAGGGATCTGCTTCAAACCCAGGACTTCTCATTGACTGTATGTAATGATATAGTGTGTTGCCTGGGATGTGCTTCGTGGCTTTGTGAGCCCCTCAGATGTAAAATTACAATTCACACTTGAAATCTTGGCTTGGATGAGTCATTCAGCTCTTTCTCTTCATTTGCATGTACAGAACAAGGTACATTCTTTCTTCATGTCCATTCCCCTCTGGGTTTGCTCTTCAACCATGCCTCACGCACACTGACAATATTCTTTATGTCTTTATCTAAAGCCTCTGTTCAGCACATCAGAGCTCGCTGCAGGTGAAAAAAGACCTTGCATGTGCATATCTCCACAGAGTCACAGATTTTCTTCTTCTTATGTGTGGGTGAGTCCTTATCGCTTTTCTTCTCCCTCACACAGACCTGCTGTCTGGTCTCCTTTCTGGTAAGCCATCCCTACCCACGAGTCACCCCAGTTTTTCCAAATATGTCCTAGCCTGGTGGAAAAAGTTTTGCTGGGGACCTGTTCTCCCGTCAAGTTCCTGGGCACACAGTACAATTAAACTGAGATGAGGTGACTGAACTGGCCCTCAACCATCCTCTGAGCAGGTAACTGGAGCGTGTGTCCTGTTAGTCTGCAGGCCAGTAGCAGGAACTTCTTCCCCCAAATTTTGGTTCATCAGCTGTGTGAGAAGAGCAAAGAGGAGAAAGTTTCACCAGCAATGTCAGATGTGTGAGATGTGTCAGTATTTACTCAGAATAACAGGAAAGACTTGCAACTTTTGAGATCATTATCAGTTTGGGGAATTTTTGTTTGTTTTTTTTTTTCTTTTAAGGAATGACTGATAGGAAAGAGGGATGGGATAAACAGGCATAAATTAAAAATGTGTTACTAGATTACACTCTATCTTAAAGCATAGTTATGTATTACAGAAAAGGAGCATGATGGAGAAGAGAGGGAGGGAAAAAAAGTCCTTTATTTGAACTGGTGATATATTAACAACCGGTTGAATTTTCAAGGAAATTTCTGTGAAGAATGGCTTGAAACTTCCCTTTCCTAGTGATGGAAGCAGATGTTCTCTAGTTAGGAGTTAGAGCAGACTATTTGCTTTGCTAAATCATCTGGAGTTCATCGTTGCTCCTTCCCATCTTTGCATTCCCAAGTTAAAGATCAGGGATACCTGGAAGTCATGGGGAATTTACAGGGTTCTGGAATTAAGAAATAACATTTTTAGTGTTCAGGAGCAATTTGAAAAATACCTAGAATTTGCTTTATTAACCCCTCCCCCCCCAAAACAAACAAACAAACAAACAAACAACCTGGCAAGCTATTTTTTTAATTTCTCTTAATAAAGCCAAATGATGAGATGCAATATTGTCGCTTGAGTCAGAACACACAAAAATTCTTAAAAAGTAAAAAGATGCAATCTGTTAAAAAACCTCTGCCTTTGCTGCTGAATCCTCACCAACAAGCAAAAAACATGATAATCTGAAGGCTCATGACTGTCACCTACAGATAACAAAGTTACTTTAGCCCGCTAAGGGGGTTTTACTAGAAGACTCAACTGAGATTGGAATATGCTCATTTTTGTCAAAGTCTTCCTTTTGGTGCACAACCCTCCCATGCAGTTCTTTACTGTCCTGTACTTGCATAGTAATGAGTACTGGCCCAGGAGAGCTGCTTAGGTAAATATTCCACTATTCTCTTTCTAGGACAGGGATACACAGCCCCAGGGGTTACACATATAAAAAATTAGTAGAGATTAGGACAATACACAGTAATAAAATAGGAAAGGGCAAAAGAAAGTCAGTGCGTGGAGCAATGGTTGAAGAAATGGAGGGCATTTTGAGGTCCTGTGTCTTCCTTTTATTCCACCGCTGCATTTCTCCTCCATAATTTCTGGGCTTGAATAATTTGTACCTCAGACAAACAAATATGAAATTTTTAGAAAACATTCCAAAATTTTTTCATATCTAGTTCCTTCTGATCAGTAGTAAACCATCAATTCTAAATAATCTTGTTTCTGCATTCCTTGTTTCTGCATTAATCTGTCCATCTGAAGCTTTCTCCATTAAACTGTGAGTACCCATATGCATGGAGTTCAAATTTGTTATATAGTTAGTTTAATGACCATGAAGTAAACAATGGCTCTTTTTACTTTGAGTTAAAATTCAAATATTTGTTGAAGGAATCCATGAACAGAATTAAATAGGATTTCCAGGATATTTTTCCGCTATGGTAAAAATAGGTAAACATTTTGTTTGTTACTATACATTAGGTCAGCAGACACCTGCCCTTATCAGAGAGGTATAAGATATAAAGAACCTCTTTTTCAGATGAAAGGTCACAATTGATTATTGCTGAAATATCTTAGAATTTGTAATTGTTTTTCTTTTAATTTCCATCTCACAGGGAACCTCACACACTCTTTAAGTGATTCCCTTTTGTCCTAGGATCATTTCAGAAGTGCACATGAGCTGGCATCATCCTATTGTGTAACTGCTGCAACTAATTTTTCCAGTCTGTTTGGGCCTTCCTGACAAGACGACAAGCTGTTTTATTTCTTTCCTCTTTGAGGATATCGTAACATGAGGAGAAAAACACCAGGCATAATGAGACAGAATTATGTTATAAATCCTCAGAGGGAAATACATTTTCTCAAAATTATTGGCACAGAAATTTGCAGAATGACCTAGTTGGTAAGTGGCAAGAAACAAAAAGTTAAGTAGCATAGTATAAACAAAATCCTACCCTAAGGAACATTAAACTGAAAAAAACCCTTCAACTATCATTTAGGCATTATCCCCTTCACATTTCTCATATCTTTCATGCAGATATATTTAAATTATGGAATATCTGATTTCATTTTCCAGTGATTGGTGTGGGATAACAATACACTCTCATTTTGGCTTATTTCAAGTTTGTATATTCCTCAACACATGAGAGTCCTAATCTAGAACCAGCCTGCCCAAAATATATTTAACAACCCCAACATGTTAATTATAACTTCTCATAAAATCTAAAAACATGTACTTTTCAGCAAAGAATTTAAATACCTCCAGTCATATAGCTGTATCCCAAATAATGATGGTGTTTTCACCATACCTACTGCTAAAAATTTGTTGCTGAATTGTGATTTGACTTCTGCAATGAGACTGTGCATAAAATGATCTCACATGAATATTCTGCAGGTTGGTTGAAATACATTTTTTAAGTGTCTCTCAAAATAAAAGTGTATTTGGTTTAATTAATCTATAGCAATACAATAACGGGAAATGCAGACATCTCTGATATTTCTGTTTTAAATACCTTTTTAAAATGAAAAAAATAAGGACTTCATTCTTCATTATCTGGAAAAGTCAATTAGAAAAACAAAATCAAATGTAAGCAGATGATAAAGTGAAGCAAATAAAGGCTACATACTATGAAGTACTCAGGAAAAGCTCAGAGATGCAGCTTGTCCCGTATTCCTCCTGGAGGTCAGCATTGCACTCCTAATAAATGCAATGGCAAAACTAATGATTTGAAGAACACCAAGGCAAAAGATGATTTATAAAAAAACCTCAAAGCTTTATGACTGAGATGAACAGCAACGAAAAGACTTCTGAAACTCCAAAAGACATTGAGGCACACATGAGAATTTTGCACATAGCTATCCTTCAAAACTGTGGAAATCTATACTAGAAAATATTTGATAAGGGCAGACAACATTTACTGTCCTTGATGTTTGTGTTACTTACAATTCTAATCATGCCAGCAGGCGTACGCTGAGTGTAAAAGTCAAGTCTTCTGAACAAAACTGCTCTGTCCTGTCTGAATCTGCTAGTTATCCATCACTCAGCGATCACTAAGCTTTGCTTTGAGTCACCCTATTGATGGTCCAGTAGATTTTACAGTACTAGTGGTCCCTGAGCATAGCACTAAACACATCAAATGTCTCTGATTTGCACTAGAGGAGCCTCTGTCTCTTAGTTTCTATTTTAACTGGCACCTTTTTGTCTAACACTGAAGAGCATATTTCAGTCCATATATACATTTAGCCATTTGTTTTTCATGCACATGTTTGTGTATATGTGTTAAGGCTATTTACTAATGTATGAAGCATGAGAAATAAACAAGAGGAGCTCAAAGCTTTGGCCCAGTCCCAGAGATTCAACATCATTGGCATAAATGAAACCTGGTGGGATGAGACCTGTGACTGGAGTGCCCTGTTGGAGAGGCTCTTCAGGAGTGATAGACAGGGCAGGAGAGATAGAGGGCTGGCACAGTAAAACTTTCAATACTGTCTCTCACAGAGTCCTTCTGGACAAACTGCAGCACACAGCTGGATAAACATATCAGATGGTGGGTGAGCAATTGGCTCACAGATCAAGCACAGAGGGTAGTACTGAATGAAATAATATCAGACTGGGGACCTGTCACCACCGGGGTTTTGCAGGGCTCCATCTTGGGCCCTGTGCTCTTCAACATCTTCATAAATGACTTGGATGCAGGACTGGAAGGGATACTGAGCAAGTTTGCAGGCAACACAAAACTGGGAGGAGTTCTTGATTCCCTCTAAGGCAGGGAGGCCCTGCAGAGAGACCTTGACAAATTAGAGGGCTGAGCCATCACTAACCATATGAAATTCAGCATGGGAAAGTGCCAGATTCTGCACCTGGGATGGGGCAACCCTGGATGTACGTACAGACTGGGGAATGAGACGCTGGAAAGCAGTCCTGGGAAAGGGACTGCTGGGGGTCCTGGTGGATGGCAAGTTGAATGTGAGTCAGCAGTGCCCTGGCAGCCAGGAGGGCCAACCCTGTCCTGGGGGGCATCAGGCAAAGCATCGCCAGACAGTCAAGGGAGGGGATTGTCCCACTCTGCTCTGCACTGGGGAGGCCTCACCTGGGAAGTTTTGGGCAGTGCAATATAAGAAAGATGTTAAGCTGTCAGAGAGTGTCCAAAGGAGGATAATGAAGATGGTGAAGGGCCTTAAGGGGAAGTCATATGAGAAGCAGCTGAGTTCACTTGGTCTGTTCAGCCTGGAGAAGAGGAAACTGAGGGGAGACCTCATTGCTTTTACAACTTCCTTGTGAGGGGAAGAGGAGGGGCAGACACTCATTATCTGGAATAAGCTAAAAGATTTTTGAGAATGGTTCAGTTGAGGAGTTATCATTTAGTGTTGCTGTTAAACTCCACCTTGTATCTGTATTTTGCAAATTGGAAAATATCTGTAACTTTCCTAATGGTAAGAACAGAAAGGCACCAGAAAAGATTGCCCAAAACATTTGTAGAACCAGTGTCATGTAAGTTTTAAAAAGCAGGCAAGAGCCTATTAAGAATATCTTTTGTACAAGTGACCCTGCTTTAGGCAAGGAATGCACTAGGTGGTATCCCAAAATGCTGTTCCCTCACATTTCTCCTTATCAGACAATCTGAAAGATCAACACACATCTGTATACAAATCCTCCTTCAGAATACTTTTCTTGGTATGACTTAGATAGAAAAAGCCAGCCTAAAATGCTGAAATAAAAAGTTGTACATTTAGCTTCCTCAAACCTCCAAGATACAAATAGGATAAAATACCCACAGATAATTAACCTTCAGGAAAGCATAAAAAAGCCAAGGACAATACCACTGAAAATAAACAGGATTCTTAATTTTTGCAGGTCAATATCTATCATTCTACAGCTTTCCCAATCTCCATTAAGAAGATGAAATACATGATGGAATATTTAGAGGAGTCCTGATTCTGTGAAATATCCTATTGTCTCTCTAGCTTAGTCTTATCACCTCATACTCAACTATTAAAAATGAAAAATCCTCTGAGTGAACTCCTCCCTTCCATACACATATTGTTTTCACAAAGCTTTTCCATAATCTCTGAACTCTTTTGGTGTTATCCCCATGACAGATAACCAGCTTCCACAGAGACTTCTTCTTAGCTAAGATCATAGAGCATAAGTTTGTCATATCCTACATAACTAAGCCTTCCAGCTAAAGTATATTTATAAAGCTCGAGGCAGACTAGATCCTTTCTTGTATTATCAACAGATTCATTAAACATGATCATCTATTTCTTCCACAGGGGAACTCTGGGGTGTCATGTTATGTACTTTGTCATTAAATATAATCATACTATCTTTTTAGCATTAGCAAAGGAGAATATATATATATATGTATATATATAGCTTTAAAGAAGGATTGTGATAAAACATCTTGATAAATAGCAATAAATAAAGGAAGAAAATACAGAAAGAGGCTACAAAATAAAGAGCAAAATGAAAGAACATGTTCAGGGCGAATAGAAACCAAGGAATTTTTGTAAAGAAGTCTCTGGCTTGGAGACGAGATTTTAGTTCTAATTCCGTCTCTACTGCTGGCCAGCTATGTGCGTTAGAAACCTCAGCTGGCTCTTTCCTCACCTCAGCATAGATCTCAGCATCACATTGGCCACCTCCTGAGTGAATAATGGTCATTCCCTGCTAAGCGGAATATGAAATTCTGTCCCATCAAGTCACCAGGGCAGAACTCAGTTGAAAAATCCAAGGTTGGATTGTCCTACAGCATCCCCATATTAATTTTTCTGAATGTCTTTCAGCTGATGACGATTCTCAGTTCATGCTGCCCTACAAATAGTTACTTGGAATTTTGTCATCTGGGTTTTGGGGGATTTTTTGTTTGTTTGTTTGTTTGTTTTTATTTCAGTGTCTTAGAAAAGACAGCTATGGACCTCTCTATATAAATATTTACAGCTAGAGACTTGTATGTGAGCTAGGTACGGGTGTCCACATTATAACTGCTAGAGATCTTGTCAATATAGTCTGAAGACTCAGTTCATTGTAAAGTTGGCACCTACACTTGGTTACAGTTGTAACATCTGATCACACATCCACAGACCAGAGGAAATACCTCTTGCTTCCACAACCTCTGAATGAGTCTATCATCCAAAACACCACCCTATCTTCCAGTCTGTTTTTCCAGCTGTCAGTCAGGTCATAAAGTTCCAGAGCATTCTCCATCATATCTGAAATAAACCCTGCATGCTGTACACTGCTTTTTTTTTTTTTCCTCTCAAACTTCCCAATCAGTGTAAAGCATAATAATCCATTTGCAATATATGGTTGGCATTTACTTATTGTCTGCTTGGAATAATTTCTTGACTTTATCAGGTTTATGAAGAGACAGAAAATCCAACCAGCCTTCCTGTGTCTTGCACTGTATAGCAGCAGGAATATGGCATTTTTCTTATCTCTGATGTTGTTTTCAGTGAAGCACTGACTAAACCTATTTACATATGCCCACAAATGTCCATCAATCTCTAAAATAAAAGCCCCGTGAAACCTTGCAATTTTCTCTTTTGTCTGTAAGCATTTTTTCCTCTTTCACATATAATTTCAGTATATCAAACACCATCTTTTTACAACCTTTTTAAATAGCTAACCTAGGATTGCCTTGCTCTTTTAACGTGAGGAACATAACTAATAGATTGGCCTTAGTAAATCTGTATATTTTTTTTTTAAAGCAACCTTAGACAAATAATATTATATAAATTATTTTTCCTGATTCCTGCTGCAGAACCTTAATAATTGCTTCCTCTTTTAACACCTTCTGCAATCTGACAAATAGGCCTTCTAAAAATGGCATATTTCCCCCAGGTAAAAATGTGCTTTTCCTTCCTCTGAAATCATAAATAACAATGTGAAAAAGACTAATTTAAAATGATTTTTTTCTCCACAAATTTGAAGGTCATTTTGTTCAAATGTTGAAAGAGATTGAAGCTGAGAATAGACAAAATAAAAGGTAACTATTTCACCATATTAAAAAAAAATAAAATTATCTCACGGCCACAGCTTGTACACAAATTAGGGTAATCTGAGCCACTGTCAGGTAATAACACAGGTCAAAAAATTTCAGCTAACACCTCAGGTATGAAGCTGATTAATCTCACTCAAGCTAAAACATAACTTTTAGGAAGACATACGCTATTGCCCATTGCTTAATACTCTGACTGCAAGCTCTTTAAGACAGAGATCCTCCCACTGCTCAGACAGCTCTTAGTGCAAGCAAATCTTGGTTAATACTGACATTCGGACATAGCCTGCTACTGATTTCTACCTAGATAAAAGTAAGCTTATATTGTCTATTAGGTTCTTTTCAACTATGACTTCTTATTCAGAATTTACTTCTGGTGTGTGTATATCCAGAGCAGACCAGTCTCCACACTGAGAATGGAAAAGCTCCCTTGCTTTGCTGAACACTTGGGTAATTCATCACATCAGTAGAAAGGGGAAATACTTCATCATTAATTGTCCAACCATACTGTTTTCCTGCTAGTTTGACTAAGCCACTGTGTCTTAATAAAACTGGACCTTGCCATGGCACATTTCTACCTTTTCCTTATGAAGACCATCATTAGCTGGGATATTGCCCAGTGTCTAGGATATTACTGCTGGATAACTTTTATAATTACTTCAGCATTCACCTAAACTTCCTTTTACTTCCTTAATTTCAATATGACTTGGGAAGAAATTATGGAAAAGGAAATGATGGGATGATGGACAATGATTGTGAGAAGTAGGGCCTGTGTTTATAAGCATGTCTACAAGTGTGATAAACTTTTATTACACCTTTGTGAATACAGTTTGAAAGTTTGAATAAACAAGAAAGGTTTATTTGTCCCAAAATGCTATTTCAAGTTGAGCAAAAATATTAGTGGCTCTGCTGAACCGAACAAAGAGCTATGTTCCTAAAAGGAGGTAACGTAAAGAAATGCGATGCAATAAATATTGAATTTAAACTTATTCAGAATTTTAGTTTGTTTTCTAATTGAAAATATTTTTTGTAAGATTTGCCTGGATCTAATTTTAAAATTTTTGTTCTATATGTTTGACCCTCAGTTCTTTTCCAAGTTGTATTTGCTGAGACAGATTATACTTTTTTTTTTTTTTTTTATCAACTTGTTTTTCAGTTTGGTCAGTGAATTTAAATTTTAGAAATTCTCACAGTGCTAACTAAACAGCAGTCATTTTTCAGGTGTATGAGTTTCTCTTTGTGGCAAGGGCAATGGGGAACTGGAAACTATTCTGGTTTTATCAAAATGCTTTCTAGATGTAGTTCACAGGGAGCTAATTCACCTTCTGCATGAAACAGGAGGCTCACATCAATTTTTTTGGGAGCCTGTCAGGTGAGAATTGTGTACAGTGATTTCAGTTGCAATTGTTTGTGTCCTACCATAGAAACATAAGGCCATGGGAGCCATAAAATCTTTGTCCTGCAGGACAGAATTAGCTACACTGCAGAAACTTTCTGTAACTGAGAGGAATGCCTTCTGCAGAAAAGGTGCATTTTTTAAATCTAAAGGACTGTATGTGTAGGTTAGATTTAGATAATTAGGCTCCATGATGTTTATAATTGTCATACTGAGCAAATAGCTGTTTAAGTCTGATAGTAACATTAAAACACAGGTTAGAATTTTCTTATACTGAAATAATATAATCTTCATAAATTAAGTCTTAATATCATACAATTAAAAGCAAAGCATAATAATCTAAAATTCTCTCCTATTCAATGAGTCTTTAAAGTGATTACAGGTTTCTTAGCCAATACGTTGGCCATGCCCACTGCACGACACTAACATATTAGCCAAAGAACATTTATTATGGCTTTTTACAAACCCATGCAACTTTGATTTAAAGTCATGCATTCTAATATGTTTTGACAAGTAAATTGCTTGCCTTTTTTCCTTGATAGCCAACCATATAAATAATGCATGCATAGTAATAGCTAGAGCAATAATGTAAAAGTCAAGTAAGGAGACACATGCAGCATGTTAATGATAAAGGTGCTCTACCCATTTCAAACAGGAAGATAAAATAAACAACTTCAAAATATATGAAAAAGAGGAGCCCAATCCTTAGAAAAACAGTTTTTAAATGACCATGGTAAGTGATAATGAATATTGGATGGGAATTTATTAAAGTTTGTCATAAACAAAGACATTTTGTTCCTGAAATTCTTTCTCTTCTCAAGTGGGGACTGATTCAGCATGTGGAAGCTTAAGCATGAGTCTCAAGAGAAACATTTCACCAGACATCTTTCCCACAGGAAGCTCCAGGGCTTGACTAGACATGGAGTCTAACAGGATGCTCTCTAGTCTCCATCTGAAGACAAGAATGAGACATTAATAGTTTGCCTAAACAGGGTCTTATTGGGCCAAATAGGTTAGGTGGACAATGCTGAGAACTATACGAGAATAAAACTATTTTAATATATGAAACTTTTGGGGTTTTTGTAGTCTGTCATCCTTTCTTATAAGTAACCTTTCACATTTTGAACGAGGAGAATGAAATACTGTAAGTCTTTCATAACAGCTTGGACATTTTCTGACACACTCCTTTTTCCATGCCTTAGGGGTCTGACCACAGAGTCATTGTGAATTATTTAGACTTTAATGACTGCTACAATCAAGTTAGACAAGCACTCGCAATCCAGCCCTTTTCCCCTAGCTACAAATCAGTCACAAGCCTGCCCTGATTTTTTTTTTTTTTTTAATTTTTTTTTTGCTTATGAGATATTCACCAAATAGTATAGTCAAATTCTGAAGTCATTCTTTTGGACTGATCCAGTTCATGACTAGAAAAAACTTTATGGTGTTACTTCCTGAGAGCTATGGCAATTGCTGACGAAGGATAGAAAATAATTATATACTGCTGTAGACATTTAGAAGTTGTGGGTTTTGGGGTTTTTTTCTTGCTAAGCATTTCAAATTTTTCTTAACATATTGAAACATAATTTGGTGAACATCTGTATGTTTTTCACAGAAAACTGATATTCTTTTGTTAGGTGATTCTTAAAAAATATGGTGTATATGTGTTGAAGTAGAATCCTGTACCTGAGTTTTCAGTTCTCAGAAACACAAGCAGTAAAGCAACTCAGCCAACTGTTTCTAGCTTTACAGTTTGTTTTGTCTCATTTGACCCATTTAGAATAATTTGGTTGCTATTAGATTGTATTCCAACCATGAAAATGCAATTCACTTTGAAAAGGTACGTTTTCTGCACTCTTTTAAAAAAATATTTGATATCTTTTTCTTCCTCTTTGAAAAATCTTGGACTAAATCATTTTTATAAACCCAAAATTCTATCATTCACAGTGTAAGATGTGGGGTTTATTACAGGAATTTTGCTGTCCATTCTTTCCATAATTGGTTCTTTTTAATAAAGGAATATAAAAGAAAGTGGTTTACAATGCAATTATTATTTAAATAACACAACAGATGCAGAGACATCATCTTTTGTTTTATATTTTTAGTAGCTGCCAGCACTCATTTCTGATCAGTTTATCAGCATGTCATTCAAATGCTCATATCTTCCCAGACAAACTGTATGATTAGCCACTTAAATACCCTCATTTTGTCCTTTTAAACAATTGCTATAAAGAGAAACTCTTTGCTATATCAGCAAATGATTTGAACATGAATTATGCAATATGTGTGCTGCAGTTATAAATAATCAGAAAGCTGTTAGGAATGTTTAAAATATATAATTTTATTGAAATCATGTTGAAACACACATACAGCACATTACTCATGATAATGATATTTTAGCAGAAAGAATGCCTGTGCATTGCAAACAGATAATCCATCCTTCCCCTGTCTACTTCTCCCTCCAAAAGACTAGGAGGAGAGTGGAAGGAAGATCAAAAAGACTCTTACCTGGAGTAGCCACACATGGACCTAACCTGTCCTATTGAAGTAAAAGGGCACAAGACTATGTGATTGTTCTAAGAAGACTTAAATATCAGAGATTTATAAATATCACAAATATGTCTTCATTAAATATTTGCTGCCTTCTAACACTCTTTGACCATAAAAGGGTTTGTGTGAGTGGGTTTCATTCTTTTCTTGTTTGGATTCTCCTGAAAAGTTTATTTTAATGCCATCAACTCTACAGGTTAATATTATTAGAGTATCTTGTAGGTTATGTCTGCACCAGCAATTTTCCCACCCTAAATTTTGACTTGCTAACTACAGAATTAAGAAAATTCATCAGCCAGTGGATTTCATTGTTGTGTTGTGGCAGCACCATGGGGCTATTTATACTACAATCACTACGTTGTCTAACATGGAAAAAAAACATTTTTTCTGAACTTACTCAACAATGGATCTCATCATTCAGCTATCTCAGCTTAGCAAGGTTTCTGATTTGGATTTTAACGAAAACAAATGAAGTCTTAACAGACTGACTTTTGATTATTAAGATTTTATCTTTGCCTAGCATTAAGATTGTATGTGTGTTTTTATGAATGAGAATTTATTTTTGCAATGCAGGCAAAATTTGCATATTGTCTGTTTGCCAGATGTATGCCTGAACAAATTGGAAATTCTCAAAAGGAAAATTTTATCAGTTTCTAGTAAAAAATCTTGTAGCTTGACAAGTGGAATTTTTTTTTTTGTTTGTCCAAAGGTCCCTTGGCTAGTGACACCAGAACTGAATGCTGCTGCAAACTTTTTATCTTTTCTAATTAAGTTAAAATTAAAATGAGAAATGATAGCTCAAAGTCTCTTTAACATAGTTTACTATGCAGATGTTTCAAATTTTGATATGTGGCCCTTGAGGTCCCAAAACCAAAACAATTTTAGATAATATTTCTAAAAGTAGGAGATTCTGCTCTGAGATGGGAAACAGGTGTTGAATTCTCTTAAGACTGAGGGCTGCAGCTGGATCAGAGGCTACTGAGAATCACCCAGGGATTGGAAGTATGGAAAAGTTTGGATTTTAGAGGAATCAAAATATCTGTTGGCCAAATCTGTTTACTGTATATGTCAGTTAAAAAACAATGACAAACAAAAACACACACAAATCAAAAAAAAGCTTTTTTTCTTGCCATTGGTCATACCATAGCTGATACCAACTGAATTGAATTTAAATAATGCTTCTGATAACAATTATTTAACATTCCAAAGGTCTGAGAACATATGTGAAACAAATTGGCTAGAAAATGAAAACTGCAGCATGGCCAAAAGGGTTTACTGAGATTACACACCAGTGAACTCAAAATGCTCTTTGTAAAGTAGCAAAGCCCTTAGGAGATGTTTAAGAAGATTCACGTTACTTGGTGAATTATGGGGTAAAAGAAAACAAGAAAAGAGACTGAACAGGCATAAGGGGAGCAAAATTTCTATATCATTCTGCTGAAGCAATGGAGGGAATGGAAGACCTCGGAAGATCAAACTGAGCTTACTTTACCAGGGAAGAGAAAAACAATCTATGTTTTACATGACATCTGTGGATGAAGAAAACCAATGCAAAAAGATATATTTTCTTATGGAATGTACAGAGGCCACTGAAACACAGCCATTGTGTCAGGCAAAGTCTGTTCAGAACCTACCACTGTTACGGACACATGACACTGCATCCAAGTTGATAAATCCTGCTAGATTACTTAATGCATAAGTTAACTTTCTTTATACAGTACTATATCTTTTTGTTTGTTTGTTTGTTTGTTTGTTTTGAGAATTATTGATTGCACACAACAAAAAAGCCTGTTAACTTTGTTGCATTTGACCTATTACGGTTTTAACTTCCATGAAGCCTTTCAGCATAAGAGTTGAGCAGAGGTTTTGGATTGTGGTCGATACATAGCTCTGCAAAAATGCACCCAAATAAAATTCACAGATGATTCTGGAATGCAAAGAAAGAATAAGTTATAGTAACATGAGTGAGACATTTCAGAGGGGAAACAGAATTTTTGTGGACGGTTTGGCCTTGTTTTGAAAGAAAAGCAGTTGAAGAGTTTGCAGAGTTCTTTTAGAGCAAACAGCAAATTCTTAAAACTACTGCACAGGGGAAACCCATTCTGATAGCAATAGTATGGCTTCATTTAAGGTTGTCTGCCTTGGGGAAACTAAAGACATGAGTCAAGCCCACCAGAAATGGAGTCACTGCTGCTGAGAAATCCAGGGGGTTCTGTGGTAGAGCTGAGACAACTCTGTTATTCACCTGGCACGAACTTTGTAGTGCAGCTGGCTGACAAAAGCCACCCAAGCATGTCATAGATGTCACTGAAGAAAGCTGCTTGCCCAGTGAGGAGAGCTATAGAGAGCTTTCTTTAAATGCCACAAAACCCTATGAAAGCTCTAACCAAGCTTCCCCCTAATTAGCTGGCAAAATATTAAAATGTAAACACCTTCATGTCATCCTCATATTAATCCACATGCTAAAATATTCATGGTAAGTATTACTATGATTCTCTATTACAAAAACCTCCTGTCTTTTATTCTCAAGGATTTAAATGGGAACTGTTTGACCAGAATGATTAGTTTTACTGTGAAAATCTGGCAGCAGATGAATTCTTTTGATGTTTTGATACTTGTTAAACATTAAACCAGCTGAAACTAACATGTTGTTTTGAGAATGGTAAGGTGTAATTCTGTGCTATTCATTGCTTAGAATTTCAGTTGGCAAACTGATAGTGCTCAGCAGGTATGGTCCATTGAGCAGTTTCTAAAAAGTAGATCTCACACCGAAACAGTAAGAAATAGAAGCGAAACTAAAGTCTATTTTTATTCATAATTATTATTGATAAATAATAATTATTATTACTTAACAGGTCAATTTAATCTGCAGTAACTAAAGAAACACAAAAAACCATAAGGAAAAAAGCCAGCCAACTAACAAAAAAACCCCAAACAAACAAACAAACAACTAAACAAAACACCAAAAAACAAAAAAACCCACCCCAAAACAACAGAAAACAAGAAAATATCACTGGATGAAGGGAAAGAAAAGGATCATTGTTTCTAACTCCTCAAAAGCCAAAAGGAATGATTTAAAAAAAAAATAAAAACAGCAAGACAGGTGGCACTCCATGCACTTGTACACTTTGATTGAAGATAAGAATCTTTGTGTTTAATTTCTTATTATTTGTCTTGCAGAGGCAATATAATCTATGCTGGCATCTGTTTCGTTTGACAACTTAATGTAGTCTCTATAGACTTCCTTCAACAATGCTTTGTTGCGATTTGACAGTGTGGGTGTCATCCTCAATGACATGCACAGCCATTGCTGAGTCTGCATTTTGACATTTAAGTGGGCTCAGCTGTGAATAGGTATCTAAGATGTTTATTTGCATTCACACTCTATTTTGACATTGTATCATTTTACTAGGTCCAAATTCTTCTCTAAGTAGGCTATTCCCAACAGGGGAGGAAAAGTTCTTTGAGCCTGATGTAAAAGTTGATCTCTATTGGAGAAAATATAACTAGCTTAGCATTTCAAAAATACTGACTATGAGAAGACAATTATTTTCTGGTAGGACCAATTTTCCCTTTAACATGCAGAATGTGCGACACCTCAAAATGGACACATGGGATTTTATTTCGCTTTAGTATTTGTGCATATGAGTTAAAATCAGGTGAAGTGACATTATCAGAATTAAAAGTAAATTATGATATCAGAGAAGGGGTCCATTATGCCCAACGAAATATTCATTATTATACACATAATTAGCATGTGCCATATCTCTTCATACATATCTTTATATGTAAATGTAATTTTTCTCTTTAAAGTTTATGTGCACATCCATCTCTCTGTACAGGTATAGTATAATACATCATAGATTCATAAAGGATTTTGTTAAGAGTAATTGTGATTTCTAAATCCTTTTTTCTCAAGAAATGCAAGAAACAATAGATACTGCATCTAGGAAGAGCCCACAAAAGCCCCATTCTCCACACATGTGTTTAGATTAATATTAATTGTGAATCTTCCAAATGTGAGGTCCATCAGTTTCAGAGACTAGAACTCAGAATGTACCTAATCATTGCTAATTTCCACCAGACAGTTCCCTTTCCTTGTTTGCATGCACAAAAACCACATTTGGTTGGTTGATGTACAGAAATAATGTCATGAAAATAAAGTTTGTTAATGTAAGGGAAGTTAGATACTTTGATTCAATCTTCTGTGGATGAGCAAAGCATTTTTAACAAAATAGATATGATGCATAACGTATTTCTATCTATAAACACTAGGATATTTATATGTGTTGAATACTCTTAGAAATAAATTTATACTCTATGTATGCCTTTATGTTTATGTTTATACCTGTCTAAAAATCTTTATTTTATATTACTCACTATTTGGTGCTTCCCCAAATACTGACATCTTTGGGGCAGGAGGGGGAGAAAGAGAGAAAGATATTGTGAAAATGACAGAGTAATTATCTCAAGAAGAAAATCTACTGCAGTCAGTTATTATCACCAATTTCTTTTTGGTTTACTCAGCAAAATTTGACAGTTCAAATCTCTAAATGAAATGGTGAGAACTGAGGTACTAATTCTTCAACATTATGCATATTGGCATCAGTTTCTCCTGCCAGCAATTACTTTTCAGCACAGGAATAGGATCGCCACTGTAATTATGTGATGTATGGTTTAGTGAAAGCTATTTGACCTCCCTTCAAATTCTATCAGCTCAAAGTCTATGCAGACCCGCAAGTAATCTTTTCTAAATGTGCTCTATGTAAATCAAAACCTGTTAGATCTCTGTCTGGTATTAGCATTACAGCATCAACATCTACTGGAAGTACCCAGAGAATATAATGAAGTATCTGTTACTTCTGGAGATTCAGACCAGGGGAACTTCTAATTTCCTATGCTACTCTATTGACAGAAAATGGAAAGGTGCCAGTAACAATCCCAAGTCAACAGAGGGATTTTACTACACACAGAAATTGTATTCCTAATAATAATAAGAAGGAGGGATCTATTTTCTCACTACCTTTCTGTCCCTGACACTTGTTGCCTAGAATTACAGCTAGCAGTCTTCCATGCTTTGGAGAGTATCTCAAAGGGAAATTGAAGCAATGGCTAATCAATACCAAATATTGAGTATGTTGGTTCTGACTACTTCTTTCTGTTGTGATACCCAGATACAGAGTCTGCCTGAATGTTAATACTTCACCATCTGATATATATGGTGAAACATTTTCAACACAGATCCTGGCTATTTTTTTATTTTTTTTTAAAAAAAAAACAAGTAGTACCGAAGACATTGCATCAATGGGTCTTATTCTTGATCAAAAAAATCATTTTCCCCATCTTTTAGAATTTGTGTATGTGTGAGATTTTCCTCTAGTTTGCATTTATAAGCCATCATTTTTTAACATTGCTTTATCTAACACTACCCTGAAAACAGACTAGAAGTTCCAAAGGACATCACAGAGACCATAGAAAACATATTTAAATAATATGAATGGTAATTATTTTGCAAACTCTGTAACAGTGCATGCTTCTTTAACTTTATAGGATTTGCAGAAATGTGTTTGGTCAAAATCTGTCTTGTGATTGAGTGGTGATGTCCTCTCTTGTCGCCATTGTCCTATATCTTATCTTCTTTGACCCCAATACCTGCACTGTGGCTGTGTTGGGAAATATAAGCCATGTTTTACTGGAAAAATGAGATGTAGCAATAGAATATTATGGAAGCTACCAATAGTTTTATGCCTTTTCTTAGGAATGCAGATTCCAGTGTTATTAATCAGAAAGTAATCTAAGTTAAATGGTACTTGATATATTTTTAGTTTACATAGCCTGATGTGATTGCCTGAAAGTAAGAAGAAATGTTTACTGCAATACCCTTAAAACCTATATCTTATTTTCCTAAGTTAATAAATCACTTTAAATTTGGAGTCGAAATATTAATATTTTAATATATACATAATTTAAGCAACAATATCTTTTTCCCTCAATGCACTTTGTGATGGTTCCTTCTCATCAGATGTGATGGTTCCTTCTCATCAGATCTTGAAACTCTAGGTGAATCACAGTTGTTTCCACAAGAAACTGACAAAGGTGTGAAATGTATAAGAAAAATTAAAGTTCTGACCTAGTATGCCCCAGAGATGAGAGAGGATATTCTTCCTCTAATTAAATGTACCGTCAGCCCATATGATGTAAACCAATTAGTATTTTTTCCTCACTGACCAACTTCACTCTTTTTGCATGCTAAGGAGGCTCTGACATCCTCAACTAATTAATTTTTCTGGTTTACCCCCAAAGCTCATTTTTATTTCAACTTGCTATTGACTTCCCCTTCTGAGCATCATGACCCTTGTGTCTTTACTCAAAATTAGGAAAAAAAAATAAAATAAAATAGGAGGTAGCAGGGAAAAGGGCTCATCAAGAAATCAAGAAGACTAATTATTTATTACAGCTGCACAACACCAAAATTATTACACAAGTGTAGTGCATTAATTAAATTAATTAATTTCTTCAGTAAATGAAGAAAATATGTGTGGTGCTAGGTTTACCACTTCTGTTACAAAATCTAAAGGTATGAAATACAGCCAATGTACTTTAAGAATGGATTCCATTTTAATCTATGTGTAAATAGCATTTCTAGAGATCTTGGCTTGAAAATCACATTTAATGTAAACCAGCTTAAATTAACTTCTATCAGTAAAACTGCATCCAGACGCACCATGTCTGAATACATACCCAGAGCCTCCAAAATGGTTTCTTACATTAAAAACATACATTATTTAAGCTGAAAAATAAATTATGTGACTTGCTACTCAATTATAACATAATTTGCATCTACACATCTGTATATAGAAGTAATGTATGTCCATTTCTGCATTGGGTCTTAGAAGCACATTGTAAAAAAGAGTTACCCTGGCTATAGGGCTGTCTTCATTTTATCACCATCTTCACTCTGTCTTCCCTTCTTTATGTTTGCTTTTTTTATTGTTTTGTTTTGGTTTTGTTTTTTGTTTTTTTTTTCTGCCACATGGCTTCCTGCCGGTGGGTCACACTCTCTTGCCTAAAGGGTTATTTCTCACAGATGGCTGGAGTTGGCACCAGGACTTCTTTCCTTTGAGAGTCAGTAACTGGAGATACCCAGCAACAAAAGAGCCGTCTCTGAACCAAAGGATTGTTTATTTAAGCACTGAGAACAAAGTATATGCTGGGAAAAAAAAAAAAAAAAAAGACATTTCAAAACAACCAACAGTGTAAACATATGTCAGTTCTACATAAACTCCTCTCAAAGATGTTACAGTCTGCTCAGCAGGCCTGTTTTGTTCGGCCACCCTCAGGAGATCACTGAACATCAGTCTGGTTTCCTGCTACTGAACAACCATTATTGAGCTCTTGAGACTGCTCTTTTTGAAACTGCCACAGCCCTGTAGATCTCTGAGTTTCCATTTCTAGCTTGTAGAAACATTTACTCTCTGCAATCCTCCAGCATTGGGGGAAAAGAAAAAAAAAAAAAAAAAAAAAGAATGCTTAGACACTACTGACTTAGTTTAGGTTAGTTTTAAACATAATCCATTTTCTAGCCAACCTCACTCCTACCTGTTTTATAGGCCCTTTAAAAACATGAAAAATATATTTGCTGCTAATAAAAAAAAAAAAAATAAAAAAAAATCCAGCAATTTATTACTGAGAGTTATATATATAGGTTGGACTCAGTGATCTCAGAGGTGTTTTCCAACCTAGTTGATTCTATGATTCTATATCATCAGAGTGACTTATATGCTTCCCTATTTCTCAACAGCTGCCTGAGATCAGCACCCAGGGACTGCTGAGATTTCACAAGTGACAAGTAGCTGTTTATCATTTGACTGCTTCAGTGTTTAAGTTCCCATTAGGGTGATGGAAACCAAGCCAACATTTTCTGCAGGGTCTTGGAATCATTTACCTGCTTTGTGCATATGTGGGGCCACCTCTTAGCATGCTGATGGTGAGGTTCATCTTCACCAGAACTTGAGAGTCCTTGGGAAAATCTTTCTGAGTCTCACCTACTCCTACACAGCACATGGATAACATATATTCCAGTGCTAAACTAGCACGCTGACATATGAGAACAGGAACATGTCCTCAGTACACAAGTGGCACTTTAGCCTTCGATGTGGATGGCTATCCCCAGCCTTGTGGAGAAAGGCACATGGCAGCACAGGCTGTACATGAAAAGCAACATGTGGGAGAGAGCAAGATGTCCAAGGCACTGTAGCTGTCCTGTCATTTCATTCTGAGATAAGTGAGGGAGATTTGCTGTACCATGCTCTGTACTGTAACGCTCTCTTTTCTCACCGAGTACATTTTGTGAGGCACAGCAAGTTCAGTAAATATTTGACAGTGTTGTGGTGCATTCATGCATCTGCAAAGTAGCCCTTGGTGGGGATTTGCCTGTGTCTCTCCTGCCTCAGGAAGACAAGCATGTTGGCAGTAAGGGCTTAGTGTTAAAAGGAGTGCATGGCACAGCCATTTTTCCATCTTAGACATGCAGCAAATTAAATATTTGCATCTTATTAGCCTTAGTTTGATAATGCATCTGCTATTAAGTTGTCTGGTGCAATCTCTGTTGAACTGTATGTGCATGTGCACACATATACACACATGCCTACAGGTCTACCCCAATTTTTTTCTGTTGAGATACCCACAAGCTAAACAATTGCTGTAGTCCACACAAGGCAGATGTATCAGACACCTCAGGGTATTTTAAGCAGCAAAAAGTGCTTCTGTTAAGAAAACTGATTCTCATCTCTACTGTCAAACTGAGGAAACATTTCCTAGACCTTGCTGACTCCATTTGTCATATTCAGGAGGGAGCATCTCTAGCACAGAATTCACATGTGAGTACCGATAAAGACAGCTAAAATCCCGCTGTAGGTGACCTTAGGTCCTTTCGCTAAAATCCTCTAGGCTGTTGAATGAGCAGCTGTAAAACTGCTTGCATTCTTCATTACATGTGTTGTTCTTGGAAATATTTTTCAGACACAGATTTTAGCACTTATAGTTTTATTACTTCCACACTGAAATTAAAGATATGCAATAGATCTCAGGATTATTATTATTAAAATGAAAAGACTTTTTCTCCATGACATAATTATAGGAGAAGTCAATCAGATATCCAGTCCATTATACATTAATATTTATTGCATTTCATACATTTTTGTTAGCTATTGTATAGAACTAACATAGCTGTTCCAGCTTATCAGACAGAACTTACTTAACAGTCTTACAACTTTATCAACAAGCTTTTCTGACATGACCTTTTTCACAAAACCATGTTGAATTATAGTAATTAAATCAACATTCTACTACTTCTTACTGAATCTTCTATAAATTTTTGCTTTTTTTGTTTTTGTTTTTGTTTTTTTTTGTTTTGTTTTGTTTTGTTTTGACATGACATGACATTTAGGTCAAAAAAACCAGCTCCAATCACTCAACTCAAACCTTAAACATTTTATTTTTTTTTAGTATTACAAAATACGCATCTTACATTTTTCAAGATTTTCTCAGTACATCATGAATTATTAACAATTATGGTAGAAGACTATGGTTCCCCTCAGTTAACTCTTTAAATGTTTTTTGGTTTTGATTTTATTTAGTGCAAATCACTGCGCTGGCTGAAAAATATTTATATCTTTAGCAGATGTTGATTTATATATCTTTTGCTTACTAATAGAGCAGAAACTAGTGCATAATATTCCTGTAATATGTTCCATTTCCATGCAAACAGACAATAGAAACAACATCAAAAATTTCTTTTTGTGTTACTAATGGTCTCATATTTCCACCTGGAAATAGACAGTTGCTATTTCTATGACATCTTTAACTACTGAAGGACTTCTAAATTCCTTCTTATTGGTCTAAGAAACACCTAACAATTAAGACTTTTTTTGTTTGTGGATTTGGTTTGGGGTTTTTGTTTTAATGGTTTTCAACTTCCTTTCTACCAAAGCAATGGTTAGAACATAACAACATTACTTGAAGGTCACTCAGTGAACATCATTTCATTTCCATTTAATTCAACCTTTACCATTGACCTATGAGGTGTTGCTACACTTTCTAGTGACTGTGTTCCATCATGTCACCTCTCTCAGGTCCTGGGGAAGCCTCACCTCAGATCTGTATGTCATTCTGGTTATTCAACTTCATGAGTGCAATGAACTGGTTCAGCAAATGAAGAAACTACACCATGATATGTTTAGCATGGACAAGAATGGCCATACTTGGAAATCACACTTGATTCATAACCTCTGTGGGTCACCACAGATCTTTAAACAATAAAATTAAAATTAAGGTCTAGAAGGTGCCAAATTGTTAAGATTATATTAATGCAATGAGTATTCTGATTTTATAAAACAAACATTCTATGAATTATTTATTTCTAATACAACGTAGTGGGTTGACCTTGGCTAGACACCAGGTGCCCACCTGAAGAGAAGTGTGTGGCTTTTTCCAAGTCAAAAAGTTGCAGCTGAAGATTCAGCACCTAAAACTTCATCTTGTTCCAGCATGTATCATTTTATCCTTTTAACAATCTGAAATACTGTGTACTGAATGTAATAGCAGGGTACTTTGCATTGCTGTATCAGGTAAGGTGATCCACTGGTTAAATTAAGACTTGGTAGTCAGGCAACAACAACAGCTGAGCTTATGAAATTATATAAATACAATTTATATGAGCTCAATGACTCTGCAGAATAATTTTCAAGCCTACCTATGACTCATACTAGCTGCTATTCTCAGAATGTATCAATATTTAAACATAAGATCACTGAGTTAGACTTGGTAGCCCAGATTTTATGTACATCTCGTTTAGCTCCATACGACTGTTGTGTGTTCCAACATAATCTGAGTGAATTGTTTTTCAGTGACCTTTGTCAGCATGTTCTGGCTGAAACTGTGCCTCATGGGAGTGATCAACCATGTCACCGAATGCCCCCCAGTCAGTCTGATAAAAAGCTATTTGATAAGTGCTGAAACCACTTTCTTTCCATGCCTCCAAGGCCAAGAATGGAAGAGGGGAAAAAAAAGACCCTAATACAAAATTAGCAGAAATATACAATTCCCATCAAGATGGGTAAAGAAAGACATTGATTGAGACACATCTCCAGTTCATTAGCATTGTTTGTCTTTGAGAAAGTTCTTGTCAGTCTGACAGATGAAGAGATATTGCTGAATGAAGACAAAATGAAGATAACTGTGGTAAAAATAGAAAAAAAAATAATGAAGGGCATGCTGTTAAAACTAATTACATTAAGATTGATATCACTCAGCAGAAGAATGTTACCTCATCCCAAAAATGCATGACTGCTTATATACCATAAACTCCCTGCATTTTACAGGCATTAATAAATTTTACATAAATGTTTGATTTCAGTATTCCATATTTTGATAATCAAAATAGATTAGCAGTTTCCAGGTTGAAGAACTCATTCGCCACATGAGTGAGTCTCTAAAGCAAGCTCTCTGTAAGACCCATTTTCAGTGAATTTGCACTTGTGCTTTTGAACTTTTACAGAACGAAGCCTAGGTAAAAAGGACAAATGAGTATTCAGTCAATAAATTTGTTGGTCCCTAAGGACTGTGCCTACATAACCAATACGTAATGAATAAACAAGACTGATAGCAGTGCCCATTAAAAACCTGTCCATAGTTATAGACTGTTTATTTTGGCTTATTGCTTATTCAAATGTCAATTTACTAGGCTGTAATTCCACGTTAAGTGAAACATGGCTATCTTTGCAAGGATGTTTTTTCTGTTCTTGGAAACTGCCATTACATTACAATTATTTGCTAGATCAAAGCTGGGGGAAGGGCACTATTTTGTCCCTGACAGACAGTCCTGTGACTTCTTCCAAAGTAAGTTCACAGAGAAGTCTGGTTCTCTGAAACAGGATGTTGACCTTTGGGGCATTTGTGTCAGTGATATACAGCCTTTTGCCATGCTCAAAGAAGCAAGCTGAAATTAAGCCTATACATAAATGTTTGAAAAAAACACTGCTCTGAAGAACAAGTTCTACTCCTGAGTCTGCTGTCTCATTTACACCAAACTCTTCACTTTAAAGCATGAAGGCAGTCACCCACCCTACATAAGGCCATAGTTACATACTACACAAATCACATCAGTGACACTGGCTTTAGGAGATCTTGCCTGCCCTACTATACTCATGAATGGCCTCTTTTTTTTCCATCCATGTCTTCTTGTGGCCATGCTCTCCGTTGCACAAAATGGATGTCTAAAATAATTCAAGTTAAAAAAGAAAACAAAAGGGAAAAAGGAGGGGGAGTGTAGCAAATAAGGTATGGGATTCCTATGGGAAATTGAAAATAAAAATAAAGTGTAGTCTGTTGTGTGCATTGAAAACAACAGTTGATGACCCTACAAGTAACTGTGATGACATGTTCAAAATTGAAGAGCAGCAGGTAAAGTAACCCAGCCTAATTTCATTCTTATGTGATTTTTTTTTTAATCACTACTGGATCATCATTGTGAGTACACGTTATAATATCCATCAGAAGTTGTACAAAGCCAGGCCATACTAACACTTCTCTATTGAATATTCATACCCAGAGGTGTAACAAACAAAACCTGCCCTGATAGCCATACAATGCATAATGATACAAAGCAATGAATTATATGTACTTGTAGTTATTGTCCATATGTCATGATGATTACAGTGCATTATTTCTTTGTGTTATGAGAACCCATAGGCTTTTCTCATTATCCACTATCCAGAGCCTTTACAAGTTCATGGCCTATCTCAGTTTTATGGCTAATATTTATCCAAATATATGCTAAATATACTGTTCCTCCCTGGCAGTATGAAAGAATGTCTAACTGTAATTATCTCTAAGGCATCATCAAGATTGGTTTTAGAAAGAATAAATCATAAATTTATAAATCATTTGTCAGTAAGTGAAGAGCTTAGGCAGACACTGCTACAAAAGCAATAAGTGAAATCTGCCAGTTACATACAGATTTCCAAGTCTATGCATGAGAAATACCATCATTCTCCTGGCAATAAAGCATAACAAAAATAATCGATGCTTAAAACAAAAACACTCCACATAATACCTAGGGCTCAAAAAATGCAAGAAGAAAATCTGAATGTATCATTTTCCAAGCACTTTGCCTACACTGCAAATTAGAAATGCAGGCACTTCCTGCAGCCAGAAAACAGTTTAATTATGAGAGCTGAACACAAAATCTCCCATTGGCACAGATTGGCTTTGAAGTGTTATCACATAAGCGAGGATTTTGAAAATACCCTTGACCAGTTTTGTTGGAAATATATCACACTTCTATTTGTGTCAGCCTTAACCATGTATCATGTCACCCCCTTTCATAACATTAGAGAACCTGATCACAGTTCCAGAGTATTAAACTAATCATGCATATTTTATGCAAACATTAACCTTTACTGTTAATCCAACAGCATTAAACCAAACCTATAATGAACCATAAAGGCAGTTTATAACATACTGTGGTTGCCTTTTATGAGTATTTTCATTTCTCTCACCAAAGTGTTTTAAACCTAGGACAGAAATAGTACTCATATTTTTACTGTGGAACTTTATGTAAATACTACTTGGCCCCTTTTCTGAAATAACTGAGTTATTATTTTACCTGTAAGCAAAGGAGATAAACTTTCAAAATAATTGATTCCAAAAACTTTAGTACCTCGTAAAAATGAACATTGTTAAGCTCCTTTCTGTGAGCTTTTTACATGGGCAAATTTCCTGTTTAATTGAATGTTTAATCTGTCTTGTTGCACTTCACTGTAAGAAAAACAGTTGTTACTGTATAGAGTCTTTCATGTTATACACCCCACAGCACTTCACAAGATATGCAGGTCTCATATCAATTATGAAAGAAATAAATTAGATGCATAACACAAACAAACAAAAAAAATTAAACTGAAAGTACTACAAAATGTTGCAATAATGTGATGGGACTAATCAAACCAGGAGAATTGTTGTTATCTAAGCAGCAAAATAATATTGAAGTTTTCCATCAGTTCCCAACTCCTAAATTTCTACATCATTTGACCTACAGACTTACACTGGAAAAGAGCTAATAAGCAATATTCGTATGATCATTAATATAAAACCTGCAAAATAAATATA
Organism: Margarornis squamiger; assembly: GCA_035222235.1. NCBI lineage: Eukaryota > Metazoa > Chordata > Aves > Passeriformes > Furnariidae > Margarornis > Margarornis squamiger. The sequence goes on along the minus strand of JAWWTY010000077.1, from coordinate 10,380,075 downwards.
AACAATTACTTCAATGGAAAGAGTACAATAATACTGATATTTCAACTCATTCTGCTTAGGCAGTACTATGGCTTTCAATGCTGTAAGGTTTTGAAGAGCTCACAATCATTTGTAAAATTTCTATATTCCTTGAGAAGTACTATTCCTATCTTACAAATGGGAAAAGGAGAAAGACATACAATCTTATTATTTTTCAGGGTCAGACAGAATGTGTGTAACCTAAAAATAGCACACAAGTCCCAGATTAGGCAAGTCTTCATTTATTCAGTGATTTTCCATATAAATTAATAGGAAGTATTTGAGGAGAGAATGGTGAAGGAGTACAATGCTTTAAGACATAAAATACAGACCCCCAACCAAAACAGAATGAATGAATTCTTCCTTGAATGAAAGTTTCATTATTTTCAGAGTTGATTTTGGTTCAGTATTGTTAAAAAAAATAAACACATGCCTCCAAAATTTCAGTTAAATGGAAGTGAAATCCGTGAAACATTTTCTATTATTTCTTCTGAAGCACAAAAGAGCATAATTTGAAGAGCAAAAATATATCAGTCACTTCAAGTGACACAAGAACACTTCCACACTTCCATACCTGTCCAGACTTTGAAAAGCCATCTCACTATAATGGTAGTCAAACTGATATGATAGTGAACTGATTTTCCTCTAAACAACAGTAAAGTTAGGACACGTGATGCTTCTTTTACATTCTCTACAATGTCTCTTTTACCCTAAAGTGATGCATTAACAAGTTTTTTTCAAATGTTTTCTTTCCTTACCTCATTCATAATTGTCAGCTTCCCTCAAGACTCCTTCTGGGAATTGATGCAATTTTGAGGTTAAGAAGTCCAATATTTTATTTTTGAATAAAGAAAAAAAATCCAAGGTAAAAAACATTAAAGTTGTGGTGAAATGAAGTAGCATGTCAAATAGACTAAGCATTTCTTAACATCTTACTTCCATAACTAGCTAATGTATAAATAAATAATGTCTCTAGGAGATGAAGGTCTACTGGTGTAAGGAGAAATAACATTTCCAAGAAAAGGAAAAGAAAACCCAACAAACTAAAAAACAGGGAAGCAACTGAATCAAAGATCTTCATGCAAGACTGTCACAAAGAGCAAAGGAGTCAAAATTTCTGATGGGAATTTCTTTCCTTTCATTGCATGGTTTCTTACTTCATAAAGAAACTGTAAGTAATTTCCATGCTTAGCATATTGGAAAGTGAAATGAAAATACATACAATAGTTGTGCCTGAGTAATACTCATTGCTGCAGGAATAGAAGAAAAAGTTGCGAGTAGGTGAGTTGGACTGATTGCTCACTGCATATAGTTTAACCACCCAAACATGCGCTAAAAGAACCATTCTTGTATATTTATCCCTTATCACCTCTCTTAAAAAAAAAAAAAAAAAAAAAAATAGAAATGCTTAAGAAACCTAGTGTCTATGACTATAGAATGATTTGGAAAAAAAACCAAAATAAAATAAAACAAACCAACCAACCAACCAACAACAAAAAAAAAACAAAACAAAACAAAACAAAACAAAACAAAAAAAAAAAACAAAAACAAAAACAAAAAAACCACAACACACACAAAAAAACCCAGTAGCGGAATGTATAGCATATTTTTGTTAAATCGTATCAAATGGTAAATTGTATTTAATTGTCAGATAAATTTGATTCAAGAGAAAGGCATGTCTGATATCCAGCATCACATATAGGATACATGAACTCCTGCCTACCTGGACGATCTCAGATTGGCTGTTGCTGAAGTTTAACCAAATCCCTATATTAGAGGTATTTTATATCTTCAAAGTATTCATGCACAAAGAGTCTTCAGGGCTGTTCAGGAACTAGGGCCAAGGACCTGCTGTGGGAAAAATTGTGGGGAAAAGGGTTGTTTGTTGGTTTTTTTCAGGTTATGGATTTTGCTTTGTACTTCTAAGTGCTTTGCTTCAGTTGTGTTGTAAGCAGCTCTCCTGCACTAAATAACAAAGTCTAAACTACAAAAATTTGAGGTGAATTCTTGGTTTGAAATAAAACTAGATTCAGTATGAGATATGAGTCAAAGTAAATTATAATAATATTGGATATTATTAAACATCTTGCTGACACCTTAGCAGTTTGGAATATCCACAGTGTAAATTAGGTAAAGCACTCTGATTTATGACAAAATTTGCTTGAGAACCCGATTTTGTGGACCTCCAAGGTGAGATATGGCAGGCAATATGGAATGACATTGTATCAAAACTGAGACTGAAATTTTATGTCTGTCCGATAGATACCTAATGTCTCACATCTCAAAACAGATCTCAAAATAGATCTCATAGCAGACTGAGCTTATAGTGCAAATTCAATGATAAAATTATTATAAAATTATTTTTTTTCCTGTGAAATATAGCAATTAGTCCCAAACATCACTTAAATTTATAATCATTAATATTTCCTATTCATTAATATATAAAGATACAGTTAATCTGTTGGTCTAGAAAGCTAGAAGTACTAATCAAGATTTAGTTGAATTTGTTTGATTAAGTTGGTGATCCTGCAGATAAACAGAGCATCTACAGCTTGTCACATTCTGTCTTTAGACTGCTGTGCACATGGTGTTTGGGCCACTGAAGGCAAAACAAATAATCACAGCAATAACATCCTCTCCACAGGAGGCGATGAATGTCTGTCTGGGCTTTCCACAGAAGTAAAAAGCACAAAATCAAGGTGCAACTAGAGATTTTTGAGGAAAAGAAAAAAGAGTTTCATAGGCTAAGAGGTGTTCACCCTGTGTCCTTTCAAGAGAAGACAATAATTTTGTTCATTCTGAAAAATGAACATTTTTATTGAGGATATTTAATAGCTATATGCTTAGGGTACTGTAACAAATAGAGAACATTTAAAAACATAGAAGCTTATAAAAAATGAAGAAATTAAACTTTGCAAAATTTGGCAAAATTGTAATCAGAGGTGGGATAGAGGGGGGATTTTCTTTAAAGGTAAATGTCTGGGTTCCCTCTACACTCATTGAAGATTCAATGTGAGTCACTTTATTCAAAAGTTTAAAATCAGTATTTTATGATAATTGCATCCCCCAAAATTCCTATGTCTCTCAACAGGCTATGGATATTTTGACTGTAAATATCTAGAGTGAAGAAATCATGACCACCCATAGCTTTCTTTTATGCATATATATATGAAAACTAAAGAATCTGAAATACAATTAATGCTTAAGGCTGCAAGGTCAAGACAAACATAGTCTTATTAACATTAATATATACATTGTTCTGTCACACTTAATAACCTATGTCTTGGTCTCATTATGAATTTTGCATGTGGGTGAAATGGCAATAAACCAAGTTAAAATTTGAGAATCTGTATATTCATTGCAAACACTGATCTCTATGAGCACAGCATGCTACTTTTCAACCTTCAGCATTTGAAAATTTGAAAGGCAATTACACACAGGAAAATGGGGATTTCAATACCAGATCAGACTGCTAATCAGCTCTTACTTTGAGACCTGAATCCTTTTCCGAGCTAGTTTTATTTCATTCAGAAATCAATTGTGAGCAGTCCAGACAGGTGTATCATTGCTTTTAAAATGATTTTTTGATATTGTCACCTGCTGAATGAATCACTCAATTTTCCACTTTACTTTTGTGGGGTCTACAGTCCTCTTGAACTTACCTGATTGACAAAGTAGTATTAATTAAATTTTCACAATATCTTCTTGAAAATCATTGATAATTAAATTAAATAACAGCTTGCCTTCTGTATAAGTAAAACTTCATTCTTTTCCCACCTTGCATTTTTTGAAGCAAGCAGTCCTGAGCTTGAGGCCTGCAAATGATGTTTGAACAGAAAACAGTTGACTCTGGCTCCCACAATTTGCTGTCGTAATATAAGACAAAGCAAGGAAATATTGATAAGAGAAAAGAATCAAATTATTGACAATGATCATTACATGTGTAAAGAATGGTTTTGTATGATGACGAAGACTCAGTTTTGTAGGTGGTAAAGGCAAAGTCCTCCCTAGATAGACAGTGCAGCACTGAACAACACAAGAAGATGGAGAACATTGTTTCAAAGATTTATGAGAATTTTTGAAGGAGGTGGGCACCCCAGTCCATCCAAGTGACTAAGAAATGATAGGCAGAGTAGGAACAGACCATGAAGGACCATCACTTGTGCTTAATGAGACAAAAAGTTCAGCCAATGGAAGGAGGGAGTGGGGTAGGCTACAGGAGCAATGCTCACACCATAGCTCTGAATTGGTTTTACTGGGCAAATCCAAATTTGTTAATCCCAAAACAAAAAGGATTTGCAGCAAGGTAGGAGACGATAAAAGCCCACTGGGATTCTTTTACTGTGAGCCTTACCTGACAATAAGTAGGAATTGGCAACCTGGAGACAGAACCTGAGAAATTAAACGAGTCAGGAGGTGTTGCAAGTTGTATGCGTGGGAGTGGCCCATGGGATGGCCATGTGGTCTACAGATACCAGCAAAGTATGGAAGAGAGAAAATCTTGAAGGGAGTCTTCAGACAGAGACAACAAGGCCTAGAGTTAATACCAACTGGAAGTCAAGGCAAGATATTCCCAGGATTGGTCAGAGGTGAGGCAGTTTAAACACAAGAAAACAAAACTGAAAGAGACATGCAGGTCCATGGATTTTATCCTAGAGATGGCCATTGAATATTAATACTTTATGTCTTTCTATCATTCAATTTGTCCATAGTTCAAAGAAAATTTTAGGTTTCATCCCTTTACTAATTTGTCTCTGTAAGGCTTCCAGTCTGGATTTTATTTCAATATCTAAATAAATTAATCTTCTTCATGTGCAAGGAGGTCCTTGTCATACAGGAGGAAGAGTCTTAAAGTATGCTGAGAAAAACCTTGTTCAGTGTGGCTTGCATATCCCACAATAATTAGCTGAGGCAGCCTGAATGTTTTAACAGGAAATGCTATTGAACTGCTCATGAAGGATATGGAGATCAGGAATTAACTGCAGAAATTATTCAGCAAATAATTTTGAATAATACTAAATGAAAGGAAAAAGTAAACTGTTTGCAAGCAATTTTCGGAAAGAAAAATTTTTCATCCAGTTCTGGCAGACTGGGTCTATATTAACCCCCTCCTCTCCTTTCTGGTTTTCCTTATGCAGAATGATTTCCAGGGTTTTCAGGACAAAAAGGTTTTATTATGATTGTGTGATCCACACATATAGGGGAAACTTGAACCAATGAGCAATTCCTGGTTTTATGTAGTGTAAGAGACCATTCTCCCTTGTAGAGAGGTCATTTTCCCAGGTTGGGTAAAAATGGTTTGAGCTGTGGTGGCATTGCCCTCCTCACCCTATAGCTGAGTGGACAGATCTGTACACAGAGGGACAAATCTCGTCTCCTGGAAGTAGAATGGTTTTTAAAGAAAATATGGAAAGAAAGCCTCAATTTCTACTCTTTCAGACTCATCTCAGGCAATTAGAATTCAAAATACTTTTTTTCCCCCAAAGAATAAAGTTATACTTAATAAACAGATAACTTAATAAATAAAACTGCTTTTATATCTTAAGTATCTTGGTATTTAATGTCCTAAAATGTGCCTTGACACTGCTGTATTTCATTGAACCTTGGAAAGGGTGATGACACAGGGCATAACCCTGAGCTTTTGAGATACCATAAAACAATTGTTAATTGGTCTTTTTTTTTTCCCAAGAAATATTTTGTGGCTCTGCTTTTTTTATTGATATTTTTAGCAAACTAATAATTAAATTCTACTTTTTATAAAGAGATTTTCAACTGATGTGTTGATGAAATAGGCAACATTATTTATCCAGGAGGGTGCAAGGGCATGTAACATTGTGGGAAATGCAAAAACATTGAAAAAATGAAAATTCAAATATAAAAGATTATTATACTGAAGGAAAGAAAGGTAAGAGATTTGGGGTAACTTTTGCCCCTACAGCAGATGTGATATAAAAACAGGGTGCTCTGTCTGCCTGATCCAGAACAAAACAGTGTGGTTGTATCTACTCAGGTACAGAAGCATCATAGCTGAATCCAAGAAAAATTACACCAGGATTTATAAACTCTGTACCTGAGATTCTTAACTGAAGTGCAGCTTCACACAAGTATGTCACACAGCCAGTATGTCTCTGAATGAGGTTTGATGACACCTTGGATTCAGAAATGTTATACAGGAAGGCAGATGGAGGTTCTCTGCATCAACAGTCCAAGTTCATCTGCAACTGAGATTACTTCTCCATGAATTATTGATGGTCAATTCTGTCTGAATTTGAGGTTGTAATATGAAACAGTAACATGTTTCATATTAAAGGGCACAAATCAGACAATAAATTTTACACAGCCTACTGTACAAGGTCTCTCTATTATGGTACATGTGTAGGTTAATGGACAAGCACAGAGAAAAATTACTTGCCTTCACTTTTCAAAACAGTCCGAGGGGCCTTGCAAACAGTGAGCTATCATGAACCACACTGCAGTGTTTATCTTTGCAAAAGAGACAATGTTTAGCCTGAAAAAATAAGACCCTTACCAAAGTGATTTTCAAAGCAGTTACTCTTTCTGAGGTGCCTGCACTCTAAAACACAATGTTCAGTGAGAGAATTTTGTTTAGTGAATCCCTAAACACTACTCCTGCTGCAGCTCTCATACAGTCCAGGATGTATGCCAGTGGTCCCACTGCTTCTCCATGGGCTCTAATTGCCACGTGCTGCCGAAGTGCTGCTTAAGTCAGCCTAAAAGGCATCCCCTTCCACGCATGCTTATTGACTCTGCCACCCCAGCTCCTGCCCTGAGTTAGCAGAAGCTAATAAGCAGCAAAACTGCTAAGCAATCAAAAAGGGGGATATTTTTACCTCTTAAACTCCTCCTAAAACTCTAGCCATGTGGCCACACAAACATTTGCATTATCCCAACAGAGGATGCACTTTAGGGTCTTAACAACTCTCTGAGATAATCAGGAGAAAAGTCTGGGCTTTCTCAAGCTGGCATTGACAGAGAGAAGTGTTAGCTAGCCTTGGAGGAGGTTGTTCTTTAGCAAATAACCGGTCTTCACTGAAGCTGTGAGTGAACCGATGGTTTTTCCCTGGCAAGTAAATCCTAATAGCAGTGAAGTATTTCCCTCTGTTAGTAGAATTGAGTATTTACACTATGAGGGATAATGCATAGCAGACAACGTAAGACCAAAATCAGACCCTTCTCATTTTTGTGGTGATGTGGCAGACACCTTCTGAGGGCATAACAATAATGAACAGCAAATTTGAAGTGTAAGTTTTATGGAATGTATCTGTAAAGTAAGATGAGAATTTTTTTCACCTCAGGCTTTTATTATGAAGAAAAAAAATAGAAAAAGAAAAGAAAAAGAGCAAAACAAAAACAACAGAGAAATATTTCTTTACTCACGACTATAAATCCAATTTCCATCAGCATCCAAACCAATATATCTCTTAATTGCCTTGTCTTCTCAGGTTCATAACAGTAATCATCCTCTGGATGTGGTTGGAGTCTCTTTGGTTTTCGTGCATGTTTCTTCACTTACACCATACTCACATAGAGCTTCAATTTAAAACCAGGACTTTGCCACCCTATTTGCAGTCACACCACAGAAGTCAAGGCTCCGGAGCAGATTCATGGTTTAAGACACTGTTATATTGTTTCAGTTGCTTTAAAAAAAGGTTCAGTTAATCACTCTTTCATTTAGGCTGAGTGGACTAAAATATTATGTCCACCACTTTTAAAGAGCTTTGTTGTAGCACCAGGCATAATAATATTAAGTGCCTACTACAACTTTCCTGTAAATAAGTAAATCACATGCTGCAGAGGCCATAATATGGAAGGATAACATCCTGTTTTGCCATTTTAGAGCTGCCAAAAATCATACATTTATATTTTACAGTTCTGGTAAGTTACATGCACAGATTCAATTATTTAAATGACTAAGTACCTACTTGTGAACATAAATCACATATTTTAGGGCCTCTACCTACCAGTGAACCTCAGACAAAGATGTGTGCAATTTCAGAAGCTATGAGTTTCATTTGTTCTTAAAGAAAGCTGGGCAAAACTGTTTCAATAGGTTTTTCGTAATTCATATGCTGTGTAATATACTATAAAGCTCTATAGATCTGATCCAAACTGTGATAATGTCATTGGCAAAACTCCCATTGATTCAAAAGACTCTGACAAAGTCATTCTGAAGGTAAAAGTAACCGGTGAAGAGCAGGAGTATTAATATCATTTGCTTTGTAAGAACTTCGCATCCTTTTTATTTATATAAAAAGTTAACATATTCATTCTCATAAATAATTTAAATACCAATACAACAGCCAGGGCTTTTACAGCCGCCTCCAGCCATATCTCTGTGAACTTGTTCCTCTATGGGGAGATTATAATTTTCTAAGGAAATGTGTCCCCTGACTCTCTTTACTGAAATGAATTACTCTTGCTGTTTTAGAAGTGACCAAGAAATGATAGCATCTGTCAGTCTTCATGAAAATCTCTGTGTTTTGGATCTCACTAACAGTAAACAATTTTCTGAGAAAAGTCACTGTGGGAATCACAGCAGGGTTTGACAGCCACTTGTCTTTCAAGAGATTTCCCACCATTGAAGTTAACAGTATCAATGCCCACAGAATATAAACATCTCCCATTAAAGAAGCCTCAAACATCTGGTTTATTTCATCACAAGGACCTTCAGAATGAACTCCTCTATTTATTTACAAGTGCCTGACTGCTTTAAAACAATATGTTGGCGCTGCTGATTATTCTCTTCATGTGCCACTGTCTTCTAAATTATGCAATAATCCAAAATAATAAGAATGCATACTTGTGTTTTTTTATTGGTTTAATCTTCAAATTATTTTAAAGTGTGAATTATAACATTATTATCTTCTAAGTAACAAAGTACTAGCAAGCCATTAATTACCTGCTACAACTCAATGCATCATTAAAATGATCAATTTTAATGACATGATGGAGTACAATTATTATTTTGTTATTATTGTGTTTATATAAACCTACATTACAACCCTGGATCCAAATAAACTTCAAATCACTCCATTCCTTTTACAATGTTTACCAAGTTCTAAATTTCCTATCCTTCTCTGTTCATTAACACATCAAATGTTTATTTCATTACTTTTTTTTTTTTTTTTTCCCGAAAACAAGGTTACCTACAGGATTTAGATGGACTAATGTGCCAAGTCCTGTGTTTGATACCATTCCCAAGTGATTCACAAGAAGATGAGAAGTTCTCCTCAAATGTACATGAGATTTTAGAGCTTAATTTTGTGACACAAGTTCAAGAATTTCTAGCATGGTAAAGGACACCTGATTACCTAGTTTGCATTCTGACAGAATGCTTATAAACATCAAAAGGATCTCAAGAAATTTAAATTGTTTGCTCTCATCACATTGGGTAATACCTGCCCCCCCTTATTTAGACAGTCATAGTATTGATGAACACCAGATGAAGACCCTCCCCAGAAACAACTGGAGAAGAAAGGGCAGAATTACGCTATTTGGGAAGGACCAAATTTGCAAAAAATGCAGAGCTGAGAAAGTACAAGAAAATGCTGGGAGCACAGATAATAACCCAATAATAAAGCAGAGCAAAAGGTGATCATCATTTGTCATTTCTACTAAAATAAGCGATACACTAAAGTGTATGTCCAGAGTGAGGTTTAGAGAGAGGAAAAGAGCCACAGCCTGAAGCAGGTTGTTATGCCAGGCTCCCTGTGGCAGGAGTGCTCCACAGACAGCAACTGGAGTCCAAGCCACACATGCCTAGATCAGAGTGACTCCCACACACTGCACCTGGTCTGTCGGACCATGACACCCAGCAACCACGGTGAAAATGGGGCAGTTGCTACAGAGGAGGCTGAACGAGAGAAGACAAGAGCCTAATCCCAGGTTTATACGTCCCAACAGAGTGCATAGCCACGTGGGATTGGTCCATTCATTTATTCTTCCATTTTGTACGCAAAAAAAAAAAAGAAAAAAAAGTTAAACCTCACCTCTGTTTTTCTTCTGAGGAAACTGTTTTGTTCAACCAACCAGAATAAGCAACAGCGAGAAGCCTGAAACAGAAGGTGAACATTCAGCAAAGGCAAGTGGGTAATACATTTTTTCTAATCTTTTTTTCCAAATGTTTCCTGGGTCAGGTGAATTAGCTCTTAACAGTACCCTCAGTTTAATAATGTAATGTTTCACTAATTTTGTAAAATATACATAAAATACAGATCAAATGCTTTATCACTTATAAAGAGAATGAAATAATATTCTTAAAAAGGGGTTACTCAGTAATTTATCATCAAATATCTAGGCTGTCCCCTTCCATTTGAATATACTACAATTCTGGCAAAGCAGTAGGCAGTAGTCATTAGAACTCAACCGAGTTTTCCAAAGGGAAACATCTATTTCACTCAAAGCATTTGTTACTACATTTACCATAAGAGGTTTCTGTCTAGTCTGTATTTTGAACTAAGCAGCTTTGCAACACCTCATCAATTCAAACCCCATTTTATCAGAGAACCCACTGAATTAAAGAACATGACATTTTTAGCCTGTATAAGGGAAATAAAAGACCCAGTGAAGGGACTTTACAGAGATATAGTGTGATTAGAGGGACAACTTAAACGCAAATACATGAGGAAAACAGCTCTGTAGCCGCCAGATTAATTTTAAGGAAGAAGACTCTTCATGTTTTACATTGTTCTAAATGCAATCTACCACACTGGAGAAAACCCAATTTCTACATAAAGTATCTATATCGATTAAAGAGTGCTGGTTTACTATTTGCCTCTATCAAGATGAAAAAACACATGATAGTTTCTTTGGATGACAATTTTAGCTACAAAATTGTGAAGAACGCTTCCTTGTGGGAAAAGGATCTAAGAGTCTAACTTAAAACCAATGTGTGTGTGGTAGAAGATTTTGGAGTAGTGGGGTAGGAAACAGAGAGAAACAATTCTGCAGATACCCAGATCAGAGTGGAAGGAGGGGAAGGAGGTGGTCCAGGCATTGGAGCAGAGATTCCCCTGCAGCCTGTGGTTCAGATCATGGTGAGACAGGCTGTCCCCCTGCAGCCCATGGAGTTCCACGGTGGAGCAGAGATACACCTGCAGCTCCTGGAGGACCCCACACCAGAGCAGGTTTATGCCTGAAGGAGGCTGTGACCCCATGGGAAACCTGCACTGGAGCGGACTCCTGACAGAACATGTGGCCCTCTGGAGAGAGGAGCCCATGCTGGAGCCGGTTTTCTGGCAGCACTGGGGACCCCATGAAATGGGCCTAATCTGAAGCATTCTGTGCCTGAAAGACTGCACCCCATGGAAGGGACCCATGCTGGGGCAGCTGGTGAAGAGCTGCAGTCTGTGGGAAGGACTTGCATTGGGGAAGTTCATAGAGGACTGTCTCCCATGGAGGAAATCTCCCATGGACTGTCCCCATGCTGGAGCAGGGAAAAAGTAGTCCTTCTCAAGAGAAAGGAATGGCAGAGCCAGCATGTGATGAACAGACCACAACCTTCATTCCCCATCCTCATGAATTGCTGTGGGGGAAGAGGTAGAGAAAATCAAAAGTGAAGTTGAGCCCAGGAAGAAGGAGAGTGAGGGGAAAACGTTTTAAGGTATGGTTTTATTTGTCATTATCCTACTCTGATTTGATTGGTATAAATTATACTAATTTCCTCCAAGCATGGTTTACCTATGATGGTAACTGGTGAGTGGCCTGTCCCTGTCCTTATCTCAACCTACAAGTCTTTTGTTATATTTTGTTATATTATAATTGTCTTACCAATGCCAATGACATGTTCATATCTGAGAAGATGAAGTTGGCTTGATGGGTTATCTCAGAGGAGCTGTTTTCTGGGGTTGTTATTATTTAATTGGTTTCATAGCAGCACATTGCTGCAATCACATAGTTGTTGCTGCCTCTAAATGGTCCTCAGGACAACGTGTACAGGAGAAAAAAGGTAGCTCATCAGGTGGGGAAATGATTAAGAGATACAGTGCTCTGCCTGCTGGGATTCACACCCCCCACAAGGCTGGGGGTAGTGTAGAGCTAACAGAGTCCTTTCAGTCCCAGGACAAAATATAAACCAATATAAAAAAAGTGAAAGGACTTCATATGCTCTCATTGGATCCAGCCTATAAATTGCAAAAGCTGTTTCTTATCTACCAGGCAGAATACTGCTTTTATGCCTGATAGAGCTTCAGGCATTAATGCACCGTAATCATCAGTCATCACCATCAATCAGTCATTTAAATGGTATACAAGGCATTGTTTAATACTTTTGTACTTGAGTGATTTTATTCATACACAAGTGCCCTTGCAATCAGATTTGAGGCATCTTTTGTGATGGCAAGTATGACACTTCTTTTCAGACAGATGTTCCACATTTTGAACAGAAGAAGTGGATTTCTCAGTCTGAGGGGAAAGAGAGTCTATTTAATGGTTGCATGAAAATCAGATATCAGGTGGTGTTGTCATATCTTCATAAGGCTCTGTGAAACATCTGGAACCCAGAAGAAAGCTAACCTGCATTCATCAAGAACTTCAGTGAGAAATGAGAGTAGTTTGAGATGCCTATTCCCTTCCACTCTAAACACTCCTGGATTTTGTATAACTCTGCTTCTTGCAGTGCAGGAAATGATAGACCATAGGATGATTTGTACTGGTTGAAAGGTTTTCTCTTCCCTTTTGGCAGGAGCCAGTACAACATCAAGAGCAGAAGCAAGATAACTTTCCTAGTTTTTGTGCTGATTACCTTGGGAAAAGGCAGAGTGGCAAGGAAAGCCCCTTTTTGCTCAGTAGCCTTTACCTTAAAGGTGTTTGGTGCAGAGCTGGTCAACAAGTTGTTTGCCAGAATAAAAAATATCTTCAATAAACATATAGGATCAGTTTGTAATAGCCAAACATCGGCACCCCAACAAGGCATCTAGAAAATATCATGATGCTGCTTTTTCGATCATGTTAATTTTCACTTCTGAATCCAACGTCACTGCTTGCTTTTCCATCAAGGGGCATCACAAGGTGGGACAACTCCTGTAGAAGTCAGGTGAAGGTTAGATCTCTACCTGTAAGCTGGAGTCAAACAGAAGTAGTATCACAGGAGCTATCTATAAATGTAGAGAGAGGATTTGGAACTTGCTGACTTTGAATTTATTCTCAGGACTGTTATGCTACACAAAGATAAGAGTTCAGGCTGTACCTTTGTGCACTTCTGGCTGTGCCAAAGGAGAAGTGCTGATTTAGCCTTCTACATAAGGAGAGCATCTCTCAGTCTGGCCTAAGTGAGACCATGTCTAGAGATTGGGGCATTGTGACCTTCCCCCTCAAATCATTAGAGATGGCAGGAATATAATATATAGAAATATTTTAATTATATACTATTCTATCTTACAGCAAAGTTACTATATGTAGGTATTCTTACATGATTTTCAACTGCTCCTCAAAGCAGTCAGTGATAAAGTTCCTCTTAACCTTGTATTTTTTCTCAGACAGGAAGACCTGCAAAGATGAAGATGCAGAATCAATGTTAGAACTTGAAGACAAAGTTAGTTTCTGGTAGGCCTTTTTGGGCCCAGGATACTAACAATGTTGTAGGAAATATAGAAGGGGAAGGAGTGGATGCATTAAATAGATCTTGGATGTTCAGCAAGGAGCTGGTGTTTCTCTCCCCCTCTGCTGTTAAAACAGTTTCTGAAGCAGGGTCCTTGTCTTATACCAAACGCACACACGTCTGACATCCTGTTTGAGGGTGGAGGAGGTACCAAAGCCACCATGTGCCACATATTTTAAAATCTCATTCTTCTGAGAGCAGTCAATGGTTTCTGTGATTCATACTTATGAGACAAAGAAGGGCAAAATGCATTATGTGTCCTTGGTAAACAGGGAAATAGAGAAGCCTGAGAATTTGTCTAAGTAGCATGTAATTTGAAAAGCTTGATTTTACATCACCAAGTGAAGGTAGTTTTGAAGTACTGTCAGCCTTGGGCAGAAAGGTGTGGGAAACATTCTAGCTTTTGAAAGAGTTCAAAAGATGTTTATGTTTATTGAACATAAATATAAACACAAAAACATAAATAGCGTTGTACTGAACCTATTATTCTATTTTTTTTTTTGCAGCAATATATTCTCTCTATACAGTATACATATCTATCCAACCATTTATCCTTCTTACCTGTCATATCAGATATTTCATTTTTAAAACTTTCACAAAACACCAAGTAATTGATAGCCTGTATTTTATATTTTGGGGACAAGTAGAAACAAGTACTGGAGCAAGTAGTATATTTTTAATGTTTTTATCTTACCTATCCATAACTAAAACCAGTAATTTTGCCCTCAGCCATGATTACATGTTCTCCTTATAATTAACTAGAGATTTGTTATAACTTTGAGACTAAAACTAAGCTTGCTGATTGTTATTTTTTGCTATTATTCATACCGTAGTTATATTCATTTTCTAAGTTTGCCAAGTTTAAAGGGCATCCTCATTTGAGAACAATAAGTGTATATCTGAATATCAGACAACACAAATTGATTTTTGTTTATCTCAAAAAATGACAATAAAATCTATCACAATAAATGGCATATGTAGACTTGGTATTTTAAACTTCGGATGGTTGCATGATTTTAATCACCAACAAGACAACTTCAGAGTATTTTACAGTAATTAGAAACACTCTTACAATGAAAAAGGAGATTAAAACTAGCTATTTTTGAAAATAACCTTTCAGCAACACAAGAAAGAGGGTACATCAGGTTTAAAAGATTTTTGAAGAAGAGAATTTATGAAAAAGAAAATTTATATTTTATTTTCTCAAATAATGGCTGCATATATTTAAAGATTCTTTTTTTTTTTTTCACCTGGAAAATAGAAGCAAAAGACAGCTGGAAATGCACAGAACATTAGGATTTAGGGAAAAAATACCTCTCAAGAGATGATTCATGTCATGTTCCTCCTGCAGCATCAGAGGAAGTGTGCCCACCCTTTTTTAATTTTTTTCAGACACAAGAAGCATATCCCAAACAAGCTGTGAAAGAGAGTAGGAGAGATTTCAAGACCAAAATGTCCTCTGGTTATATGGACAGGGTTCTAGTGTTTTAAGAAAGAAAAAGAGCAATTTTGCTCCAATAATGATAAATCTACTTAGTTTTAATCTCATTCACTGAGATTAAAATACAAGTGTGCCAAAATACTTGGTGCAATTTACTTTCACTTTGTCAGGCCAAATCCTGTTAGGGTAGAGATATTAAAAGTAGCCAAACTGAAAATCTACAGCTTTGTGCGACCACAGCATAGTGAATGGACAGTCCTTGTCGGGAAAGAGAATATGAGTTCCCATGAAAGAAGTGTTGAGATAATTCCCAGCTTTCACAATGAAGCTGTCTCTATGAGAACTGGATGCACTGTGTGGAGTGACTTCTTGGGGCCAACTTCTCAACCCTCTTAATAGTCTGAGTTCTTGAGGAAACTAGGTTTAGTTGTACATGTCTATCCACCTACCCTCAATAGTTTTGATGCTACTAGCTAATTTCATCCAAATTTCATAAAAGTGGATCTCAATCATAATAAATTATTTTGATCTTTATGAATATAGCTAGTACCTTACACAAAACAAAATTGGATTAATGTTTTTACTATACAAAAAGTCTCCAGCAAAAACAACAGAAAGGTCAAACTCAGAACAAGGAACTGGAGAATGCACATGTGTGAGAACTCCAGGAATTTGTCTGATCAGTTTGCTTGCTTGTGTACTTCAGTTGTATTTTACATAAATACAACATGTTTGAAGTTTGAACATTCATCTTCTTATGAATTTGCATGGATAGGTAACTGGGAAAACTGGATTTGCTTTAATTTTATAATACCATCATCCTTACCTAAACTAAAAATTATATAGATATTTAAAATTTATTTGTGGAGTTTGTATGAGGCAGGTAAGATCTTTTAAACTAGAGGTGAAGATCTCATAACCGGAGGTCTACTCTTTTTCTAGCTAAACATACAGCGTATCATCCTGCTGCTATCCTCATGGTTCATGAGCTTTGCTTTTACTGCTTGGGCAGAACCAGCACACAAATGCATACCTCACACATAGCTGCTGAGAAACATATATTTCTGATGTGATAATATGGTATCTATTGCAACAAGGTAAGGCATGGGACGGGGTTATTGTAATGCACCGCACTGTACACAGGTGAAATAGGTTATTTCCTGTCCCAGCAGGAGGGAGCTAGGAGTACTCCGAAGAGGACTACTTTTACAGAGTCTGATCAGTCCATTGCAGGGAGCTCTGGGAAGGTGCACCTCTAGGTGCCAGTGTCTGCCTCAGCGAGAATATGCCTCACTAGAATATGTGTACTGCAGGCAGTCATGTGGTACGACTGTTATATTTGGACAGCTCAAAACCAAAACATTAACCATCCGTGGTATTCAGACCATAAGGGTGCAGTTGCTGTTTCTTTCCAGAAAAAAGTCAATGTGTTCCAGTATCCTGCACCAAACAGTATCCAAAAAGAAATGCTGAGAGAGGAATATGAAAATGAGACAGGCATATTTCACCAGTATTTTCAACTATTTTCCACTGACCTGTGCCTGAGTGAGTACTCTGCAGGGTAATATTAACCTCATCTCTCCTCAGGGGTCTGTAGCTAAGGTATCTACAGTGGGTCATCTTTGCACTGCACCATTCTCCTGACCTATTTTAGACTTTCTTTTTAGGATGAGATGAACTGAGCCCTCACTGGCCTATTTCTCTCCATCATTTGTTAAAGGCGTTCAGATAATTGGCTCAGATGTCATTTGATAAGATGCCACATTCCAATGTGCTTAATAACTCTACGGTTATAAGGTTATGTCTTTCTCAATACAGGGAAAACTATAGTTTCCACAATTTCCATAGCAAAAAAATTTCACAGTTTAATAAAAGACTGTGTAATAAGGGACTTCCTTTTACTTGTTTATCAGTTTGCCTCAGGTAGAGGAGCACAGGAAGAAAATGAGATAATATTAAATAATTATGATTTCAGCATACCAATAATCAGCTCATCAAGGATTTCAGTCATTCTAGGGAAAAAAAAAAAAAAAAAGTTGGAAGTTTCTTTTAATAAGGCAATGACATATAAACTGAAGAGCCATAGGAAAGATTAAACTTACAGATAAATGCTAATTATCAATGCTATTTTTACTCTCAACATTACTAATTATTATCATGCAACAACTTAATAATTTCTACCTAAGCAGAAAGGCTGCTTCAAGGATTTCATCCTTAAATGATAATTTATTTTTTTTTTAAATCTTAACCAGTGGGTTTCTTGTTTCTTGTCCTTTCTTTACTCATTTACAGAAGGAAAAAATAATATTTTACTACCTTTACAAACTCATAAACAAGTACCCAAAGTAAACAGTGAGTGAAAAGAAGAGAAAGTGCCAGGGAAATAGAATGAATATGACCAGTAGGCTTTCACATCATCTTTATTAGGTAACCATACCACATATTCGAATGGCTGTATAAAAAAAGGATGAAATATTGGAAGACTTTAAGTATTGTAAATAACTATGGGCAGTTTGTACCATAGTGAGGAAGCCATTTAAAAGCTCGCATGTGAGGAGCTGAAATTGAGATTTAGAAGAACTAGCCTCCTTTTGTTTATTTTTATCTCTGCATGGAAGAAGGAGATGTTACTGCACTGTTTTGTTTCTTCTCACATATTCTATTTTATGATTTATTTAGTTTCAGTGTGGTAGTTGTCATATTGACCTGCATGATTTCACAGTTTTTGGAGACATGGGCTGTTACTGCCTAAACTCATATTGATATGGACTCAGGCCTGTGGCACAGCTGATCTTATCAACAAAAATTTCATTTCAAATTCAACAAATTTTGTTCTATTTTGCACTGAAAATATGAATCAGTTTTTATTATAACTACATAGTTTGTATCCATTGGAGTCATAATAGACTAATTTGTTTACTAGCCACACAGAATGTAGAGTGATAATAATCTTCTTTTGTGACACAGTGCCAAATCTGTCATCTACATTAAACATTAACTGCAAAAAAAAAATAAAAAAATCTTTTCTTTTGCTGTTTGGAGTAGCTTTCACATCTCATGCTTTAACATGTGTCTTCTTTAACCAGCTTGCCATCTGTCAGGTCTAACACAAGTGCTCAGCCACTTCACTGCAGCACTAGAATCTGCTGGGATAAATAAAAACTGTTAGGGGAAAATGGGAATTGCCTGTATGGTTTGTTCTTTGGTTTGTTCTTTAACATCTTCATATCTGACAGCAAGCTCCTAAGCTTGTTGCTAGTATACCTGCAAGGAAATGCCTGCAAGCCAAGCTTTCAAGGAGGTGGTGTAGACTCTTTGGAGATAGGATTGCTGAGCCCAGAGAATGTCTTCCCTAAATACATCTAGACCCACCTTAAATCTTACTATGTTTCCAGCATTTCAATGAGGTTTTTCCAAACCCTCTTGCAATAGCAAAGCTTCACATTTTCTGACTAATATTAAAATCAGCCAATTAACAACCATTAGTTCTTCTGCTACACTCTCTGTTACCTTAAATCCTCACATCTCCTCAGAGAATTCTGATTGGTTTTACTTTCTGTTTTCTTTTCCTGTGAAATCAGTGCCTTCTGATCCAGGAGAAGACTGTCCCTGATAAACACACTGAACTTATTTCTGTGAATACAAAACATATCTGGAAATCATTGAATGTACTGGACAGATGGTTCTGCAGTGGCAATGCACTGATAAACAGTGATGGGTCCCATTACTGCCTAAAAGTGCAGACTCAGGTTGCAATTACAACACAGATTTAACTGTGCAGTGTCTCAGTTCCTTGATTCAGTTGCTGACTAGACATAGATGACTGGTGGCATCTGAGATGCCTGAGGGAGATGGGGATGGGAGGTATCGTCGCAGATTTCTGTAGCGTGACATCTGATGAAATGCATGAGGGCACCTCACATGGCACCAGACAGCTACAGCGTCCTAGTCAGCACAAAAAGAGCCTAGAGAGTTATTCAGTAAGCAGATAAAAGCACATATTTTAGAATAAGCTAATTGCTTTTTAAGCTGTATGGCTTGATCCCCATATACAAGCTTACAGACAGATGCCTAATCTTAAGCTGAGAGCTTCTTCTAATACTTCTAATTCAATGTGACTCTCTGGGATTTGGACCAACCTCTATGTGCTACGAAAAGTCAAACAGGTGAGAAATTTATAAGCTTAGCCCTGTTTTCTTAATCACATATCTACACTGACCTTTACTAATTGTAAATGAGTTTTCTGATTATAAGCTTAATTACACTGTTTTTTCAAGAAAGGGTACTTTCCCCTTTTGAAGGGCTTAGAAAGGCCACAGTGACACAAGCAAGCATCCTAAGGGATGAAAGCAAGGTAGGAAGTTTCACCTTTTCTACAATACATTGCCTCCAACCCAAGATGCCATGTGTGTTTCCAAGAAACTGTGACAGCAGAGATATATATGGAATAGGTGAAGATCCAATGGTTCTGTAACCAAATAAGTTTAAATTGTGCTTGGGGCCATGTGGAAAGCAGAACAGAAGTTCAACAGGTAAGAGGAGCACATCTGAGAAATGCAGGGTGGAGGATAGAAAAGAATTTGATAATGTGTTGGAATGAGAAGGGTATCAGCATACTGTGGGTAATTTGTGTATGTCATTTAAAAAATAACATTTTTTCAACTTTTTTTTTCTCATCCATTTTCAGTAGTAATTTTAACTCAAAATTAGCCACCATTATCTGCATTACATAACTCAAGGTAGAGTCCTAACAAGGAATAACACTTTTAATTTCTCACATGGCTTCAAGAACATGGTTAAGTTTATAGAAGTTTTAGTTAGATAACAGTAAGAAGATACATTTGTTTTCCTACCTTCTTTAATGAATTTAAAGACTAAAACTTAGTGATCTCTAGTTGATTGCAACCAGCCACCACTCTCCTTGAGGATGTGTGCTCTCCATACTCCGTGTACTCATCTACTTCCTCACACACTGTGAAATGCTCTCCAGGCAGCTGGAGCTTCTCTGTTCACATACAACCTGCTTAAACTCATCAATGCAATATTCAGAATGCAGTAAGTTTTTGGTTAATGTTTTCTAGTATAGCTTAGACATTTATCTCACTTACAAATGAAGAAGCTGCTTCAGATCTGATTAGCAGCATCTACATTCTTCTCTCTACAGCTATTCATACTACTTTTTCTAATGCATATAGTCATGTAAGTCTGTAATAAAACCTGAGATGCTACATATTTATTTCTATTTTTCATGGCTTATTATCCTGACATTTCAAAGTGCTCTGCTTATACTTTAACAAGTGTTGTATGATAGAGAAATCAAATTTTTACATAAGAAATTGCTTCAATTAAATGTCAAAATCGACATAAAAATTAGTTTTAAAGCCATCTATGCCTCTTCTAAATAACTTGTGCAGGGGCTGACTCAGGGAGGAAAGTCCTGCTCAGCATCTCCTCCTCATATTTGAATGTTATTTCATAACATGGATCTTCACTGCAGTATTTCAGAATTTACTATATGTTGAATTTGATTTGCAAGAGCTTCAAATTACTGATTTTTTTTCCCCCAGTGTCAAAAGCTACTTAAATACATAATAGATCGTGTAAAATCAAGTCTTGTAGGGTGCCTTCTGTAAATATAAATGATTTATCTATTCCTTTTTTCCTTTCTCTTTTGTAACACCATTCTTTTTCCCTTACATTCTCTGTGATGTATTCACATATAAACTGTCTCACAGTATAGCCACCCTAAATATTTATTACCTGTGTAATCTTGTTCACTTCTGTTTCTTTGTTTTATTCTGCATATTTGAACTACTCATATAATTATTCCTGCTACTAATATAGGTCTCCTTTTACCATATTTCTATTTCCTATCAAATTTCTTTGATCTTCTTTATTTTCATATGTCTCTTTCCTGCATTTATATCCTCTGGCTAATATTCCTTTGGTTGATTTCTTTCCCCTGAAGCTTATTCCCAGGATTTTTCTCCTTTTCAAACTTCTTTGTTCCTATTCGCTGCTAATCCCCTGATTCCCTGCTTACACTCACCACCATATATTCTTCAGTCTCTTGCTGTTTTACCACATCCCCTTCAGCAGACTGATAATGCAATTTTAAGTGAAACTAAGAAACCTTAATACTACTCTGATCCTTCTTGGATTTAGGCTTGGGAAAGAACTAGAAGCAAGACATGAAGGGAAAATAAGGTAGGGAGGAATGGAAGAGGAACAGCTGAGAAGAGACAGAAATGCAAACTTGATAGCACTTCACAGGCTGTTTATTTCCCAAAGACTGTCCGCTCAGCTGGGTGGCAGAGCAATGTGAGCCACCAGATGTGCGATTTTAACACTGGTGTCAGCAAGAACTGTTCATGCAGCTTTTGGCCAGCAAATGAAGTGGGACATCATTGCTTTTCTCTGTAGCCAGGATGCACCCCGGTAACCCATCAATTCAAGGAACTAGGAAACAGAGCAAGATAAGCAAACAAAGAGTAGAACCATCTTTTGTGAGGACAAGCATATAGACAGAAAATCCACCATATGGTAGTAGAAAGGTGGTTGTCATGTACTTATTGACAAGTAAATGCAGGTCTCTGCTGCAACGAATTGAACTCTGATGGCAGAGACACCTTAACTAAGTCCAGTACTGCATGGCACTTCTGCAGTGTCCTAACCCCACACATAGCCACAAATACTCGATTTGCCATAGTTGTCAACTCAAGTCTCCCCTACTCATGTTCTTAAACATGCATGGCATTGATTTGCAGATTTTCGTGTCTGAGTTTCTAGATATTTGGTGTGCACAAGTGGTATGGACATTTTCAAGGATCCAGAGTATGAAAAATAAGGGGTTGAATAAAATGCTGTTCAGTAATGGTAGGAAGTTGGTTTCCCTGAAAATAAAGTGTATATGAAAAAATGAAGAATATATTAATTTCTTTTATGCTAGTAACATAGATGAGAGTGGGGCTCAGAAAGGTACTTAACCCTGTGCAAACACTTCTAAGGTTTAGGTATTACATTTATTTAGCAAAATTCAGACAGAATGATTATTCACCTGTTATTCCTTTCAAAAAATTGTCCTGCTGTGTTTTATGTGACACAATTAACAAAACATTACAGTGTGTTTCAATGAATCCAGACATATGCAATTTTCTCCAAAGTGTGATTAAAGAAATGATTGGAGGGCAAATGGAACAGCTTTTACTGGGACAGCTAACAATAAGACACATTGGGCTCTTATTATCTGCTATTAGCTTTGGCTTTCAGTAGGAGAAAAGTACATTTTAGGAACCATTCAGTGTCCTATTTTAATAAGTCCTGAAAAATGCCAGTTGATAATAAAGTTGACTATTTGTTTTATTTCACTTAGTATTTTCACAAAAATATGGAGCCTGTGGAAAGCTGCTCCAAAAGATGTGTTTAAAGGGTCAGCTCAGGAGAAATCTCTACTTATTCCACCAACTAGCAGAGACATTAGGAATATGTGGAGCTGGAGTTAATGCTGTAATTTCAGGCTTGAAAACCAGGTTCTTTTGACATTAGAGTAGAACTCTTATAAAATCTGTGGCAAGTCTTACACAACTTTAAAAGCCTTGGCAGCTAGGCACTTGCTTACTTAGTAGTTTGGGTCTTTGTTTCTTTCTACTTAATTTTCCAGTGTCCATTCAGAATGGCATGTGAGTTCATCATTGTGCTGAGGGCACTGATGCCCCAGCTAATGCTGTCCACTGCAGATTAGGTGCCCAGTTTCCCCTATGGCAGTTTATCTTATATTTTAAGGCAAGGAGCAAGCTATTACCATTTCCAGGTGGCATGCAAGGCTATCTTTTTCTTCCTTGAGTATACAAACCTAAGCCTGCTGGGATGAAGTCATAAGGAATGAAGAAATTCTGTCTCTTAAAGAAGCAAGTCTCTGTTGAGCAGCTGCCCTGAACTTCTGCTGAACTTGGACCTTGAGGAGGGAACCTCTGGTCATTCACAAGAGTTTATGTCTCCCAGCTCTGGGCTGACCCAACCTTACACCATTCAAAATGTACCAGCCTGTGGCACCACATACCAGAGATCATCTATCCCTGCTCTAGATACTATCATAACACAAATAATGAGAAATGTGCTGTGTAAGCTGTGATGTGATGTGATCCCTCTCTGGAGTGCTAAAAGCCTTTTGCTTCTCCACGTTATTCTTTGGAGGTGAGGAAGCCCACAGTACTATTCTAGACAATTGGCTTTCAATTTCACTCCTCTTTTGTGAGGACACTGAGTTGTTTCTTTCTGCTTTCAAATCTCAGCTTTCTATTTTTCCTTCCACTTATTGACTGTAGAGCACTTTTTGCTTAACTGAAAGCTTTTGTAGCTGAGTAAAGCTCTGTATTTGTGACAGGCCTGGAGGGTTGAGAACATTTTCCTCGGGGAAAAACTTAATAGTATTTCCTACCACAGGAGAACTTGAAATCGTCTTTAGGAAATTAGAACAATTTATTTTGTGGCACTGCAAAATGTGTTGTCTGAGATGAGTCAAGAGCCACAATAAAGAACACTTGCCTTCACCTAAAATCTCAACTCTTCTCCTGGAAAACAAATCAATCCTGTCATTCCCCTGACTTGTTAAGGGAGCCTACCCTCAGTCTCTCTCAGCTTCTTCTGAGCTCCTGCTTAGAACGTTTTTAGCCATTGTTTGGTGTTTCACTACAGCTTTTAGTATAATACATAGTATGCAGATTCCCCACAGAAATCCAGAGGGTTTTAACAAAGTGCTACTAGAAGAATAAGACAGATGTAGGTCCAACAGCTATTGATGATCACTAAGAACTTGCTTAGGAAGAAGTTGCACTTGCCTTCTAGACAGGATTAGGAAAGAAGGATTACTGATGCGTGAGGTTACAAGGAAGGCAGTGTCTTTGGTTTTACGGCAGCTAATTTCACTACTCTGCACCTATGGCCAAGTCCACACCCACCTACATTTGAGATTTGAATTTTATTTTGCACTACCCTCACTATTTTCTTAAGTTAGAGATCCCTAAGAAAATTAGAAATAAAATGAAGACTGGAAAATATCTACATTCCTGTACAGGTCAAACTCATTGCCCAACTCCTGGGTCAGAAATGATATTTTCTATGTAGCTGGTTCGCTACTACTTATCCTGCCATTTCTATGCCTACTGATCATTTTTAAAGCTGCCTCCTTTTTGTTGAAATAGCCAGCAGTGGTAGAGCCACTGGGCTTTGATTTCCTCTTGCAGGGAAGGCACAGGTCTCAGTTGCCACCTTTGATGTTTCCTGTACTACTAATGACTACTGTGGAGCTCCTCTCTGTGGGAGCTGTGACACACAGAGCCATTTCACTACTGCTGTGAGACACATTTAGTAGAGTTCCTTGAGCGTATATATAACACTAAAAGAGTAGGCCCAGAAAAATCAAGGCACATAATTCTATACAGATTTCAGAAAACATTTTCTATTAACTTCTGTAAAAAAAATGCATCTGAAAAAAGCCACTGGTTTAAGGAGGGAAAGTGGCAGGAGCCATTTAATGTACCAGCTTACTACCAAGAGAGCCAGTAATTATTGCAGAGCTATTCTCTAAGACTCATACATAAATTAAAACTAATAAAGACACCTATTATAACATTCAATCCAGATTCATATTCCCAAGAATCAGTTATGATAGTACGTCTGAAACATTCCCTTTTTATATCAGTAATCTCAATAGTTATGAATTTTTTATAATCTGTTTTTGAGAAAAATTTATAAGAGTATTATGGCGAAAAAATAATAATAACTCCAGGTTGGAACACATATATTTTTAAGTGCATGACAAGGCCAAAAGTTTTACTTCCTGACAAAACCTTCACTATCACTGAAATCCTTTTTTAATATCAGAATAACACTAGAGATGCTGAGTAGTCACAAAGCCGCAAGAACTAGACGTTCCTTTCACAAGCTTTTGGAGCTGGATTTAGGTGCCTGACTGTAGACACAAGTGGAAGCTTTAACCATCACTTCAAACTGACTATTTTAGACCTATCATCTCTCTTGGATACTGTAGACCATGTGGTTCTGCTGACACATCATGAGAATGTTCTTGAAATAGATAGATACACTCTTACATCATTATTTTCCTTTCATTCCATATGGTCTAGGTGCCCTTGACATGATTTAAAAATACAGTTCAGCAGCACAATTTAAGATAAACCACTACCAATAAGCCAAGCAATTTAAAGTCTCATATCCCCTTCACCTTCTAACAAATCCCCCCCAACTCACCATTCCTCTTAACCTTCCTGGAGGAAAAAAGTAAAATGAAAAAATGAACTCAGCAATACACCTTAAAAAATCATTTGAAATTATGCTGTCATTCAGTAGTAAAGAGTTGGCTGAGATATTGGATCTATAACATCACTGTATTATAGAAAACAAGTTGCAGACACCACAATCTTTCAAATGCAGATGATGAATTAAATACATAATTTTGGATAAGTACACAGTGATGCCATTGTTGTCTGTTCCTTCTGCCTCAGAGTTCCCCCCTGCAATTTCCCCTGCAATGGGCCTCTATATAGCATTTCTTAAATCCAGGAATCATTCCCATATGAAGTTCTCTAGGAGGCTACTTTGTCATTTTTTAAAATCTTCAGCTTACGTGAATTGTGTCCTTATTAAAAGTTACTTGAGCGGTTAAGAGTCTGTTCACACAACGGGCTCAAATCAAGCCCTTCATGGGAAGTTACACACTGCAATGCCTGCATCCTCCCGACAGCAGCTTTATATCACTGTTTCAAATGGTCCAGCCACAGCAGTCAATCTGTTAGCATTTTACACTTACTTTTCCTAGGTGCAAACAGCGAAGAATTGGGCCTTCCATCACTTCCAGTTTTTATAAGGCTTCAGCAAAGCGGGCAACATTTTGCCCCTAGTTTCACCCCTGAAACTACATCCCTGCCACAGGTTCACAGCAGCGTAACTGAGCACAGCACCTGGCAGAGAGCCCAGAATTTGACCCAGCAGGTTTATGGCGTATGGAGATGATATTAACACACATCATGATCCAAATCTGCACTCTGGCTGCTCAGTAAAAATTCTACCACCTCCATCATTGTATTTAACCTCTTATATTAACAAGAAAGCAGGCCAGACTGATCACGGAGGACAAGTTAGCCCAGAAAGTTTACTATTTATCAGCCACAACCATTTGCATTTTCTAACCTTTTTTTACTATGAATAACCTTTTGAGTAACAGGAACTTAAAACTGACAGGTGGATTAGCAACATTTCACTACACATTTAGAGTATTTATTAAGTTTACCATTTGGTTGTAGATGCACTTGAAAAATATAATCACAGAGTGAAATTTTCACTTCAAATCAATACAAGGAGTTTACTTAAGTATAGTAAACATCTTAGTAAACAACTGGTTTTCACTGTCATGACCAACACATTTTATTTTTTTTTTAATAGAAATCTTTGTGAACTAATCTTTTTTCCTCACCTGAAAGACTAAAATATGGCAAAATTTAAACAAAAATAAAAAGAGCATTTAATTCAGATCAAAAGAAAATATTAAATTTATGTTTGGGACTTCTTAGCTGTTTCTGTCATAAAGTCTGAGCATTTTAATAAAGAACGTCAAGATCTCTTGAGACACTGAAGGATTTCAGGCAGTGTAAAAGGTGAAAAACATAATTCATTTGATGAGTGGTCAGCATGCAGTGGCAGAATGGTCACAATTCATTTTCTTTCCTGTATTCAGCTAGTTCTAATTACCCAGAAGGTATAATAGTAAATGAAGTGAAACAAACCTACCATACATTGAATTGATCCCTGACTTTATCTAAACTATCCTGCCAAGCCCCTTACTGCTATTCCTTCAGCCATGTTACAGCCTATGACTAACAGCTGAACACAACAGCACTACTGCTGGGCTAAATTAACATCAATTAGCATTTAAATTGCATGTTTAAATGAGTGCATTAATGGGTGCATGCAATTTATAACTCTCTCCCCTCCACTTCCAGCCTTATCTAGTGCTAGAGATTTGTCAGACAGCTGGTATCAATCTGCCTAATCTCAGACTTAGAATGACTGCTCGTCTGCATACATTTAGCTGGCGTGCACTGATTAAAGGAAAATTCTTATAAGTTGGCTTTAAATTTACAATGTAGTGTGACACACATCTTATCATCTGCATCTGATTTTACAGCTAGCTTTCAGAGGCCAAATACTACCTGATTTACAACCACTTCCCAGTGCCTTCAGATGTGCTGCACTTCATGCTGGACAAAATCTGGCCCTGTGTTTCACTGTCTATCCATACAGACATCAATAAATTACTGCCTGTGCCATGACATCCCTCCCTTTCCATGAGGTGAAGCTCTGAATATCAAACCATGGTTCTTCAAGGATGGTAAGAATAAAGAACAAGTGAAGATTGTCTGTCACTAACTGCTAGTGCCATGAATGAGTCCATTCCGCATACCAAAAGTTTTAGTGAGGGATATTCTGGAGGCTTAAATTATACAGAGTTCCTGTTCCCTGAAATAAATTTGCAATATCACCATATTATGAGAAATATCTAATGTAATTTATGGCATCTATTATTATTAGCAGCAGTAGTAGTAGTATTTTAATTTATTAATATATTATGGAGACAAGGAATCTATATGACCTCAGTTAATGAGACAAAGTAGCTGCTGAGGTAAAATAAAGATCAGTTCAAAAGCTTTTTCTGTTTCTTTCTGTCAGATCTGACTCTGAGGCCAAAATCACATCAGCTTCACCATAAAGACTATGAGCTTGGGAGCTCAGTTGGAAGCTTGTCTTCAGTGCATATATGTCACATATAGCCCCACACAGCTCAGGCAGCACACCAAGCCTGCTGTCCATGTGCTCAAGATTCCCAGAGACAGACTGTAGGATTTCTGCAAGGCAACTCTGGGAATCAAAGGCTACATAGAACAAAAAAGGATACTTCCAAGTAAATGCTATCATTAGCAGATATAATTGCATAGATATGGATCCAGCTCTGGAGCATACCAATACTAAAAATGTAACACCAACACAAATACCTGAATCAGAATAAAATTTCAAAAGCATTAAATTATACAAAATAAAAAATAAAGCATCAGAGATAGTAAAAGCCATTTCACACAAATTTTATGGGAATCAACTAAAATTACCTGGGAAACACCACTTATGACAAGAAATTTGCAGAAGGCAGAGACTTGTATCACAGCAGCAGTTGTAAATGTGTGATAATTTCATTTTTTTCTGATGTCTGTCCTCATAGATGTTATGCTATTCTTTAAATATTTCATGTCTAGGCACTGTCCTGAGGTTTATTATTTATGCAATAGATGAAAGCTCCTAAATTTTTCCTTGAATAACATACTACTATGGCAAACCGACTCATCAAGGTTAACTATTCTTCTTGCTTACTACCTTCAAAAATTACATCCTCAAGAGGAATTGCACAACTAAGTCAGATAGTGTGGGCAAATTTAATTAAGTAAATGTCAGAGTCCACAGTTGTTACAGATGACAAAAAGAGAAAAAAAGAGATAGGGCATAACCTTGAGGTACTTGTTATTGCTGCCAAATGCTTTAAAGGATTGTTCACCTGGACATGAAGCTTTCAGTCTGTGGCACTATTAATATATGTGTGTATCACAGCATGTCCCTCAAAATAAATGCCAATGCGATGTTTCTTACTCGCATTGAAGAAAGCCCAGGGTGTAAGGGAATAAAACACAAAGGCCTCTGCCAGAGCAGCTCTGACATCCACACACTCGTTAGACAGGAGTGATCTGGACCCAGTGCTGCTCTTTAATTGCAACCACAGCAGGCAAGTCCAAGATTTCCCAGCTCAGGCTTACGCTGGCAAATGGCCAGTGTCCTTGGGCTGGCACATGTTTGTGTCAAATGGTGCATCTGAAGCTATGCTCTGCTTTACCATCTGAGCAGGGCTGCTAGAAGGTAGGCACCAGGTTGCTAGGTCCTGGCTGCCCCAGATGAGAGTAGCTTGGTGGGGGATAGCAGGCATTGGCTTGAAGATCTTTTATAATATCACAGCCTATGCTCACTTTGCAAACATAGCTGTTTGTTCTAAATACTGAACAATGTTCCATCTATGCTAGTTTTGGGAGAGAAAATACAGTATTTTTCCAGATTTTTTTTAAATCCCAAAAGAGGGTTTAAAAAATCTGCCACTGATTGGGCTCTAATATCCTGCTGTTCTTCTGGGCTGGTGAAAGCTTGACACATGAATATCAGGTTTAGATCTTTGATTTGGGAGAAACAAAGGAGACAACTAACTTCAGGCTTTCCCAGTTTCAACAAGAAGGGTCCGTCCTGGGAGCCCTTGGAGCCCATCCACTGCCATCCCATGGAAAGGGATAGCACAACTCTAGAACTTGTTTTCCTTCAGCAATGCACACCCAGGGTTTGCAAAGCTTACACAGGACTGCCAGAGAAAAGAATAAAACCTACTGTCCCCATGACATCATTAAAAGGCTTTTAGCTGAAATGACCCAGTGGCTTGGCATTGTGAAGAAGAAACTTCTATGCATTTCCCAATGAACTTGTCACAGTGCACCCATATTCATTTAAAACTGGCCTGGAAGTGGCAGAAGGAAGCAGCAGGAGGATTACAGAGTTAATTAAGTTTCAGAAGCAGAATAAGAAATGAATGAGGAGTCACATAGAGAAATAAACCTTTAACAAAACCTCCAGAAAGATATGCAATAAACTAACCAGTGCACAATAAACCCAAGATTCAGATAGAGGAAAGAAGGAGAAATTAGATGTAATGGCTTATGGGAATAATTCTGCCCTAGAAAAATAATTTTAATGCTTATAAATGACATTAATATATCCATACTCTAATTTGAGCTATCATAAGTAAATACAAAAATACCCTTCAGACTATTTGTTTTTGGAACCACAACATAAAACAGTTTGGTTTTAAGAGGATACTAGATTTTTATAGAATAATATATGATTACAAGATAGTTATTGTTAAGGTTTAGCAGACAATTCTCTGTATTTGATATTTCAGTAAGATGCAGTGAGATGGAGGGCTTTTTATTATTATTTATGATGACTCTGTAGACCCCCATCTCTAAGCATGTGTGGGGAATATAGTTGTTATTCCTAGGTAGAAACAACCTTCAGAATTTTCCAGACAGCCTCACAATGAGAGAAATTTTCCCATAATATAATCACTGTTGGGAAATTGCCCTTTCTAGACATCCTTTCTTAGGTTCTGTTCTGATAGAAATGAGCTAAAATAAAAGCACAAGAAGCAAATATGCACAAAGAGAATTTGTTGTTTGATTCACATTCCCCAAAGAGTGTTAATGCCTTCGGAGATGTCAAATCATAAAGGATATACTACACAGAAGCACTCTGTGAAAGAAGAGATGAACATTATTAGAATTCAGAAATAATTAAATAGCATGGTTGGCTGGTACAAGTGACACTGATTTACAACAGCTTAGGGTCTCTCATTGCTGATGCTTTGATACATATCTTGAAACACACTGGTCAAGCAGCCTTTTCAAAAAACTGCTTTATACACACACATTGCTTAAAGTACTGAGTTCTCATATACTTGACCTATGGGATATCTGAAAACCTTTAATTCCTGAGAAATGGGGGCTATCTATTAACGAGGGGAATCAAGGAGAGGTTTACCACAGAACATGCTCTTCAGTGGGCCCTGCCTCTTCTTCCTTGTAATGTTTCTTCTCTACAGCAGCCTCACTGCTTCCCTGATCACTGCTCTTCCCTTCACACCCCACCAAGAAAGACAGAAATGAAGAAGTAAGGGAGGACCATTACCTACCCCCATCTGCCTCTCCTGGGTGTGAAGCATACTGCTGCATCTGGGGAGGGTGCTAGAAACATGAGGCCCTAGAAACATGTGGGTTTATGTTTAGTACTACACAAAAGTAAAGTCATTTGCTAGTGTTACTTTCCTTTTTTTCAAATATTCCTAAAGATAATTATAAAGGATTATAAGATTGTTCCTGCTCAGAAATCATATTGTTTGCTGTCAGGCTGAGGTGGCAATCATCATACAATGACGAGATGCCAGAGGTGGTATTGCAGAACTGGTGTCCAGGGAAATACCTTTTCCCAGTTCCCAAAGTGGTTATGACCACAATGCAGCCTGAGAACACAGCAGAGGGCCTGAGTGTGCATAAGAATCTGAGAGGTCTGCATATGCCCCAGCAAGAAGACACGCCCAGTAGTGCCCCCAGCATCCCAACCAGCTGATGCAGAGAGCCTTAGTCTGTGCTATTAAATGTGGAAGTGCATCCCGACTGTCCAGTGGAAATGGACCCAGAATTAGTTTGGGAGAATAGGCTGGACAAAAATAATACCAACACTATACTAGAGTTTACTATAGACAGTCAGTTCCAGGCACCCAGGAGCATCACATGGTCCTTTTTAATTTACTATACCTCTGAAGCCATGATCCTGTTTCCTGTGGCACCCATGTCAGTGACTCTTGTGCACACACCATTGCTGTGTACCACTGATGCTGTGTCCAAGCAGCCATGTTTTGAGACGGTTTCTTTGGAAAAGATTTTCTTGGAAAAGGTTTTCTCAGTCAGAACTGCTCCTGCAGGGTTAACAGCACAGCAGGGTTAACCTACTCTCAGCTTGCTGGAAATGCGGGTGAGGAGACAGCGCACTGCTTGTTGGACACCCAATCAGCTGGGGGTAATCAAAGGGAAGATGCCACTGGACGTCACTTAGCAAACCTTGGCACAGCTAGCATTTGATGAACATTTCCAGTGAGGGATGCACCCATCCTCTCCACCAGTATAAAAGAAAATAGCTATATCCTGACTGTCTGCCAACAACCCTTCATTCCAGCCGTGCTGGGTTAGGGGGTAAGCCTGGTAGCATTGTAGATGGATTTTAAGACTACATGCTGATTGTAGCAAAAGTCAATTAGGGCAGAACCTCAAGTCTGAAAGGGCTAAGTACTGAGCACCTTCATTACCCACGAAGTCATATAAAATAGAATAAACAATTAACCTGCAGTCACTGGTAGGCACTGGCAAGCATTGAGCAGTCCCACACACACTGTTCATCCTCTTTTAAAATAAAAAATAAGAAGCAAACCATTAAAACAAGACGTACATGTTACATTTAACGTGAAAAATCAGCCTTCATTGAACTCAGATATGGCAATCTCATTTCCTACAATGGTTCTCTGTACAAATGCAAAATCACTCACTACTGTGCCATGAATTCCCAAAGTATAATATTAATAAGAAAAATTTCCTCTTACTGCATGAAAGAAAAGAAAGAAAGAAAGAAAGAAAGAAAGAAAGAAAGAAAGAAAGAAAGAAAGAAAGAAAGAAAGAAAGAAAGAAAGGGAAGAGGGTTTTGATGGTTCAAACACAAGAAACTCTATTCATTCAGACAGACTTTACTTCCATAAATATTTTTCTATTAACTCAAGTACTTAAAAAAAAAAGTTTTATTTCTTTTTTATGCATCTCTGCTGTTGGTATTAACCCTTCAAGAAGCAAATAGAGTGATGGATATTCCTGCATGCACACAAAGCCAATTGTGCTACTTATATCTTTAGATCAGCTCCAAATCAAATTGCAGCAGGTATGCAATTGCTCACTCCTAAATGCTTATGGGGTTCTGTTCTTTAGATCTTGTGAGACTGCTAAAGCCATCACTTCAGGCTCACTAGTAAGAGCTACATCAAATTATTTTGTAACAATTTGATTTCGCGTATATCTATTATTTACCACCTCAGTGTTTTAAAACACAGTGGAAACTTTTGTGGTTTTTGCTGCTGAACTGAGCTAGATTGGCTGAAGAAGGGAGAAGAGAGAATGATGTGAGCTAACAGTGTCACTGTACTAGCTA
Organism: Margarornis squamiger; assembly: GCA_035222235.1. Classification (NCBI taxonomy): domain Eukaryota; kingdom Metazoa; phylum Chordata; class Aves; order Passeriformes; family Furnariidae; genus Margarornis; species Margarornis squamiger. The sequence continues at coordinate 10,347,100 of JAWWTY010000077.1, read as the reverse complement.
AATGAGACTGCTGATTATTTTTGTGCTGGGCAAGTCTGCCACAACAGTATTACTCTTAGTGAGCTTTGGAATGTTCATATGTGCCACTTCAATTATTTTTCACTCTTAATCCTTCTCCTATATATTAATGCTTTTTCTATGTATTCTTTCTCTTTTTGTGATTGCCTGTTCTGTAAGACTTTCAAAGGACAAGTAATACATTGACAAAAGTAAAAACTTGAGTCCTTTCCTGGTTTCCATTTTCCCGAAAGAACAGTGTGACATGTCTGTAGCTGTGAAAGTTAGAGATGGGGTTGGATCGTGCAGTCCTCTCAGCCTCTGCCCAGTACAAGATTTTCCTTCACTGTAGCCCAGTTCATTTTTAGATATCTCAAAAGATGGAGCTTCCCCTTCACTTCTGCCATAGCTTCATCTTCTGAACTGAAAGGCTGTTGTCTCAAAAAGCTGGCCAGAGTCTTAACCTGACTTTTCATGGAATATAACCACCTATCCATTACAGCTGTGCATAACCTCAGGGTAGTCTGAGAGCAATCAGTGACTATTACATATAAATACCACTTTGTTAGAAGTGGTGCATGTGCTGTTAAAGTACATAATTGGTGCCCTGCAATGCCCCTACCTTGTACCTAGATATATTCCTGGATGTGCTGCAATAAGGCTCTTCAGGAGGTATTCACATCTTCGGCTGGCCTGTATAGCCAATGGCAAAAGGTAGGCCCCTTAACTCAAGTGCTTCAGATTGCTCTCTGGAAATGGCTACTTTTTCCATTAATTCTGTAAGATGCTTAGGTAGTTCATTATTTCCATGCCTCAACTAGGTGCCTAAAGTTTGAAGATGTGAATACCTTACTTTGTGACTTCACTATCTTAGATCTCTTCTGACTATGCTATATACCATATTACTCAACAAATTTGGGCTTACAAGATAGTAATTACCAGGTTTTTTTCCTTTCTTCTCAGACTTGCTTGCTAAATTGTACTTATCAAGATAAGGGATGGCACTTACTTATTGTGATCAGAATTGCCCTTCCCTATTGCCTTATCTCTGTTCTCTATACATCTGCAGTATTTCTCAGCCTATAGTAATTATTTCTATTTTCACTCAGTCTGATGTTTGTGCAATTTGCATAACTACTTCATTTCCAACCTGAAACCAACAATGTTATGATCTATGAGATTTGAGGAAAGTCAAAAAGACAAATATTTCTTAACCTGTCAGAAGATTAATATTCAGTCCCAATAAGAACATCATATAAAATACATTTTTTGTCCAGATCATGTAATTGTAATAAGGAGGCAATATTCTATGCTTAAACACATTTATCACTTCTGTTACTTTCCCTTCACTGTTAAATACTTTTATTACATTGGCTAACTAAAAACTTATGATTTGTTACAGATCTTCCAGAGCTGCTGACAGAGCTAATTGTTAAATTGCCACTGATCTGGACTCTGGGTAATTTTATTACCCGCCTTGATGTCATCTCCAATCCTTTTGCACAGAAGCTTTGTAAGGCTCTAACATTTATTGAATTTGACCAAACAAATTGACCATCCTATTTCATGTGAGAACAAGATTTAGTAATTTGACTGTATGTTTTTTTTTTAAAAAAGGTCACTCGCTTTGCTTTATTTCATTTCATTTTCCTTTCCCTAACCTGTTTGTTTCCAGTAAGTCATTCTTGTTGCTCTTCAGTCCATTCTGGGGTGGCAGAGCTCATTACCTCTCCAGAACTCAGGAGCAGAATACACAGCAGGACCGATGTTATACAGTGATCCAGAATCATTAATGATATTCACCAGCATTTGCACGTGCAATAGAGGATCTTGACAAAACTGAGCAATCCTGAAGGTCGCCTGCGTTCTTCACTATCTTGCAGTTGGAAATACTGTTTGTGATGCAGACACAGCTAGAAAACCAAAAAAGAACAATGCAGGGTCCAAATAACTAATTATTTAGCTCCAGATGAAAGAACAGAGAGTTAATATATCCACATAGCCTAAAACAATATTATTTTTTAGTGGCTGGGTTACACATTTTTTTCTCTTCAGTAAAGTTACTTTTGACTGGCTTCCTTCCCTACCTTCTGCTTTTTCCTAAGCTCTTCTTCAAGTGATATTAAGTTTGTTATGTCAGCATGTTAGTCAATCCTATTGCAGCCTTTATCAAACTGGCAGACCCTGGCTCTGTGGTGTTTTTATGACATGGTTGCTCTGAAAGATTGCTCCCACATGACACTGGAAAATGCGGTGACACAAAGGAGCAAGTGTGAGCATGCACTTTCAGCCAGCTGATTTGCTGGATTAAAAACTCTCACAGAGCCTATCATAGTTAGGCTTATAGGTGCTATAATGCTGTCTTTCAAACACATACCTGTACTGTTGGACTGTGCAAATTATTGCCATACTTATTTCAGAAATAATTAGGAAAGGCAGAAACCCCAGCTTTCTCTCTGTTTCAGTATCTCATGCATGCACATATAGGAAGTTTCATGATCAGTCCAGTACTCCCATAAGTCCATTGCCCTGTCCAGGAGTAACAGACACTATTGGATGTTTCAGAAAATGCACAAAATGGTCGCAAAATAATGGGTCTTTAAAATTGCTAGAGTAAGTTTATTGCAGCCCTCACTTTCTAAAGGCAGGTTTATGCCTTGAAGTGAGATTGCAATCAATGAAAATCTCTGTTAAAGTCTACTGTTCTTCCTGTTGTAGTTTTGGGTCATTTTGTTAGCTATTGAAAAGTCATATTTAAGAGTCCTGCTAAAATCCAAAGTGTCAGTAGTAGCATGAAACAATTAGATCAATAGACTGCTCCTTGTGTGAAAAAACAAGCCCCACAAAAAAACAAGACCCACAAAAATACAGAAACCAAACACAATTTTTTCAATCCATGCCAGTTTCTAAGCTTGTTCTATGCTTTTCTGTCTGTGGATTACTCACTTGGGTAAAAGGAAACTAATGATTTACCTTCTCTAAACTTCTTGTTCCCTAATATGGGAATTTCTGCTGTTAAATGCACACCAAAAGATGCCAAACATTTATTTCTAAATATTTGTGCAAAGTACTGTATTAACCCTTTCAAAGATAGAATTAAGTGCATGTTGGTGATGACTTTAAAGTATTTAGACTTCTCTAATTGTAACCTGAAAATGTGGTTCAGAATTTTTTTGTTGTTGTTGCTTCCTTCTTCTTCCTCCCTCTTCAATGTCTATCATGGCAAATGCTAGAAAAAGAGATAAAAAAGCAGGTTTCCCATTACAGGACTTATGGCTTTGGGACTGCAAGGTGCACCAAGAGATAAGAATTCAGAATTAAAAAAGAGCATGATAAGGCTCTCTAAGACCATTTCACTCTCTGAAACTATCTGTTCTAGGAGACCCTTTCTGGGTGTGCATTTTATTTATCAGAGAGCTGTGGTCAGTGAAACAGTAGCAATTGGCTACTGCAACTAGACTGGAACCAGCAAATAATACATCTGTGAAGAGCTGTTCACTGTGAGTCAAACTCTGGTGAACAAACTTTTTTAAGTACTCCTAAAATGTGTGGACTGTGAGGGGAAGGAGAGAGCTTTTTAGATAGCACTGGTTTTTCAGAATTAGGAATGTGTTGTGAAAGTTCAGCTGTACAACAAATTACACATATGCTAAGTGTAGGCTAGTGTTACTAGAGTGCACCATTTTGTAAAATGTTTAAATATGGATCAGAATGTGAATGTAAAAACCATGTACAATCTAGTCTGCTTCCCACACATACACCAGAGCAAATAATGATGTGATTTGAGAGGCATAATGACAATATTGTGCCTGTAATGCATTTGCCCAAAGGTACACTTGTGCATATGTTTTCTATTCATTTTTGTTCTCTATTGCACATTTCCCTCAACTTAATTATTCCATTGATTGTAATTAAGCTCCCTCTAAGTCTGTGAGTATGAAGTGCATTTTCAAAATAAATATGAGCAAGCTGACTTGCTTCTGAAGCTTTTTAAAACTCTCTCAGCTCTATAAAATGCCTAACAGGCACTTTATCTGAGAACACAAATGCATTTTATTTTAGAGAGTTCCTCTGACTTTATCCATTTTAAAAAGACAGAGAAAAATCTGCTGGTTTTCAAACATTTGAAATCAAACCAGTAGCATTTTTTTTAATCCAATATTATTATTATGTGTATAACAGTAGCACCTATTAAAATGTGGGTATCCCTACAGAGATGAATATTGCTTCATAGTAGTGGCTGAACAAACATACCTTAAGGAACACTTCCTGTTCAAAAACAAGGCTTATGCATGGGTACTTTGGATGGACTAAAGAGAAGAGCAGAAAGTATGGGAGTAACTAGATAGTAGTGGAACTAACTGTGTGACTAGACATACTTTTGGCATAAAACAGTAGTCTCAGTTTGCCACCTGTCTAACCATCTCAACATTGCAACCTATTTTTATAACCTGAAGAAATTCTTTTGATTCTCAAATGCTTATATAATATTGATCTGGCTGAACTGCACTGAGGTACCCAATAACCATTTTCCCCCTCACTGCCTGGCTCTACTTCCCCAAAGCCACAATCTGTCCCACAAAAACAAATGGTGTTGCAGTAGCTTTATAATATGATCAATAAATGATATGTATGTATATATACCTCTGAGATGAAGGTGCTGTAAGAAGTTTGCATGTATTTTCATATAACATAATTAATGACCACTGAGATTCCTTAATACTTTATCATTACCATGTCCAGTATAGTGCACTAATATTATGCAACTGTAATATGTTCTAAAACAAGGTAATTTGAAATCTATAACTCCCTAAAGACTTCTGGTGACAACTGATACCAAATTTGAACCAGAACAAAATAAAAAAAATATTTAATTAGAAACAGCTATCAAAAATCTCATGTACACAAGAGGGTAGGTTATAGTTTTGAATATAGTTTATCATAAGACTAAACATAGCATATGCAACACCATATTGTAGCAGGATGAAGTCATATTCTCACACTAAGACCTTTTGTATCTTCTTAATACACCCAAAATACAATGGTATCAAAAAATATATTTTTACAAACAAATTATATTTGATCTCTTAATCAATATTTGCTGAAACTAGCAATCAAATTTTTACAGCCCTCTGTAATATTTTGTCTATAACATACCAGGTGGGATTGATCTGATAATGTCACTTTAAATTTCCAGTCTACGTTCCCAAGTTTCATAACTTCAGTGTTTAATTTCATAAAAACTCATGTCTACAATAAGTCAGGTGATTTCACTGCATCTCTGGTGAGACACGTCAGCTCATAGCTGCCTGAAGATGTCTTTGTTCTCCAACTTTTTTATATTTATTAAATCAAGTGGAGGAGGATACAATGCAGTACTGCAGTACTACAGTCCTGATCACCACTTGCCTTGTACGCTGAAGTTTCTGAAAGAGGAAAGTTATGGTTTGCTCCTGAACTGCTGACATTTTCACTGAGTTTTTAGCTTTAGTATTCACAGGAAAATGTTCAACTTTTCTTTCTGTTGCAGCAAGCAGGAGTGAAGTATCACTGTTATCTGAAACATCACCTTGCAAGAGTGGGTCTTGTAGTAGGAAATGTAAAAGGAGCAGAGGGTTGTGGACCCGCAGTAACTGCAGTGCAGTAAATAAACTGCCAGGCCTAAATACTTATTTCTGGGGAGATGTGGAGAAGGTAACCAAATATATGGTTGCAGATTTAGCAACCATATGAATACATGAATCACTGTTTTAGCATAAACTTATTAAGTATTTTACAGATCGTATGGTAAGCAATGTAACATTTTAGATGAGAAGATATTGATGCCTTTCATTCACCATACCATGATGTCTTACAGACTTACTAATAATTTTACATTGCTGCACTTGGATCCACTTGCCGAGAGATATAAGGAATAAGGGGTGATTCTGTATCATGATAAATCCAAGGTGTTTGATGTCTGTACTGTCTCTGGCTGGAATGGAGGTGGGTTTCTTTTCAGCAGCCTGTACAGTGCCGTGTTTCAGTTTGGGGCTAAAACACTTCTGATAACACACCAACATTTTGGTTATTGTTAAACAGTGCTTGCACATTGCCAACAGGTTCTCTTGTTTCTGTCCCCAGCAAATAATCTGGGGAGGGCAAGAACTTATGAGGGTACAGAGTGGAGATAGGTGATGCAAACTGGGATGAGAGGGATTCCATATCATATGTCATCATGCTCAGAAATAAAAAAACTGAATTAGAGAATGAAGAAATGGGGAACTTTGCCTTTCAGGGTGACCATTGTTCAGAGACTGGCTCAGCATCAGTATTCTTGTGGGACATGATGAGTGACTTCTTTATGTCAACAGGTTTTTTTGCTCTTTACATCACCCATTGAACTGGTTTTATCTTAACCCACAAGCTTTCTCACTTTTGTTCTTGTTCTTCTCTCCAACTGCTATAAATATGCTATGGTTTCATTTATTTGGACAATTACTTCAAAAATCCCAAGTGGCCAACTTTGGCAACTACTGTATGATGCCATGGCAGCCAGGAACAATTAGAATCTCTGTAGGGCCAGATACTGCTCCAAATACCATCAGCAGTGAAGTTCCTGTTTGCTTTGGTTCTCAGTAGGTTTCACACACAAGGCAAAAGTGGATCACATCCTGAGCTCTGAAAAACACTGGCTAGAGTCCAACATGAATAGCAAGAAGGTAGGCTTTTAAATCTGTGTCTTTTGTGCAGCTATAATTATTTCACAATGTTGCCCCACACTGATCGAAATGTGGAATAGGATTCAACCACAAACATGATCTCTGCAGGTTTGTTTTCTTTATACTAGGGGCTGTCCTCTGACATTATTTACAGTTTTCTGTGAGATATATCAGTTTAACATTCTTTAATCCCTTCAATATGGACTTCACTGATATTGTACAGTACTAATATTCATCATGTTTAATTAAACCAAGCATTTTACATCAGGAAATTTGCTATGTCAGTACAGTTGCTTTCATCAGCTGTACTTATAATCTGATCAAAAGTAATACCAAATTTATTCAGAAATACCTAATTTCATTAAAACAATATTCCCTGGTGTTGAATATATTAACCTCCTTCAATTCGTTGTTGATGATATCAGTATAAATTCCTTTATGATTTTTCTAATGGTAATTTTATGCTGACCATTTTGTCACTTTCCATGAAATTCCACTTTTTATATTTTTCAATTATTGATGAGTGGTTTTTTTGGTGGTTTGTTTTTTTTTTTTTTTGTCTTGGAATATTCTGTCTTCCAATATTTGTCACAAATCGATGTCAGGACTTTAACAACTTCATCGATCCTTTCAAAGAATTTCAGGCATGAGTTGTTTTGTGAGAGTTTTTGCTGAGAATATTATCTTTAAATATGACAGTTTTGGCCAGATATTATCCTAATCACTGGCAATAAAAAAGAAAAAAAAAATTCATAGTGTCATTTCTCACCTATAAGCATGAGATGGGTAACTCTGTTAAATATAATATGTATAAGTCTATTTTATCAGGACATATATCTTACCTTGCCTTCCCCCCCCCCCAAAAAAAAAAAACAAACAAACAACAACCAAAAAAAAAGAACCAAAAAACTAAACAACCAAACAAGAAAAAAAACCTGTAGAGAAGGAGCTGGTAAATATTTCAGACTTTCTTCTGCTTTGACACATCAGTTAACATCTTTCTCCTAAACTCACACTTGTACAAGAGATTTCATGCTCTCCTGATATATTTAAACATTCCTTCTCACTGTATTTGCAAAGAAGTCAGTGATAAGGGTGCACAGGTAGAAAGCCCTCTGAATATTTAAAGATAAAGGCCTCAAGACCAGCTGATGGCATCTTGTTTTTTATGAGCCCTGGACATGCTACTCTTTCTTCCTGCACTTCTTCAATAGATCATATCCTTATCCATTTGCATCATAAGGCTTTCAAGTTAAACTTTTCCTATGCTTATCCATGGTCTGCTTTCTAACCCACTGATTGATTCTCATTGTCTTCACAAATTCTCTGTGTTCCTTTTAAAAGCAATTCAAATGTTTCTTACATCATTTTTTTAAGCTTGGTTATTTTTAGTGAAAATAGCTTTTATGATTGCTGAATTGTGTTCTCGGGCAAAGGTTCATCATCTACTGCTTCTGCATGCAATGCCCAATTAGCATTCACAGGACTATATCTGATTATTTTTTCTTTCTAGACTGTGCTTTTTCTTTTCAGCTTTTAAAACTCACCATTCAAATTTAAAAAGGTATCAGCATCACTGGCCAGAACTAATATCCTTTATAACAAATAAGAGCCATCAGACTTCAAAGCAAGGATCAAGACCTCATAGATCTACTATAGAATCACTCTGAGCTTGTTTCACTTATTTGTTTATTAGAAAAATACTAATTTCATTGCTTAGAAATACAATTTCTGTCTAACAAATAATAATAATAATGAATAATAAAAACCCAACAATAACAACAACAAAAAAACCAAAACAAACACAACAAAAAGAAAATCAAACCACACACACACACAAAAAAAATGAAAACAAAACCCCAAACAAAACAAAAACCACCAAACCTCTACATTTAACAGTGACCAGTTCTCTTCTCCTTGGTCAAACTCTGCTATGACCAAACAGCTTTTCTTCACAGATGTCAGATAAAAGGTGTTTAAACCCTCTAACATATTAATTTTCTCCATAATCTGACACATTTCTTTCAGCTGAAAACTAAGGTAGAAAGCAACATAGCAATCACAGGTTTTACAATACAGAATTTAAAGACTTGAATACTCTGGTAGGAAAAGTGACCAAATCAAAATTTAAGTGAACACATTACAGTGACAAGTCCGCTTGATTCACTATACATCTCCCAGTGGATCCCTTTAACATTTTCTTTAACTGGATTGCTACATCAAGAATGATTTTTAAAAGATTTTGAAAGCTGTGTATGGTAGGTTTTCACAGAACTGAGTCTGGACGAATCCAATTGCAATTAATCTCTAGGCCAACAGATTATTTAAACTCATAGTTTTAATAATGCGTGTTTGAGTAGTATATCTCCTCCTGAACTAGAGAAGTAAAGAGTGTGTTATTTTTATAAGCACTTTGTTTTACCAGTTTCAGTCTTCCTGCCTGCCAGTTTTCCTTGTTTATTGACAGAGGGGCATGAGAAATACAGATTTAAATTCTAAAAAAAATGTATACAGCAGTTAAAAAGGACCTGAGAAGGAGGTGGATATTTAGGGTAAATCTCCCTTCACTTGAACCTTTCCTCTTAAATGTCATCCTAAAAGATAGCCTCAAGGGTCTGTCAATAATGTGTGTTTCATAGCAGAATAAAATTAAGAAGGAATTAAGAAGAGCACATCCCACCTGTCTTTATGATCAGCTAAAATGTAAAGGAGATTCACCTGGAATTCTGAATGTTTCAGAAGTCAATTATTTCCAATAGTGTCTAAATGACTGTTAATAAGTATGGCCTTCTAAAAAGCAGGATATTATGGCCTGCACTTTGCACTGAATTTCCAGAGGTCATTTGACTTTTATTCACCCAATTTGCTGCATAGCTAGAAAAGTTCATGTCTTTCCACATCCATCTACATGCACATTTTCCCTTCACAGATGAGAAGACAAAGGAAACTTGCAGTGTCTATAAAGACTCAGAAGTTGTACACAGACAATAATCCTGCTGTGGGATCACAGACTGGCATTTTCTCTATGTATCATCCTAAATAAGCTCTTCTGAAATTCTGAAGGACCTAGCAGATGCTGTGGCAGGATCCCTTGCTATCATCTTGGGAGGCTGCGGAGGTCCCTACTGACTGAAAGCCAGACAATATTATTTCCATCTACAAGTAGATGTGAGGAAAGACTCAGGGAACTAGAGACCTGTTAGTCCAACCTCAGTTCCTGGAAAAATTTTGGAGATTATCCTGAGTACTACTGAAAGGCATGTAAAGAATAATGCAATCATCAGACACAGCCAACACAGGTTCAAAAAGGGAAAGTTCTGTTTAAACTAATTTAGATATTCCACAAGAGAAGGTTTAGAATGGGCATTAAGAAACATTTCTTCACTGAGGGTGGTCAAGCACTGGAACAAGCTTCCTTGGGAGATGGTCAGTGACCCAAGCCTGCCAGTGTTTGAAGTGCATTTGGACAATGCCCTTAACATCTTTTAATTTATGATCAGGCCTAAAGTGGTCAGGCAGCTGGCCTAGATGAAGTAGGTCCCTTCCAATTGAAGTAGTCTCCTCTGATCTGGTCTATTTTTCTCTGCTTGATTCTATTTAATTCTATCTTGGGATGAACTGTAACATTTCAAACTTGAATACTGTTTAAAGAAGCAGAGCTGGGGGAGGGGTGGGGGAGGTGGTTGTAAACGGAAAGACAAAAAGAAAGCTTAAAAAAAGTATATGATCAGACTGCCATGAAGTCAAGATTTGATAAACAAATTACCTTTCAATATTCCATTGACATGCTTCTCAATTCTAATAAGGTTGAATATCAATTTCTCCAAAGTTAAGCACAGGACATGTCCCACAGGGCTTTGTAGAATGTTCTCATGATGTATGAGAGGCAAAATGTTGCTTTGTCTTTTCAGAACTTTCTTCAGCGCACTTTTAATCTTATAAACTTGATTTAAGTACTATTGCTATGTCCATCTCCTCACAGGTGACCTAAAATAGCTGGCAATTGTTCACTTCCAGGAACAGAAACCAGTTTCTGTGAAGCTGAGCACCCAACACAGGCTTATGAATAAGTGTGTCATCAAGAAATTCTTCCACTTCTAGGCACAACAGTAGACAGGAAAAAAATGCGAAAGATTATGATATTGTGGTTAATGTCAATATTTAGAACTGATTGAGAATCGAATTCTTCTGCCCTAGTGAACTCCTAGCAAACTCAACATTCATACTTTATAGGCAGAAATAGTTTTCACAAATTGCAATTCAAGCCTAAGAAAGTTTGATTTAAAAGAACTGAGATTCTTACTCCCTTTTCTTTCATTTTTCACTCTTTAGTTGATGTTCTTAATAATGAAGGTAAAAACCAGCCACTTCCAGGGACAAAGATATATCTATTTTCATCCTGTTTAAGTTTAGACTTCCAACAAATATTCATACAGATGTAAAGATGCATCGTGTAGACATTTTTATACAAGTGTAAATCAGCTGACTAAACAGGAGTTATTACCTATTTCTATATATATAAATGATATAAAAATCAGGGCCATAGCTTTCTACAGTGGCATGCAGTGCCCTATTTTTGTGAATAGGAGATTGAAAAAATCAGAGCAAACATTTTTCATTTTAAAGTGTGCTTCTTAGATGGTGAAGCATATTTATATATACAAATGTACATCAGGTAACATACTGTACTAGTCAGAGAATAGCTGTAATAAAATACAATCTTGTATTGAATCCTACCTCACATATCTCTCATATGTATGGGAGGGTTCTAATCAGATATTGAGATTTCTTTTTTTTTTTTTTTTTTATAACCTTGAAAAAGTACCATCTTGTTTTACTTATCCTGAATGTGAGTGAAGTTCAACATGAAACATATCACTTTAAAGGAAATAAATATCAATATCCACTACTTATAATTTCCAATTACTAACTATAATGAGATGGTTACTATCCAGGTTTAGAAGCTGAGCAGTTTGTATCAAAATTCTCTTTTCAGTACTTTATTTTCAAAAGAGATGACAAAAGAAAGATAAAATTCTAGTTTCATAGTAAAGTGGGAATTTCAGTGTGAGCTCTGCTGCTATCTTCCTGATACTGAGCAATTCAATTTCCTAAATTTTTTCCAGCTAAAAATCTTCACTGTCATGTCTATATACATTTTAACCTTTACACAGTAGGACTTGTCCTTTACTGGCCTATCTGACCTCAGCTCATCTGCTGTAGTAACAGCAATAACTGCAATAGCAATAGAAACAGCAGTTATAATCTAGTTACTCAAATATAATTCCAGTGTTGCAACCTACTGCAGTGCAGTCAGCAACGTTTGTCCAAACAAATGAATCTTCAGGTTTGAAGCATTTCTCATTATTCATGCACACGACCATTAATTTGTTATGTAAGAGATTCAAAATGAGGGAATGAGCTGTGTTGCTGGTTTTTATATGATTTGGGTTTTATTACAGCAAGAGTGACTGATAGAATTATTCCCTTATCTACAAAAACACAAGCAGATTTATGCAATTTTAATACCTGCAGCTAAGTCCAGGCAGGTAGTTCAACAGAGGAGTTCAAATATTCTCATGCAGCTCTAGTTATCCAGAGGTTTAGAACATCCCTTTACAGCAACCACAGAGGTAACATATAATGTTTAAATTAAATTTAAACATTTAGACAGTAAGAACCAGTTTTCCTTACCAATGTATATAAACCAAGGTAATAAATTACTGGACATTCAAGCTAGTCCCTTGTTTTTGCTCTTGCTGCTCTGTATTGTAAACCAGCCAGGCAACCTGCTTACTCAAGCCCATGCTCTGTCCTGACCCCCTGCACGTTCCCTTGCAGGTTGCACCAAGTGTCACAAGCCCATGGCAATAGGAATCATCTGCAATGGTGCTCTCCACAGAGTGGTGTCATCACAGTACTTTTCCAGTGATGTAGGGAAAATTCCATAAAGACCTCAATAAGCTTTTCTGAGTTCACCCACCTACTTTTGATTTCTCAGGTTTCCTTGGTGTTAAATTTGTCTTTCTTAACTTCTACCTTCTACCATCCCATTCCTTCCTATTCTGTAGCATAAAATCAGTTTTCTAACTGCTTACATGACGCCTGCAATAGCTTTGCCTATCCATACTCACAGCTCCAGATAACACCATGAGCATAGCAGCATTTACATAATTGTACCTTACATACTGCAAAAACAAAAGTTTTAAATAATTCTGGGGAAGATTAATTGGATGAGAAATTTTAAAAAAGCCAAAATCCACATGATAGATTTGAGAGAAGTGGGAAAAAGTTTTGTTTTTTGTTTTGTTTTGGGTTTTTTTTGCCAGTTTTGGATGTAATGCTCAAGAATTCTATAAGAAATAATAAAATACACTCATCTACTTGTCAGTCTGGATTCTCCTAATGTTCTCAAATACTTTTTCCATCTTTGGGTTTAAGACTTTTACAGTACTTCAGAAACATAGTTTTTTAGTATGATTAATAACTATGCAATATAAGACACATTTTTTTCTTGCATATTTTATCTTTACAAGATGATTGTCTTTTTTTTTCAATCCTAATTAAATATTTTTGTTCTGTTAATATTATCCTAATGGCTAATAAATTATACTGTTCTTGCTGTGTATACTGTTATTCTCCTAAGCATCTGTTGTGCTATGTGCAAACTAATACACATATTTATAAAAAACTCTTTTACAATTTCTTTTTGTCAAGAACTCCAACAACTGAAAGCAAGACAGTTTCCACTTTGTCTAACAAAGGGCCAGAGATATCTGGCCTCATTTTAGATATTCAGTAGATACTCAGTAGCTCTCTAGGACAAATCTTGTTCTGGAACTCTGTAATGGAGAGAGGCAAATAAATGCACCTTGGCTTATATTTTCTGAGAAATTTGTACTAGTGCCTATTACTAATATGACTGATAAATTTGATGGAATATGCTGGTATATGTCCTATCAACCAAAGTTTTCTTCTCCCCATTCCTGCACAGATGCATAAATACTTCCTTTTGTTTTAAATCAAATGGTGAATATCTCTTGCAAAATTAGTATTTTCTTTCATAGATCACTTCTTGAAGATATATATATCTCCCATTTCTTGATTTCCTAGACAACAAGTGCTCTAGTCTCTGTGTAGTTGTCAAACATCAGTACTTTCAATAATTACTTCAATAATAACTACATATTATTTCAAAATTTCCTTATATCTCTTCATCTCTTATATATCCTTTATCATAAATAGCTGCATAGCAGTCAATTTTAACAAAAAAAAATAGTCAAAGCAGCAATAAAAGTCTAAAGATAAATAGTCTAGAGTTTCACTTCAACTTTTTTGTCTGTTTTAGAGGTTTAGGTTTTTTTAGGTAACATGTATGAACATTAGTTAGCATACTCTTCAAGTATTCTTTAGCTTTTCATCAAGGCCTTTATCTATTCCCTTGCCAAGGAACAAAGAAAGAGGCAGGCAAAGGGTTTAAAACTTGAGAAAAAGAAAACACCTCTTCAAAGGCATTGTATCTTATTAGGCATGTGTAGTACCACAAAGTAAATCTATTTTCTTAAGGAAAGGAAAGTAATTTTTGTCAGAAAAAGTCGTTGTTACTGGATACAAATTTGTGTGTCACGTAGTAAGTTATTTTATTATGCTTTTTTTGCACAAGTATGAAGTTTTAACTATAGGTCAGTGCTGATTTCATCATTGAATAATGTATTTAAAAAAAAAAAAAGGCAAAACATTTTTGTTTAAATACATTGCATGATAATTGCACCCACTGGTGTAACTTCTGCTGTGAGAGAGAACATGCAGACAGTCTGTATTCATACACTTCCAAAATGCACAGTAATACTCTGTTTTGTCCATTTATTTACTAATGGACAATATCTGCATTGTTTGGAACTTAATGTGATCTATTCAATTGAGTTAATCAATGCTTCCATTAGCTCAGCATTTAGTATCAAGGCACTTCTAGTTTAAAAAAAAAAAAAAGAGAAAAAATTTATGTCACATTTTGGAACAGGTTAAAAAAAAAAAAGAACCAAATTAAACACCATCATAAAATGGAATCTTGTTCTGCCTGTAGCTAAGAAAGGCATCAGAAGTGATCTGAAAACCAAGGTGTTTAAAAAACACATTCCCTGAACACTTTTTGACCAATCTTTTAAAATGATTTCTGAAAACATGTGAGTCAATGCTCTTCACATATATTACTAAGTTTTATTGTTTGGTCTTCCTAATATAGTGAGACATCAGCAAACTGCACCTGTGGATGTTTCAGAACATTGTGGCTGTCAGAGTACCTTATGCAGAAAGGATAAAACACAGCTACTTCTCAGTTGGCCCTGACACAGATGGGAAAGCTGTCTTCATAAACAAAGTGTGCCAATATCTGAAATGATAACAAAATTCTGTCAGTTGACAGGAACAGGAAGTTTTGAAGTATAATCTGCACATCTGCTAGCATCCTTTAAAATAAATGCTGGCTTCTATTAGCAAGAAAAAGAAAGTACTCTAATAAATGGATGAAGAGTGTGTGGGAGAATCAATGAAAACTAGCTTCTCAGATTTCTGACTGCAGTTAGCAATATTTCTATTCTTTTTAGCAGTAGGA
Source organism: Margarornis squamiger (assembly GCA_035222235.1). Classification (NCBI taxonomy): domain Eukaryota; kingdom Metazoa; phylum Chordata; class Aves; order Passeriformes; family Furnariidae; genus Margarornis; species Margarornis squamiger. The sequence goes on along the minus strand of JAWWTY010000077.1, from coordinate 10,331,791 downwards.
AACAGGAATACTAATTACACTGTAATATGGACAAGTTGCTTTACAAATACAGAAATACAGTACTGAGTTAAAGTCTTTGTTCTTCTATTTAAAGCATAAAATCAAGGAGAGAGATAAAAAATTGACCACTTTGATATGCAGTGAAGACTTCTTCTTGCTCATAATCAATGGTTATTGTATTCTTACTGTGATTTAATTAAAGCCAAATGAAATTTTAGTTATGAACATTTTCATTATCATCATATTTTACCCCTACATGTCTGTTGAACTGTCAAGAAGCTGACCTTGGCTATCAAGAGACTCCTATCATCTACGTGGAAGAGATTCAAACTTATGTTTCATAATAGTCCTTTTACGAACATTCAAAGACTCTGGAGGTCTTCACAGACTGTTCTTTTAGGTTGGGATGATGCAGGTATAGCTTCTGGGAGGGTTGCTCCACAGCTGTGAAAGCCCACTCCATACATAGAATGTTTTTCACGTTCTTTCCCTGCACACCATCAATACACTATCAGCCACTGCTGCAGAAAGAATACTAACATTTTGTCAGACCTAAAATAGCTGTTTTCATCTTCTGTGATCATTATTCTCTAATAGAAAAATGTGAATTTTAAAACCTCTTCCAAAGACCCCAGTGTTAAGGGACAGATAAATTTTCTAAAAGTGTAATAGTACTCTTCAGTAGGTTCAAAAATAAGAATTTCACTTCTAGAGATATGTTGACAAAAGCGATTCACCACTATATTAATGGACCTTTCATCTGAGAATTAAAATTATTTAGAACTTTTCTTTCATCAATCCTCCTGTCTTACCTAAATCTGATTCTTAGATTTCTTTGTGGCTTGTATGAAAGCTTGAATATAATCAGAAAATTTCTCATGAAGAATTATTTGTTTTGAAAGGACATTTTCATCAACATAGATTTAATGTTGGTCTATGCTCATCAACCCCAAACAGCAGTATTAAACCCATTCAAAAAAACAAACTGTGCAAGCAAATGGTTTAGTGCAAGTAAATGGTTTAGTGCAAGCAATTGTTTTAGTACAATCTTAGTATTCCTCAATTTAATAACAAAATTCAAGGGGAATATTGCAATGAAATCTGGACCTTGAATATGTGCTTTATGACAATATACAGTCATTGGAGTCCTATTTTTGCCTCTTAGAGGCTCAGAAAATGTCACTTTGAAGAAGAATAACCTAAATATGCACAGAAATAGGATCTTCTCAAAAGCATTCTGAATGTGTGATAAAAGAGATACAACTCAAAAACACCCACAGAAGACAAAGGAGAACATAATTTTAAACTAAGATTATAGTCAACTTTGATAAGCATAATTGATTTTTCATGAATGTGAGATTGAAGGAAGAAAACTCTAAAAAGAAGTTTTCATTACACAGAATGAAACAGAAGAGTAACTCCTCAGAGAAATTCAAGGCAGCTCTTCTAAATACCTCCAGTGCCTGATAGCAAAAAGTGTGAATGAGACACCACCAGTTGTGTAAACTACATAAATATGGAACGTGAAATTTATGTCACCTTATTTAGATATCTGAAAGTTATTTACCAGGTCTAGGTCACCTGACCACAAAGGAATGGCTTTTTTTAGGTGGGTCTCTCCAAAGAGTGATTTATAGTCTGAAGTGGCCCTGCAGTTTTTACAGCTTGTAGAGCCTAGACTTAGCATTCTAATTTTAATGCATTCATATTTAAGCTAGAAGGTAAAGAGTGATTCAGTAAACGAATGCACAGTAATCAGACAAGGAAACAACTATTGTTGGTTTCTTCCAGGCCGGCTGCTGTTGGTCTCTCCCACAGGGAAAACTGACATTTCAAAGACCACTCAGCTTTTCCAAGACTAGCCAGTCTCCCAACCAAGCAGACTATTCCAGAGCCTGTTTCTGCCATTAACAATAACTCTGAAATATACCAAGATCAGATTTGCAGCTGAAGGTTCCTTTACTCAAATTTTCAGTTAAGTAAAAATTTCTTCAGTGGACTTTAATCAATCCATTCTTCAGCCCAGATTCAGAGACCCCGAAAGATACCAACTGTTAATCTTAACTCAGTTCTGTCATTAGGTATTATCTGCCTTTTAATTAACCAAATGCTAAACAAGCTTGAATTAAATCATTGCTATATACCAGTTCACCTATAGGACATTCCTAGTACCACATTTACATCACAAAATGACACTACCCCAGCTGCAGATTTTCATTAGCCTCGTGGTGTGCTGTAAACATCCTGCTTGTTAAGGTGTTGTCCAGCTGTTTAGCAGCCACATTTTAAGCAATCTAACACTCCATTTGCACAGTCATAGTAAGGTCATTTTCTGCTTTTCAGGTACATATAGTGGTATCTCAGCAATTATTTATAACAAATATATCTGAGTGCACTACAATATACAGTAAAAGCAATTCAAGTGAATAGGTCTTTCAGTGAATGGTGAAGATTAACCAATAAATCAAAACAAAAGAGTTCAGAAAAGGAAATATTTTTTTAGACTCTAAAGATCATCAGTATTGGTTCTGAAGTCAACATGAGGAAGGAAAACTGAAACATGGGCATCACAGAGAGATGTAGAGAGAAGGAAAATTTTACCAGAAGATCACAACCACAGAAGAATTGAAGAGACATGTCAAAGGCAAATCAACATGCAAATTATAAGAAAGCATAACTAGGAAGAGAAGAGAGAGTATGATGCAGACTAGGGAGATTTAATCCTAATATTCAGTATCAGTATATGATTTTGTGTCTAAACATTATTTGAAGACTGGTGAAAATATATACTTTTATATTTGATCATTTTCAGAGCACTACCTTTGAAAGATATTTTGTTTATTATAGGTTTGAATAAGGACTATATTTGACCTTTGAGCTTTTTGTCACTCAATATACCTTTTGCTTTAACCATATCTCCCACAGAAGAAGTAATTTCAGTTATGACACTTGTGTGGTTTGAGTACTTAAGCCAAAAAAAGGTTTGTTCTAGATGACAGCTGAGCTAAGATTTTTGCAATATAGGCAATTGACAAGGACTCTGGAATATCCTTCTAAAAGGTAGAAATAGTCAATACAATCTCTTGTACAGCATTAAAAAAAGAAAAAAAACAAACAAACAAAAAACAAAACAAAACAAAACAAAACAAAACAAAACAAAACAAAAAAAAAAAAAAAAAAAAAAAAAACCAAAAATTTTAAGTGAAAGCACAGGAGGCTGGTAATGA
>JAWWTY010000077.1:10307986-10328554 GCA_035222235.1 Margarornis squamiger | reverse complement strand
GACTTCTTAACTCCAAATATATTAGCCTCTTAAAAAAAAAAAAAACCAAAACAAAACAAAAAAAAAAAAAAAAAAAAAAAAAACAAAAAAAAAAAAACCAAAAAAAAACAAAACAAAAAAAAAAAAAAAAAAAAAAAAAAAAAAACACCATAACTTTTCAGTGAAAGCACAGGAGGATGGTAATGATTCTAACATTCTGACAATGTCAACCAAGAAAGATTAGTGTTGCAAAGCTTCCTTCTTTTCTCATTTTCTAAACATTAAGTTTTTAATTTCTAATTTCAGATGATACTAATATAAAGGAAGGGAAACTGTCTCTTTGAACAATTTTCTATATTTTTATCAGCTATCCTACAGCTGAAACAGGTTTGGATGGAGCAGCTGGGTCTGTCAGGGCTTATTTTAAACAAGGAACAAAGTAAATGTTTGTTTTGATCTGCTCACCTGGGTCCTTTTGAACTGGAAAATCTTTGACTGTGCTAGAAAAATACATTCTACCTACAAAAAAACTTGGCATATTAGAATCATAGAATCAGAATATGCTGAGTCGGAAGGGACCCATCAGGATCATTGAGTCCAGCTCTTGGTCCTTTGCAGGACACCCCAAGAATCACACCATGTGCCTGAGAGCTTGTCCAAGTGCTTCTAGAACTCACACGGGCTTGGTGCTGTGACCACTTCCCTGGAGAGCCTGTTCCAGTGCCCAACCAGCCCCTGGGTGAAAATTTTTTCCTGATACTCAGCCTAAACCTCTCCTGACTCGGCTTCATGCCATTTCCTTGGGTCCTGTTGTGGGTCACAATAGTGAAAATCTTGGTACCTGCCCTTCTTCACCCCCCCATGAGGATATTGAAGACCACAGTAAGGTCTCCTTTCCATCTCTTCTTCAGACTGAACAAACCAAACCTCAAAATATGAATGGAAAAGTTTTCCATAAACTTATATTTGTTTTTGAGAGGCCCTAAGATGGCTAATTGCTGAAATATATCAGAGATCAAAAGTGAAAATATGTCCAAAAGGTGGTCAATAATTTTCTGGAGGAGCAATTTTAAATTACCGATTTAGTAGAATCTAAGCAATGCAAAGGTATGTTATTATTGAAATAAGCATACAGAGAAAAATATAAACCATTTAAAATAACAGCTGAGTCATTACTTTCACAAGATTCCATTAAAAATTATTTCTTTTTCTTTCTGTTAAAATTTTTTTTAAAAGAACAAACTATAATAAAAGTCAAAATCACACTACTTCTATTTTATTAAAGTTATCTCTTATGTTGTGCCAAGCTGAATTATTTCTGAATATTTTGTTTCATAACAGACAAAGTGAAGAAATTAGCTGTGTGATGGGAACTCAGTTACAACCAGTTGTCCTGCTTACCTTCTTTTCCATCTGGCCATGCTCTTGATTAGTCCCAAATCAAAAGTTGTCTCTCACTAAAACCTACTAGATAATCCTTACAATATTCCATCTCTGGGTAAAGGATTAATGCTTTCTGGAGGGAGTTTTCAAGGTTCTCTTTTATAGATCATGGGCTACCCTTTCTTGATCTGCCAGATGAGGGAAATATTTAGTTGTTGTTTCGATTCTCTGAGAACATGATAGTGGGAAGTGTATTTCTTCTGAGAAAAATACCGACATCTAAATGTTTTAGCTAGTCATATTCTTCATGGAAACTTAATGAAGTTCAGGTCCTAGCATGGAAGAAGTACCCCAGAAATGACTGATTTAGTAAAATAGAATAGGAAGTGGATGATGTTGTCTCTTTCATTTGAACTACTGAATGAATGTGTAGAGACTGAGAAGCAGAAGAGAAAAACAGCCCTGTTGCTAGTCATCCTTTGTCACTCAAGACATTCACAACATGAACACATTTAATGTATCTTGTGGGCTAATGGCAGTGGATGGATGAGAGTTAGTGGCAGTTACTCTCTGGCATATTTGCAACAAATCTTTGTTCAGCAAAGCTGTGTTTATTCCTTTTTGTAGATATTGCTGTGGGTAACTTGAATATCACAGTTCCAGTAAATAGTGTAAGGTGCTGCTCCAACTGTTTTGTATATGTTGGATTTGTTCAGGTCCAGGTTCTTAACTGGCCTTTCGTGCACCTAGCTGTTGCTTCGTTGATTAATCAAGCTTATTATGCAAATGAGAAACATGGCTGAGAGAAGTCTGAAAAATCAGAACACAGCAAATTACAAAATACCATAGGAAAAAACACACAGAAACAAAGAGAGGCTCCAGAATCTGACAATTCCAAACCAAGAAGCTGACCGCAATTATAATGAAAAGTGCCAGGACCTCAGGGTCCTGGTGGATACCAAGCTGAACATAAGCCAGCCACAAAGACTAAACATATCTTGGGCTGTTTTAGTCTCTCATCAAGTTGAGAAAAGAGATCCTTTCCCTCTGCTCAGCACTGGTGAGACCATACCTTGAGTACTGTGTCCAGTTCTGGGAGGGAGGCATAGATATACTGAAGAGTCCAACAAAGGGCCACAAAGATGGTCAAGGAAGGAAGGATGAAAGGAGGAAAGATAATCTTGGCTGCCACCTAAACTCACTGAACATCTCCATGTTTTTAATTTTTTGCAATTCCTTCTGCACCAGTCATTCCTTTATTGAGAATGTCCAGGTATGTCCTGGACTAGGTGAATTTGCTCCTTGCAAATTACCCTGGATCTCAGAAGTTGGACACTTCGCTATTAAATTCCCAGCAGGAATTGAATCTTCTGCACATGCCTAACAAATCCACATAAGATTGGACTTCTCACAAAATGCAGTTATGATTGCAGGCAATAGAGTCCACCTTCTCTATAATTTCCCTTGTACCTGACATTATAAGGGAGAATCGTTAGTTTCCACTCTGAGCTGAATGAATTTTATAATAAACTACACTGACCAAACAGAAAATATTCTTGTCATTAGGGAATTAAACTCAGGGTATCCCAAACCAAGGACATTGAACTTACCTCTCACCTAGTCCCCCATGCCCTTCAACAGAGGGCTGAAGATCTACACTCTGAATAAATCACTGAAGCCAAGTCTCTGAATTTTGACCACTCTGTAAGCATTAAACTGTTGTGCCAATTGTGACCTCTGCCAGCATTTTTCAAAACCCTGCCTATGCTCAGTGCTTCCTACTGTCTTCTTACTTGGTTGATATATCTATCACAGGAGGTAAAATAACTGTATATACAAAAAAAGTGTTCTCTAATAACTTCTCAATATTTTCCTGAGAGGTTATTAAAGACTTTTTTTTTTTTTTTAAACTACCCTTATTAAAGAAGTATTTATAATTCTAAAGGGTTTTTTTTGTAATTCTTTTATAATTATATGACTTACCCACCCTTTACAAGTCTGTGTTAATTATAGTGAATTCTATTTTTTTATTTCAATGTAGGTGCACTGCTAAAATGGATCTTAGAAATATTAAGGTTAGTTTCTTAACATTTTGCTTAAAGGCAAAATTCATCACACAGCCAACAAAAAGATTTAAATGTTTAAACTGCTGCTAGGCTGAATTTCTACAGCCATGAGAATACATGAGGCAATTGCATGGAGACAGAACCTGACCATGCTTCAGCCAAGGCCTATACACTGACCGTGGAACTACATTCCTTTAAGTCCCCAAACCTAGCTGTACAGGCCAAAAGTCTTCAGATTTTCTATTAGCTGTGCTGAAGTGAACACTTTCAAGCTCTGCATTGGTGAATACAGAAATTTATACTATAATTTACTTTAGGTTTGATTATAGACTCACTTTACTGAGTGATGGAGAATGAATCATTTCGAGGTACAAAATTCAATAAAATCAGGAAAAAAAAAATCAGTCATAAGGAAGGCATACCAAAATCTTCCTAGTGAAATATATGCTTGGTCATGAAATAACACTTTTCTTTACAAAACAGCAGAGATTAACATTATTTTTTATCTTTAAAGACAGTGCCAGGAATAATAAGAAAAAAAAATCTTTATAATCTGATTTTCAAAAATTGAAGCTTTTTTTATTTCCATTTTTCATCTTTTAGTAATATAACATATAAAATAGTTTTTATTGATTCCTCACCTTTTTTTTTTACTGTCTTACACACTAACTTCTCAACATTTTTCTATCTTTTGCCAAAATCTAAGTGATAAAAATAAGCATAAAAAAGTTCTACATATGACAGATTCTAATGGATCTATGGATAAAAAGGAAAAAGGCATTTTTGTGACAGTGATCAAAATTATGATTTTTTTATTATAAACATAAAGATGTATTGGAAAATTCTAAACAAAAGGTAATATGAAGGAAAATTTGGAACAATTTTCAAAAAGAATATCCTTTCTAACTTTTTCAGTAAGTTATTAATTATTCTTTGCAGTAAGAAAGTCACATATTTTTTAAGCATTTAAGTGTGAAAGGGTGCAGATAAATCAGCAAGTGCCTCTTTGCTTTTCCAATAATATAAATAGCTTTAGAAATCCACCTATGTATCCCAGAGACCTTCTCAATTTTTTGAACATTCAGACCATACCAGTTTTGACGTATGTTTGAAGAATGGGCAAAGGTTAGGGCTTGTTCCTATTTCATCTGAGTTAGTTTGGCCATGGTGATTCAGAAGGAACTCATTCGTTCCCATGGCAATGCAGTGAATTCTGTAAAGCTCTGCTTCTGTCATTGCAAATGAAGCTTTTTTTTTTTTTTTTCCTGGTGAAAATATACCAGTTGAAAGAAAATACCAGGTAACAGACAAACCTAAGGTCCTTGAAGATAAATAATTAATTTCAAAGGGATTTGTGAGTAATTCATAAACTGAAAATAGGTCAGCAGAAATTTGAGAGAACTCCAGTATGAAAAAGCACAGAAAAATTCAAGATAGGAATTCTTAATAAAATAAGAATTTGAAAAGTTCTCTTTTGGAACAGATTCTGTCAAGTGGCATCCTTCTGGATATCATGAAGGGTTCTTAAAGCCAACACCAAATGGCTACCAAAGAAACAAATAGCTTCTTTGCACATTCAGCTCCTCGAGGGAGGGAAACTATTCTCCAAAGTTCACCCTGGTAGGGCTTTAGAGACAAGAGGACACGTCCCTGAAAGGTTGGTGTGTCAGGTAGCATGAATCTTCTCAAAGAAGGCAGAAATAGGGTTTTTTTGTAAAGGGTCAGGATTTCCATCCCTCTAGTTCTTCCTGACAGCACCACATGACATTAGCAAGGCCATTACACCAAGAATTAACGTATCATATATCCAATCCAAAAGATTTTTTCTTTTTTTAAAAGCCATGAACTATTCCTTACAACATTCCATTTCAGTTACAGTTGCCATGAACCTTCAAACCATTAGAACAATGATGAACCTAGTTCTCTGTTATCTCATTATTCATACCCCCCCCCAGGAAAAAAGATACAAACCCAAACAAAGCAAACAGACAATAAAACTGCAAACAAAAATTATAAATTGACACAAATCATTAAAAAAAAAAAAAAGTTCAAGACTCAATTGTGAAGATCAGCAAGCCTACCACTTAACACTGGTATATCACAGCTATCACTTCAGGGGAATAAAATGGATTTTCACTCTATCAAGTGTGCCTTTGTTAGCACAGTCTTTCTTACTTTAAAGCAAATAAAAATAATTGCATTAATTGAAATACAAATTTGTCAAATAAATTGTCTCCCAATTAAACAATAGCATGTTAGTGGAGAAGAAAAACATACAGGGTTGTGTTTAGGTGGGATTTCTTCTGCCCACCCAAACAAAAATTGAATTATTCCACTGAAAGTTGATTAAGATGGAAATTAGTTCATCACCTGCTTTATTTGTTAGAATAAGTGGCTCGAGACACACATAGAGTATGACTTCATCATTTTCTTAATAACTAACCAGTGCCATAATCAAAACAGTTACCATCTCTCTAATTAGTTCTATCTGGATATTTATGTTTCAGTCACTAATGTTTGATTTCTGTTTACTGTTACAAGCATATGCAGAATCATAAAGTCATAGAGTCATTGAATCATAGAATCACAGAAACAGAGAATGGCCGGGGTTGTAAAGGACCTCAAAGATCATTCAGTTCCAGCTTCCCTTGTCGTGTACAGGGACACCTCCCACTAGACCAGGTTGCTCAGGGCCCTGCCTAACCTGGCCTTGAACACTTCCAGGAATGGGGCATCCACTGCTTCTCTGGGCAACCTGTTCCGTTGTCTAACCATGCTTACAGCAAATAATTTCTTCCTAATATCTAATCTAAACCTAACTCTTTTTCAGTTTGAAGACGTTCTGCCTTGTCCTGTCACCACACGCTCCTGTAAATAGTCCCTCTCCATCATTCTTGTAGGCTCCTATCAGGTACTAGAAGGCCACAATTAGTTCACCCCGAAGCCATCTCTTCTCCATCCTGAACAAACCCAGTTTTCTCATCCTTTCCTCACAGGAGAGGTGCTCCATCCTCTCTGATCTTGGTGGCCCAGTCCAGGACTCCTTCCAAAGTCTGTGTCTTTTCTGCAGTGGGGCCCCCAGAGCTGGATGCAGCACCCCAGGTGGGGTCTCACCAGAGCTGAGCAGAGGGGCAGAATCCCCTCCCTCACCCTGCAGCCCACATGGCTTTTGCTGCAGCCCAGGACACGTTTGGCTTTCTGGGCTGTGAGTGCACATGGCCAGGTCATGTCCAGCCTCTCACCCCCCAGCACTCCCAAGTCCTTCTTAGCAGGACTGCTCTCCATCTCTATTGATTCCAGCCTGTGTTGATTCCAGGGGTTCTTCTGACCCAGGTGCAGCATCTTGCACTTGATCTTCTTAAACTGCATGGGATTCTCATGGGCAGGTATTTGCATGTACATTATTTGTATGAAGATCAGCCTCGCCAAAGTGAGTAGTCTATTTTTCATTATCATTTTAACATTATCCTTACAAGAAAATTTCTGCCATTTTGAGGCCGTATGCATTACCTAAAATTGTATGTCAAAAAATTGGAAACAGAACTGTTAAATAGAAACTGAAGATTGCTGTTGCTGTTTTTCAGCTCTGTTTTGTATCTTAACTGAATTGTGCATCTATTTTCAATTTTCATTAGTACTATTTATTTGTGTTCTTGTCAGTACTCAGGGTCACCATTAGACAATCAGAATTTTAGTGTGCTGAGCATAGACTAGTACATGACAGGAAGACAGCCTTCAAGTAAAATAAATTACACTCTAAATAATTCCTGCTCTCAGAGTCACACTCTGCTTTTCATTTTAGTAGTGAAAATGAGGAAAAAAGTGGGCAAACTCATTTATTGTATTTTTGGGTTTGGATGTGAGATGTAAGAGATCTCCCTGCTGTTCAAATCAGAAATAATATAATCTAGATAACATCTTGAACCTTCGACTGTACTCCTGTTCATTCATAATATGCATGTATGTGACTGGGACAAAATGATCCTCAATAAGATGAGTAAATTTCTTCACCTATAATCAGTGTATTTTTATGATGGAGAGGTTATTTAATATAAATTTATATACTGTATTTAAAATAACACAAGGTAAATCTACCTTCTTGTATTGTCCTCAGCATTGTCATAATTTTGAAGCTCTGCAATAAGAGTTTGAGTTTTTAATCTTTGTGAGTTTGAGGGTGTTTTATCACTGTAGGCACACAAAAATGGTAACACACATCTTTGAGCACGCTGTGTCTCAATTTCTGGATCATCTTTCCAGCACCACGTGTCCCCTGCTGTCAGAGGTTGTTGTACCTTTTGGAGAGCAGCAGAGTGAGTTTTCTCCTGTAGCTCTTCTGTCTCAGCTCTTCCAGTGAATTAGATTCAACTGTTGAATAAAATGGATCTCCTGCTGCTACAGACCGTGACATTTTTGCTGTGGAGAGCTACAGATTTATTTTACTGTTCTTGTTTAGGGAGCTGTAGCTTTGGGCAGAGAGATGTACAGGCACCTTGTGGCAGGTGCATGTGAACCACCTCAATAAGCTGTGAGCTTCCTAAAAATTGAGTTCTTTCAGTTTTGAACCACTTCAGGAAGTTAGTGTCTTAAGGCTGAACTCTGAGAGTGAAGCTGCCACTGAGGAACCCACTACAGACAGGTTGAGGTAAGTTTTGCTTTCCAAGGGTGTGGAGGTGACATATCTGCAAATACATCAATCTGAACCGAAGATTAGGTCACTCTCAAATGAAAAGGCTCTGTGTGCACCCTAGAACTAAAACTACAGCCAAAAGGAAATAATCTCCCTTGCAATGACAGACACAGCCAACACTTATTTTTGGGTAAGAAACAAGTGGCAACAGATTTTATATGCCATGTGTGCAACTGGCACTTTCATTTATTTTTAAAAGGAATCTATTTTAATGTTGTTTACATTCTACTACAGCTCACATAAACCAAGAAGACTAGAGAGGTTATTCAGACACTAAACAAAGATACATAAGACACATAACATCTCCGCTCTTCCTTTACTTCACCAGTGACACCAACAATCCTCGTGACCTAGTGATTATTTTGACTTAACCATGGTGTTGGTCTTCTCTCCAAAGGCAACAGAGATAAATCACAAAGGTCATATCACTTGCTCAGAGGAAACAACCATGTCACATGCAAATTGTTTATGAATCTATCAATGTTTCACAGATAATGTCAGAAACAGAGAATCCAATTAATGGCCTCTCAACTAGCACAGTCCTTTGGGATTGTTCCCATGACATTTAAGAAAAATGCAACTCTTGAACTAGTATTCTTGAACTTGTTGAACATCATCAACAGATTTCTTTTCGTAAGCTTGACAGTGACCACACTTTTAACCCTGACTCTTGCCAGCATAAGAAACAGAGTGCTCAGACATACCACTACCCTGAGACCCTGACAGTACCTTGCAATGACACTGCTGTGTTGCATTGTAGCAGTGAGAATGGGGAAACGAAGCTGGAAAGTGAGCAAATCCGAACATTTATAGGTGGGACAAGCACCTTTTATCCCACTATTTCCATTTTTATCACTAAAGGCACTGCTTCTGTTGCAGTGTCATCTGCCTTTTAAAAAGTCTGTTGGGTACAGGCCATGCACATATTGATATGCTCTGACAAATAGACCATTGTACCCTCCAACTGTTAGGGCTCAGTTTTGTTTGGAAATAAAATAAGTCTTAATGAATAGCAGTATCTGCTTGGGGGAACATGACTTTGCTTGTCAAAGGGAACTTGGAAAACTTCCTGAAAAAAAAAAAAAGAAAAAAAAAAGAATTTTTAATAGTTATGCCAGTATAACTTCTATCATGCAAAACTGCTTCCCATTAGCTTTTCCTGCTGAGTATAAAAGTGTCTAATACTGTATAAAATATCCATCTTCCTAGGCAAAAATAGCTGTACAACAAAAAGTGTTTTAATACCAAATGTAATGATAACCCATTTGAAGCTGATTTGTATTGCTTTTTCATCACTGCATTACCTAAAGTAGTGAACTTTCAGTTAAGATTTATATTATTTAGTTAAATAAATTGTGTGAAGAAAGGGTCAACACAATGATTTCGCAAAGTTGGTATTCTGTTTCACTTCAATTTGAAGCAACACCTGCTCACCTCTGCCTAAATTTGTAATGAAAAACTAAAACTGGAAGACCACAGTTCCAGCCTGCCCCAGACCTAGAAGTTCAGGGTAAGCAGCTCAACTTCAAACATGAAATTTAAAAATGTCGATGTCCATGATTTCTGACTCAATTTGTCAGGAAAATAGTAGGTCAAAGAGCTGATTTTTTTTAATTTTTTCATATGAAGGACAGAATACCTGAGATAGACAACTTGAGAGCTGCATCTTTGCTGTCCATCTTGAAAATTGTTAAAAATGGGCTATGCAATTTTGCAAAAAAACCCTCACATTACAAATGGATATCCACAACACCAATAGAGTTCAGCCAGAACAATGTCTCACACCCAGAGCTTCTACAGTACTAAAACACCACCATGTAACATTTCTTATATCATGAATTAAAGTTCTTCAGTGAAAACATTAATTCAGTGAATTCCTTAATATCTTAATATCTTGACCTCCAAGTCACTGATGCCCTTAAAAAAAAAAAAAAAAAAGAAGAAAAAAAAAAAGATACTGTTTGAATCATTTATTGATTTCGATGTAGACCTGAACCAAAAAGTAAAAACCTTCTAAGTCAGGTTGCTGGTAGGAAGGTAATGATTCATACTGCTTCTATTATAGCTAGGGAAAAATGAACCTATCTGGATATGAAAGAGAAATAAAGCATCAAGATATGTGGGTTCTACAAGTGAACGATTGAACTGCCTGATTTTGAAATCAAGTGATTTTGGCTTAAAGAAGAAAAAAAAGAAACAAAACTGGAGGGGTTGAAGAGAGACATATTTTAGCTGAACTATCTTCGAATCCATCTGCATTTATCCAGATGGAACCTCAAAACCTTTTGAGGACTGTTAATTGTTACCCTGCTGTTCAAGTTTCCCTGTGTCATCCAGCAGAGATTTTTTAACTTTAACAAGTATAGGATAATGAGTGCTTATATGACACAAAGGAACTACAGTGCATACAAAAAATAATGATTCTGTCAGTTACAAAAAAAAAGCATTTAGTACCACAGAGTGATTTTTCCAGTGTTGCAGTCTACTGACTTCAATATCTGTTGTCTCCAAGGCTGAGTGAATCACCTTTTAAATATATATAAAGATCTCCTGTGAAATCACTTTGTCAGTAGCTCAGCTGCACAAGGTAGAGATAATCTATATCAAAAATTCCTGACAGGGACTGTGCTTCCGTAGCAGGTCTTTGAAACCTTCCCACTCAGTGACCTGAGGCTCCAATGAGTCACTGTAAAAAAGTCAAGCTGCTGTATGTAGGTAATGAATGCACAGATTCATACTGCTGCCATTGCAGCTATGAAAAAATGAACACTTCTGAAAAGGAAAATCTGTGAAGTTTATATTTGGAAAAAGAAATTTAACAAAATCTCACTGATTTCACAGTGTGCATCTATACTGTCAGATGGGTTCAGCACCTCTTTCACTCCATGACACTGATCTCCAAGTCTTCTGCACTGTGTATACGTTGCAAACCAAGTTCTCTTCTTAGCAAAAAGAGCCAGAGGACACCTTTTCTCTTGAAGTTGCATTGTGCAAGCAGTATGGATGTGGCAAGCCTAGCCTGATGCATAAAGCTCTACTCTTGAGTGGTAGAGACATGTGCCTGCTTGTCTGGAGCAACAAAGCTATAGTAAGTGTTCTCATGTTGGAATGCATTATTAAGAAAGTTTTTATTCTTTCCACTCTAATCAGTCTTTATGACATCATTTCATTATGACAGATATATGGAATGGTTCTTTTTACCAAGGTCCAACACGTAGCTTTGCCAAGACATACTGTCTACCAGGGGGAAAGGGTAAAATGAGGTAAGTACCTATTGCCTTATTTGTTTTTTCTTTTCCTGATATAAAACCTTTCTAGCTTAGATGAAGACTAACAGTAGTCTTAGGTATCAAACAGCACCTGGCATTCATTGCAATACATATGCTGTTATACAAATTCACCTTGCTATGCAATTCATTATACAGTCCCTCATTGCAAAAATCACTAGAACCAGTAGAAAATCGTATTATAAATTACTTCTTTCACTCCAGATTTTATATAGGCTTACATATGGAAGACAAGGTGATAGAAGCATTTCTTAAAATTCAACCACAGGCCAAACTGCAGGACGGCAGAAGTGAGAGCTGAATGAGTTCTAAATATTAATTAATTTGAGGCCATATTCACCTTATCCAATAACACCTACCAAAAGGCCCTAGGTCAGGACCTCAGTCTCCCTGAACTTTCCCTTTAGTTAGTCTAGAAAAATAAACACTCCAGGGAATGAGTCACCTCCTGTAATTCCCTATAACTGAACGGTTTGAGGATCACCTCTCTGAATTCAGCAATTGCATAGAGAGGACATGGCCCATGAAGCATCAACGTGGCTGTCTGGAGGTGTTTTACAAGTGTTTTAATTGGCTTCTTCTCCTAGGAGTAAGGTTGAGGTCATCCATCCACGTTGCTCCTTCACACTAGTTTTGAGCAGATGGCCACATCCAGATCTAGCTGTGCTGAAAGCCATTGCAGTTCCCTGCTGCCTGCCTATCTCCTGCAAATACACAATTTGCTGAGAGTTGTGTACATTCACCCCAGAAGCACATGAAACAAAACCCATGTTCCTTGTGTGCCACTTCTTTTGATGTACTAACACCCCATATTGTCTTTTAAGGAGAGAACAAGAAATCATGAGAGAGATGCCTTTTTATAAAAACTCCATAGAACTTCAGGAATGGTCCCAGGTTCTAATAAAAATCATTATTGTTTGTATACATTTAGATGGGTACATGTACGTATGCAGAAATGGGTATCCACAGTCATAGCTTGGAAATGTACAAATACAAGGATTTGCAATTAATTACAGGTCCATCTGGTCTCTGTGGGTTGTTAGCATGGTAGTTAGTTTTACTGTTGTAAACTCAGGAGCTCAGATTCAAATCCACCTTGTAGGCTGTGGGTTGCACTCCAGTCTGCAGTCATTAACTGCTCTCAGCCTGAGGGCCGTTCTCTACCTCTAGGGCTATTTTTGAAGCAAAACCCTCCAGTCTTGGGGTGTAGTTTTCCTAGAGTTTATTTTTCCAGCCACATCCATAGAAATTGCTATTTTTTTGCATCTGTTTAATATTAAAACTTCATATAACACACAAGGACATATAGTTTGTGTATTACTATATTTTATGACAGAATTTGCAGTCAATCAGATGAAATGAAGAGTATGAATAACTTATTCTAAAGTCCTAAATATATATATAGGGTGTATACGGCACACAATTCACTATCAGGAGAACTGGACAAGTAGGACAAAGATTGCTTTTATTGCCTGTAAAATTTGACAGCCTAGGAATGTTTACTTAAAATGGATGAAAATTATATGAATAACTTGAGATTTTTCCTAATACATTAGTCTGTGTGGTCATAGTTTTTGACACATGGATTACCTTCTGGTATAAAATAGTTGAAAATATTTCTAACAAATTTCACTGAAAACCATAGCAAGTCCCATCAAAAGACAATGGAGCTACTCCCTATTGCCTGTATTCCCCAGCAACTGGACCTCAGTGTGGTCTGGCTGATATGGGCTCTAAAACCTAAAAATTGTATCAAACTACAATAATCAATCTAATTTATAACAGAGATTTTACTGGTTTTCCAACCATTACAAGTAAGGAAACAAACAGATCAATCTGATGGAATGCATCCTTTAAGGGCCACGATTTCCCAGGAGTTTTAGGGAAAGCCCCTAATTCCCTCCTGCTGTTTTGTAAATTGACAGATCAGAGTGTGAACTAACTGTTGCTTAATAACAAGTTGCAGCTATTTCCTCACTGTTCTGTAACCAGCTTCTAAGGTTCTGGACAATAAAGACAAGCGGTGAAATGCCTACACCCATAAATTCCTTGCAAACTGCTTAGACTTGTAATCACACTGACATTGCTATAGCAGATTAGCACATCTGTCGAGGAATATTGATATGCATGAATACAGGAGTTTAATTTCTAGGAAAACAGTCCTGGAAAAGGGAAAACAACAGGCAAGGGCTTGTTTGTTTGTGTGTTTTCTCCTGTGCAATGCGAGCATGTCTGCTTATTTTATTCTGCGACCGATTACTTCTATTCTTCTAGCCTTGTATTTATGTTTAATTTGATTATGGTGTTTTTGCCAAACAATGAGGTTTAATATTGCTTTCAGTGCTGCTATTCACTTGAGATCAGTATAAAATATTTCTGTGCTTTCCTTACATTTGCAATCCGTATATGACGTGCATTTTTCCTGTTAATCCCTTTGGAATTTCTTTTATGGCATCTTTTTCAAAAGTACTGTACTGCATAATATTTAAACACGTATCAAACTGAAAATATGGCCTTGAAACATCTTGTCCCAGCAATACTGTGTTAATAGACCTATTCTCTGTGTAAAATGTTTTCTTCAACTGTTTCAATTCACTTAGCTTAGAAAGAGGAACATCAGAGAGAAGGCAAGTAGATACCTCAGCTCTACAAGTGACTCCAGCATGCTTTAGCCAAATAATATAGAGTGTGAATTTTAAAAGAAAAGAAACATTTTTAATAAGTAAAATAGTGATCCCTGTGTGTTTGTGGGTAGCACAGGGACTCACTTCAAGCAGTAAAATTAGAGGTCTGTAGTCTGTTTTAGATATTCTTGAAGCACAGAAATAAATTAACATTTCTCTGACGAGCATACAGTCCCATTAATCTTGGAAGGCAGAAGGTATGAGAAGCATAGAATTATGGTATCAACCATAACTCAAAAAATTTCTCTCCTTTCAGACAGTGAAGAGCTTTCCCATTTTGCATAATTTGACTCTCCAGCTCAGCTTAAGAAGTGGCATGTGCCACCTTTACTAAACCAGCATGTTTTTATTCATTCCAGTCCTTCTACTTATTTTAGAGTCTTCAGGAAAATATATCCATTGATTTTAAGATACAAATTAAGGGAGATGGATAGTTTCTGATGTTCTGTTGACAGTGTTCCTACAACCAGAGGGCATCTTGTAGTCTTCTTTAATGATTTCAGATTTCCATCTAGTTCACCATCTGATTTATCCCTGCTTGTTTCTCACCTGCACTGGGTTTTCTTTTCTTCATAGTAAAGTTGAAAGTAAACATATTTTTTCTAATTTGTTGGTTTTTATATATATTTTTTTTACTCAGATTTATTCTATGTGATTCCATTTCGAAAACTTAAAAGAAAGACCTGTGTTAAGTTCTAGCCACCTGAAGTTCCCGTCAGAGTTAGAGGGAATAAAACAGGGCGGGTGCTTCTTGAAAATTGACCTTACATGATTGTACAGACTAGGAAAGCCTCTCACAGGGAGCAAGCATCTGCACTTGGTTTAGACTCTGATTATTTGCCAAAACATAGACTGATTCACTACTAAGAACTGAACACACTCCATCTACTTTCAAGTGCTTTATATCAGTTTCTGTCATTACATTGACTTGCACAGCTCTGTCTGAATTTAAACCTATATATTTTCCATATTAATTTAAATTTAATATTTATCTCACTTTGTGCCACTGCTGATTTTTTCTAGGAAGGGTGCTTCTGAACTGAAAAGGTTTACCATTATCTTTTTTGTCTAAGCTGTGCTTCCCCTGTTGACACTTAAAAACTCTTACATACTGAGATAATTCACCAAAGTAGTTTCTGGAATTTTCCATCTCTTGTGAACTACCATTGTGCTCTTAATTGTGAACTGCTTCACATGACTCCATGCCTCAGGTATCCATCCTCGCCAGTGCTTCAGATCTCCAAACACCTCAAACAAGGGCAAACACCATGGCTCAGGGGCTTTAGCAGACAACTTTTTTGGCTTTGAAAAAATTACTTTAACGGTGCTTTCTTAGTCTTTTAGTAGTCTCTTTTCAGGTGCTTTGCCCTAGATGGTCTCATAATTTAGTCAGATGTTAAGGGCTGAGTTTAATCCAGAACTGAAGGATAGCTTTGTACTGATTGAAAATGTACAAATTCTTCCACAATTCTTTCAAACTCTTTTTTCTGTCTAACAATGGATCACATGTTCATTTTTATGTGAAGTGTGAAGTACTCCTTGAATTTTTTAGTTCACTTTCAGAGTTGGTGTCTCTGCTTGAGTTACTGAAAACCATTTAAACATCAAGTAGTTCAAAATCACCTACTGTCAGAAATCAGGCTGTCTTCTGTCTTCCCTTTTAGCAGCTGCCCATTGCTTGTAGTTCCTTTTAAACTTCCTCCTGTTGTCCTCCACATTTCCGAAGGGGTTTAACTCTGCTGGGGTCTTGAGCAATTCCTTTCTTCTATTCAGGATGTAGCTCAGTTGATTTTATTCCTGTTCCAGTGTTTGGCTCAGCAACTGCAGAGACTGGGGAGATGGATAGAGACCATCTCCACTTCTTCTGGTTGTTCTTAAAGGCAAGAAAATTTAAATTATCCTTGTTTCACAACTGGTCATTTTCTTCCAATTGTCACAGAGAAAACTTCTTAAAAGGAGAGTTTCCCAAGGAGTGAAGGGCTAGCAAGGGGCAGGACACAGAGAAAATAGGATGAGAAAGTCTGTGAAGAACCCAAAATTTTTGTGGCCTACTGAGAAATGTCAGACTTGTTACAAAGAGCATCAGACTTGTTACAACGAGCATCAAACATGTTAGTTGATGACTCTAAATAACAAGCACTGCATTTTCCCTTGTGATCTTCCTCTTGTGTCTTCCTTGCTGTACGGGCAATAAGTATCCTTTGGAGCAGAAGAGAGCAATGGCCTCTCCAGGCAACTGGCACTGGAGCTGGAACTGTTACTCTGTTGAGGTTTGTTCTGCCATTCTGCAAGACGAGCAGCAGAGAAAGTGGACATATCTCAAAAAGAAGAAATTGTGCCATTTTTAGCAAAAGCATAGAAAATTTCTGTGATGCTGTTCTCAGCTTCTTCTTCTCATTCTTCTGAGAGTTCAGAAATAACTTCATTATCTATATAAAAGCAACTCCACTGAACTGAAACATTTTCGGTTCTTAACATTTGGTTTTGTACAATATTGGCATAAAACCGAAACGTTTTGAAGTTTTTCAGGAAGAAACAAAATACCAAGCAAGAGGCAAACAGAGATGAAACAGCCAACAGTCCAACTAATTAGATCACTTAGTAGGGATATGAACTCTCCTTGCATCTGCTTCTCTTTGTATAAGTAAATAAACATTAGAAAGGCAGAGATTAGCTATCTTGGTCTGTCCATAAGACCCAACTAAATCTTGTAGATATTAGCATATGGTTGTCCTGTGATAAAGGTCTCACTAGCTGTCTCCCCAAAAATCCTTCCCTGATACCAAAAAATTCTATATGCATTATTTAGAAGATACTAGAATACTTTGAGAACAATTTTTTTTCCCCAGAAGTTTTAATGACAAAACTCTTCATTGAAAACTGCAAAAAGCTGGGTTTTATGTAAAAGTAACTGATGAAAATGGACAAGTATTTCATGAGAGGAAAACTTTTGCAACACACATATTTTCTTTAAATGTAATAAAAGTTATTTTTTTTCAATAAAAAGAGAAAATTAAAAATATTTCATAAAATGGATTTTTTCAATTGATATTTATGAAAAAAGTATTTGTAATTTTTCCTTCAGAAATAATCCTTCAAATTTATTAATAAGGTTTCCGTCTATTATTCTTTTTATGATGTATACAGGACTTGTATTTGAAAGTTTTCTAGTTTTTCTCATTGATGGCAATGGAATTACCACACCACTACAGTATTTTAGTTGTGTGCTAATGCAGTAGGATGGAAATAACACTAACTAGGCATTGCTAAAAATGAAGTTATGCAGAGATAATCAAGCTTCAATAACTGGAGGAAACTTTTTTGTATAATAAAGTTTTTATAAACTGATGTGAAAGGAGATTAGATTTACTTGCAAGGAATTAGCACATAAAATCATCACAGAGGGTCCAGTGACTGCTCTTTATTTCAGTGTGCAAGACTATGAGTTCTATGTGAACACCTGACCAGTGCACTTTGGATTCCAGGGCATCACGGTACCCTGCTGTTGTTTTGATGGGAAAGAAGGAATGATGAAGCAAACTGGACATTTCAGTCTCTCTCTACCTCCACTTAAAACATAAGATGCTGTGAGTGTTGTTCTGTTGTAAGCTGATCAATGTGATTGCACCTTTGAAGCTGGCTGTACGTCATGCAGCAAAGATATCTTTGATTAATCCCCTCCTGGTTAGTTTAAGTGATAGAAAGCCCCCTGAGGACTTAGACTTGCTCTCCTTCTTTGCAGAGATCAGAGACAAATAGTTTCTTCCTGTGTTATTCTTGTCTTGTGTAAAGAGGATTTGTACAAGGAAGTCCCTGGTGTAAACAGTATTGAAAAATTGTTCTAAAGGATTAAAGCTTCTCTAATGATCTGACCTAGGGAGTGTGTCTTCTAGCAGCCTGTACTCATGTAGTGAGGTTTGGGCTTCAAGTAATGAGGCACTAGACATAATGTTTTGAGAAGGTGTGAAAGACAGAAGATTCACCCTATTCTGTTTATTAGAATAAAAAATAGTGACAGTACTTCCTGCCTAAAGGGAAGTAATTTTGCCCAATAAATTATATACACAGGAGCACACTAGTGTTGCATCATTTTTTGCCTCTTTCTATGCCTTGAGGAAAAAAGCAGGTGGTAAGAAAGTAGGGTGAGGATGAATTCCAAATTCTCAGACTTCTCCTGTACTGTTACTTTAAGGCTGAAAAGGACACTTTTTTTCCAAAATCAGAATGTTGTCTGGTGTCATTTCTAATTCAATATTGAGCAATGCCTGTATGACAAAAAAATCTCTTCAGTTCACTGAACTTTCAACACCTTTATCAAATACAAATTTGTATTCTCTTTAGACATCGCCAAAAAGACCAACTTTTGCACCTCAAGCAGGACTTTAGTCAGGAGTTAATGCTGAAAGCATCCTTCAAATTCATTGATTTCTCTTACCAAATAGTCATTTATTAGTTTGTGTATTAGACAATACTCTATGGAAAAGGTAGAACAATTCCATTTTATGGGTAGAATTTTGTATAAACATCCTGTCCATTATTTATTTTTGGAAATATAGAAGCCAATGGAGCCATAGAACTATAAGGTCACATTTGCTTAGAGCAAAATCTGTGTCAAAGATTTCAGTCTGCCTGTAGTTATTTTCCTGCAGCAGGGAGACCACAGAGGAAAGAGATATAGACTGAATGCCAAAACAACACTTGAAAGCATTCTTGTTGTTCCACAGAACAACTCAGAGAGGAGAGAAAAAAAGGAGAAGTAAAACACGATGCTTCCCTGTATAAATTGTGACTTTGGAAAAAACTACTGTTTGCATGCATGTATATGCACACTGAGACCAAATTAAAATGGCCTGAACAAACACAATTCTTTTTTTTTTAGCGCTTCCTGAATCTTGATGGGGCAATTTGAATGTTCTTTTTTAGTCCTTATTTGTTGATGTGTGCATGGGAAGATTCTTCTTACTTTTCATTAATAAAACAAATGTAAGCGAAATATTGAAGATGATATGAATAAAAAGTGATGGATGTTTTAAATTTACCACCATCTGTCATGTAGGTCAGTAAAAGTGTAGATAATTTCAGTTATCTTCTTAATGGACTACCTTTTTAGTCTGTTTTTCTCTCAGAATTCCAGCAAGAAATACAGATATATACAGGTATACATCTGCCCCAGCTCCTGGGAATGTGGCCTGGGTCACAGATCACTGATGCCTCTCCTGTTATCATTCACTTCCCATCTCTATATACTGGATCCGTTACCCTCACCCCTTCCACCATCTCTTTCCCCTCGCATGGTCTCACCTCTCCCCTGCCCTCTACCTCAGCCCATTGCTCGGGTGACATCATCTCTCACACAGATACCCTATTTGAATGCAATAAACTAGCAATGTAATAAACTAATAAACTCTTAAAGCTGGCACCCAAAGAATTAATTCCACCTTTCCATCTTTTCTATTTAGTGTATACCAGTCTGAAGTTTCACCAGATTTACAGCCTGAATCTGCCTCAAGGCAGTCCTGATTGCATCCTGTCCATGGATCTTTGGAATTTCCAGCACTCACAATTTTCACTCAAGTTTTGTACCTTCATCTCACCAGCATCCTTCCCACAGAGCTGCTGTTCCACAGCTCTTCCTAGCCTATTCACACCTCCTGTTTCCCATGCTGACCACATTGTCTCCATTTTCTTCCTCTACCTACTTTCATTGGTGGCTGGGTGCAGGAGTAAGTGACTTGTTGCTGACAGGCTGTTACTGAGCACAAGGTTCTCCCAGGTTCCTGCCTAGACATGAGCAGCATGATTAGTCCGCCAAAGTGAATCAGAGGTGGCTGCAGTATATATATATGGAGAAATGTGCAAAACCAAGCTCTTTAGTAGATGTAGAGGTGAAACCAAGTAGACTAGACAGGATCTTCAGTAAATAAAAATCAGCAAAGTTCCATTATTTTATATTTGCAAACTTCCCATCCTTGTGTATGAAATGAGAACATTACCAACACAGGCCCCATTTCATCAGGGCACTTAAGCATATATTAATCATCTATATTTGTTCAGCAAAGTATTCAGCAGATGTTTTACTTTAATTCTCACAGAGGCCAGCATGTGAGAGAATATTTAAATGCTTACCACAATAGAATTAGGAGGAAGCATCTGGGCCTAAGAAAAGCAGGCTGCAGCACAAAAAATGAAATCTGAAGAGATAAAAATTTCAAGTTCATTCTTCCTTTACACAACACCAGCATATCAGGCACAACATCTAATTTGGTGTGCTTCTGTAAATTTGATGCCTTCCACAAATTTATTTTCTTGGGTTCATTTCTTGGTCAGCTGAAATGCTCCATATAAAAACTTCAAATATTGTCCCATCTCTACTTTTCCTTTTTTTCTTTTTGGGGGGTTTTCGGTTTGTTTCACTCCCCCCACTCCCCACCCCCCCCCTTTAATATATCATCAAGAGAAAACCAAGAACTGATAATCAC
>JAWWTY010000077.1:10262234-10307886 GCA_035222235.1 Margarornis squamiger | reverse complement strand
CATCAAGAGAAAACCAAGAACTGATAATCACTCAGGAAAGAAATCAGATTCCCCAGTTAGTGCTGAAATAACTTCCTGAACATGATGTGTTGTTTCCTTTCTATTTTCAGCTGGCAATATTCAAAAGCACATTAGATGAGTGACCTCTCTTGTCCTATCCTTGTCCTCAAACATTAATTAGTTTATGCTTTGTGCCTGACTCCTGCTGACTAGTACCTCAGAAGTTAATCATGTCACTAGGGACATTTGTGTAAGCTTAGTTTCTATGTAATAGTGCTAATTATAAAAGGAGATGTAAGGTTATTTGGCTATAGAAGTGTGATGTTTCATGAGGTTACAGGAAAACAAGAGACATTTTCAGATATGATTGGGGAGAGGAACAAGGCAAATATGAACTGGCTTTGTGTTGTTCACCAGTTCATTAACACATCCATTTGCCTCTCCTCACTCTCCTATCCCTTACCCATGGCAATGTCCTACAGCAATGGTATTAGTCATTCTTGGGGAAGAAGGTGTAAGGTTTTAGAGCAAATTTCTGCAGAAAATTTTAGTGCAAGGATGAAGGTATGCTGGAGAACAAGTTACTTGAGATGATTTTTATTTATCCTTTAGTAGTGCCATCACATCCTTATGGGGATGTTCTGCTTTGTACATGGATTTTGCTTTGGAACAGATAATTTTCGCTTTTAAAATGTTGGTTTCCATCGCTCCTGAAGGCACAGTATGGTCAACTTTTAACCAAAAGTTACAATTTGGACCAGTGAAGCCAATGGGAGTTCCTACAAAGTTAGCACTGGTCATTCTAACAGTAAATCATGGTCTTTGTCCCTGCTCCATGGTTCTGAAGGGATCTTCACTTAGGACAGGGGTACAAATACAGATGAACTGAGAAGTTTGAAGCTTTGCCTACAACACTTATTACATTCTTTTCACTTTATGTTTACAGCAGGAAGCTGAAAAACAAAACCACTAGAAGGCAAAAGTATTTACCACTGGTATGAAAGGAGGAATGGCATAAAATTTTACCGGTGCCCAGTGGATTTATATTAGAAAGTGTGATGTTTATAGTTAAGGGGGTAAAGTTGACTAATGTACAAGCTGAGATTATGTCTGAAATTAATGGATGATTCTATCATATTTCAAATATGCAAGAACAGGCCAAGATTAGATGGGATAGGATAGGATAAGATAGGATAGGATAGGATAGGATAGGATAGGATAGGATAGGATAGGATAGGATAGGACAGGATAGGGTAGGGTAGGGTAGGGTAGGGTAGGGTAGGGTAGGGTAGGGTAGGGTAGGACGGGACAGGATGGGACAGGATGGGACAGGATAGGACAGGATAGGATAGGATAGGATAGGATAGGACAGGACAGGACAGGATAGGATAGGATGTCTGCATTTTATAAGTTATATAATATGCCACAGGAAGCATGAAAGTGCCAGAAAATGTATTCTGACTACAAAATTGATTGCCAAGGAGGATAAAAGTACCTGTTGAAACCAGAATAATTCTGACCTTCATAGCACACCTCCTGCAGTACATGTGGATAACAGAACAGCTGTTTCAGTAGCTAACGCTCCCCACGAATGACAGCTTGAAGACTTGTGGCAATGTCAATCATTTCTCCTGATGCTAAAGCATTCCTCCTGATGCTAGATCTTAAGTGCAAATGAGATAACCTCACTTATCTTGCCCTATCAAGTACAGGAAGCAAAATGTCTTCATTTGCAAAATCCTGGTGGCATGATCCAAGCCCAGCAGATCCTTTTGCAGAATGGCAGAGAGTGACAGGCTGTGAGACTGAAATGTTCTTCAAAGTTTCAATCATCCAAGGTGAGAAAAGACAGCATTACATCCATATGTTCTCGTTGCACACTTTTTAAAGGGGTACTTAAGCAATTTAAATCAGGGACAATACTGATCACATAATTATACCTAAATATTTTCTGAATATGTGCAGTGAAAATGCAATTTCTGTCTAAGAGACCAGTTGGCTTCACACTTCCTCCAGGAACTGTTTTGAATTCAAAGCAGACTTAATTTCTTGTAAACCGTCCCGCTTCAGTATGCTTTTATTTATTCAAAATAAAATACATAAAAAACTCTATTCCAGTGTGATTCAAAACTACCACCACAGCTAGGAGTTGGACAGGTCCAGCTCCCTCAGCCTTTCCTCGTAAGAGAAATGCTACATCCCATAATCATCTTTGTAACCCTGTACTGGACACACTCCAGGGTCTCCGTGTCTCTCTTGTCCTGAGGAGCCCAGAACAATCCCAGCACTCCAGATGTGGCCTCACTAGGGTAGAGTAGAGGGACAGGATCACCTCTGCCAACCTGCTGGAAATGCTTCTCCTAATGCACCCCAGGATACCATTGGACTTCTTGGCCCCAGGGGCACATGGCTGGCTCATGGACAGTTTGTCCACCAGGACTCCCAGACCCTTCTCCACAGAGCTGCTTCCCAACAAGTCAGTCCCAGCCTATACTGGATGCCTGGGATTATTCCTCTTCAGGTGCAGGACCCTTCATTTGCCTTTGGTGAACTTCAGACAGGTCTTCTCTGCTGATCTCTCCAGCCTGTTGAGGTTCCTCTGAAGGGCTGTGCAGCCCTCTGTGATATCAGCCTCTCCTCTGAGCTTTGTGTTGTCAGTGAACTTGCAGAGGAGGCATCTGTGTCTTCAACCAAGTCATTGATGAATATGTTAAGCACCACCAGACCCAGTATAGAATCTTGGGTGACAGCACTAGTGACAGGTCTCCAGCTAGGCCCTGTGTCACTGATTACAACCCCCTCAATCTACCTTGCTGTCCACTCATCCAGTCCACACTTCCTGAGTTTGTCTATAAGAATTTTGTCAGTGTCAAAAGTGTGGCTAAAATCAGGGTAGACAATATTCACTGCTCTTCCATCCAGGTAGTTGTTTCATTATAGAACGCATTGGGGTTTTTTTTCACTCAGTTCTCCACACTTTATCTTCTAAAGTCTAAACTCAGTAACCTTTAACCAAGATGTGTGTGAACAGGAAAAGGTAATGTCTGGCATCCTGGAAATGGAAAACATTCTGTCAGGGAGAAACAGGGTGGGTTTTGATGTGAGTTTTATTTTATTCAGCTGTAGCTATGCAAATTATCTCCATTATCTTTGGTGAGGAGTGGCAATGGACAACTATCTTGAAACATATCCTTGAAGGTTTCTGTCTCTCTGTTGACTGTTGGGGAAGCCTGTGAAGAGCCTTGGCCCGGACACTGGGTTTATGTCTAAAGCTTGGAGAAATTAATTCTATCCATGGCAATCATAATAACTGTCACAATAATCTTTAGTTATTACAATAAGTCCTTCAGCACAGGAAATATCTTAGTGGATCAGTTTTACTGTGTTTGATTAATTGCCCTTCCCTCAGTGCTGTGCCCTATGTAGAGCACTGAGTAATCTCCAGAAAAGTAAATCATTGTAAAACTTCAAAAGCACCTCTGTGCTAAAAGAAACCCTGGTATTTCAAATTCCTTATGTTTTATGTGAGATACAATACTCAACCCATCGAAAAGTAAACTGCTTCTGCAAGGGCACTGTACTGTACTGAAATGTCAAAAAAAAAAGAAAAATTAAACAAGAAGGACACTAGGTGTCTAAAAAGGTTAAACAGAAAATTAGATTTAAAATATTTGTGCTGCTAATAGCAATTAATAACATGAATTGTCCATTTGCAAGCATGCCTTATCTATAAATATCTTTCGTAAGACATCATTCATGGTAGTGTAATGACAAAGTGATTTCCACCTTAAGCTAGGAGAATAATACTCCCCAGGGGCATTAGGATTGGTTTGCCTGCATGTTTCCTGAGTTTTGAAATGCAATGAAAAACTCTTCTTATTGGAATAAGGAAGGCAGGAGGAGTCTGCATTTTCTTGAGTAAATTCTTGCTCCTGATAAAAACAGGAGTGTGTTATAGACCAACAAACTTGACGAATAGCAGTCCTGGCTCTTCTAAATATTTGTGAGCTGGGAGTCTCCAAACAGGGTTACAGTTAGACATAAGCTCAAACAATTTGCAAGATTGTGTCCACTTGATCCTGTCCCTCAGAAAAAGCATCAACTTCTGAGGGATTATACTTACCAAAAAAATGCTTTTTGTGTATAATATAGCTTAATCTAAATTGAAGAGGTTCAAACGGAACTGTCTTAATTTTTACTGACTCCAGTAAAAAATGGCAAAAATGTCTTTAAAAAGACAAACATCTTGAGGCAAAGGGTGCTACTAAGTCTTCATCCCCACTTACAGGATTTATTAAAATAATATAAAAAGGCAATAATAAAAACTATCATTTTAGAAAGGTGACCTTCAGAAAGGATATTTCAAATAAGAATTTGCAATTCTTTACACATAATACACAATGCATACAGTCTGCAGCCACCTAACTGAGCAGACTGCACTTAAAGCTTTCAGCATATTGGTGAAAAGACTAGGCATGTTAATTGAATAATTGCAGCTTTCTATAGTGGTATTTATGTTAGATGAATTTATAATTTACTATTACAGGGAGTTGTAACAGATTAATATCCACTTATCAATCTATGAACAACCCTGTATCCATTACACTGAAATCACTGAAAGGTGGAACAATCACACTAATAGAATAAATGTACTGTTCACAGGGCAGTCCTTTTATTTAAAAGAACATGTGAGGCATCAGCAAGGAAAGAAAGTCCTTGGAAGGGGCATCTGTACAGTATTAGCCTAAAGGATATATCTGGAGAAATTCTAGGCTTCTACTGAAAGTCAAATTTAGCATAAACCTCAGCAATAGGGAAAAAACAGATAATGTAACAATTTGGTCCTTTGCATTGCTGAGCATCAAAGGTAAATCCTTGCAGTTTCACAGCCCATCTGAATAGCAACGAGTGAATAGTCAATTAAGTTAATAAAGATACAGGGTGTCAGTACATTTACATCAAGCTAATGTATAAACCACTGTCTAATGAATGCCTGATAGGAATACCTGAACTTAATTAACCCTTATCCTGTTCAAAATGAGAGGTTTTAGCACCTTACATCTAGACTGTCTTTATTGGTGGCAGTCTGTTATCAACACTTACCTCTCCTTCTAACAAGGCTTAAAATGTAAATGATGCAGGAAGAGTACTGAAGCAGAATGCCAGAATGAAGAGGCTTAAATTTGTTATGCAAAAAAAAGTCCAAACCTAGTACATGGCTCTACTGGATTATTAATGGTTGTACTTAAACCAGAAAAGCTCGTCCTTTCCAAGAGCAGAGTTGCACACAGCATCACCCCAGAAAGCATGGTGGTATGCCATGGTTTGAGCCACCACTCTGTCTCAATGGCACATTGGTACGGGCACATGAACGCAATGGTATCACATTTTAGGGAGTTATATGTGCTGCACGGGGGGATTTCTGTAGTTTGTTTAGAAGAAATGAGTTCAGCACTTTAAATATCCCAGTAGCAACTCCCAAAATATTTGCCTCAGCCTGGTCTCCCCAGAAAGGCTTACAACATGATGCAAACACTGTGTAGAGCTAATATCTGAGATCTGTAGCTGTGGTAATATCTTTCTGGTATTGTGAATGGGTAGAAATAAGCACTGCTAGGATGCAATTCATCTTATCCTAAAATAAACCTATAAAATAGGTCATATGTGTAACATTTATAACATGTATAATACCCAAGAAGTGCCTACACTCCATTGACAAAAAAAAAGATAGTTTAAGGTTAGATTTAGAATGCACATTGCAGGCATTTTTATTTTTATTGAAATTAGTTGGAATTTTGATGAGAGTTAGATATCTAAAGAGTTGATGTTTTTTATCCTGCTCTCTTTGATTATAGGTATGCTTTTTTTTTTTTTTTTCCAGTCAACACTGCAAAGAAACAGCAATTCATAGCCCAAGTACTATGAACAAGCTCACAGTTATACTGAAGTATAAGGGCCATAAGAAGTATAAGTCACACTTACAAGGCATGAAGATCACAGAAAGTGTCAGCAGGATAATCCAGAGAGCATCAAAAGTGTATTTAGGATCTAGTCCCCAGTCCGTTTCTGGTCTACACATGGGAGTTACTACTGAGATGAATATTTGGTTTGCACCAGAACAGAGCCTAGGTAAGAACAAGGGTTATATTTCTAAATATCTGCCTATATTCTAGACAACAAGGCTTTGATCATACTTCAGTGAAATATTAGCAGTAAACATTGACGCTACAAACAATAACACCATCACTATCTACAAATGCCTTGAGCAAGATAAAGACGTCACATTTCAGTGGTGCTGTCTACTCTTGTGGGTTTTGCTTGCCACAAGAGGTCAAATCTTCTATACACAGCTGTGTAGAGATGGGGAGTTGCTGATCAGTAGATGCTTTTTTACTTTGTGAACATGTTTTATGAGAGATTATGTGTGTGACAACCATTGTTTTTCCTTATATAAATATTTGAGAGAGTAACCATCTATTTATTTTGATAACACACATATAGTTTTATGAACATCCCTTCTCAGTAAAGGCAACTATGCAGAGGCCACATCTCCTGGAAAATTTGTGCATATAAATGGAAACTTTGTAATTTACTTTAGATTATATTTCTGTTCTCATGTTTAGCCCAGGGATGTAGCACCTGAGAAATCACAAGCCTTTTAACATGACATCCCATTCTGATATCTATAGATCGTGATTTTCTCAATTGAAAACATACTAGTTGTCTTCATAATGCATCAAAATATTTCATCGGTGCAGAATGCATAAGTAAAGTTGTTTAGAATAACTTTAATAGACCAGGTACTAGATTTAGCCACACAGAGCTGTTTCCACATCTCATTTCTATTATTAAGTAAATTGCAGCAGCAGTTCAGACATACCTAGGTATGAAGATAAGAGGAAAAAATAATAATGAAAAGGAAACACACTTTCAAAGTGCAAAAGACACAAAGCATTGATCAAGAAAATAGTGACTGAATGAGAGTAGCTGTAGCTGAAAGCCTTCTGCCAGTGTACCTAACAGTCATTTATACAGAAAATAAAATTTCTGTATGCACACAGAGATGTCAGACACAAATGCAAATGTGAAGAAATTATTCAAACAGCACAATGTGACCACAAGTAAAACACTTCTTGTCTGGTCACTGTATTTTAAAAGTAAAATGACATAAATAAAGACTGAGAAGAGGACAAACACAAAAACAGAGAGATTCAAAAATTTCTTTGGCAGCTCAAAAAAGGTTAGAGAAATTGCTAGGTAGGTTTTTAAGAGGGAAAAAACAGCACGGAGGCTAAGAAAAAAATAACTCTGCAGGAAATTAAAGTGTTTGAATGAACCTGCACCAGCAATGAAAGTAAAGCCTCCAGTATCAAACTGGTCTGGAGTTTTATCCTTTTTTTTTTTTTTTTTTTTTTTTTAAGGCAGAGAGAACTTCTTGTATAGCTGCCTTCTACTCCAGCTCCTGCACACACAGAACTCTTCTTAACAAAGGCAAATATCCAGAGACTGAAAAAGGAAAAACAAAAATAAACCAAGAAAACCCAACAAAGTCTTTGTCCTTATAACATGAAGTTAGGTTAGACCACTGAAGCTAAGCTTTTCCTATTTACATGACTAGCAGCTCCACAGAGAGCAGTAAAACTGACTTGACAGTCATAGGTGACATGCCCATACCATGGGCACAGATCCATGGCACATGCCCTAAGCAAGACTGAAATTTGCACCTCTTGTTTACAGCAAAATACTTTAAATGTTCCACTGGCATATGCTCATATTGAGGCAAAATGTGGTGACAGTCTTCGAAAAAGCACAATGCCACATTGGTGACAGGCAGGCAATGCCCAGACACAGGACAAGTTCCACAGGAGACTAAGTGAAGTGTTTGCTTATGCACTGAGCCCAAAGGACTCCTTACAGTTGTCTTTAATACCTATTTTGTGCTTTAAGAAAAGAGTTATTTGTGGTCGTTCCCTCATTTTAGTCCAACATGAGATACATTTATTCTATATAAAGTGTCAAATGTCTTAGCTAAGGTAAATGGATAAATATACCTGGACTAGGGTACATTAAACGGGCAAGCGATGCCTGTGAGATAGTACCCAAGAAAATTAGGATTTACAACATGAAAGTTCCTTCAGAGGTGGTGGTATGTTGGTAACAGAGGACAATTTCCATCTTAAGTTCAGGGACTGAAAAACTGAGTAAATTCCTTTGGGTGAGCTGAAGGACTGAAAAATAGTGATATACCTGGAGAGGGGGAAAATGGCAATTGGAGGAAAAACTCAAAAGAACAGAATAAAGTAATATCTGCACAACCACTGAAAATAATTATTTCTTAAAAGTCAAAACATTGCAATGTTTCCCTAAGTTAAGAATTCTTTTAGGAAAAAAAAGGTATGTCTCCATTCTTTATTTTCAAGTCAAGTTTCAAGTCTTACCTCATTGTAACTTTGTGTTGCATTAAGAAGCATGACCATGACTAGGCCAGTCTCCAGTCTTTAAAATCTTTAGCATCAAAATCAAATTTTTACACATTGCTCAGAAACTGTAAAAACAGCCATGAGGGATCACAGAAAAGTCTTAGACAGTGGCCCAGCTT
Source organism: Margarornis squamiger (assembly GCA_035222235.1). Taxonomy (NCBI): domain Eukaryota; kingdom Metazoa; phylum Chordata; class Aves; order Passeriformes; family Furnariidae; genus Margarornis; species Margarornis squamiger. The sequence continues at coordinate 10,299,287 of JAWWTY010000077.1, read as the reverse complement.
CATTTCCTTAACAAAGGTGAAGAGAGGGCAGGGCGTTAACTATCCCAGAACATGTCCTACCTTTCCTACCAGCTACTTTTTCTGAATTCATGCAGACATCTCCAAAGGACCCATATGTCCCACTTGATGATAGGCCTGTAATATCTGGGGGCTGAATTGCTCTTCTGAGTCACTTCTGAGTTTATTTTGGACCAGCCAGTGAAGTATCAGATGACTAATTAAGTGAGGTTACCATATTCATTGTATGGTCATTCTACCAATACAGCAGGAAACAGGGGCAGCTAATGATTCCAGGGCGAAATTATAATTTTTTAATAAAGGTGTAGGAAAAGATGAAAAGCCTTAATTTTTGAGGTTACTAACAAGAAATTTAAAAAATTACATTTGGTTTTAGAAGTAAAAGATAAAGAAATTATAGCAGGCAAGTGAATATTTAGTAGCAAATACCAAATAAATGCTAAAAAGAGGTAGCCCTTGTGGGTCTTAGAGGGAGTGTGGAAGAGGCAGGATTATCCTAAACCTTCATATTGTGCTGCAGTCTGTACTTTGCACTCATTCTTACCTTGCAGATCAGAAACCCAAGTAAATGAAGAGCAACGATTTTTAATGTATTCTTCCAATTTCGGGTTATTTAGGGTCTTAATGCAAGACCTCCCTGAACAGTTAGGCAAATTGACTTAGAAATGAGGACACAATTTTTATAGGTTTCCAGCATTTAGTTATGTAGATCGAGAGAAAAAAGTATAAGTGGAAGTAATGTGAAGAACATATTGTTTCTTTCAGATAAGAAATGTTTTATGAATTCCTATGAAGTGTAGGAAAATGCATAATGAAAAATTATGCCATCAATAATATAAAATTGAAGGAGAGAAATAGAACAAGTTAGGCCTGCAGCATTTTATTTATGTAAAAGAGCTTTTCTAGAACCTTGTCATGATAAACAAAGAAAAAATGTTTAAAACTTTTTTTTTATAAATCTTTGTTTACACTCTACTGTTGAAATAAGATAGACAATAATTAGTAAAAGATACTGAGTGCAGCCCCATGTCTTTAGAAGCAACATATATGAAAGATTTACTTTGGCATTGTTTAAGTCTAGGGTGCAAAAGGAAAAAAACCCACAACTTATTACTTATTCCATTATAATACTTCCCATTGGTAGAAGCACAGTGGGAGATACTTACCCCTACTGATTTCTGGAAGTAATGCTGTTTGCACAGGTGACACAGCAATTTTTATGCTCAAAGTCATACTCACCAGTGATATAAATAATTGTCTTAGTACTATTCATAAACCTGCCTATAAAAATTGTACTCAGTAAGTGTGCCGGAAAAAAGAAGGGGGTAGAGTAAAAGTACAACAAGATCAGCTTTTCCAGAGTGCATATATTCTGTCATAGATATTAGGGAATTCAGTCTTAGCATTCATCCTGCCAGAGTACACCACATTTATCTGTGAAATGGTAGGCAGCTCCCTGGTGTCAAAGCTGTTGTCCTCAGAATGGGATCAGCTGAAAGGAAGGACAAAACCTGATCCGATGTCATCAACTCAGAAGGGATGAACAGAGCTCTGCCAGCTTCTAATAGCAGAGGATCAAATTAGAGGAAACCCCAGTTATCTAGCTCTATTCATGAAATGGCAAGCTACAGAAAAAGTAATACGAAGAAATAAAGGCAGAAGTATTCAGAGGAGAAAAAAGCTTTAATAAGTTAAAAAAAAAAAAATTAGTAGTGGTCTTCATTGCATTTTAGGACTGTTTTAAAAGGGCAATATGCCAAAGGACACATTGAAATACTATAATATAATAAACCTAATGGTAAGTGTAGGATCTGGCAGTAAAAACTGGACTTTTCTTGACTATCTTGCAGTTAAGAGTCAAGAAAATGTCAGTGGTTCAGATCTCCGTAGTTTTCTATATATTGCATTCTGAATGCCCCTTTCTGTCAGCAGGAGTAGAGAGTGAGGTATTACACTCTACATAGGCCTCCAGAGATCAGCAGAAATGGCTGGAAGCTGTAGAAGTGTGTAAAATGTGCTTTGCACCTTGTTGTTTTTTTTTTTTGTTTTTTTTTTTTTACTTACTGTATAAGATGGGAGTGATCCCTATGAGCTTAGGAAGCTGTTTTGGGCAGTGCAATATTGCTAGGCTCAGGCCAGGGGTTATGTCTAATGCTGCTACTGAACTCCCTGCACTGGAGCCCCTCATGGGGGGAAAAAGATTTTAAGTTTAGTGGAGCAACCATTTTATGAACCTAAAAATAAATAAACCAGATTTAAAGTACTGGCAAAAAAAAAAAAATAAAGTGGAAAGGTGCCTCTGTATTAACTGGACTGCTATGAGTTTAGATAAAGGAAGAAAACACAGGTTGGAACTGCAAGGGTGTTATTAAAAATGGTCAGTCTGGGTGCAAGCTCCAGATAAGTGCCTGAGGACAAAAAAACCACATCACCACTCCAATGTTAGTGTTTAATGTGAAATTATATCTTTGCCTGGAAAAGAGCTCTTTGTCTGAGACAGAGCATGGAGCTTTTGTTTATGATGTTTATTAGGGCTTACCAGGAAAGGTGGCTAATGTAGGGTGATAAGAGCATTACTAATTTTCTTTGACAAATGGCTCTCAGATATTTTCCATTGTGAATTGTACATTAAACTGCAATTTCTTTCATGAATTTCCTTTTCTTACAGCTATGCAATACTGATTCCACACCTATCATATGGCAATTCTAATGCTCACACACAATGAAGTAATATAAAGAGTACTAAGAAAACAAGATTATAATAAATAAACATAAGGCTGAATACTTCTGCAGTCATGCTTTTTCAAATAATTCATAGCTATATGAAGCCTGAAGTAATTCAAAAATACATACCTAATCCAGATACATTAAAAGAACTTATTTTCTCTTACCAGTATAGTTTTTAGTTTCCATGGATTCTAAGTTCTACCAGTATTACAAACACCACTTTCAGCTAAGCTAAAGCTGAAGGACCTGCTTTTCTGCATAAGAGCTGAGACCAGTGTAGGCTTCCCTCCTTTTACTCTTGACAGCAATTTCCTGAATAGTATGAAAGAGGGACAAATAAGTACTGAGATGAGATACTTTGGTTATCAAAATCATTCCCTGTCATTCTCAGAAAGAACATCAGAAAGTCCTTAGTTGAAAATAACTATAATAAAATATCAATATAATCAGCATTTCTAGCTGAGATAACTAGTTTACCAGGAAATCTCTAAAACCTGAAAAACTCTCTGGTTTTAATCAACTAAAACAAAAATATTTGAGCTGAACACAACCAAGTCCTGGAACTCATATAGGCAGAGCAGATGAAAATTAAAAGCCTTGGGAATATGGGGTAGCAGTTCTTTTTCAATTTTCAGCATAAAAAAAACCCATGAAATTGATATTTTTTTTTTCTACTGGGACGAATAGAAAGTGTCTGAGCTTGGTCTGAGGGGCTTTGGCATCTTTCACAGTGATTCCTTTCACCCAGGCAGCCTCCTGACAACTTTTAAAACCTTGAGATCATATAACTGGATAGATATGAAGTTCCATATCTGTACCATGTTCTCCCTGAAGACCAACAGCTTTCCCATGTAAGTGCCATTTTAGCTGCCATTTTCATTACTTTGAACAGAGAGACTAAGAGTAAGGCAGTAGTATCATGTACCCCTTGAGCATCCAGCTCCAATCCACAGAGCACAGCTCTTCTTTTTTGGGTTTGTCTCAATGATACAAGCCCTTTGAGATGAAGGTCTTCATTGTTGTGCCCAGCACAGCAAAGGAAGTGAGCCTCCAAGGATTCAGGACAGTGGGAGGGAATCTTTGCATTAGAAAATGTGCTGAGGTAGAGTAATTCTTCGTAATTAAAGTCAGACAATCTGCCTCCAAGGGACAGAAATGGGAATCATGTTATGGACTCTGTATTCATTCCTGCCTAAGCATTTGTTATCTCTCACTCTGAGTCTTGGGATTTTTTTTCCATCAGCTAAGGCATTTTTTGTACAATTTGAGTTGATTTGTCACTTAAGGATTCAGTATCTTTTAGCAATCAATACAGGAGCCCATATACTCTTGAGCACTTAACCCCTGCATGGTTTTCATGTACTTCATGATTTCTTTGATTTTTTGGCATTTCAGTTCTATATCTTTTACTTTTGACTGCAAGGGAGATGATTGTTTGAGCTGGAACAGAAAGTTTCAGTATGTGTCTTCTATGCTGTTCTAATATAAATGTAAAGGTTATCTTCACTCATGACACCTCATAGTGTTGATCTGCTGTCTTTTGTTACTCTAATTCAGGAACTGTATTGGAAATACCAAAATACTGTGTAGAGAACTGAACAGTTATTCAAAACCACAGTTTTCAGGAAACTTCAAAGGTGGCAAAACTTGAATGAGCACCTTCCCCTCCTCTTTTGGCACTGCCCTTGGTGCTGTTTCTTCAGCATATTCTCACGCTTCTCTTCTGGCTACAGTTGCTCCAGCATGGGGATTTTTTTCCCCCTTCTTAAATATGTTCTCCCAGAGGTACTGCCACCATCGTTGATGGGCTTGGCCTTGGCCAGCAGTAGGTCCACTTTGGAGTTGACTGCAATTGGCTCCATTGGCCATGGGAACTGTCTGGCAGTTTCTCACAGAAGCCACCCTGTAGTCCCCCACTTCCAAAACCTCACAACCAGACAAAACCAAATACTCACTTTTTTAACCCACTTTTTGGCTTTAGTGTAAAACATAGCATCAACAAAGGCAAATCAGAATCTAAGCTGCATTCAGAGGCCATTAATAGGGGAGAAAGATCTGTGATCATCCTAATCTACTCAGCACTGTCAGGCCACACCTGGAGTGCTCTGTGCAGCTCTGGTCCCCTGACATCAAGAAAGACATGGACAAACTGACAAGGAACCAAAAGAGGGCCACAGCGATGATCAGAGGTCTGGAGAATTTGTCCTGTGAGAAAAGACTTAAGGAGATAGACTTTTTCTCCCTGAAGAAGAGATGGCTATGGGGTACCTCATCACAGTACTTCAGTACTTAAAGGACAGCTACAGAGAAGATGGAGATTCTCTCTTCAGAAAGAGAAAACAAGTTACACTGGGAGAGGTTTCAACTCACTATGAGAAAGATTTTTATGTTTTTTAACAGTGAAAACTTATCATTCCCTGGAACAACCTCCCCATGGATATGGTAGAATCCCCATCACCAGAGGTTTTCAAGATGAAATAATCTCGTACAGGCTCTTTCCTACAAAAGGTTGGACCAGATGATCTTTCGAGGTCCCTTCCAACCTCTCTGATTTCATGATATTCTAGGCAATGATTCCATGGTTTTATTATGCACTATGAAAAAGTACTTCTTTTTGTTTGCTTTAAGCTTGCTACCTGATCATTTTATTTGGACATCCTTTAGATCTTCCATGAAGCAGTGAATAAATATTTCTTGTTCACACAAATTATTAATAATTCATGATTTTGTAGATCTCTGTTTTAATCATCTTTTTTCCTATAGAGAGAGCTCTAATCAACATAATCCATTCCTTACCTTTGATCTCACTAGTTGCCTTTCCTCCTACTCTTTATAGTTCCCTATACGTTTTTAGTGATAAGGAACACCAGAATTGTACTCAGATACTCACAGAGTGGGCAAACCATTGAGCTACATGTGGCATAATAATGTTTCTGGTTCGTGTGGTGGTCATGATTGTTTGGTGCCTCTAAACAGTTCCTAACATTTATTTTGCTCTTTTGACTGCTTGTTCAGCACGAAGCTGTTATTTTCATAACACTGTCAACTACATCTCTGACATCTTTCTCCCACATTGCAATCTGCAATATACAGACTATCTGTGTTTATTTATAATGCTGGGATTTTTTTCTCCGCATGTACTACTTTGCATTAATGAAGACAGAATTTCATCTGCCATTTTGTTACATTTTATGTATTTACTCAGTAACATAAACAGTCAAACTCCTTTCAACCAATCTGTTCTCACAAAACTCACATTTTGATAACTCAAAAAAACCCTGTTTATGTCCCCTACACCCACTATGTCCTCTGACAGTGGGATAAGAGCAAGTTGAGAAGAATGTAGGAAAAAAAAATCTTGAGAGAAAAATATGTATGTCTAGGTTTTCCAGGGTTTCACTTCATAGAAAATCTATTTGTGGATTCCAAGTTGGCATAAAGATAACCTGTCAGTCTCTCTTGTGACTGTGAAGATGGCACTACTGAAAAGTAGAGATCTCTTTCTATTACAACCATCTTATATGATGCCTGAAAGGTATTTTTTCAGAGAAATTGACATATAATCCAATTATGAGGTACCATATACATAATTATAATATATTTTAATTTAAGACATTAGATCACACAATTTTGCAACAGGCATTATGTCATTTCCTCAAAGGCCTCCAAAAGCCTAGGTCTAATAGCCAAATTTTTATATCTGTAGTGAGGTTATTATGCTTATCAGCATAAGGAAAATCACATAAAAAGTGCTAAGTTTTACTTTTTCAGAAAAATTCCCCATTTGTGTTGAAATTCATAACTCACACTGAGTATTAAGTTTTCTTGATTGATGCCCCATGGAAATGGATTAACCCAACCCATCCAAGGCAGGCTTAGAGTCTCCTAAGATGATAGAATTCTTCTCACGTATTCTTAGATAATTACATTAAAGACACAAACTTTTAAGTCACCATCAAATGTTACTGTCACGAGACAGATACAGTTTTTAAGGTCTGAATGTTCTGACCTGCTTTAGCAAAGGGTGAACCACCCTTACCTTACTTTAACTATATTGACCAGATCTTCAGTGACCATTTGAGGTGATCAGCTCAGTTGGAGCACATCCCAGAGTAAAATGTGGCCAATACTCTGCATTAGCTATTCTAGGCTGCAAGGTATACACTAGTGCATTCAAAAATACCATATTTTCCAAAAAAATAAACAAACGACTTAAGAAAGAAGGTAATGGCCACTGAAGCAAGAGGCAAAGATGACAAAGAATTGAATACTCTAAGAATACCACTCCATTTTGCATTCAGGCAGGAATCTGAAATCCAGTCAAGGGCTGGAGTTAAAAATAAAATCTTTTCTTGATAGATCTAATGTGCTTGTCTTCCTGCTCAGCAGGAAATATATTAGTGAAAAACTGTGAGATGTGGTCTCACTGGAGAATTAGTCAAATTAATTTATACAAATATCAAATAATTGTGAGGGAGTAACAGAGGCAAAACCACTATTGGAATAAAATTTTCTTTGCTAGGGTGTGTAAATTACAGGAATGATCTTTATTTCTGAAGCACAGATGCTGAAAATTTGAATTTGTGTTACAATTCTGTCTCTTAATTTTCTCTTTGACTGATTTGGTTTTTAGCCTGGCTTCTGGAGGAGTACGGACTCTTTGATTGTGTTGACAGTTTGTCTGCTCTTTCCTCCCACACTTTTTTACACAACTGTGATTGAGTATAACAAAAATATTGATGAAGTTCCTAAAATCTCTCTGAAATCAGAGAGAGAAGAGACTTTCAACACTTGAAAGCCTGCAGTAAGATTTAAGTTCTTATTAAACATGAGAAAATTGATACAGCAAAGCAAGTATGACAGTGTCATGTCTTCTTCTTGTGTAACCTCACATATGCATTTAATTATTTTGTTTTATATATTGTATTTATGTTTATCATGACTGATATCAAATGTCTATAGATTTTCTGTATCCAAAGTAAAATATTAATGAAAAAAAGATAGTGCTTGATACCACGAGTACTTTTAATCTTGTAACAAAATACCTAGTTTCCATTTGGAACATTTAACCAGCAAATAAATGAATGCAATGGCAGTCTAAGATAATAGTTAGAATGATGGGAATGTTTAGTTGACAACACATCTCCCAGTTTCTTGGAAAATTAACTATGCACATATGTGCACACAACAAACAAATCTCTTGCCCGTTCTAATAAGACTAATACATATGTTATTATTAATGTCTAAAAACTGAAAGTAGTACACTATAAATCACAACTGGAGAAAAATTATAGCAATAATAATTCCACAAATTCCTCCTATGTGGTTTGCTTTAGGATTCTTTATTGCATATATTGTTTAATTGCTTCCAAAAATAAAAGCAACAGATTAAATTTCTCTGTATTTGCAGAAGTCTTTTCTAACTCTTCAGATGTGCTTCAGTGTCTCTTGTCAGATTAAAAATCTTAAGTTCTTAAAGCATGAAAAGTATGAAATAAAACTGAGTGATTCTGTAACCCTGAGGACTTACCACAGTCAGTAACAACAGTGTTGATCTGACAAAAAATCAGACAAGCAAGGAGACTGAAATAGTACCAGATGTTAATTTTTAGTCATTAGAAAAAGGTTTAAATTTTTAATTTTCCTTTTTGTAATTATAACATTGCAAAGCTGACCCAGAAATATGAAAGACACCTCTTGAATTATGATATATTTTTTGAGTAGGAGATGGTCTACTGAAACCAGCTCAACAAGAAGTACTTTCCCAAAATGAAGAACATTTGTTCACATCCCAAATGCCTTTGAAACCTGCAGTACTACATCAGTGTCCATCAGGGCAATACAAAGTATCTGGACCTGTCCTAACTGCATCACCATTCTGTAAAAACTAGAAATTTGGATGGGCTAAGATGCAGAAGCAGAATCGTAAAATTTTAGGAGAATAACTTGCTAATACTAGTTTTCCACTGCAAGTGTGCTTGCAGCATAACTACAGGCTTAGCAAACTCTTAAGATACCATCACATGGTCACAGCAAAATTGTGCTTCACAGAAATCTTCAGGTAAGTGATTTAGAAAATGGAAATTTTCCTCTAATTATGTTTCTTCCTCTCTCTACCTGATGACAGCCATCAAAGCTGTAATCTTTACTTCAGAAGTTGATGAAGTCACTCTGTTAACTTCATGGGAGATGGAGCAACTTTTACCAACTAAAGATCTGACCTCACATCAGATGACATGATGAAAACAATAGGAAGTTGAAGGCAACTGAGTCTGAGACGAGCCCTGAAAGCACAGATCTGTATGTCATGCAAGCTCTACTCCTCCAGGAAGCAAACCCCATCAGGTGTTCTAGCATTTGACTTTGTGCCAGCCGAGGCTCACATGCTTGCTTAGCTTTAAGCTTGTCTCCTTCTCTAGTATTTCACAAGATTTCCACTAATGTTCCTGGAAGATCTATCCCTTTTCCTATCTGAAATGTAAAATTCCTGGTAAGAGCAAAGTTAAACAGGTCATGGCAACGAACAGAAAGGCAAAACCACAGGCCGTATGAAAATGACTGGCTGGATTTTTCTGGTGTTGACACATCACCAAAAGTCTCATAAAGCTTTAAAGTTCTCACAGTGAGCAGCACCATCTGATGCCAGATAGTTTCCTGGGACTGCTCTTCTCTTTCGTACTGTAATTCAGAGGCAAGTTAGGCATTGCTCAAAAGATCCCAGTTTGCTGTGTAATTAATTGCCTTCTCTAGCCAACTTCAATTCACACAAGACAAGGGCCTCATTCTTAACAATGTTGCACATTTTATCCTCTCCAATTGTTTAGCAAATCCCTTATTCTGTCATGTTTTTCATTTCCCCCTGACATTTCACCCACTATATTATGGGCAATATCTAAGGACTTAAATCCAAAAGCTGTACTGTGGTTCCAAAGCTTCAAATCAAAATTGAAAGATGTAGTTCAGCTGTTCTTCTACAAATATGCAGCAATTATAAAGAAATAAGGGTCAATATAGACTCCCGGAGAGCTTTGCATTAACCTGCACTCACTATATTTAACTAGAGACATGAAAGCTACTTAGTTTCAAGGAAGCATTTAAGTATTACAAATGATGAATTTACAAATTCATGAATTATTGATGAAGTAGAAACCTCTCTGGAATTCAAGCAATTTTTGCTTGAACATATTCCCCATATTTATGTACAGGCGTCTTAACAGCATTTTTCAATTTCAGTTTTGGGGTTTGAATATACAGCAGGAGGCTTTCATTTTGTAAGCATCTGGTGAATTTGCATTACAAGTATGGTTTGCACCAAGGATTGTGAGTGTGTTGTCACCACAGTCTAAAGCTCAGCTCACAACTAGGTGCAGTTTCATCTCTGTCCCTCCCATTCTGCTCAAATGGATGGTATTTGGGGTACGGAAGTGTCCCAGAAGTGTGTTATTTTGGGATTCAGGCAGGTGGGACAGGCATCATTGGGAAGAATTATGTGGCTTATTGTCAGTTTGATTTGCAGTCCTCTGTGTTATTCCAGAAAACATTTCTGTTACAATTCCCATTTACAGGATTCAGACCGAAGCAGCTCATGCAGTTCAGAAACTGCTGTTGCGATTGACAAAGTAGCAGCACTAATTAGCAAATGTCAGCAACCACTGAGAACTTTCCAAATGAAAAATTAGCCACTTTGTAACACCTATTCAAAATATATAGCATATTCAACTCTCTCAGAAAAGGAAGATATATCATGTGTTTGCAGTTCTCATGATAGTGGAATTTGGACACAGGCAAAAGCTGTCCCTTGTTAAATTATTAAAAGAATTCTGGCTTTTGTCTCCTGCAGGAAAATTTCAGATTCAGATTTGAAATGCCATATTCAGGGAGGTTTAGGGTCAGGACTTCCTCTGCTGAGATAACTCCATGCAGATGCAATTTTATGCAGAGGCAAGGTGAAGTCAGTTCTGTGTCAGAGACATTGCATTTTGTAGCTCAGAACAGGGCCACAAAACTTGGACTGACAGCTAGCCCATGAGGAAGTTATAGATCCTAGAAACTAATCATATCCAGAACTAGCACACGCTGATTGGAGCTGGTCTTGAGTCTCCCTTCCTTGCTGGTTTTCTGTGAAAGAGAGAACATATGACCCCTTCTCCTAATGGGGAAGTGACTAGAAAGAATAGTCAGAGGTGCTAGAGATATCCCATCCCATCCAGCCACATGAAAACAGGAAACTTCACCATGTCTGATTTTCTACCCTGTCTCTTCATCTTGGGTCATGTAACAATGCTTGATTTCCCAATGTAATTTGTAACTTCAGCTTTTAACATGCCAGACTTACACTGTCTCCAACTATTTGCTATCAGCTAGATAGCCCAGATGTGTATGTTTGTCTTGTCAGGCCAATGACAGACAGACTTTGATTGGTGATAGTTACCATTAGTTAGTCTGAAAAGCTACCATGATTATCAAAACAGAGACACCACATAAAGCAAAATCAATTGGATTTCCTACTGCAGCCTGCTGTACAACACTTCCAGGTTAATCTCTAGCTGAGTCCTGAACACTCTGCATCTCTTCCCTTTTCTCCATCTTTACATTGTCCTGCGAAGATTGTTTTCCATTCTTTCTTCTTCTTACGACGGTTTCTCCCCTGATTTTTTTTCTGATCAACTTCACTACAGCCTTTTACTCAGGACTGATGTTTCCTTCTAGTATTTTCACTGCTGAATTTCTGGAATATGTTTCTTCCCCAAGCAAGAAAGAGGTTGAGATGAAGAAGATCAGTCCTGGCAGTCCAGACAATACTGGTTTTGCCCTTTTCACACTTACAATCCTTATTATTTTATAAACCACATGACACCTCAAACTCTGCTAACCAGATGGAACCTGAGTGCCCAAAAGTTGCAAGGCCATTCAAGGCTACAAATAAGTTGTGCACACGAAGGGGTGAAACTGCCTCTTCAATACCAGAGCCAGTGGCCCTGAGACATTTTTAATAAAAGAAGGTGCTGTGTTAGACTGTAAAATCCCATCCTAATATACGTCCCCAGGACAAAGCAAGGTCTGCTCACAAGTCCTACCTGTTGTCTCTTGTCCCTTTCACTCTCCATAACAAAACTATTCTGAAGAGGAGGATATGGAGAATGTCCTTTGTGTTCAGAGAAAAGCAGTAGTGATACAACCTCATTGACTGTGGCAAGGGACTTCTTGTATTGTAACATAAAGACAAAAGGAAAGATGTTTTTTGTGTCTGGTTTCACATTATAATTCTAACTTGAGGCTTAGTAGGAGTCTCAGTGAACACTTGCTGTAAAATGTGAACTTCTGTATTAATTCTGAAAGAACTCTCTCCCTTGGGTCTTTTCATCCTCACTACTGAATGGACTGGTAAAATTTCCCAATTTTCTCTGGCATTACATGTTTCAGCTAGCATGTGATATATTTCTCTCCCACTGGGGCAGCCTGAGCATTTGAAGCCATGAAGGAAGAACAAGGTTTTTCACCATTCCTTTTTTAGGCCCTCAGTCCACCCTTGCCATACACCGGGAGAAAAAAATGACGTGGTTCTTTTGGTGAGTCTATTAATGAATACAATGAAAACTGAGGACATCCCCACACCAAAAAAAAAAAAAAATAGACCTTTTGGAACATATCACCAACGTTGTCTTCACAGGGCAGAACAAAGAACAGATAAGGTGAAATAGGAGGTACTGTAAGGAGAAAAACAAAACGTGAATTTGATGTCTCATTTCTGTGTCCCGAGAACCAGAACAGAAGTTTAGAACTTCCACTCCATGACTACCTGACCAGCTGCAGACCCCAGTGACCTCAGGACTGGCTCAGACTGTTTGCAGAGCTTGGATAGTCATTCTGCAAGGCTGACTGAAAGTTGAAGAGCAGTGGCAGGCATGGATGCTGGCAGAATATGTTACCTGAGAGATGTGTCCCTTCAACTGTCCCTGTTATTTTCAATGCTATTTACTCTGCTTTTAACATAATAAGGACTAAACCTTACAGGAAAATGACCCATTTTCAAGTAGGTATGAATTAATGGAGGAATGAAAAGAAGAAAGAAAACATGGTGCATAAGAGGGGCTACTTCTAAAGCAAAAGCATGATGGCTGCTGGCCCCACTCATTCTTTGGTCTAATGCTGTATAATTTATCCTTTTGTCCCTCAGCCCTTTGCAAGATCATTCTCATGCCGTGTTTCCAGAGGGAAACAAGACTGCAGTCTAGAATGACAAATTCCCAGGCATTCAACTTTAAAACCCTTCTTATTAAATGAAAATTTTGCACTGAGTAAATACTATTTATTCCGTAATGTTTGCTTAATTTCTGTTTTTACTTTATGAAGAGGAACTCTGTAGTTCTGTTTATGATATCAAATGCTCTGATTTTTCATAATTAAGAGCTTTGTTTGTCAAATTGTTGATGTTTGCACATCATAGCAATGGAGACAGCAGTGCTATGTACACATGGAAGAAGTTCACAGAGAATGCAACTGCAGGCTGTTGATGTTTGTACAAGCTGTAGCTCTCAGCAAAACCTGGAGTTGTGTATTGGGACATCATTGTATAACATACACTCATCCCCAGCTTTCTTCTCTACTTGGGGAAATCTTTCATTCAAACAACGACCTCAGAACTATAAATCCATTTCCTGCTTGACTTAACACTGTGGCTTTGTTAATCTGGTGTCTAGGATTATCCAATTTGCATGTGAAAAAGGACTATATTCATTCTGGGACCTGGATGAAAAATTTTGCCCATGAAGTGAAAATGACCTCTCCATGAAAAAGAAAGAAACATCAGAAGATGTTTTTTAGTCTGTTACCAGTTTACAATTAGGAGAACGACTTACATACTTTGTATGATTCTTGGTTCTTTGCAAGGAAAGGGGTGGTTGATGCCCTTCTGCTCTGTGTTATTAGAGAGAGAAGTTGCTTACCCTGATGCTTTTGGTTTAGCTTCTGCAAGCAAAACTCCTGAATTAACCCCACTTTCCTATTGGTTTCTAATATAGAGAGAGTTGTATACACATATGAAGATGGGTTGTTTGCAGTCATTGAACAGCACAGGATGTTCCTGTTGGTTTTCTTGAAATACTGCAAAAGTCTGACTAAAACTTTGAAGTGTCTAATTAAAGGAAATTACTGTTCCCTCCTGCTACTACAGAAGAGATATGCTGAAAAGTACAGTTGGTGACAGTCTCCCACGCGTGTGTGACTGCCTTCAGAACTGCCCATAACAAAATTCTGACTTTCTGTGAGAGTTTCGAAGAATGCTTCATCTCTTCTAGATTCTGTTCTGGCAACCACCCTTGCACAAAATTAAACAGCTTTGATCATTTCTTTATTCTCCAACTTCCCTGTGATTCTTGTCAATGCTTGTTCTGAAGACAGCATTCTGAAAACAGAAGTCAAAGCTGATCAATCTAACCCACCCCATCTTTTCCATGTTAATAAAAAGTAATCTTTTCTTTTTTTTTTTTGCAAACATTTTCACATAGTTTTGAAACATATTGGTGCACAGATCTTTCATTTTTCATACTAGACAGCCCTGTTGTCCAAGAGGCCTCATTATTAAATATTTTTTGAATAGCCAAAATTTACTAAATTTCTGTTTTTATAGCTATGACTCAGTGAACAAGCTTTAAAATTCCTCATCCTTCACTGGGGTGTTAAAATTCTGATCCTGTTCTATATCTGATGAAAACTTCACATGGTATGAATTTAATTTTCATCTGGTAAAAATAATAATAATTATACTATAGATAGAATGAGTTAAGCCTATGTTTTTCTAAGATGATGATGTCAGCAACCTGTCCTTTTTCCTTTGTGTGGGGTTTAATTTCTTACACTATTAAATGTATGTGTTTGAGAGTGCTGATACATAGCACTATTCAGTTTTACATTTGAGAACTGAGAAGTGCACATTAGGGAGAAGCACTACTGGTCCCTGAGATGATACACTAAGTTTTTGCAGAAGAGGAAATCAAAACTGCTTATACGGACTCCAGGTGCACTGTTTTAATTTAGCACAAAAATTCACTTTGCAGTTCTGCAATAGATCCTTGATAAACATTAGAGGTTGCTGCTCATTCCATTTAGAATTGCCAGGTTTACAAACCATCACAAATCTCCTTTTTGAACTCAGACAAAACCTGTCCACTTTCATTGGGATTTCATTAATTTTCATGTTAGCCAAGGAAACTGATATAGTTCTAATTCTGTGACACTGATGAAGTTGTAATAAGAACATTGAAAAGCCAATTAATAGCATGATTAAGTCTTAGGACTTCTGACATACATTTGAATAAGGTGCATTTGTGAAATAGACTGAAATGCGGTATCTTTTATTGTTTACAGATGTTATCTGTTCTCAATTCTGGAAGAACTTTCTGAGTTAGTTTTAATAATTCTTAAGTGAGGTCTTAAGTTTGTAATAGGATTTACTTTTTTTTTTTAGTAGTAGACCATCAAAGCAACATTTCTTCAAACAGTAGTATCACAGAATCACAGAGTGTGTGAGCTGGATGGGACCCATAAGGATGATCAAGTCCAGCTCCGGGTGCCACACAGGACCATCCCCACAAGTCACACCCTGTGCCTTAGAGTAAGGTCCAAACATTTCTTGAACTCTGTCCGGGTTGATGCTGTGACCACTTCCCTGGGGAGCCTATTCCAGTGCCCAGCTATTCTCTGGATGAAGAACCTCTTTCTAACATCCGACCTAAACATCCCCTGCAACAACTTCTGGCCATTTCCTTGGATCCTGTCACTGGTCACCACAGAGAAGAGATCAGGGCCTTCCCCTCCTCTTCTTCTCATGACAAAGTTATAGAGTGCAGTGGAGTCTCCCCTCAGTATCCTTCAGATTGAACAGACCAAGTGACCTCAGCAGCTCCTCATATGCCTTCCCCTCGAGGCCCTTCACCATTTTTGTTTCCCTTCTTTAGACACTGTTTAAGAGCTTGATATCTTTCTTATATTATGGTGCCCAAAACTGTCACAATACTCCAGGCAAAGCCTCCCCAGTGCAGAGCAGAGTGGGACAATCCCCTCCCTTGACTGTCTGGCGATGCTTTGCCTGATGCCTCCCGGGACAGGGTTGGCCCCCCTGGCTGCCAGGGCACTGCTGATTCATATTCAACTTGCCATCCACCAGGACCCCCAAGTCCCTTTCCATGGCACTGCTTTCCAGCATCTCATCCCCCAGTACAGTCAGGGTTGCCCCATCTCAGGTGCAGGATCCGGCACTTAACCTTGTCGAATTTCATGACTGATGGTTGTCCATCTCTCCAATTTTTCGAGGTCTCTCTGCAGGGCCCCCCTGCCTTTGAGGGTATAAACAGTTCCTCCCAGTTTTCTATTGTCTTTTTTTTAGTCTGTATATCATGTTAATTTTTGGTGTCAAGATTAGTATTTCCAGCTCTTGGAAAGCTTTCTATTCCAATAGAGTTTGTTGTGATTCTTCCCGAAAACCTATGCGCATTGTCATATTTTTAAACAAAATGTCCTTCCATTAGAGCTAAGTCATAACATTAAAGATGCCAGTGTGGGACTGATTCATTCTCACATATTTCTCTTTTCTCTTTTAGCATCAATTTATGAAGCTTGTCTTCCATGATTGCAGTTCAGAGATTTACTTGTTATCTTGCACTATGGAGGTGATGATAGCCTTTGAGGTAGCCCAGTAACTACTTTTTTGACATTTTGTTGACCATATTATATTTCTTAAGATCTTGTTTGTAAAACACAGCAGATCCAGAAAGTATCTTTGTTATGCTACTACAGAAATTTTGTTTCTTGGAGATTTTATTCTGAACTGATGTGTAAATAGTGGTACCACAGACATGGTACTGCAGATATGTTGAACTTGCAGTAAAGATTTTCTGGTTCAATTGCTCTGGCTTTTTTAATACCATCATTTTCCAATATACGTTTTCATTAACAATATTTTTTTTTAACAAACACTATTCTTTCATTTCTTTTTTGCTTCTTTTTCATTCCATTCTATCTTTTGTCTGTGAAATAGCAGGATTCATTTTATACTAAAATTTTAATTAATTTTATAATTATAATTTTAATAAAAAATTGTCATATTGTGCACAATTTGGTACTATAAAATGCATATTGATGTATTAAAAGGTCAGCATAGCTGTACTGAAAAGCATTTCGATTTTTCCTTCTTCAATGGAATTCCTATAATTTTGTCTTTTGTTTCTGTAATCAGCTATAAAAAAAGAAAGAGCTGGTTTTACCTTTGATAACCCATAGAGCATCATACTTCAGGAAACTATTGCTTTATAAGCTCATCACAAAGTCCTAAGTGTCAGGAAGTTTAATTAGTCAATATATAATGGATTGATATTCATTGGTGCAGAAATCACAGTTCAGCATTTTACCATCGCATATCAGAATTTAAGGTTGGTGGTTCTGAAAAATATGAAGCAGTGTTGTTTTGCTCTAAATGGGAAAGACAATTTTTATAAGAATTGTTTTCATTAAATTTCTTTTCTGATAAACTAAGTCTTCATGGCTTTTCCCTTTTCTTCTTCTTTTTTTTTTTTTTTTTTTTTTTGCCATTATTTGATACATAAGTGAGTACTTGACTGACACCTCACTTATTTGAGAGACTTCTGAAGTGTTTGGCACAGTTGTCCTACTTTGTGCATCATAAGTGATCAGTGGCACAAACGGAGAATGGATTGTCACAGGGGAGGAATTTGCTCAATGATTGCTGGTTCTCTGGGTGTATTGCACTTACTGGCTTTTTTATTCCTGTGTAAAGTGAACCCTAATTAATCCAGGCATAAAAGTCCTGCTTCATCTTCTGAAACTAGCTCATTATGAAAAACGTAAACAACTCTCTCCAAGCACTCTGTGTGCATACTCACTTCTGCCCTAATGATGCTTATTGTCTGATTGACTTAACTTTGTCTTACTTTTTACTATAAATACACTATTTCTAATTTTTGATCACCCTTCATCTTTAGCGTTCAGATTGGTGTTTCATAATAACCTGTCTTAAAGCAAGCCTCCATTTTAGTACTTTAACCAATTGGCATCTGTGTAGTTTGCTCCAAAATGACTCCCCTCATACTGCATGAAGTGATCCTCCCATGGGCATGCAGTATGGCAAGGAGGTGGCAGCACAGTTCCCAAGGAACAGCCTCAGGGAAGACTTAAAGAACAATTTATTTCTTCATTGCTATATATCCTTAGATTAAGTCAGCTTTCTAATAGAAATCATGTCTAGAAAGAAATTTTAATGGAATTAATACCAACTTGGCCTCAGTGCCTCTAAACTGCTTGAGGATGTAAAGGTCACATCGCTAGGAGAATTAAAACCCCTAGGAAAGGTGGGGACTTTTTTCTCCTTTTGCCTGTGACAGGCTGAGAACACAAGGTATTTAATAGTGCAAGTCAGGATATTCCATCCTTTGACACATATTTCCTGGATCTCCTTTCCACCCTATTAAGTAAGTCCATTCTACTGCAGTAGTGTAAAAAACAATTCATGAATGGAAGGCAAGGGAACAGGTGCATCCTCTCTTTCCAAAGCAAATCTAATGTTTTGACTCTTTCATTTTATGGTTATTCAGGAATAAGAAAGAAAGTTAAGTGAAAGAATAATGACACTGAAGAAAAGAAAACGCAGGTGGGAGAAGATAAAGGAAGCCCAAGGGAAAGCAGTCACCAGTTTTAGCATGAGCACTTACCAAGGCTTTCCTTTCAAGCCTTCCAGGATGGAAGCTACTTTCATCTTCCTTCTCCATTTTCCACCTCTCCTGTATCTTGCTTTTCTCCAAAAATATGAAGAATTTTGGTTCAGACTTGCCAGTTGCTTGTTGTATTATAGATCATTTTGATCTTTGGCTGTTCCTCATTAGATTAGCATGTTTTGTTTAAGTAGAGATGAGGTTATTCATAAGTAATTCAGTGCCACTGACAGAAAAATCAATTGTAGGAACATTAAATTTTCATTAAATATGTTAAATATAATGTGACAGTCATATGGTCTCCAGTTGTATGAGTTTTACTGCAATATTACTGTAAGTAACGGATTGAATGCGGGATTAGGTGGTAAAGAACATTTTACATGGTTTAAAAAAAAAGGATAAAAATGGGGCATTTTTCCATTAGCATTCACTCTGCAGGGATCCTCAATTACTTTCAGGACCATCTGCACTTCTGGAGATACTGTGAGTTTGAAGTGAGTCGTTCGTGCAAGACAAGAGCAGATTGGAGCTGTCTGGGCAAAGAAAAATCAGACACCCTTGTTTTTGTGGGAATATGGCACATTTTATAGCTCCTGTAGGCCTGGGAACATCACATGCCACAACTTCTTGTACTCTCTAATCTCGCAAGGATTTCCTCACCTTTCTTCTGATGATTTTGACATGACTACCACATCTTCCAGCTTGCCCAAGTCTTTAATTTTTGCCAAAGAGCAAGCTGCAGCTAATCTCTTCCTGTATGAGGTTATGATGAAGCTGCTACTGGTTGTGCACCCCTTGGCTGTAGCACGGAGTGGTAAAACTTCTCCCCAGCCTATTGCATAGAGGGATGTGGCTGTCTTTCAAATAGAGCTTTATGGATGGAGCACCACCATCGTTCAGCCTGTGACATTCCCAGAATCTCACAGCTGGCCTTTCCGAGTTTAGCATGCAGCAACAGCACAGCATGATCCTATTAATTTGAGTGCAAGGTTTACATCAGCTCTTGCTGGCAATGCTTCATTTCTGTTTATCTATCACAACTAACTGACTGCTGTTCAGAATGGGATGTATGTATGTATGTGACACATCTTTTTCTGGTTCCTCCGATAAGTCAGTGTGTAGCAGTCAATCGGGCACCAGTATGAGAAGGACCTGAATTTTATTTTACAGTTGCTGCCTGTCTTTTTTGTTCTGATACATCTGCCTAAGCATAGAAAATTATATTGTAGAAGTACAGAAAATCTGATTAGATATATTACCGCTTTCTCTGCTGTCACAGATAACTGTAGCAATGCAGCTATACCATATGATAACGTCTTGTTATTTACTTGTTCCAGCCTTTGGAAGGCATCAGCTACTGCTCTTCAGAACAATTCTGTGCTGAAGTTGGTCTTGAATTTGACAGGAGAGAAAAGAAATGCACACATCCTTCTGTCTGTACCTTGACAGACTCTTCTGCCTGGATAATTTCTGGTAAAAATATTTGATCTTGATCTTGATTCACCAAAATGAAACAGAAATTGCTAGTGTCCTACAAAAGATGTTCACTGTCTATTTATAGAGAGCTGGACTGCGGTAAACACATCTCTTTGCTTCAGAATTCTGTCTATTTTACATCACTATCACTTTAAAATAAAGACAGGAAAGTAAAAAAGGAGGTTGGATTCACAGACAAACCATCTTGAATTAACAATATAAAAAGCTGCAGTTCAAATAATAGAACAATGTAATAAAAGATATTGATCATTGTATTTTCCAAAGTTCCACCTTTAAAAATATGAAAGTAATATTTTTTTAAGAGTGGTCTTTTTCACTCTTGCTTAAAACTTTCATGGAACCAAAAAATTACATTTGTATGTGAAAATTGGTGTATTTTCAAGACTCAGTGGTCTGAAGAATTAAAACCATACTATTGTCCTTATGATGGTGTTTCAATCTATCTACCAAGCTGTTTCTTTTTGAGAAGTTCAGAGTCCTGGTGAATGGTACATATTTTTTCATGTGTTCCGAAGATGTTCTAAGTGTTCCTAAGAATTAGCTGTTTTCACTGAGTGACAAAACTTGGAGTTTCACAGGATCACTACAAGTTAACAGCTGAAACCTGAGCATCATGCATTGAGCTGAACACCCTTTGCCCAACATCTGCCCAGTGACTGTGAGGAAGAGTGTTGACTCATATCCTTTGCCTACTAAACACACTCTGAGCTGACCATTTGAGTAATACTATTAATACACTATTGTGTATTTCACTACAGTGAAAATGACTATTTTATGCATTCACTAGTTTGAACAGATTCTTAAATTCAAGAATATGCTCTTTTGGCTCCTTCCAGCCTGTTTTAATGCTGATCTCCCTGGAGAGTTTCTAAATAGTTATATGATTGCTAATTTAGGAAAGCAACAGTATTTCTGGCATCCTAGAGGAAATGAAGATGTCACAGTAAGTTCGATTGTTACAGCTTAAAAAAGTGTTACCAATTTTTGATGGATGACATTTCAGAGCATGGGGGTCATGTCACTTCTTTAATTTGTTTTTAAGGACAAAGAAAGGTGGGTTTGGGTTTTGTACCCTCTTTGTTGCTCTTTCACAAATAAGCTTCTGGTCACATCCTAGTTTTCAGTATATGTCTCTTTGCCTTTGTTAAGAGATGTATATATAAAAGACAGTTTCTTGCTTGTAGCCAGAAAAACGATTTTGTGTGTGTTGTCCCCAGCAGAGAACATGTCATGAGCTAGGAGAGGACAGTAGTGCTCTCCAGTGCCCTCCAATCAGCAGAGCATTTCTAAGGGCATCACTTTATCTGCCGAAGTTTAGACACGATTAAAATTAACTGAAGCTACTTGTTTCTGTGTCACTAGAGGATATGAGGAACAGAAAGGTGCATTGCATACATATTCTTTTAACAGCATAGAACTGCTATTAGTCAAGTCCTCTGAATATTTTCTTTTTGAATGTACTTGACAAGTTTTTACAAGATTCTTAATTAGGAAAATAAATTTCTTGCATTTCTATGGGCAGTGAGTAAAAACTGGGCGAAGGTTGCCACGGCCTATTGCGAATAATTTGCTGTTCCACTTTCAAAGAAACATGTAAACGTTGTTTTGAAGTGGTAGGGGTTGTTTTGACAATAAGAATGTTGGAGGCTTTTTTGCTAAGCCTAGACAGGCATGAAGAAGGACATTTTAGTCTGTTGCACCAGTTGAAATAACTTCATGAGAGCTAAGCCAAACAACAGAACAGCTCAACACGGGACATGACTTTAGAATAAAAAAATATACTGGAGTAAATATGTTTTTGTGTTGGTGTGACATCAAATGAAAGTATAGTAATGTTCCTTCAGGTTTATTAATAATTTGAGTTTATCCTAATCCATACATGGTTCCTAGATATTTTGAACTAAGCCTATTGGCAATAGCTCCAACTTAAGAACAATTGAAATGTGATTTTATTTGCTGCTTGATAAATTCTTAACCATTTCAAGCTTTAGCATGAGAAATACATTCAAAAGAATATGTATGGTATAATTTCTGTATTACCTTTAGTTTATATCTACCACATAATGCTTACAACAAACTCACAAATCCTTGGAAATCCATAGCTGGGAACATGAGGCTAATTCTTCATGTTAAAGACCACTCTCAAAGAAAGTAAAGTATGACCACCAGGCCTCATATTTATATAGTGAAGGTGAGGATGTTTACTGGTTTGTGTGAAGCCTTTTGTGGGATTTTGCTCCAAACTTAAACAGTGCAGGTCCAGTGGAGTCCCATATGAACATTATCAGTAATTAATTCGGGACAACAGAGGATTTGAATTTACTCTGTGACTTTGTATTTCCCTGTCATGGATTTATAATTCATTCTTACCACGTTTCAGTCAGATTCATTGCAAAAACTTAGTTTTAACTTTTATACTAAATTGCTATAAATTCCTATTAAAAAGTTCAACTAATCTTCAGAGAGGTTGATTTTGTTTCCAGCACTATTAACTCTTTGGTAAAAACTTTTGTCTATTAAAGAAATTGCATACCTCAGTCTTTGGAGCCCTGCATATCTCCTGTCTTTTGGTGAACACTCAATCTAGTAAGTCTTTATTTTTGTCTTCCAGATACCTCTTCAACAGCAATTGTGATGAGGTCTGACTCTGCTAGGGTGTGACAGACTGATCCTGAAAGTGTATATGTCCCTTTAGGGTTCTTTCTGCATCCTAGTGAGGAACAGAGGCATCCAGAGCCCATATCTTCTGGAATTAGACTAAACCTGTAGGTCCCAAACAAAACACATAGGTGCTGAGACAACTTTGAGATCAAGAGGCCAGACATGTAGTGCATACCATCCGATCAGTCTTTTTATGTCATACTGCTCCTGAATATTTTGAGTGTTTTGGGGATGGTGTTTATTTTTTCCTATAAGTCAATTCCTGTTTAGCAGCTCAGAGCAAACAGAAACTGGATAGCCAGAAGAAAATATTTTTGACAAGTGTAACACTGTCAAAACTATTATAAAGTGTAATTACTGTCAGTTTCTCAGCTTACCTGATTTGCCCATCGTTTTTTCTTCTGGAACAGCACTAGAAAGTGCTGTTCTGACATTACAGGCTGGTTTTAATGCACAAAATCTTTCTAATAAATTTCAGTCTTGTTTCAGATATTGCCACTGTGCTGAAACTGCTCTTGAGAGAGTTTGTAATGAGGATCTGTTGCTTCAAGCTAACTGAGAAGCTCCTTCTTTCATTGTCTTGATTTATCAGCAGCCTTTGATACTGTTGACGATGGGGTCCTATTACATTGCCTTCAGCACCTCCTGGGTTTTTCAGGCTCCACGCTGGCCTGTTTCACATCTTATTTAATGGAACACTGTCTCTACAGTTATATACTGCAGTGCTCTCATCATACTGATGCCTAAAGCTGGGTTGTGCAATTGGATTTTGATGGTGCAATTTGCTATGACAGCACTGCAGTATAGTAAAATTCTCACTTTTGTTTGTTAATTTTTTATATATGACACACACCAGGTGTACAAGGGCGATAACCATTTGAGAAATTATACAGCTGTTTGTTTATGGACCTGTATGATAATGTGATCTCTAACAATACTTGACACTTCCATGCAACTGACTTAGGTTCTAAGACCATATGGTGTTAAACTTGCAGCTCTTGAGTTGAGAAAAAGCAATTTTAAAACAATTTTAAAAGGCTGATTTTATTACTACGTGTACTTTTTTCCTTCTCATTACCATGCCTTGAAAGAAAGGTGTTCTTCCCGTTAACAAGCCATGTCTTCACATACAATTTTTTTCTATTTGTGTCATTCTTGATTTTAATGTTAAGCCAGTAACTTGGCAATGAAGTTTGGACATCAGAAAGGTAAATGTGAAAAACATCACAGAGTGAAAGTTTGCTCTCTGTCTCTGCTTCTTATATCTGTAGGCCAGAGACACCTTTCTTTCTACTCTGGATTTCCCATTCATCCATTTCATGCCATGCTGTGCATTAGAGGAGACATCCCTCCTCTCTGCTGCAGGGCTCTATCCAAAACATCCCTCCAGACCTGCTGATAATAGCCCCCTGCATGTGTGTTTGTTCATGGGACCACTTCAAAGTTATTTGAACATTATGAATCAGGTTTGATTTATTTATTAGTTTTATTTCTTTATTACCTGAGAATTTACCAAGAAAGAACATTGATGGCTTTTATTTTTCCATCTCTCATGAGCTTCTGAGACTAGTATTTCCCATTCTGGTAATTTTAGAGTTCTATACTGGTGGGATATTTGTATCCACTAATTCAGAATTAAGTCAGTTTACATTATGCTGACTTACAACAGAAAGTAGCAATGTGATTAAAATAGACTTTTATTGTTGTTGTAAGAACAAGGCCAATTATAATATTTCCCAATGAATATTCTACAGTCCATTTCTCATTTCCACCTAAAGTCCTTTGATACACAAAACACTCTATAGAAGAACTGGGAAAATTAAGAATTATTTACATGATCCTTGCTTTGCCATGGTGTTTTTTCTGTCTTCATTTTCCTCTTTAATTTCTCTTGTGGACAACCACTCCAGGTACAATGATGTAGGAGAAATGGTAAGGTTTTCAGTCCATGATTTTGCAGCCACACCCCCAAGATCACCAACATGCCTTTGCCTGCTGGCCCACCATCATTCTTGCAATTAGGATTGTGGTGAGAACCTGCAGAGTTGCATCCCTGTATGTCATGTTCAAATTCACAGACTTAATATCTTGTGATTAAAATGTAACTCATGCAGAATGTTTGCTGTACTGCTCACCTTTCTTTCTCTTTGACTGTGTTAATGACCAAAAAATACATGTGGAATCTTCCTAATGCTTGATATGGAAGTTTCTCCACTCTGTGAAGAACAGTCTTCATTTGTAGTGCCATCCTCAGACCTTTTTTCTTTCTTTTTTTTTTTTTTTTCTCATATAAAGTTTAGTCTCTAACCCATTGGGGTATAATGCCCAGGAAGCAGCATGCTTACTTTTAATGGCATAATAAAATTTCCTATTGCGTGTTTTCTGATGGATTCCTACAATTTTTCTTTGTTATTTTAAAAGCTAATGTGACTGTGGAGGGCTGATTTCAGTGGACCAATAGATATGTCAGCACTGCTAAATTAAAGTGTCAGCTAATAAGCCTGAGCTCTGGGTCCCAGACCACTTACTGCTCAAGTGTTAGCATTTCTGAGCTGGAAACTGGCTGCCCTTCACCACTCTGAGCAGCTGGGAGGACAGCATGCACAGAGGACACTGGGCTCTGAAGGGATGGATGCAGGGACAGGCAGTGTGCAGACCCAGACAGACAATGCTAGCCATCCTCGGGGCCAGTGCATGGTTATGTTTTGTTCATTTTAGATACTAGTAATGAATCTGCATCTACAGGGGGAAAAGCCTGAGGTGACAGCTGGTAGCTATTACCAGAGAAAGCCCAGAGTAGTTTAGGGTTAAGAACAGGAAACTTGCTGGGTCAGCTTCATGTCTCTGTTAAAAAAATCAGGAAGACTAGGGTGTATTTTTGTAGCACTGGCAATTGCATTTGGTTTTCTCCAAGCTGAAGAAGGTGTAAACAAATGACACCTACCAGCCTTCTCTGCAATGACCCTTGCACCCATGTGGGCAGAGCTTTCACCCTGGTTCCTCACCTTCAGCTGGGCTAACTAAGCAACTGCTATGTTAGCTTATTGCAAATTAGATGAGATGTCTGCTTTTGTGGGATCCTTCTTACAGCAGCCTGACCTTCAGCATGCTAGGACATTATCAACATCTAGTTATTTTCCATATTAGAGATGCGCTTACAGGATGAAATTCAGTGAGATTTGCTAAGGTATGTAGCTCCAGTGTTTTGGTTCAGCCTCATTTCTGCTGCATTATACTTCACACTTTCCATTAGTTGAAGTGTAATTTAAAAATGTGGGAAGAAGCCCCCTTTTGAAAGTACTTGCTATCATCTTTGCATGGCCTTCGCTTCCAAATGTAGCAAAGTAAGGCAATATGGATTCCATTCATTAAATGACACATTAAGCAGCCAATGCCTTTTTTCTATATTGCCTGCAATAAAATATATTCAAAGCACTTCATATTTCATTAAAATTATCAGTGAAATGATTTTCATCTAATGTTATTTCTGCTTTTAATAAAAAGGCCCTGCAAAATGAATAACTGAACATTTTTCCTTCCTTTCTTTCTCTTCTTACAATTATGATATTGAAAATATCCCACAAGTGAGGGAATGACCCATAAATTGAGTTATGAAGGTCATATTCTATGAAGAGCAGATATTTTCCATATATCTTGAAAGGCACAATCATTGGGTGTAAACTGGTTTAGTTCACAATGAATCTTAAAACTGTGTTCTGAGCATGATATCAGACTGTTTACAGTACTCCATCCTGACTTTGAAGTGCATGTTTCATATACCTGTATGTATTCAATTGTTCTTTTTGCATGTCCTATGGCCATATTAACATTGTAACAATAGGTTTTGTCAAAATGGTCAAGTTTAGAGTAGTCATGAAAGCTTTTTTTGAAAGGCAGAGCTGTGACAATTTGATTATTTCACTGTGATACTTCATTGTTTACTGATTAGAGACTCTGAAATCAGAGAAATTATTAAATCTGAAATGGTCATTTGGGAAAAAAAAGACTTTGCAGACAGAATAATTATGTTTCTTTTGATCTTAGGCTTATTGAGAACACAGATAAATGTAAGCTTTGCTGCAGGTGTCTCAGATGGGTGTCAGATATCCTGGAAAGCTCAAAAGTAGGAGTGTAGCTCACCCAGAAGTTACAAAGAATAGCAAATCCATGGGGTTAGTGGAAATAATCTGTATTTCTAGAAACAAAGATAATTCATATAACTGTGTTTAAAATAATGATGCAACAAATAAAAACAATAGTTTCCATTTAAACAGTTAAGAGGTATTTGTGTGGTTACAAAAGAGGTACTTTGGAAGTTCTTTAGCTTTTAATAAGGTAGTTAGTTGTGATTCTCTTCAATTTTGAATGTTAATGTAATAAGAAGAGGTCATATCATAGAAAGGAAGTTATGAGAATCTGTTTGCCCTGAAGCAGAGCAAGAAGGATTAATATAAATCACACATGTTTATCACAAAATAATGTGCTATTTTTTAACAGCTTTAATATGATCTGTAATTATAAGTATCCATCTGAAGAATTAGGAAAGAATACTGAGATAAAGAGAGAAAAAAAAAATTAAAGTTGAGTCAAGGAATTAAAAAGGGGGAAGCAAAGAATAGACAATTATTTCTTTGCGCTACAGTTTGGAAAGTCACAGTCATATTCCATTCCAGATTCCTGTGAAGAAAAGCAGACAACGAAGTAAAAGATGAAGTAGTACAGAAGAATTCATGCACTGGAGCAAATCATACAATCAGATAAATTATTTGTTGACTTCTTCTTTTAAAGATCAGAATCTAAATCTTCTGTATTGAATGGTCTTCCTGAGCTAAAATATGATCTTCTCCATGTGTTAGGATTTAGAACAGCAGCCCTCCAGGGTCTGTAAGGCTGATGAGCCCCACACTTTAGCTGCCTGGTTTATTCTTTTGAATGTTGTTTATCAGATTTTTTGCAGACCACCTTAATTCCTTTCTCTTAGATCAGCCTGCTTAGCTCCTGCACCTCACATGCTGCAGGTGTCCCCTTAGAGATATCAGGGCTCTAGCCTCATCAGTACCCTGGCGAGACCTTTATCAGCTTCAGGCAGAGAGTTTTCTGATTGGATTAAAGATTGATTATACACTAATCACAACATCTAGACAGGCAAACAGGCAGCTTGTGGTCAATGGGATCTTGTAATCAGTGCGGGGATAATAACATGTATGCAGCTGGGATTGTTGAACAGTAGGTTTCAGCACACAACCTCCACACTTGGAAAAAAGACCATTTGCATCTTAGGCATCTTTGAGAAGAAATGGATGGTCAATTTGCCAGTGGGAACATCAGTTGAAAGTATTTCCCAAACCATTAAGACTGTTATTCTAATAGTGTAAGAGCCTTCATTTCCAAAAGCTGTCTGTAAAGGTCTCCACAAAAGGTCCATGGAAATAGCAGCAGCCCACTGGCTGAATGTTTGTAACAGCCTTGGAGGTGTTAAAAATTTGTCAATTCCCAACTATATCAGCCAGACACTACATTGAAGTTTTACTTGCCTTGTATCAACTCAATCTTCACTTCTGAAAACAGAAAATCTCCTTGAGGTGAATTTGCCCCTAACGCCTCAGCTCATTGTGGAATGCAGCCCTTGCATAAGTGTACAGGTGAGATAAACAGAACCGCAGAGAAAATCATCTCTGCGGTTGATTTAAGTAGACATGTGTTCATACGCCTCTGAAAAAGAAATCCCCACACACATAAACATATCCCTCCAGAAAATAGATGGTTTTGCAGCTGAGAAAGTGTGCTAGCAGCTTGCTGTTTGAGCGTTGTTTCTGTGTGGAGCAATGATGGAATTGCCCTTGGAATTGTCACTTTATGATATTAAAATTAGAGGTCTAAACGTGTTTTGACATTACTGGCTATTACTTCTTGCACAAATGTTGTTCTGGAGAATAAAGGCTTCCTTACTTTTGGAGGGGGCAGCAGTGAGAAGAAAAGAATCACCTAGTTTTGTCTCACTTCCCATCTGAATTTTTCACAGAACAGATTCAACAAATATGAGAATTAGGAGCCACTTTTGGATGAGACTGTCCTGCTCACATATATTTTGTGAATACATTGGTAAACAAAGCAAAACAAAACACTTTTCTTCCTTTTTTTTTCTTTTTTTTTTTGTTTTTTTTTTTTTTTTCAGAGGTTAGAAAAAATACACTTACTTGTAGGATTCTGGCAGCTCTAATCAATTCATAGGCTCAAACATGTGAGGGTTTTTAGGATTTTGTCAGCAAACAGTAATGGGGGCATGGGAAACTGGATGGTATTCTACATATTACTTTTTTTTTTTCAACTGCTACAAGTTGAACAGAACCATGCTTCAAATTACATGCATTTGAAAACACCACCTAGAACTGTAAAGATATTTGCCTCTATTTCAAAGCCAAAGAGAACTGCATGTGGAAAAAGTTATAACAATCTATAACATGGCTTTTTTATTACCTGCATATTTAGAAGTATCATCTGATTTTTCAAGAAATTGCACAAGAACAGGTTTTGATAGGAGGTTGTGCAGCAACACCGAGTATCACTGTAATACAGTGGGATAGCAAACGTGTGAGAACATTCACACTTTCAGCGTGGAGTGGTAAAATATATTTCAGCATTTTCTTTAACTTGTAAACATGTGCAGATAATGATTATCTTGTGCTCTCAGTTTGCAAGCTATAATTACAATACCTGCAGAAAAGCAACAGTGAATAGAATCCTAATCACAGAGGGTGGCTGCTACCTAGCAGAAATTCAAGCAATATTTATTTAATTTTTACAATTGAGTATTTCCTTAAAAAAATTAAAGTATGAATAAAATTCAGAGTTAAGGGATACTTTATTTTCAGTTTCTTATTACAGAATGGAAAGCTTTTTAAAATTTGTCATAAACCTTTAACGTTTAGATAAAGTAAAGGACCATTGAATTTTCTTTTATTTTAGATCTGCTTTTCCTACACGGTAAATTCTGGAGATTTTTTTAAAAGTAAAGAAAAAAGAAAACACTAGTCAATCCTGTTGGCTTAAGCGTCTCTTTTGCGTAAATATTGTGGGCCTCAGGCTTGACAATGGATTTTGTTAGTCAGGTTTTCTTTACTACAGGAAGATTGCATGCAGTGCCACCATAAATATTGTATCATTTAAAGACTGAGGATTTTACTTTCCCTAAGTAATGATGAGCTAATTATCTAAGGTTTGCAAACCTTAAAGAAGCTTAACAATTCTCTTAGTATATACATGCAAACACGGTCTATAAAATTTCCCATTTTCTTTGCACTTAGAGCATTAATAAACAACTACAAACAAACACCCCCTTTGTTGTGCAGAATAACTTCTGGAGTTACTTTGCATTTTATTTTGCAAGGGAAAATGCTACTGAGCAGGTAGAACCCTCTTCCCACAATCTTGATTGACAAGTGGGGAATCCTGGTTAAAACATAGTTGCTGCATCAGTGGTTCCTGAGAGGGGGCTGTGGCTTAGTGTTATTGAATGCAACTCAATGAACTGTTGATTGAATCACTTAATGAGTCTAACTGTAACCTACAGTACTTTTATATATATGTTTATATTCTGTGACTGTGAGAAACCTGTAGATTTAATAATGTCTGTCCATTGAAAGCACAAGTTTTAGACCAGTTCGTCTTTCCTTCCTTCCATTTTCTCCACTCATTGCAGGAAGGTTGGATTAGATGTCCTTTAAGGGTCCCTTCCAAACCCAACCATTCGATGATTCTATGAATCCTTCCAAAATGGGAGGGAAGACTGTCCCTGTGAAAGGTAAAATTTATTTTGTCCAGTTCCCTGTAAGGAGCTCTGCAAAGGAGAATACAACTTCCATTGGGACCAAAGGCAGGGACAAAAGACATCTCCTTCTCCCACATGGTCCCCCCAGATAAAAGTGAGGAGTATCCCCACGACCAGGGCTTTGCTCCCGAGGACCATGGAGGCAGAAAGCAGAGAGTGCAGCAAGGAACTAAACAGAGCAACAAGAGGCTTCCTGAAGCAGACGGCAGAAAAAAAGCAAGTGTTAAGCATGTCTTTCTCTTCATGAATGATGGCATAACAGATGAATACTGAGAACTGGAAATCTAGAAATTAGTAGTGACAATAAACCTATGCTGCACTATTTAATGACATATATAGTTACTATATAGAAGAGAATCCAATAAGAACATCTGGAAATACAAAAAGCTTGTAATTCATTTATTCTTTTGTTTTCAGAGGAAAAAAAAGTCCTTGATGGTGGTTTCACATCTGGAAGTAATCTCCAAAGTTAAAGGAGGCATTGGTTTTAGAAAAAAAAAAAATCTTTTCTTTATCACCTTGAAAAACCTGCTTAGGTTTGTACATATTCTGATTATTTTATCAACCTCTTCCTCCCTTGAATTAATTTTTCTTTCATTATATTGTTCCAATCTCTCAAATCCCAAAGCCGAGCTTGAAATTAAGATAAAATTTTCCATTCTCCTCATGGTTCAAAAGTCGTCAATACAACCGTTGTAGACTTCAGTAAAGATAAGTGAAAATGAAACTTGTTTTCCAGCTTGCCTTCTACTCAAAAGCCCCAAATATAGATCACCTTCCAAATATCTTTAAATAAGGACTGGTTTACTCTAAATTGTGTAATAGCATACATACATGCTCAGTTTTGTCCAGGTTGCTCATACCAGCATTAAGTTCTAATCAGTCCCATTGGGTAATTTCAAAATATCTAATGAAAGTCTATATAGAACATTTCCATTAAAATCCCATCTCCTGAACAGCAACATCTCTGGTTGAAATCTACATGACATTCCTATACACAGGCAAGGCACTGATTTAAAACATGAACTGTCTATTTACCCTCATTTGGTTACAGATTGCCATAAAGTAATTCATATTTATCACTTTAAGTTAAGTTAAGGGGAAAAGGGAAACTTGGAAGTCAGCATAAGATATGAATATATGTGATAAAAATTCTGTAGCAATGATCATTGTCTTCTAACAGAGTTATTGGAGGTTAAGGTAAAGGTTGTCAAAAAGAGAAAAGTTCCCCATCATCAGGTTTGCTAATGAAATGACAAAGTAATAATTTCACTTGGGGTTATGAAATTGGTATGAAGTTGGAGAAACAATGATATGGAAGATGTTAAAAAATTTCACCACTAAAGATGGAAGAGCAGAGACTTTCAATTCAATGGACTATGGAAGTGAGGTAGGCTCTAAGTATGAATAAGGAATAAAACTGAAGCCAAAAAGGCAGGATGCTAAGAAGTACTGAGAAATCATGGGAAATGCTTGTAGTGATACAGAGAGCTGGACAGGATGAGTGAGTGAGCAAAGCGCTCCATCAAACTTAAGTGCAAGAAGTTTGGGCAAGAAAAGGCAGTGGATATGAAAGGAAAAAAGGAAGTTTCAAGGGTGAAATGAGAGTGATATTCTACAAAGCAAAGTCATATTATTTGCAGATTGGAATTTGAAGTCGGCTAACTGAATGAAACCCTGAATGCATTTCTGTTAACAATGTACATCATACTCTTCCCTCAGATTAATATCTGTATATAGCATGATACGCTTAGTAAAATTAAAGTTCCTAAGTAAATATGAGAGTAAATAATTTAT
This sequence comes from Margarornis squamiger, assembly GCA_035222235.1. Taxonomy (NCBI): domain Eukaryota; kingdom Metazoa; phylum Chordata; class Aves; order Passeriformes; family Furnariidae; genus Margarornis; species Margarornis squamiger. The sequence goes on along the minus strand of JAWWTY010000077.1, from coordinate 10,267,037 downwards.
GATTCCATTTGCTTCTTTTATATCTGAACGCAGTCTCCCTAAGCAAATCACCAATGGACATGGCTTTTTTAATAAAAGAAATTGCTAGCTTGTACATCTCATGAGGAGTTTAGAAATGGTTTCATTCCTTAGGGAAGAAAAGAAAACGGCAAGTCCAGTTCCAGGACTATTATACATCTTGTTTCAGACAGTTACTGTTGTTTGATTACTCCCTGCAGACTTGGCACAAGAACAGTGTTTGGTCCAAGGGAGGCTGAGCCCAACTGGGACAATATCGTTTATTACTCTTAAGGAGAACTTTCCCTGGAAACAGGTTACTTTTGGTAGCTACTGCAGAAGAAAAAGAGCAAGATGCTCTTTCAAAACAAAATCAAAACATGTTGTAAAGAAACAGTAACTCTATAGGGATATTTTGCTCTCTAGAATTGCTGGGGGTATTGCAGACAAGAGGATCTAGTATATGGATTTGCTGTTTAGTATATTTGTTTGTTGTTTTGTTTTTAAGCTGAAAAATCTATTTACATCCCTTAAGTCTTCAAAGAAAACCCTTTTTCCAGAATTGTTTTAGGGAACACCAGAAACAGAGCATAGTACAGGGATTATAGGAGTCAAATACATTTCTTTCCAGTCTCTGAACATAAATTACATTAACTTTCTATGCTTCCATTTTTCTCCTGTTTTTATTAAATGTAGCTCTGTCTTACATGTAGTAATCCCAGCTTTTGTGTAATAAGGTATGTGAGGTACTAGCTCTCCAGCCAAGATGATCTCAGTGGTGCTGAGCTCCCAGATTACAAAAGACTTCTCTCAGCTATAATACCACTGAAGAACTTCTTCTTGAATAAAGTCCATTCCTACAGTAGGTAAACACTTTTAAAGAAAAAGTAGTTCATTTTCTAGTTTAGTGATAAAATGGAGACAAATTTACTCTGATTTAAAAAAAAGAAAAGACTTTTCAGAATGTTCAGTATAATTTTCAGTATTATCATATTGCATTTTTAAATAGGAATAGATAACTAGACTTTTTTAAAAAAGTAAGTTAATTTCCTAATGCAGTCTGGTATGACTGTAACTTGAAAATCCACAATGGCCTTCATTAAAGATGTGGAACAATGAAATGCAATAGAAAGATTTCATTATAGAGACCCAGAAAACAACCTACATAGTGCTTACTGATTTTGGACCATGATGCTTACACAGCAAACATAGCTGACAAACTAATCTACGTTTTTCTTGTTTGCTTTCTTTAAAAGCAGTTATGAAAATTATGTGCCATTTCCTCTTTTTACCAATGTCATAAATATTTATTACTTGTCCTACAGGATGGCATGTTTGCGTATTACTAAGCAATCTCTGCCATTAATGGAAAGAATCCAAATAATTATATAGGTTACATGGAAATACATGTGCATATAAACATGCAGCCAATGACAGTCCTTCTTATCAACAGCATCTTGAGATCATTTCTCTGTGTTTCAGTGAAAGAGTCAGTTTCTGCTAATTTGGCATCCCATTCTGCAGTTACTCATATTACCTGTATGTTTCAGTTCAAAGGAGCCACACTGAAGTCAAAAAGATTTGAGTGTACATTATAGGATTCAGATATTGCAGAACTACTGTACCTGTTTCTGTGGAAAATGAAACTTTAGACCTTGTAATTTAGGAACAAATCTTCCTGCAAAAGCATCTGCAGATAATGTTATTTATGTCTGTTGCTGAGTGCTACTCAGATGATGATCCTATGTAACATGCAACAAGTTTTTACCTGTTCAGTCCTTGTTAGGTTCAGGTGACTGTTCAGTTCCCATCACTTCTTGACAAAGCCTGCTCCCTTCCAGTGCCTTTCAAGTGCTCAGCAACAGGCATGAGATGAAACCCTGATTCCAGTTCTTCTGCTCACAGGGCACACATGAGAGAGCCACAAGGCTCAAATTGATTAGCTGTATAAATTCCTGTGCATCCTACAGGAATTCCCCTTTCTCTTTCCATTAAGATATGAGCAATAGCCCAGCAGTAAGTAGTGCTGCACATATTCCTTTAACCCAATTAAATGCCTGGGGAAGTAAAGAGCCTTCAGTGGAATTAGATTCAGAATAGTACTTTTATATGAGCCATCTTGGGCCCCAGAATTGGTTTTGTGTAAAAAATATATGAAGCCTCTCACTTAGCTTCTTCCTCCTGACATGGATCTGTAATGCTAAAGTATTAACTGGTAGAAAATATGCATTGACTGCTCTTCTCTCAGTCTGTTCCTTCAACAAAAGTTTTGCACACTGTAAAGTAACTGGAAACACTTCAAACATTGTATCATGTCATGGGATCTAGACCTGATGTCAAATGCTTCATAGTTCTTTCTCTCTATTGAATCACTACCAATACTTCCATTCTTTCCATATCAGAAAATATATATATTTTTGGAAATAGAACTATATGAAGTGATAATCCCATCTCCAAATAATGAACTGACTACAGAACTTCTAAAGCCACATACCAAGAAGCCTTTAGAGCTGTGCAACCATGAAAAAGATAGAAAACTCTTGGAGGGCTGTGAGTGGAATTAGCAAAGTGATTCCCTAGATTATGACATTCTTTGACAACTGTATTAATTAATTCAATGGGGTGAATTTCCTCCCTAGTAGAAAACTGCATGGGCTGCAAATAAGAATGATGTCTACTCAACATCTGGACATTTCTATGTTAGAACAAACACAAACCAGTCTGTAATATCAGAGTGGCAAGGTCAGTTAAATGCACTTAATTTGATTTTAGCCATCTCAGACTCCAATGAACTGATCCTTAATAGCAATGAATTTTATAAACAACCCAATACATAGGGTTTATAATGTTGCCTTAAAAAACAAGAGAGTCTGAGTAAATCCTGCCCTTAGACAAATTTGGATGCGTTTCTCTAAAATAAGTACCTGACCTTTGTGTTTCCTGCCATACCATATATTGTCCTTACTTTAAACTGGCTGAAAAAGACACATATAGAAATAAGTCTGTAAGCAGCAGAACAAGTTGTATTGGATTAGTTGCTTTAAATAAAAGGTATTTCAAAACCAAGCATTCAATATTATCATTTTCAATTGAATGCATGAATAGGCATTTAACAAGGTAATCAGATTTTTATTAAAGAATAAAAGTAGTTTTATAATGCAGGCATCTAACTTTTTCTTTTATATGATAGTTATAAATGAGGATTCTATAACAGCCATCAATAAAAACTTGGAAAAATGAAACACAATGGTGGAACTTCAATATAGGAGCCCACTGTGTGATACAGGTAATCCTTATTGGTTTTGAAGCATTGTGCAAACACATCAAACATAGGAGAAATTTGATTTCCTGTGAGTTTGTGACTCATGGTCACAAATATATTCTCCTGTACAATAAAGAGCTCATATTGCTGCCCTTTTCCTTGCCAGCTCAGTAGTAAGGTCTTTGAGCTGCAGTGGTCACCCTTTTCCATAAAATATGTAGGTATAGAATATCTTTAAAATTTCTGCCTATTAACTTTGGCTGAAATTGGCCAAAGAATCCCAGAAGTTTAAAAGGTGACAGTTAGAGGAGTAAATACATATATAATTCTCAGGAAACTGGGTGGAAGAAATGACTGCCCAAAATAGACTGGGTCATACAAGAACAAGATGAAGTTTGTGCCAGTGTCAATTACTACATAAATTTAGTGATATGATTCATACTGACACATTTTATATTTGTACTGGTGATTTTCGCTGACATTTAACTCAAATGTGTAGCTCCACAGAAGCAAAGAAAACTTGTACATGAAGAATAGTGAAATCCAGATTATTTTTTAATACCAAGTGATAAGTCTGAACTACTTATTTTACTGTTAAGGATTTGGCATGATCAAATTCGATGTGATAAATCTATCTCCCAGACAAAATCTGTCACTGGTACAAAGTCCTCTTTACTTTGAACTCATAGTTTTATTTATGGCTATAATTTGATCAATGTTTTGAATAAGAGGCTTTATACTCTGTGTCTGTTATGCCAAAAAAAAATAGAACACGATTTTCACTGTGTGATGCATATGAGGACCTAACACCAAATACTGTCTTCTATTATACGAACACAGCTCTGCTCACTGAAATGCATATGTGCAAATTTAGTGTGTAGTTTCATTTCACATATGAGGTATTCTGCTGCCAAAAGAGGCTGCCGCTCTTCTCTCTACTGGCCACACACTCTTCTTGTCCTTCCACTGGATGCAGAAATTAGAAGACTGCAGAATGGAACTGAAATATACGTGTCATGGGTTACTTTTCTGTCATGTAATCCAGTCAGCCTCTCCTACATCATGCTAAATGTTGCTTTTTGGCAAAACTCTTCAATACTTCACTGAAAGTAACATCTACCTGGCATGTGGAAATTAAGAATAATTTTTTTCTGTTCTTGTTTTGGAAAGATAAAGGAAAAAGTAACATCTTCTTAAACTGCCCAAACATGAGACAATTGCAGTTCCTATGTCTGAACTGTGTCATATTTTCAGCTTGTCCTATTAGACCTTTGTGACTTTGAAGACTGTATCTATCTTGGTGTTTTTCTGTGCATCTGGGAAAAAACTTATGATGGCAGGTCTGGAGATGTGCCTGGGTCTATACATAAGCAAAGCAAACAATTGTGCTGTGCAGCAGACTATTTGGACAAAGGGATAAATTGTAGCTCCAAATTTAGCTCCAAAGACAGGATTTCCCAGATATCTTTTTTAAGGGATTATGATCCCCAAAACTTTTAATGATGTCAGTAACAGAATCAAGAACAATCATGTGCTGTTGAGCT
>JAWWTY010000077.1:10164033-10254495 GCA_035222235.1 Margarornis squamiger | reverse complement strand
GATTATCCAGACCAAAGGGACAATGTCCCATCAACCAACGCAAAGCATCAAAAAGGTGTTAAGAGGATCCAGTTCTTACATCCTAGCACGGAATAACATCTCATCTGTGATAGCAGCAAATATTTGGACCTAAACTTCTTTGTATATTAATTTCTTACAAGTCAAAATAAGTTTACTGTCAGCCTTATAGCACATTCTGTGACTATTTGATGAAAGATATTTCACCAGTGTAAATTACCGTTTTATTACTTTTGGCAGACAAAATGTTTAGCAAGTCATTTGAAATGTACACTTTTTCAAAATCACTAACTGCAGTGGGAATCTTTACATAGAATCTTAATTTATCCCCTTATACTTCAGTTGGTTTTTTAATCTTTCTTTTGAACCACTGAGCAATTTTCAATTTGAAAAGAGAATCCGAGGAACAGTATGCAATTGTCACACACATCAGTCTTTTAAAAAATTGGTCTTGTGCCTTTGATGTCGTCTAGACAAATGAACATATTTCAGAAACACTGTACTTCTGAAGTTACTGACTGACTGATGGAAGTACTGCTTAATTTTTTAATAATTAGCACTTCTTGCTTTTGAGATATGAACATCTGCAAATGAGAACTTTACACAGGAAGTAAAGTTAGCCTCTATATTCATCTGCAAAGCAGGAGAGCAGATGCTGCCCACCAACCTCCGCTCTGCAGTTTGGAATATCTCAGCTAAGCACTGCAGTCCTTCTCCACTGACCACTAAAGGTGGACAATCTATGGGGAATAACAGATAGAAATTAAATACTATGTGAACAGGGCTCTTGATACAAAATCTCTCCTTAACAGCATGATTATACTCATGTGTTTATAATACATATTTACTTGAGCGCAAGTGTATTTTATATTGCAATGATCTCTTGGCAGCTCGGGATTACTTTTTTAGCCTTTCCTGTATCATAAGGCTAATGAAAGAGTCAATTAAATTAATCCTCTGCAAATTTAAAGTAGATGAGAAACCAACACAGCTATAAGCTGTAGAATTTGCAGCCAGAAGATATTGATGAGGAAACAGGTTAGTGCTGTTTGAGAAAGAATTAGATACTTAGACCAAACTGCAGATGCTCTGTGCATAGAGCTCCTTTGAAGTCAGGGTAGTCCTGGCAGTGGTTGCAGTTCTTTACAAACCTTTATTCACATGGCAAAATGTCTTGTTTAGCTTCCCATTGAGTCTTATTCTACAGAAATAGCTTTTTTCCTTAAATTAAAAAGGATTCTTTCTTGCCTGGAGAAAAATAAAATTAAGACAGTCTTCTCCATGTCCACACCTTTCCATTCCCAAATTTTGTGATTCTAAAATTACCCTTACATCTAAGACATAGTCCTTTTTGGGAAGAAACCATTGTACTGAAACAAGGATAAGCATGTGGAATTTCCAGTACAGACCTCATTAATCCTTTTAACAAAGTAACTTTCATCACTGGATTCTGAAATAGGAAATGCAACATTGTCTGCTTTATTAATTAGTTGGTGGAATCAATTAACTGCTAACTACTAATTAAATAGCCAACCCTGCAAATATTTAAGTATCTCCATATCTTTAGGCATAAGAGTAATGATAGGAGAATAGTTGGGAGAAATTTATGTTTAAAATTAAACCAGATTGTGTTTACAATGCAGAAGTCTTAATATATCTCTAAAGAAAGCCTGTGTTGCCTTCCAGCTTGTACAGCAGTGGGCTTCATATATACCTGTAACTGAATTTACCTGTCTTTATCTGAAGAAAGTACTATTTTAATGGAAAAATGCTCATAAAACAAGAAATAAAGGAACAAGAATCTTCTACACTGGGCAGAAGGGAAAGAGGTGTTTCAGTTATTTAAAAATAGTGAAATAAATAAGGCATATATTGCTTAGCAATTTTCTGTTTCATATGATAATATTCAGATTTTAAAAACACAAAGTAACTCCCAGAGTCTAACACAGAATAACAATGCTATGATTTGAAAGTAGTTGTTCATACACATTAATGTTGCACTCAGTTTTCAAGCTCCATGTCTTCTCCTATGCTCTTCCCTCAGTTTCAGTTCTTATAACTGCTGATAGATGTCTATAAGTGTCATTATTCTGCCATAGGACACATATTGTCATCGCAGTAGATCCAAAAACCTGGGCACTCTGCAGCTTGTTGATGTGATGACCACAATCATCAAGATGGTTAACATCATGGTGTATTTACCTTCCAAATTTAGAAAAGGTTGCTGGTGCTGCTCCATTGATGCCATGGTGAGTATCTGAGTCTTTGTACAAAGAGCCAACAGGAAACACTGAACTGCACCTATCTTTTATATATCTATATCTATATAGATAGATATAGTTTGTTTGTTTTGTGCAAGTATAGAAAATACAAAGTTGGCAGCTTTACTCTGAGAACACTGTATGAGAATTAACTGTGGATTTTACTCAGGAAAAAAAAAAGAAGAATGTAAACTGGAGAAACCAGTCTTTTTCTGACTCCTGCAATGAGTGCTTTATGAGTTTATTTATTTACATTACTGGATATGGAGAATGCATTGCTGCAGTTTTGCAGATCTGTGGTGTCTGGTTGGTTGGTTTGTTTCTTTTGTTTTATTTCTGTTTCTTTTACGTAATAGCCAAAGTTTCCACAGATAACCTCAAACTGGCTGTACTTAAGATATCATAGAATCATAGTCATAGAATGGTCTGGGTTGGAAGGGACTTTAAAAATCATCTAGTTCCAAAATTACTGCCATGGGCAGGGACACCCTTCACTAGATCAGGTTGCTCAGGGCCCTGTTCAACCTGGCCTTGAACACTTCCAGGGATGGGGCATCCACAACTTCTCTGGGCAGCCTATTCCAGGTACTTTGATACTTCCTCAGCTATATATTTTAGACCACAGACCCATGGCCAATGTGTGCCATACACAACAGCCAAAGCTCCTATGTATCCTGAGAGGAGCTTCCTATTTTTCATATAGTGTTTTTTTTATTTTAAAAAGCTTCAAATCTTCAAGTGTCCATATTTAATCAGTTGAGATATATCCTCTTGCTCTAACACAAAATGTACAAGACATGTCAATGCAGAAGTTTGCTTTCTGCTTAATGAAAAAAAAATAGTCTTGCATAAGGTGTCGGTTGGATGAAGAACATTTGGCAAATGAGCAGATCCTGATGAAGTATCATTGCTGTGAACCAGTTGCTCAATGTTTGATGACAAATTTACTGAAGACACTTAACGCACATAATTTTTCTCTGGAAATGTAGCAGTGGTGCTGAGGAGTCAAAGGCAGCAGTTGCAATGGCATAGCATATTTCTTACATACTTTAATGGATTTCAAAAGTATTTCACATCCTAGAAAACTGACTAAACAGTATCTCCCAGGTTTTAAGGTTTTATTCATAAAATATTAATTCCTTACATATGTCTGGTTACCGATGGTCTACCTTGCTTTTTTCATGCTTAGCCTTAAACCTGGAAAAATATGCTCCCTTTAATAGAAGTACCTGTGTAGTAGCTTAATATGGAGAAGTAAAACCTATGCTCTGTCATTTGAATTTCTTTATTTTTTTTTAATCTATCACAAGGGATTGTAAACCAAAGTATGAAGAACATAAAAAGAAACACTGAAACAGGCTGAAAACTGCATTTTGCAACTTTGGACTTAATATTCTTTTAATGCCCAAACAATGCAATGCCTCAGAAACAAGATAACAGCACTAACAGTGTATCAAATTCCTGTGAAATGATTCCCCTACTTTGCATGGTATAACATCACCTATTGAGAAATGCATTTGTTTAAGATGCTGCTACATCTGATTATAAGATTATGTTTAAGAAGATAATATATACTTTACCAAGTATTAGTTTACCACTTATTTAGTGCTGAAGTATAATCCTGTTCTATGTAAATGGCTAGAATACAGAATAGATATGCCCTGACTTAATGAAAAACATTTTCTCTCCTCAGTTTATATGTTTCTACAGAAGTAGGCTTTTTGAGTTGCAAATGCTTTTTAAGAGCTCTTCCTCTTCACACCCTGGAGGGGCAAAAAGCAGATTAGGATTTTGGGGTTTTGTTGTTTGTTTGGAAAAGAAGTTTTTTATGAATACCAAACCAAGAAGTGTAGCATGAAGAATAACTTAAATGGCTTTTCAGCATTGTACAAACAAACCATGGAAACCTCAAATAAATGAAAAATATTGAACTACAGAATTGGCACTCTGGGTGAAATGAGGTGCAGTATGAATTACATATCCAGGCCATATCTTCTACGTGGGATTACAAAGGTCACCTGGTAAAAAGTCCACATTTACCAACAGCTATACCTTGCTGTGTGTGTGTTTGTGTGTATATTTCACATGTTCAATAATTGTTACTGCTGGAAATTATTAATTTTTCTATGAAAATCACTTTTTTTTTGGACAGTGTTCACAGACTTGCCAAATCATTAAATCTGGGGTGAAGGCTAGCTATCTATTAAAGCACTGAAAACTCACAGTTCTAGGTGTAATATATACACCTTAATGAGGGAGCTGCTGGAGACAGAAGCATGGGATGGAAAGGCACATTGTGTTGATTCAGCAATATTTTTTTGCTTCCATCCATATGTGAGTTCACACAGACTGACACTCCTTCAGCCCTAATTTTCCATTCTCCTTTCAGCGGGTTATGCTCCTCAAGGAAATAATATTCTTATGGCTCTAGTATCCTTTACAGTTATTCCCTGACAGTCAAAAGTTAGTTACATCTAGAAGGTATAAAATAACAAAGAGTACTTCAGAAAAGTTGTTCCATATATATAGACCCTGTCTCACTCCTATGGGCCAACTCCCTCTGCCAGCCAAGATTTCCAAAATCTCTGTCTTCTCCTGGGGAAGATGTCTGCTGGTTGTAGCAAAGCATCTGACAGCTGGGAAATCCAAAGTATTTTTCCAGGTTGAAGTGGTGGTGCAGTGCTTTCCACCTGGAACTGGAGGAGCATTACAGATGAATCCATGTGAAAAATCATGCAGGCAGATCATCTCCTCCTCCTTGGCAGAAGACGCCTCTGGAAGTTCTGTGCTGTACAGCAGCTCTGAGACTGCTCTGAGCATTCTGTCATCACATATGCAAATTCAGTACTTGAATTAAACTGGGGCTACGTATGGTCTAACATAAGCTTCAACAGTCACATGTTAACAAGGTTGCTCTTCCAAGTCCTGTAGTTGTGATATGGCCTCTGTAACAGGCCCTCCTTTCCTCCAATTTCCATGCGCTCAATCCACAGTTTGATCCATCTTTGCCATTTTTTCCAATGGGTTTATCTTTCCCAGCAAGATATATCTGACAATGGCAATTGCAATGTGAGTACTAGGTCTTAACAGGCACAGATCAGTTTATCCTTATTATGAGATTATATCCCACTGTGGTGCAACAAAGTCCTGGTTTGTTCTTTGTCCCTCTCAGTATCAACTCAAAAACCAGATAGGTGGGTTGACTTGTCTCTTTCCATTTTGGTAAGCATCAAAGCTTTATGTACCATCATAAAACTTCTTTGCATGAGGGACTTTCTCAAATAAGGCAATCCATAACAATATTTTGATAAAGTGAGAAAGTATTAGAAATACATATATATAAATATATATATGGCACATGCATTTCTACTCTGTATCAGCCAGTGCTCAGTAACTTGTGCACGGTAGTGCTAAGGCAGGTGCTTCTTGCAGGGGAGAAAGAAAGCTTTTGTCTATTTAATATGAGTGTCAGGTTTAGTTTTATCCTGTGTATGACAATTTTATGCTTCTAAGTAGTGAGTGATACACATAGAAACATAGAATCATTTAGGTTGGAAAAGACAGCTAAGACTGTTGAGTCCAACTGTTAACTCAGCACTGTTAAATCCACCACATTAACATGTCCCCAGGTGCTACATATTTTTTCAACACTTCTGGGGATGGTGACTGCACCACTTCCCTGGACATTATGTTCCAATGTCTGACCAACCTTCCAGAGAATAAATTTTTCATAATATCCAATCTAAATATCCCCTGGCATAACTTCAAGACATTTCTTCTTGTCCTATGTTTTGTTCCTTGCGAGAAAAGACTGACCACCAGCTCCCTACAACCTCCTTTCAGGTAATTTTAGAGAGTGATAAGGCCTTCCCTGAGCTTCCTTTTCTCCAGGCTAAAGACTCACAGCTGCCTGAGCCACTCCTCATAAGACTTGTGTTCTAGTCCCTTCACCAGCTTAGTATTTTAATAAGACACTGTTTAGAGGACTAAGCAGCAGCTCTGGTTCCTGCTGCTGCTATAACTGTGTTTGATCTTAGACTTGTTATTAATAATAACTTTGTTTTATTCCTTTAAATTCTTTTCCAAAGAACTGTGAATTTTTCTCTTCCTGACTTTTCCTGATAAGCTTATGTGCTAAAAAATACAATGAGGCTATGGATGCAATTTGCTGAGCAAATAATATTGTATGGCATTAAGGTCAGCAATGGTGCTTGCAACAGGGAAAGTGGTTAAATTTAAACAGAATAGTACCCAAATGTTATTGGCCACACACAAAATTTAAAATTATAAATACAGTAATAAATCCTCTTTCATAATAAATTAACTTGGATATTAATGAAGCAGTGGAGAAATATTATCACAGTTAAATGTAGCTAGTAGATTAAAAATTATTTTTGGAGATTTTGTCTTTTTTTAGTGACCATATAATATTGTACATAAGAGGAAAATGTACACAAAATATTGGTTTTCCTTGTTATATAGATGCTGAATAAGCCCCAAAGAATTTTAAGAAGAAATCTGGGGATTGTTTTATATTGGGCAGACAGCAATTGTCTGGACATAGACTGGATTTTACGTATATACATTTATCACTTTTGTTTGCCTGTATATGCAGCACAAAAAAGGAGGAAGGTGGTATATAATTTGGTGCGCTCATTGGCAGCATGAAAGAAAACTACATTGTTGACAGCTTAAGTCTGCAGTTATCTTAATCTTACCTGCAGTGGCTGTGCCACTGCTTGACAGGTTTTAGGGTGTGCTGGAAAAGTATCACTGTTTCTTCCCCCAAGATAGTTTAGAAAATAGCCGCACGTAATTGCAATCTCTCTGAGTTTTTTTTTAACTAAAATGACAAAATTTGAGCAAATCCTGTTTAAATTAAAATGATTAGGTGAATAATGCCCTCCCTGGTTCAATGACTTTTTGTGAGACAAAACAGACTTATAAAAGTTAGACTAAAGTCCTATTCCTCCAGAATATACATCTTTATCCCACTAGATCATACTCCTTACAAGACCATATGGGTGCATTTGGATTCCCCAGATTTTCAGCTATATATATTGTATTGCTGATAAGTAAGACTGAAAGTCAGTATTTTCCTTCCCAATAGTCAACTTTCCTTTCCTGTTCCCCACCACCAGCCCTAAGGGCTAGTTCAGATTGATTAATGAGCTCTACATTCTCATAGTTGCAGTTTTTATCATATTAAAGCTGTAGGGCTTTTTTCCCCCCTCTGCAACAGGAGCAGGTCAAGAATTATGTATGACTAGTTATAGGTTTTGCAGACAATTTTTTCCTCTTACCAGAGTCCCCTCCATCATGTACCAATTTTGTTTTAACTAGTTGTTCTTCATAACAAAGCTGCATGTAGAAAGAATTGCTGTATTGTGCCAACTCTTTTAAATTCACATAATATGGGTGGTATAAATGCAATATATGATAATACAGTTGGGGGGCAGGGGAAATGCTTAATTTACCTAACCTTTGCTTCATCGGGAAAGTCACTTTCAGGGATTCTGTTATCAAGGTCATTTATTCTGCAAACCAGGGTGCCATTACTCTGCATTTTTGCAGTAATCCATTCAGGTTTTTGAAAGAGGAGATCTTGCTGTTATATAACACATAATTTTTTCATAAACAGTCTTGGCTAGCTTGGAAGTAGGGTTTTCTCTGGCATCAGTAGCCTGAGTTGCAATTCTCTGTTTCAAGTTCTGTTGTGCTACTGAAGTTGAAGGAAAAATAAAACTGAACCCTGTTAAGCTATTCTCTTTGTCTTACAAGAATACTAAAACTAGATTTGCACAGACCTGTGTATTCCTAGCTGGGCTGTAACCACTTGCATTCTTTTTGTTTATGGCACACATCTAGGAAAAAGTAAAAAGATAATAAGCTTTCAGTAACCTCAGAACTGTTCCCTTCTATTGTTACAGCAATGTGGTAGAATTCTGTTTTCAAATGTTTTATAGATCCAGAGTATTTTTATATTTAATTAATGTTTAAGTTTAATAAAATAATGCACAAAATCATTATTTTGTGACATTATTGAAGTCTATTTTCTCACACAGTTTGAATAGGCAGCACTAAAATAGCACTAAAATACATTAACATTAGGTCATCTGCTTTGCATTTATAACAATAAGCTCACATTTTCAGAAAGGATAATCTTAAACAATGTTTTTTTCAGTGCAAACGCTACATCTTTATCTTAAAATTCCAAATGTTTCAACAATAGAAGATGATTAAGAACTAGACAATAATTCTTCATCTCTCAATGATTTATGGCATAAAGAAAGACCTTTTCTCAAGAGTTCAAGGTGCTAAAGAGGAGGAGTATGTTTAAGTTGGCAGCTCCCTGCCTTCCCCCTTATTTACTAGGCACAGAATTTACTTCATTGTAGCCATCATACTAGAAAATGAGCTTATAAACTTTATTGCACGTTTGGCCCTTGCTGTGGACATATATATGGTTGAGTTCTCCACCATTTCTATAAACATATGCAGAAAATGAAAATAAAGCATATACATTCCTCGAGCAACTAAAATAGAAAGACAAAATGCAATGGCAGGACTCATCTTCCCATAATGGGCTTTAGTATTTATTTGCAATAACCTGCACAATGTGTTATATTATTTCCAGGCTTTGAAGTAAGCACTTTCCTTTTCCCAAAGAGCTCAGTATTTAATCATGGGAAAATAAACACCCAGTAGGAAGAAGAAAAGCAGTAAATATTTGACAATGTCAACAAAACCCTGTACTCTTTTTTTTTTTCATGTGTATGCAATTTTCAGTTCATTGTTCTTTAAATTTTGAACATGTTTGCAATAATCTTTGCAGCCACTGGCTTTAGGATTTTAACAAAACTGTAGAGAGTGTGAATAAAATAAATGGTGAAATTGTGTGTTGCTATTTCTATTTGTCTCATTATCAAGGTCAGTGACCATTCATCACTTACTTGAAAACAACTAATTCATCACCTCAAAATTCTAATTGAATAAAAAATAGGAAATCAAAAAGAAAAAATATGAAAAGATTAAATAATCTACCCATCCTCTGAAATAGCTAGCTGAGAGTATTTTAAAAATTACTGTTAATATCCTGTGTCTTTCCCCTACCTACTTTGGTTCCTGTTGTTTCTTTTCACATGCCATTTCTAACTCAATAATCTCCCACAGTGATTGTCATACTGAGGAAAGTAGTTAACAATAACTAAAATCATGCCCGTAGCTCTTAAGTTCCCTGTTAATAAGTTGGTATATGAGCTGGCTATAACACCTTAGGCCAAAACTGTCAGACCTTCATCAATCTGAATTATTCAAGGCATCTTTGTAGCATTCATGTGTGGACTGGCTGTTAAACCAGGACAGTTCCATCCTGATTTACTCTGGCTTGCTGTTTTACTGGCTGTCACCTTAGTGGGAAGGTTGGGGCAGAAAACACACCCATGCACTGGCCTTTAAAATTTTCATCTCTTTAATACAGTTATCCAGTAAAGGATAATAATTTACATATAATTGCTGAGTTTGCAGTGATGAATGGCAAATTAAAAAGTAGTGAAGGGGATACTACCCAGTAAAGTAGTGTAGGAGTAATCTCTCCCATACTTCCTCTATCAATTCCATCCTTAAGAAAGCTGTTACTGTCTTTAGTTCCTTTGCCTTCTCACCATAAGTGTGATGTTTTATTTCCATATTCTTTATTTCCTCTGTTATTCCCTAAAACCACATCTACCCAGTTCCTGCACTGATCAAGAACTGACCACCTGTGTTAAAACCCTGCAGAATTTTGTTACTGTCTGGGCTGTGTATGCTCCAGCTCTCTGTTATTCTAGGTTTTCCTCTTGGGGCCTTTTAAAACACTTTTTTCCCCAAGGATTAGCCAGTATCACATGATGTTGTATACATAAGGAACATCATCTTGAAGAAAACTCCCAGGCCTCGGGTTTTTTTGCCTTCATATCTCATAGGCTGATTCATTTGTGTGTCCACCCCCAGCATCTTGAATAGCTGTACCTGTAGCTGAGCTTTCTGAGAAGAGCTGTGATTAAAGGACTGTTTTTGCTTTAATTTAGATTTTGAGGGTATTTAAAAGAGCCTGAGGGGAACTAGGGGGCATTCAGACATAATGAGTGCTGTTCCAGCATCTTCTGTGGCCTTCACAACCAAACCAATGTGCTGGTAGAGCTGAAACAGCTGGTAGGAGTTAGTTGATGTCCAGTTCTGCAGTGTTTCTCTCAGAAGAAAAAGAACTATTCTGTGTTGTTTGGGAACATGAATCTTTAGGAGACTTTCCACAGAATTTCCCAGCCTATATGAAGGTTGTCAGGCAGAACTCCTGAAATAGATTATTATAGACACATATTCCCAGATGATTTGCAATCAGTATGTGCCTTTTCTGCATATCTGGCATCAAGGATAGAAGTACAAAAAGAATATAATTCTTAAATTGTATTAAATGGACTAAGAGTTATCATTATTATTATTACCAAAAAGATTTTGTACTTCTATTTTTAAACTCTGTGTAATTCTATGATGCTACGCCATTTAATTAATGTGCCAGTACAATAAAATAACACACAAAATCATTATTTTGTGACATTAATGAAGTCTACTTTTCGAGCACAATTTGAATAGGCAATTGAACAACAGTGCACTAAAACACATTAAAACCAGGTCATCTGCTTTGCATTTCTAACAATAAGCCCATACTTCCATGAAGCGTAATCTTAAACCACATTTTTTTTCAGAGCAGCCAGTACATCTTTATCTTAAAATTCCAAATGTTTCAACAATAGAAGATTGTTAAGAACCAGACAATTATTTTTCAGCACCCATTGATTAATGACTTAGTCTATGACACACAGAGAAAGTGTAGAACAAAAGAGTGCATTATAATAATGCACAGGCATTAAACCATCTTCATTAATAGGGTCTTTTTGGATTCTGCTTAGCATGAAACAAAGTATGCCATAAAGAAAGTGAAGTATTAGCTTTAAATATCTCTTTAAACTCACTTGATAAAAATAAAGCCTACATTGTGCCCCTAATCTTGAAAATATTTTGTTTTCTGGGATTCACACATTCTCCAAACTGGGTGAACTGCAGCAGGGTTTTTGAGCTATCATTTTAGCTCATTCCTTATAGGCCACATTCTTCATAGTTCATATTTTACATTAGGGCATTGCATTAAAATTTGACTTGTCATCCCTTCTCTGGATAATAGTTTTAAGGTACTGCTCAGCATTACTAGCTGTAGCAAAATCTGAATATTTTAAATCAGTTATCCTGTTCAGATTCAGTAATAAAAAATGTTAAATGGTCCTGATAAGAAATTAGATAGAACACAGTGAAAGTACAGTACTAACTATAAAAAATTTAACTTTGTTAATGCTCTATTTCAACTACAACAACCCTATAACTGCTTTCAGATTTTAACCCATAAGATCTATTGGCTCCTCCTTTTATAAATATATGTTTAACTCCCTCATCCCACTGATCTTGTCAAAGTTGCTACTTGGAAAGCGCATGCCCACATGTTTGCAAGACTGGGACCTTAGGTATATCCACTCTGCTCTCTGTTTTTTCACAGCTATTGGTACTTGGGGCTTGTTTGTATGTTTGTTTTCAAGCTATTAATTATAAATAGAATAATATTATTTTTCCCCAGTGCCATTGTGAGTCTGTGCTGCATGTTAGTAATCTTTGTCACACATAACTCAAAGAACAAGGCTAAAATATGAACTAGGCATAGACCATGTTCATAGCAGCTGGGAAGGACAGAAGAAGATGGATTATGAAGGGGTTGTTGGAGCTAAGTGAATAATTCACAGTGAATAATTAATTTGACAAACTTAGCCTCTTTGTGCGTACAGACCAGATAACAGTCTCTTCTCATTCACTCATTATTCAGATTTATTCAGTATCTTTTGAATAGGGCACAAAAACTAAGGCATCTCATCATGGATCCAAAAGCATGAATTGAAATCTCTCCCTGGATTCATATTTCATTGAACTCCTCTGAAAATTGGGACCTCCCCATTTGGGACAAGCAGGCAGCCAGAAGAATTGACATGGTGTGGGCCAAAAGCCCATCCATCCAAGACTGACACCTGGAAAGCCACGCTTGTCTCCAAGCAGTCAAAGTGAGGGTAGTGGAAAAATACCTTCACAAGGGAATTGCTGTACAGGATGAGGCTGCCTCAGTGGAGGATGGCAGTTCACCCTGGATGTTTTAGAGTGGAAGGCTGATGGCAGAATATGGCTTTGTTTCCAGTTTTCCTTTTACATTTGTAATGGACTGACAGCCCTGAAGAATGAGTTCCTGTTCATGTGTGCTACCCCAGGCATTTTTTGCTGTGGATATTTCCTGCACACGCCTACAGTGTGCAAGACTTGTTAACAGGAATTGTACCAGGCTAGTTCTAATTAATAAGGCTTTTGTTCTTATTCACTTACCTAAGAAACCTCCACATGGAAAATTTTTTTCTCATTTGGACTCCATTTGATGTAATGTCATATACTGCACATAATATCTAATAATGGTAATTACTGTTGTTTTTGTTTTCTACTCAGATGTAACAATGCTTTGATGAACTGCTTTTCATTTTAATTGCATTAATTTAAATATGTGTATCTGATAAAATATTTAGTGACAGCTTATCTGGCAAGGACATACATGGTTCAATAAACAAGAATCACACTGTAGTTTGTACATATTTTATAACATTAATTTGTTGGTCAATGTTTAACAGCTTAACACTGGAACTATTCCATCATGTATTCTATTAGTTTATCAACAACATTCATATCTTCTAAATGCTAAGCTGTAAAAAAAGAAAGAAAGAATATCCTCCCCATCTCTATTAGCATGGGAAAAATAAAATTAATGGTAATTAAAATGTATTGATATCACAAAGCAATCATGATTTTGAACTTGCACATGAAAGAGAAGTGGTTTTCTGCAAAAATTTAGACAACACTTTCTTTATACTATCAGAGATACCACAATTAAATTAACTCATGAGAAACTCAGTGTCATAGGTACTGCTTTTTCATCATTGTTTTGATGAAAAAGAAAGCTAAAAGCAATAATTGAATTTTTTCAGGCTTCTAGTCTTTGCTTTATCTTATGTCATGTCAATGACAAACTCAATGATTTTCAGGATTTTAAGTAGTCACTTTACATAGTTCCACTTTGATCATCACTAGACTTGGGGTTGTTCCTCCCATCAGCTCCAGACACTGTCCATCCTTTATTCCTTGTCTCCTGAGTGCTACTGTATACTAGAATTAAAACCAAACTGAATCTTTAGAATCAAGGATTTGAAGGACATTTTACTGAATTCTGGGTCAAGGCTGGTAGTTTTGTTCCTCTGCATGACATCCTGAGCCTTATGTCAAGCAGGAGCTTGTCCACACTACAGCACTGGGACTATGGCAACAACTTCAGGATCAGAATTTGGTGCTAGGAGTGAATCCCACTTAAGGCTCACAAGTAGCTTCAGAGCTTGATTTCTGTCACAGCTACAATTTCATTGCTCTCATCACACAGATTACTTCTGTTAGAGTTTTCTTTCATATATTTCTTCCTGAGTCATCTAACTTGAACTTATTTCTTTAGTGATAATTAGAGGGAGCTTAGAGGAAACATTTTTCTTCGTATAATAGGAGATGGTTATAAGAGCTGACCAAAGCTATGCATCATAGACACACTACAATAATGTACACAGAAATAGACCACCAGCAAGATATATGCATAGCAATGACTTATCCAAACTCTCCTCAGTTTTGGCTTATTTTGTTTACTTCAGAAGATAAATTAAACTTTGATAAAGTTTTTTCTCTGCTTGAACTATTTTTCTGTGATGTTTTTGTACTGTACACATATTTTTGTGATTTATTTGGATGGAAAATAATTTGATTAAATTGTTTTCACATATATTACTTGGGCAGGAGAAGTGAGGTTGAAAGACTTGTATGTGCCTGTAGGATATCTGATGTAGCTTGAAATATAGACTAGGCTCTTGCACATCAGCATCTTAGTTGTCCTTCTTCAGGCTTGTAACCACTTCCATCCTCAATGCCTTTTGCTGGTTTGGTTGGTTGGTTTGATTTTTTGGTTGGTTTGGTTTGGTTTATTTTAAAACTATTACAAAAATAATTGCATGAGCATAATACCCATGCAAAATTATATAGTCGTTGCTTTGAAGACTGAAATCCACTCTCAGAAGATTGAATGACTCCCACACATAAGCTACAGATGCTTCCAGGGAGCATTTGAGTTTAACTTCGCAGCCCAGAGATAATCAGAATGCAGCATAATCTACACACTCAACTTGTGCCTTGTCTTCCTTCCATACTGTCACCTGCTGAAAAAAAACAATGTTTTTATCCTGAACCTTAACATGAGTCAGCTCTTTGCAATATTACTGTTTATACAAGAAGAGTGATCAAATAATAAGAGCTACACTGAGCCCTAATGCTGTAATTTTGAGCTCTGGGAATTTCAAGAAAACTCATACTGTTTTAAGGTTTGGGATAGATTTTTTTTTCTTTCATTAATTTGCATTAATTTCTTCTCTTTTTAAAACCCTACAATCATAATTTATTTTAATTAATATGGTCTGCGGCTGAACACTGGTTACCCATTTCTCATCCAGTAGATTCTTCCCTTCCTTGAAGTAGTTGCAGGGGACTGCATGCCACAGCACCTGTTTTACAAAGAAAGAAAACATCCACTGTTGATTTGTTCCTCTCAGCCCACATATTTGTGTAATTTCATTCATGGATGTAAAAAGTAGACCATTTAAACTGGGTGCTCTTTTTCAGAAGGCAAATGCCTAGTAAAATGGGCCCTGATTTGTAGTGGACTCTGTGGCAACACAACTAGTTCCTGACTCTCAATTTGCCTTATGAGTCCTATTCATTACAGATGCATGAATGTTCACAGCAGGCAAACATCAATGAAATGTTCTGACTTCAACGTACAGACATCTAGTCCAATTCTTAATATTCTTTAATTTGCTCACTGATGCCTATTCTTATCCTGAATAGCACTCATTTATAATCCAGTATCAGTTTTTGAGTCCATTCCCATTCCAGCCTGTAGCTCCATTGCATGTCTTCCCTCATGAAAACCATCCATTTTTTTCAGGCATTTCCTATATCTCTGTCTTCATTTTGGTAGCTTTTTTGTAGATTTCTTTTTCCCTTGGTCCACAATTATTCCAAACATGCAGTGCACAAAATCACACACACTACCTGAGGACTTAGCAGTGCTAAGCAGGTCAGAAAGATTACTTTCTGAGCCCAGTAGATGGTACTCCTGTTTAGATAGTTCAATACGGTATTTGCTAGTTTTGCAGCAGAGTGGTGTTGCTGACAAACACAGTCTGATTGAGGCAAAATACTGTAAATATATCCCAGAAAATGCTCCTACAATAGGAAAAGGAGATGACCCATACAGGCATGTTGATATTCATCATATTTTTCCTCTGTATTATGAATACTATTCACATATATGACCTATAACTATATTCGGTGTTATCTAATCTTGTTCATATTAAAATTTTGCATTAAACCCTTATTGACTTCAACAGAAATGGGAAGGGGTTTGTCATGTCTGTTGATTATATAGATGCATTTAGATATATTTTTTCTTTTTATAGTCTATTTGCAACGAACCATAGATGCATCTATAATAGATGATAAGAAGATATCAAAATCAGTTCTTTCAATGCCAAAATATAAGATGATGCTCTTTCAACTAAGCAGAATGCTGTCAATAGAAATTAGCAGTGGAAAAAAAGGCATACACCACAGGGAGATGCAATCAAGGCCTTCACAGACATATGTCTTGGAATAATTTTTATTTTACATAGTCTTAACACGTAATCAAAATAACTCAAAATGCCTGTTATGAATTTGTAAATATTATTTCACTGCTGTACACAGGCTCCAAAGAAATAAGAAAGCACTTCCCTTTCTACTTGGACATTCACCTCTCCTTTCCAGGAGGCTAGATAAAGCTTCAATGTAATCTGAATCTCTGAGATTAAAGGCTGATTTATCATTTTGTAACAAGAAGAATCTTGCTGTCATAGGAGGACAGTGGGTTGATTTGGAATACCTGTCAGCCACAAAGGAAATCCCTGGAAACAGTTAAAATAACTGGGAAAACTGCAAATCTATTTATAAATTCCTTAACATTTTGTCTATACACTAACACAACAATGATTTTTGACCTTAGTAGCTTTCCCCAGCACAGGCAAACAAGCACTGAATTATTGTTCTGCTGCAACGTAACAACTCCATTGCTCTGACCCTTGGTGTCTTGAAAAATACAATAGAACAATAATTGTCAATCCTTCCTATACAATGTGCTAGATTTGACAGAGGTCAGCATTAGCTACAAGACCTTTGGCTGATGCTCAAAGAGGTAATATCTCTTCCCTAGTTCAGCTGATAAAATGTTAAACAGAATCAATGTTTGAAATGCTTTTGTGGAGACAGAGATAAAAACAGTTTTCACACTACAACGTATTTTTAATAGAATATAGATGACAGTATATCTCAAAGTGCTTTGGTAAATATACTATTTAAATGCCAAAAGTTTTTACTCTTTTGAAGAGAAATGTCATAATTTGCAGTGTGATGGATTTAACAAGGCTTTGCTGTGTGCAGAAAATAGAGGATTTTGTTACAGATCTTACATGAGTAATACATGAAGGAAAAGATTGACTCATAGACATTTTGTGTCAGCATCTTATTTGTACAAAGCAATCACATAATCTGACATGGAAATAAAATGCATGGTAGATGCTCCTTCTTGGCACTATGAAGAAGCTGGTGGCAAGGTCAGCAATTGCAGTGTCTAAGCTCCTCACATTGCAAGCAGTTGGTCATGAACATTTTGCTTCGGTCCTAGAGCCTTAGTCTTCTGTCTGTCATCCCTGAACATTTTGATGGAAAAGGCTTAAGAGAAAGAGACAGATATGACACATGGCAGTACTCCATACCTATGGGGGAAATCAGACTTCAAGACCAGAAAGAAGAACAAGCATGTGAGAGTTTAACACACCAGATCAGTTATTATTGGGTCGGAACCACCCTGTGATGGTGCATCTCTGCAAGTGAATGCGTGTGTGTGTGATGGGGAAGGGCCGGGCTGTGCCCGCAGGGGCGTGACAAGCCCTGCCAAGAGCACACGGGCTGCAGCCACATGGCCACGGGAGCTGCTTGGTTGGGCTGGCAGTCAAGGAAGGCCTGCCCACACCACAGCCCCTGGAGCCCCTGGGTGGCTGTGGCACCCTCAGTTTGGCTAAGGGGACACTGAGTGACCAATGGGCCAGATGTTCTGCTAGGAGGGAGTGAACACAGTAACCAGAGGAGATAAAGAGGCACAAAGTCTCCATTGCAGGTCCTGGCCTGTTCTCTTTGAAGCTGTCAACATGTGACCTTCTGAGTGGCAAATATTTTTCTTTCCCTCTTTTTCTCTCTTTATTCTTTCTTCTCTTAATCTCTCTCCCCTTACTCTTTTCTTCCTCTTGTGGGTAACTTAAACACTTATTTTCTGTAAGTTGTGGGTACCTAAATTAAGTCACATGGAGTTTGTGTTTGCTAGGTGTAGCAAAAGGTCTCTATAGCAATGCTTGTTAGTCCTGGTAATCTGTTGTAATGCTTTTGTGACTTTGAATGTTTATTTCTGTAAAATTGGCTTTGCCAAAATGCCTATATTCTCACCAAAATTAAAGAAATCTTATAGAGAAAAATGTGTAGTTATTCTCCAGAAGTTAACTCATGGTACCAAAGAACCAGTGGCTTTTCAGGGGTTCGTGTGAATGAAATCTCTTGAAGCCTGAAATTAAAGTGTAACACCCAGTAAATGTTGGGCCTTTGGGACCGGGCTGTAACAGAGAGGAAAGCACATATTCTTCAGAATTCTATTTAATCCCATTACTCCTTTTGGTAGCTTTCTAGACTATGCACATAAAACTGCCTAATATTGAAATAAACAGCAACAAAAAAATGCTTCTTGTGATTGCTTTAAGTGTATTCCCTAGTCTCTACCCATACAAAACATGAACCATACAAATCTTAGCTTCCCACTTTTGTTACATTTTGCAGAATATAGTATTTTGAATATGCTGTCAACTCAGGTTCATAAAGATTGGGGGAAAGAAAAGCCATTTTTCAATCAAGAAGCTGTCTGTGAGAAAATATCTATTTTACAAGACAGAAATTTGACACTAAGCTTCAGCATCTATCATGATTTTCATGAAAAACATAAAGCCAGGATGTGCCTGAATCCCAGAAATCCCAGCCTTTGAAAGATTTTCCTGCAGAGCGTTTGAGAATTTTCTCTGTGCTGGGACACTGACAGTCTGGAGAGTTCACTGTTACACAGTGAAGGCATGCACATCTTCAATCTTCAGGGCAGCAAGTATGAGACCAAAGCAAACAAGATGGAAAACAACTATTTGGAAGATGTTTTAACTTTTGAGGAGCATTTGTATTAAGCTTATTCACACAGAAAATATGCTGCCATACATTGCAGGTGTTCGTGGAGTAAAGCACGTGTGCTGAGCCTTTGTGGCAGGATTCCAGCATCACTTGAGACCTGTTTGCTTCTCCCATCTTACCCTATTATCCCCGTCCATCTGTTCTCATCCCCATCCCAGTCCCTGTCCCTGCTTCCTTCATTTTCACTTTCTGTAAACCCAACAGTGACCAACCTCTGTCTGCTGATACAAAAGCAGTTCGACAGCACGATAACAAAGGAGATAACTATCTAAGTGCAACATGTGATGGAGACAAAAGGTCTTTTGCAATGTTTACTGAAAAAAAGCTTCGCTGGAGTTCAGTTGTCTGTGGCCTTCACTCCCCTATCTCTGCCCTTGCCCAAAGGTTGAGCTCACCTTGCAACAAACCTCCCATGCCTTCAGTGTGTTGTCAGTGGTGTGATTGGTTTTAAAGATGGGACAGTTAAAACACTTTAATTATGAGGTTGCCAACTCCTAGTCATGGTCAGGTGATCCCTGACTGGGAGGGAAGGAGGGAAGGAAGGAGAGGAGGTAGGAAGGGGTGGAGGGAGGGAGGGAGGCAGGAAGGAAAGAAGGAAGGAAATATGTTGTGTGGAAAGATGTAACAATGAGCATGAACATTTATTTTCAGACAGTATGAGAGAGAGGTTTATGAAGCAAAGCAGTCTGTAATCAGCCCTTTCTTTCTCCTTCCTACATTTCCAAAACATTAGCCCAATGCCAAACTAGCTATCTACCCTGCCTCTATAACAGGCACCTGGCTATTACAGCTCTGCAAAGGTGCTGGGTTCCCTTTGTGGCTGTGTGTGAAAGAAACAAAATACCCACTTTCATCTTAGCATCTGAGTGCATTTGTACTACACACATACACAGGCTTTTTTCTACAAAGACAGGAAGGCAAGGTCTGTTTTTTCATCATACATTTAAAAGTGAACTCTCACTGTGGGCACAGGGCTTTGTAAGCATGTGAGCAGCTTGCTCTTGGCTTCACACATTTATTTCTGAAGAACCCAAGTACACTGAGCAAATATGCACATTTTACTACTAATGTTACTAGAGAGTGTACACTGGTGGTTTTATGTATATATTTGTTCATTTACCAATAGTGTTGCTGGGAGGTAGGGAGAAGAAACACTGAAGCAAAAAAAGTCTATTTACCAGGAAAGGTAAAAATTCAGTGACACAATTTAGTAAACTGTATGAAGCATGGCATTCAATGCTCAGGAAAATGCCCAGATATTCAGCTCCTTATCTAAAGCATGTCCAAACTATCTGCACTTCTTGAGTCTGCAAAGCTGAACTGGAAATTGGACAAGACAGGCTTTTCTGGTATTGCCTGTTTCTGGCTTAGGCAGATAGCAGATGATAGCATCTCTCTTCACACACTTCTGCAGAGCAGTAGCAGTCCAGGGCTAGTCAGGAAGCACAGAGATGTGCAGGAGAGATAATAAAACCCAGGATTAACTATGGCAGGCCCTTGATTTTGCTCCCAGTGGAGGTCATGTCCTATGTGCCCCTTTGTGTGAAGAGTGCAGCCAGTCTGCACTTCCAAAATGCCTCCTTCCCCAGTGGTGAGGCATCCTGGGCGGCTGTGTGGTCTTTCTCAGTGCTGCCTCTGCAGACGATGGGCCATCCACAGATTTGTATCCTCACGGATTTCTCCTACATACCCAAGGCAACAATGGGAAAATAAAAGCAGTGGATTCCACAGATACCAAATCCACCATCACTTGTAGGCTTAACTCCTGGACCACATTTCTGTGTCAGCAAATGTGGGCACCTCCCAAAACTGAGATTTTTGTGGCATTTTGCTTACTATTGGAGGATGCTATGGACTCCTCAGAGTTTGGAAAATATACCCACCCTGAATCAGCTGAAAGCTGTTTGGCCTAATAAACCAGAAGAAACAAAAGGTAGGGTTTGTTCACTGTATTACAAGAGAAAGAAAAAAAAAAATGAATAACTTGAATTTTTTTTTGCCTTGAATTATTTTTATGTGTAGGTAGGTTCATTTGCAAGAACCAAACTGTTCTTTATAACAATGAAAGCAATCAGCCACATTAAGTGATTAAAAACAAGGTTACAGAATAAATACTTATCTACTTTTGCAGTGTGTTAGTAAAGAAATAGAGTAAGTGTTGTGTTTAGTATAGGTTTTACTTTAACCATAAAAGTGGACATTTCAGGGCTAAGATGAAGGAAAAAAATAAATAAAGTTGCTTGGTATTATGAAGGGGGGAAGGGATGTATGGAGTGTTCATAAATAGCTGAAAGTATCGATCAGTGATGGTGAAATATCAGTGAACTGTGCAGAGCACTTTGAGTTACCTCCTTGTCTTTGATTAGGTTCAAATGTTAAACTTAATCTGTAAACCTTTAAATGGGATTCAGAGCCAAGAGTCTCAAAGACCTGAGGTTTCAGAAAACAACTGCTGAGTTTGATCCAAATGTCAGAACAAAATGCAGAAAAGGACTTCATATTGCTGGACTTGGAAATGAAATTAAAAATCAATGAACACTTTTTAGCCATTCTTCTCCCTTTGAATATTAATATGTCAGTAGGAAGAATAGTAGCATCTGGAGAATTTGCTGTATTAAGTTTGTATATAGTCAAAAGCTTTGGTTCTAAGATTTTAAAAATTATTTTATATATTATAAATATTTCTTTAAACATAAACCCAAGAAAATTAAAGCATTTTCTACTTTCGATGTATGATTCCTGAAAGAAAAGCCTTTTGGCTTCTGTGTTTCTTAGAGGGGAAAGCATGTTTTTTAAAAAAAGAAAGCAGAGAAGTTTCAATCTATTTTTTACAGGACCAGCTCAACTACTCAACATGGTTTCAAGGACAGCCATGTTTTAATGACAGCCTTCCTAATTCTCAAGTAAATTGAGTTTTCACTGTTTTCTTGGTCCACTTGGGAGGTGGGCACTGACACTCGGGATCAGCTGCTGACGGCGAGGGCTGCATTGTAATGCAGAACAAATGAGGGCTGGATACATGCCCTCCTCGCATTCAGCCGCCAGTGCTGCCACTTACAATTACAAAGGACAAGAGCAGGAGACACTTCAGCAGCGGGGAAGCATGACCTGCGAACCGCAGCTCATTTTGCACTGCACTTATTCAATACAGCACTGCCCTATAATTTCCTATAGCATTGTTATCTGTTCGCCGTTTACACACTCACACCTTCATTATGTCCCCGGCTGCCAGCGCCGGCTGCTTGTCAGATCTATTGATTGCACTCGGGCTGCAATTTGCATGGATCACTCTCGAGTGTCCTCACACAGACCGATACCCCTGCCTGGGACTGATACCCCGAGGACTGAGATCCCTGCAGAGGACCGATATCTCATATAGGGACCGATACCTCATATAGGGACTGATACCACTCACAGGGACTGATGCCCTGTATAGAGACTGTTACTCCTGTCAAGGCCCAATAACCCTGCTGAAGTCTGACACCTCTGGTGGTGACTGATATTCCTGCTGGAAACTCATGCTCCTTATAGGACAGTCACTGATGCTCCTTATAGGGTAGTCACTGATACCCCTTAGAGGGTCTGATACTCCCGACAGGGACGCTGGCATGACTGATACTCCTGCCAGGGAATGATGTCCCTTTCAAGGGGGCAGCAGCCAGCAGGGTCTTGCTGCCTCCAGCATCTGGCAGCCCCACACAAGGATCTTGATGCCCCCATGGGAAACCATACATGAGGATCTCAGAGAGATTGTCCTTGCACTGGAAGAAGCACAACACTTGGTAAATTCAAGCCACTGTGATCGTCTCATAGATAGCCACAAGGAACTGGATACCCAAATCTCTCTGCCAGCCATTTGGCGTTAAATTCCACAATTATTGGGTGGATGTTTTAGCACAGAGGTTTGAGGAAAGACTGAAAAAGGGAAATTGTATTAGATGAATGTCAGTATTGTCTTTATTGTACCAGGGTTTTTTTTGGTTTTTTTGGGTTTTTTAAAAAATTTCTCTGCTGTAATGAATGAGACTATCAAAGGGTGCAAGTTTGTCTGTCAATCTGAGGGTATCTCCCACAAGTCCAATCTGGTATGTCAGCAATCACTGCTGGCACATGCAAGGAAGATAACATCCCACAGCTGGAGTCCTGAACTTGGGATGCTGTGTATGATCAAGTGCGTATATGTGCAAACCTCAGATGTCGGTATTTTGCTGGGGTAAAAGAGATGCAATACTTAATCCTGTTCATGTTTAAGTCAGTAATACTGGTCTGATGTCTTTGGCTGAAAGAAGGAGTGGATCTAATATCAGAAGTAGCTGAAAATCTCTGTCTAAAAACTATTTAAGTGGTTGCACGGGCAGAAGACAACAAGGTGATCAGATGGGGCTAAGAAAAGCACTAATTGCTGTGTTCCATGAGGAATATAAATAGCCTCTTGAAAGGTTTGGTGATTCATTTGCCCTTTCTCTCCTGTACCTTTGTATTTCAGGGAGAGGTTTTGTGAGATTTTGGCTGCAGAAGGAAGGAATCCAAGCTATCTGAACCAATGATGGTAGCTCAGCGGGATAACAAAATCCTCACATTACTGCAGAGCAGGCAACTACGCAAACCTTTTCAAATCCTCTCCACAAGTAGAGTGCAGATAAAAGCAGGCAGCAAAATGTTTCTGAAATTATCTGTGATGGAGTAAAATCATGCATCATTTCATGAGGGACACTGAATCAATGCTTATTACTTACAAGTAAGGTGTTTAAATCTTTCAATGGCTATGGGAAGAAAAGAAAGTGAAGAAAGTGTCTGAGATGAGCACAGTAAATTGTACCATGAATTTAAAACAAATCCATCCTAATTATTCCTATTTTAAATTGTAATGTATATATTCCTGATCATTCTGTATCCCTTCCTTTCAGTTTATGACATTGGTTAACATACTGATCCATTTGCTTCATTTTGTCTTCTCCTTTTCTCTTGCTGTTACACACAGCATTTTAAAGAAATGACACCACTGTGCATGACAGTCACAGCTCATAGGAAAAACAATTGAATCCCAGTAAAATATTGGGAAATGAGAATTTTGTCTTTATCTTCAGGGTGAGAAAAATCAAGTAACCATGCCTAAAAAGCAAGCGTTATCATAGCTACTTTTGAGAATTAATTCTGGAAAAAAAAGACAATCATGCCTCAGCTTGGTGTTAATTTCAGTTTCAACATTAACTAATACATAAAAATTCTCAGTTCAGAAGTTTTCAGTGTCTATGGTAATGAAAAGTATTATAATTTTATTTATTATCGCACCAAAGTAGACAATACTAAGCTATCAATTGAGTCTAGAGTTGTTGTTTTGGTAGGATTATATAAGTATATTGTAGTATTATACTTCTATTTCCAGTTGGAAGGTCATGGAAGTCATAGCACACCCAGACATTTACCTTTCACTGTTCCTGCAATACAGAACAACACAGTGTCACTTTAAAAATTTACAGCTCGGGTCAAGGCCAAAGGAATCAAATAAGCCCACACAAGCAGGAGTTGGTGAGGAGAGGTCATCTATATGTCAGTGATACCACAAAGTGCAGGTGACTGAGGCAGGGCAAGCTGTTCACCCCTGTTTTGAGACCCCACACAGATAATATTGTACAGGGTTACCTGAATTTTGATAGTCACTAATATTTGTATTTTTAAAAGGAATCTGAAAATAGCTAACTTGAAAGTAAGACATGATAGGAAAATGTGTAGGGCCTTCTCAGACAACAACAGAGCTCAGCCTGACACAAATCAGGCCACAATTTCAATCTCTCTGCATGCACAGAGTCACTTCAGCAGATGAAGAGAAAGGAAGAATCCTGCTAAAACTTCCTAAATATCTGATGGGCTCTAGGTTGGGCTATCAGCATAAAACATGTTTTCTATCCAAATTGCCCTCTGAGCTCAAGGAAACTACACTCCCAGCTTTCCATCTCAGTATGATTAAGGAGGCATCCTGTACAATAAACATCACTCTAAATTATGATTTTTCAATATTTCTAGTTTTTCCCAAAAGTTTTCATGTGACTTGTTTAAATCCAAGAACAATGGTGAAGATAAAAGAGCAAGAAAGCTTTCTTGTGCTATTTCAGTATTTGCTGAAACTAATAAAGCAGTGTCATATGTGATGATGTAGTAAGTCAGCAAACGTGAAATATCTCCAGGGAGCTCTTTGTTCTGCTATTTTTTTTCTACCCAGTGCTTCTGGTTGTCAACAGAAAAACATAAAATAAATTTTCAGATTCTAAATAAAGCATCTTATCTGTGATCCTATTACTTCTTTCTGGAAAAAAAAAAAAAGTCAAGCACTGATGTATAATTTTCTTTAACTGTTTTCCTTTTGATAAAGATGTAATACGAATTGAGCATTTGAAAAGGATATTTATGAAACTGATTCTATAAATGGAAATGTATATTTTATAACTCAAGATTCAGGAGAATCTTGAGTTTGGATTTTACACTGATGTCATTTCAACCTTACTCTCCTGTGTCCCACTTTCATTTTTATACTGAATTTGGCTTCTAATATAATCTAGGGAGAAACAAGTCACTGACATAAAATTTTACCTATTTTTAAGACAAGGTCTACTTTCACCAATTTTGGCTAGTTTTAAGATTCAAAGAAATGCCGAGAAATCCCATGTTGCCAAAGCTTCACTCAGTATTCAATTCACTTGTGTTAAAATAGAAAGGTGTTTCCAGAATAAACTTGGTGCTACCATCTGAAGGCCTGTCTATTTCCAGTTGTGTGCCAAGGAGCACAGGGTAACAAGGCTCTTTACTTAGGTCTTCAACTGAATCTTATGTCAAAATTAAATGGGATGAATCCAGACTTAAGTCCCCAGCCTTGTGAGTACATGACAGACTTTAAACTCTATTCCCACTGATTCTTTCCTTACCACTAAGCTTGGCAGTTTTCACATCTGCAAATTTTATTCAAAAACTGTCCAGCAGTAAAGAGAAGTTCATTATTTTAAAATAGCTCATGTCAGTTTGGCTAAGGTTTTATTTGATACAGCACTTGTGTTTTAAGGCTTCAGTGGCTGCCTGTCATTGTCATCCTGATGTAAAACTAATCTTTACTGGTATGACACATAGAAATTAATGCCTGAATGTAGATTCAGTGAGAAAAACTAAGGAAATAAGGTTTTGGACAAAAGACAGAGGCAAAACCTTAAGCTGAAGGGATCCATAGCTACTACTAATTAACATAGTAACTGGCAGAGTCACCAAGTCACTCTAGAGAGAATTGCTATTAAGTACAATGAGTTTGTCGATGTCTTATATGAAGGGAGGGTTCAGGATTTACCACTGAGGTGGCCATGCTGGGCTTTAGCAGGTTTACCTGGGATCTTAAGATCTTAACATCTGTATATTGAGTCTGGACTGAGATTCTGAGATTTTTGGTCTGCTGAGTCATACAGAGATATCAGGTGATTCTTTGGGACTTCCGGATTAAGGGAGACACATAGATTAATTGCTCTTCTCTCTTTGTTTCTTGAATACCT
This sequence comes from Margarornis squamiger, assembly GCA_035222235.1. NCBI lineage: Eukaryota > Metazoa > Chordata > Aves > Passeriformes > Furnariidae > Margarornis > Margarornis squamiger. Next base: position 10,228,169 of record JAWWTY010000077.1, on the reverse strand, counting down.
GCTTCTCTTAATGCATGTTTTGGATCTGTCATCTCTTTGCTGCTGTTCAAGTTTCCCTGATTTGCCTATGGACATTGTTCTCCTTCAGTAACTCAGTTGTTGTAAAAGACCTACATGCAAGAACCTCTAGGTATCTGTCTTTTCTGCAGATAAAGGCTTTGGCACCTCTACTTTACTGATGTTTATCTGAGGAAAATGAAGAAAAATCAGTTGCAGTGCAGGAGAAATAAAATTAAGGGGAAATTCATGTGGGAGGTAGAGGATAAACCTGTAATAGTATTGACTGCATTGGATTATACCTTTTCCTCACTCATGATAATTGAAGGAGTTTATTTTTTAATTCAGAAACTGTTATTGTTTTTTCACTGGTGCTTGTGGATACTTATTTAGATCCATGATTGCAGTCATAGCTGTATGAGATTTCCTTATTTACTTTATAATATCATCTAGACATCTCAAGCAAGAGTTGGGGGTCCCTATTTGTAGGAGCTGCATCTACACACAAGCAGAAGACAGCATTTACCTCAGTAGTTTACTGACAAAACAATGAAACAAAAATTACAGGGAGTGATATGTCTTGCTGTCATTTTGTAGAATGAAGGTATTTATATGGTTTACCCAAAGACATTACCTTCAATGCCAGTTAAGGCCTGATGTCAGATCAAGAATGTTCAAACCTGTACTAATTCCATGATGATAGTGTAGTATAGTAGGAAAGTCTACAGGAAAAGTCATCTAATTCAGCCACATGTCATAATTTAAAATCATCCTAGCATGAAACAGAAAGGGAGCAACCAACTGCTGAGTGTGGCCATCAGGAGAAACAGTAGTCAGAACTTCGAGCTAGATTTACACTGTTCTACATCAATTAGCTATCATACAAGGCCAGGAGTTGGACTCAATGATCCTGATGGGTCCCTTCCAACTCAGCATATTCTGTGATTCTATGACTATCTGTTGTAGGGTGCTCAGTAGGGGCTGTCAGGCCTTACATATCTCAGAAATTTGTAGTTGACTGTTGCTACTGCTGGCCAAGTGTTGGAAAGCATATGCCTGTACAGAAGTTCTCCTGTAGTTGCATACACTTTTCTGCATTTACATCATGAACTACTGTGTTCAGCTTTGCAGTGATAATATATCATATAAATCTGAATGCCTTTTGAAAAGTATGTTTAAAAATAAGTTGACAGAAAATTGCAGTGAAACACCTTTTGTAAAATAATTGGATACCACTGAAACCTGACGAATCTGATAGGGGAATCTAGCCAGAGGTTAATGCAACTCAATACGCTTTTCTTATACTGACTATTATTACACCTTAGCCTCAGCCACTGACCCTAACAAGGCTGGTGACTGCTGCTGGAGGTCTAAAGGAAAAGGCTTTAACACTAAACATATGTATGCCTGCAAATGTAAACTTTAGTCCAATTATACTTCTATAATAACTTCTTTAAACTCTAACACATTACATTACTGAAATAATAGCAGTAGCTATGCTGTAGTATTTTTCAGTACTGCCTTAATTCTCTACAATGCAGTTACTGCAAGATTACTCTATAAAACATTTTTAGAGTCACGGAGAAGTTGGTTAAGGTTTCTCATGACATAGGCTTGAAGCATTCATTTTAGAAGATGGCAGTCTTTCATCAAAAACTCTGCAACTCTTTGTAATCCACATGGCTGCTATGGGGAGAATGTATTCATCATTTAATTTTTGGAAGTTTTCCAAACTGAAAAGATTAGGGTGAGAAGTATATTGTGTGCAAGCAGCCCACGGTCATTTTAGCTTTCCTTAATACCCTGCAGTAAGTATTTGCATCTGTATTTTACTGACAAAAAAGCTGTCAGCACGGAGAAATGAAAGTCTTCATTTTTAAGTCTGGTCACTGCTTTGGACAAGTCTCTTCTCAGGTGCCAGATTTCCCAGCCGGAGGCAGCTCCATGATGTGGGTGATGCTGTAGTTCAATCTCTTGGGAATTCCTTGCAGCTAATTGGGCAGGCTGGGAACCCAGCAATGATACTGTACCCCTGCCATACAAGGACTGATGAGGTGCCCCTCTACTCTGCCCATGGCTGCTGCTGGAGCCAGACCAAGATGGTCTGTCCCTCTGCCTTAGTTGGTATGAGGATGTGCACAAAGCAAACAGGGCTGCAGCTCCTTGCTCCTCACAGCCACCCTGCAGCACAGGGAGCTCTGCCCCAGCAGACTCGTTGTTTTACGTGTTCTATTTAGAAGGGCAAAAATATGTTTTCAATATTTCAATATCAGAGAATTCCTATTTAAAAATAATAATAAGAAGAACAACAATAATTACAATAAATTATTTATAATACATTATTGATTATAATAATAACCTGGAATCATTTTCAAGTGGTTGAAAGTGGATTGGGATACTGGACACAGAAAGAAATCTGTACAATGGAGGCCTTACAGAAGGTCTATGAACAAGATAATCCAAACTATGACCAGTCCGGACTGGGACTGAAACATCCAAAGGCAGAATGAGGTTTCAGACATCCCTGCTTTGGGAACACTTTCATTCCATGTTTTAGTTCAGTTTATTACAAACACAGGAAACACTATTAAAATCAAACCTATTTTTGGTGATGAGCTGTATCTCTACTCCCCTCAAGAGTCAGAGCTTCTGAATTATGTTTTAATATGCCCATACAAACATCTTTCAGAAAGTTTTATTCCATCCCCAGTGACTGCTGCTGGTTTGTGTGGCATATAGACTTACTAATTACAATGATTTGCAGTCTTTGGCATCTAGGTATTTTCCCCATTAAAGAGACTATTGTCTAAGCAGCTTTGAAATGTTTGCCTTGTGCTCATCAGGGAGTTGGATGCCACTTATTTTTGGCATGTTGCACTGTGAACCCCCATCAGATTAGGTATGGGGTCTGGAAGAAATGAGGTGGGAGGCAGAGCTTCTCCTGTGGGAGATGAAACTTGCCTGCTATGGCTTCTCTGTAGCAGAGAATACTGCATCCCAAATTTCTTCGGGTTGCAGTTTAGTGAGGGGGCAAAATCCTTTTAGCATTGCCTTAACCTCTAGCTATGCAGTACCACAGTGTTACCCAGCCTGGGCTATTTCATGTGCAAGAATATGCAAAGCAGAAAGGAGGACCTGTCTGCAGTGAGGCATTTTTCTGGCAAACTTGATACACTGAATATGGATCCCTACCCTCATTGCTTCATCACCAGCCTGTGATGTTTGGCCCCACAGCTAAAGTGGCTTTTGCTGCAAATAACCACACTGACAGCTTCTTGTAAGTAGGGCAAGAGTGGATTAGTGCAGGCATTTTGCGGCAGAAGGCTCTGGAGTCTCACCTGCACAGCCACACGATTGTATTCATGTCCTGCTTTAACGCCCTTGAGCATCTTTTATCTTCCAAATTCTAAAGGCTTTTTTTTTTTTTTTTTTTTTTTGGCTTCCTACCTGCACAGGCAGGAGGGAGCAAAAGCGAACAGAAATGGGATTGAGAGGGTGGGAGAAAAATAGATGGTGTCCGCTGCATCCCTGTCCCCTCTCAGGAGCCTACAGGGCATGTCTGCTCCCAAGCAGCAAATTGCAAAGGTCTCTACCATGGTCTGCTGCTTGTAGTATCCACAGCTCCTTAGGGGAGGGACACTGCAGCTGGAAACTGGGGAATCCAGCAGCCAGATGGCCTCTCCTTCAAGGATTTGTGCATATTCTGGGAAGTGCAGAGTCTGGACCTTGCTTCTTCCACTTGCTGTTCTGCACAGCAGGACCCTTTTGCTCTGGGAAGAGCATCCCCTGCAAATGCTGAAACACTTTTGTGAAGCATTTCCTGGAACATCTTCAATGCTCCACATCATTTTAAATATTTGCATTGCTGTAAGTTCAATGTAGAAATTTTTTAAAATTGTTTCACTTGCAATTTTTGTATTATCATGTCACTGAAAAGCAAGCTATTCCAATTTTATTTTTTTTTTAAAGAGAAGGAAAAAAATGCATCTCATATCTATTAAACTTCATCTAAATAGGTTTTTATAGAAAAGGTCTGGCCACCCATAGTACACACAGGCTTAGTATTCAGATTTTGATAACTTTTCCAAAGATTTTTTTTCTAAAGTTGCTCATCTGAAGTCCTTACCTGAAATAAGGGTGGGCTGCTTTTCTTCTCAGCCAGTTTCATTTTTCTCCATTTCTGTTGATTACTAACTTTACACTATATTGCTTAGGCATGGAAATTTAAACAGTAATGCATAATTAAGGTATGCAACCTGACATCCCGTTTCACACTCTCTCTCCCCGTCATACTCTTATAGTCACCATCAGTCTTCCAGTTAATAAACTATTTGGACTGTCCTTCAGCTCTCCTCTTTTGAGAGAACCTGAGTGAAGTGAATTGTCACAAATCCTGCAAAGCTTGGACTTCTTGCTCGGGTACCTCCAGCACTGAGAGAGACCTGTCTATCTCACAGGAACAGGAATAGAGGGTTTGATGTACTGGCTGGGATCAGTAATTGTGATGGGTCATGGGTAGAATCACAGCTCCCCCGACAACCCAGGGAAGAGACGTTCACATCAGGACTTACCCCTTAAACCCTCCTATCTGTCTGGTTCACCAAGGCCTGAGTAGGGGTCTGTGCATTGGTGTGATGTGCACTTCTCTGCAGGTTGTACGTCAAGGTATGGGAAGTTATGCCTTTAGAACAGTCTGAAATACTTCTGTTTGAAGGTAATAAAGAACAGTCTGAATTCCTTCAATTTGAAGGAAGTTTAAGTTATAATCATAACAACCTCCACAGGTTGTTGGCCCATAGAAATGGAAAAAATCCTAAGTTTTTTTTTTCTTTCACTCAAGAAAAAAGAGCATGGAATACCAGTAACAATCCTTACGGAGGGCATTGAGGAACAGCCATCATTTCTGTGGGATGGTAAAATGGTCAAGTGCATTGGTCAGTAGTAGACATAAGCATGTAACTGTAAGAGAGATGGTGTTATTTCATAATTTAGCTTTTTCCCACCTCACTGATATTGGTTTTGTATTTCCAAGGTTGAGTTTACCATGGCACTTGAAAACATGTACATATTTGCCTGAGAGGAGAGACAGACCCAGTTGTGTGGGACTGGTAACCTTTTATTTAAGCCAAAAAAGCCTATTGAAACAGGGCACATCACTGCGTGGAGAAGCCAACTTCTTCCATTGTGGAGAACAAGATGAATAAGCACAGCCCTTTTAAAGAATCTTATTGACCTTGTAGGTTGATAGTTTAAAAAAAAGACTGCCTTTTACCTTTCCTTGTGGCCAAGGGGAGACCTTACACCAGCATGACTTCAGCTATCTTCATGCTCTTACCAATCCTGAAACCAGCCTAGGAGGGAGCTATGCCATCAGTACAGCTCAGTTGTTGCTAATGTTGCCTTGCTCAGAACTGTGCCTAGAACTGAAAAGCAGTTTATGAAACTCTTAGCACCGAATAAGTTTCTGAGAATTGGTGGCTTTTCAGGCTGGCTCGGTACCATGACTTCCATAGGGATTGGCAATGCCAGTCTGTATTCTTAACATGTTAGATTCCAGTCATTTTGAGAGTAGGTTAACAAAATGTGATCAGAAATAAAGCCTTCAGAAACTTTAATGTGTTGATCTTGAAGCCACTCCTAAAAATGAATTAATGTCTCAGGATACTCATTTTCCATCTAATTTGATCTTGCTTATCTTTTAGATCCCCACTGGAGAGAGCACAGATTGGTACTGAAGCATAGAAGACAGTTTTCTAAATCTGGCTTCTAAATTGAGTGACTTAAATTTCAGACTGGTCAGAAGTTTGATGTGCAGTTGCATGTGCAGTTGTGTTTTACCACAGCAGTACTACTTCACATAAAACTACAAGTTTTTGCCACATTAATAGGTGAGGGTCAGCTGTAGTCAGGACAACAGAAATCAGAAGGAAAAGGGGAGAAAGGTTAAAGGCTGAAGGCTTAAGCTGAAAATAAAAAATACCGATCGCCTTTCTGTTTTCCTGCAGACAAGTTTTTATCCCTGAAATAGACAGAAGCAGTTTAAAGAGATGTTTACTTAAGCTATGTAGCAGTTTGGATGATGTGTACATTGTAAAAAAAACCCTGCCGGTAACCTGTAAAAACTAGGCAAGTAAAAACCTACTTTCACACAGAGCTTCCTGAACTATATCTGACATTCAAGCAATGCAGGTCTGAATTCTCAGGCTGTCTTATGTTAGCTGTTAAGATGGGAGGGCTGTTTCCCCCTGTGCTTTGTGCTGTGCCACACAGCTGAAAGGGAGGGTACGTAGGGCCTTCTTACCATATGTGACCTGCTCTGTGGAGGACAGAGGGTCCAAGAGGTGACATCATCTTGGCACACCTGCGTTATCCAAATCATGGTTTAATGAGGATTTTTAGAGATTTTTACAGAAGTATTTTATTTAGTTTGAAAAATCTGTAATGTGTAGCTCTGCTTCATCCAAAAATTACAGAGGCCTGTATACCAGCCAAACACAGAGGGTTTCTAATAGCTGGGAGAGTTGCAGTGAAAGTGGTTAGCAGCGGGAGCCAGGTAACCTACATTCCAACAAGAGGAAGTTTTAGATTAAAGGAGTTCTGATAAACAGGGGTTTTCTGTGCTACTCCAGCCAACTACAAATGCATGACATTAATTATTTAACATAATTTTCCTTGATATTCTTCCATTTTTCACTCACTACCTAAGTTTCCAGATATGTGTTTTTAAATGAGATAATAACTAAGGACGATAGAGTACAGAAGCAGTAGGTCCCTTGTAACTTAAAGCAGTATCTTATCTGTTGTGTACCCTGGCTTTTTGTAGTGAACATGTAATGCTTTGTAGTCTAGCTTTTCAGAGGAATGCTGTTGTCATCTTTCCTCTCTGTAAAAGCCCCTCTGCTCCCGACACTTTAATTGCACAGTTGCCTAAATGAGGCTCTGCAGAGTGTTAATGTATGAGTCTGAGCGACAACACACTCCTCTTTTCACAGAGCTTTTGCCCTTGATCGTGAATATAACAGAGCACGTACCTTAAAAATAACTGGATTCAAGGGGAATCTCTACACTTATCCTCTTGCATAAGGTTTGTTGACATAAGGATCCTTCAACAGTAACTCGTATTCTTTCACTGGGAATAATAAGCATCGCAATTAGTGAACTAGTTAATAACTGTGTGGTTGGGGAGGACAGCAGAGGCATTTCTGTGTATGTGGAAGCAGTGTTCAGTGTCCACATGGTCTAACGCAGACACACACACAAAAAAAAAAAAAAAAGGCTTGAAATCCTGCCTGCAGCCTCCCTTCTTGCAAGCTGCCCCTCCGGCTTCTCCCAAACGAGGGGGCAGGATGTTTTTATTCCCTCCAGGGCCATTCTCCCTCGGTTTCTCCCGGGAGCCGGGCACAGCCGGCAGCCCCGGGGGAGCGGAGTTTGGGGGCGAGGGCTGGCGGAGCTGATGTCAGCGCCGGGCGGCGGGAGCGATTGGGCTGCGGGAGACTTTGCAGCAGCAAATCCGCCCCCCTCGCCCCCACCCCCCCAACCCCCGCACCATCGGCTTCAAAGCGGCCGGTGCCCAGCAACTCGCAGAGTGCAAAAAGTCGTCGCGGGGCTGTCAGAGCCCCGGCGGAGCCCCCGGGCATCGCCCCGGCCGGGTCCGGCACGTCGGGGCGGAGGCACGACCCGCTCCGCGGCGGCAGCGCCGAGCGGAGCCCCGGCACAGCCCCGCCGGCCCGACCCACCGCCCTATAAAAGCCGCCTCCAGAAAGAGGAGAAACTCCGCGGGAGGAGAGAACACCTCGGCGCGGTGCTGCTCGCTGAGGTACCGGCATGACATCCGTCCTGGGCAGCGGCAGGGCGTCGGGAGGGCCGAGCGGGCAGCTGAGATGCAAGTCCAAGAGGAGGAGGAGAAGGAGATCAAAGAGGAAAGGTAAGAGAGATGTATTTTTTTCTTCCTTTTGTTTTTTTTCCTTCCTTTCCCCACTCTCTCTGCCTGCCTCCTGCACACCATCGGCTGCTCCCGGTTTTATTGTCAGTGCCCGGCGCTCGCCGGCACCAGTCCTGTGCTGCCCCGACGGCCGGGGCGGGGCGGGCAGTGCCTTCCCCGCCACCAGCGGGGCTGGCCGCGGACGAGAGGGGCCCCCGCTGTCCCCGCGGCCGGGCGGAGCCCTCTCCCTCCCCTCGCTGTGTCGGGCCGAGGCTTAACCTCACGGGGGTGTCGGCTGGGGGGCTCGGCAGGCCCCGTCCGAGGCAGGGTGGTGCAGCGGAGCTGTCCCGGGGTTCTGCCCCGCCCGGAGCCACCAGCATCCCCCGGAGCCACCAGCATCCCCCGGGGCCGCCGTGTCCGCGGGCAGGAGGTGCCGCTGTCCGGGCAGAGCGCGGCGCGGAGCCCCTCGGCGCTGTCGCGCCCACCAAACTACCGCTTTTTCATTTTTAAAAAAGAGGTCCGCCAAGTTTTTCTGCTTTGTTGCCGTTCCCCGTCCCTAAGCAAACGCTGGTTGTGAAGGCACTAATTGCCATAAGCAGGAAAAGTGAAGCTACAGGGTGTCATTGCGAACAGGGACTATGCCCTAGATAACAGCTCTTCGCAAAGCTGTCTTGGTTTCTCCTGTAGAGGGGATGGCACACTACTGCCTGATTTTTGATGTTTTGCCTGAAAAGCCGAAGTTAACAGGCTGTGAGCACTTTAAAGTAAAATAAACTGATACGAGCAGCAGAGTGCCAGAGATGCCCAGCTGCAAGGCATTCGACTGCAGAGATGCGAAGTACGAGTGTTTGTCTAAGCAGTAAATATAATATAGCCTGTAATTGTCATCTTTATGTGAGACTCGCACAAGTTTTAGTCAGCTAGTTTGCAAGCTGATGCTCTGGATGCTCTTTCTCCTTCTGATTCTAGAAAACGTAATTTGTAGGTGCAATTAGCTAAATGTCTCTTAATTATTGATTATGTTAAAGCCAGTAAGTGCAGTATTTGATAACTTTTTAGAAAGATGTCAAAACAGCTTTTTTATATTAACTGCTAAAAACCGGTCAAATGCTAAATGCAAGACTGTATCATTTGCTTGTCACTATTTTGACTTTCATCTGTGAACTCTCTATATTCAAAACCATAGTAACAAATAGTGACCTGCGCACAAGTAGAAACAACAGGCACGCTGATATATCAGAACTTCGAGTAAGTGTGTAGCCTTGACTTTTTACTCTGAATCTTTAACACCTGGTGAGAAAGGCTCCCTTTTATTGTGAATTACAGGATAAATTTTAAAACACTAAGAAAGGGAGAGCTCCCATACTCAGGCCCTTTAAATTTCCTTGTACTCGAGGTGTGCTCTGCAGACTTTTTTTAAGCTGATTTGTTCTAGCAAAACTACTTTTCTAGGGAATTGCAAACTTAGCCTAGTTTTAGTTACCCCTACTTGACCAGGAGAAAAGAATAATCCATTAATCTCTGCAATGGAGGAAAGGTGCTTTGTTATAAAGGTAAATTATAAGTGTTAATTTTATTTCTAAGAAGCAGAAAAAAAGTGAGGGTCTTTCAATAAGACTTTTCTGGTGCATCCTTTCTTGCTCTGTTTAGCAAAAACAAGGTGGAAGTTGAATGTCTTAAAAAAAAAAAAAACATAAAAACTTGCTCAACAATAACTTGGTAGCTGACAGCTATTTGCAGAATGCACAGCTGGAGGTGGATGACATTCCAGAAAGTGCTTGACTAACCAACATCAATAAGAATGTGCACTTGAAGAGTTCATTTTTTATTCCACCAAATTTGCTATTGTTACCACTTTCCAAATAACATAGTTGGTTACTATATTAATAACAGTCTTGTGTTCGTATGATTTTTATTGTCTTTTCTGTGTAACCACAGTAGATATTCATAAAAATACACATTCCTGTAAAATTGTGCTGTCAAAAAAAATCCTGTAACTTAAGACACACCCAGTATAAAACCTGTTGGATTTTACTATTGCACTACTTTATTTACTGACCATATATTTCTACATTTTTTTTCTGATGCTGTCTAATGAAAAAGTGTTGTTTAACAACCAGACTATCCTGGAAACTAGTCAAGAAAATGTTTATTAGGCTTGTAAATTACTGTGTCGTTATGAGAATTGTTATCGGCTCCGCTATTTTGCAGGTTTGATCTATTTAAATAAATTATGAACAATCTTTGAACAGAATTAGACCAAAGACACTTGCCTTTAACTATTCTCCAGCACACATTTTGTTGTTTATAGCAGGAATGCTTTTAGTAGATGCTTTAAAGTATATCTAGGCACATATGTTTACACATACACACAGAGAAATACCTATGGGCACGTGTAGACAAAGAAATTCACTATAGTCTTAAATTTAAATTGAGTATTAGACAGAGTAAGGAAAGGAAATTATCTGTCACATCCCCACTCCTTAAGGAGATGGACTCAACAAATTATTTATACAACTTAATATATTTTATTACACATGCTACATATGAACTGTGACCAGGTTGAGACTTTGCCTCAGAGAATACATAGGAACACGCAGTAGTAGAAACAATTATTATTCTCTATTTAATAGTGTTGCTTATCGCCTTCTGATTTGCTTTCCATGTTCTCACTCATATTTTTGTTCTGGTTAGTGTGAATTATAAATTAGTATGTCTGGGTATTAGCACTTCACTCCATTTCTTTTATACCTGGATGCTCTGTTTTAGGAGTTTCCTGGGGGCAGAAAGCAAGTTCAAGCAAGGAAAGCAAACAGTGTTCCCTGAATAGCTGAATTTCCATGTACATTTAGCCTAAAAAAACAATAAAAAAATGCGTGCTGCAAGAGTCAGAGAGAGATAATTTCCGTATATGCAAATTGAGCACTGAAAAGTATAGGACACTGAGTATGATTCCGGTGTACAATATTGTTGTCCAATAATTAATTTGCATGCATCTTATTTTTATGCTTATGAAATCCATCAACCTTTTCACTGTAAAGATACTGCCTTGAAGACTTAACAATAAATGTCCATGCAATGAATATCATATTGCAAGCATATATTTGCAGAGTGATTTCATTCAGTTTTACACTCTATGCAGAATGTGTGTTAAAAAGCTAAAATGTGGATATTCAGAGACATTTGTTAAATTAAGATAGGTAGAAATATTTTTATTGTCATTTAGAAAATAAGTATGATAACTCCCAGTGGGAAGTAAATATCTTAATTTTTCAAAGACCTAATGAAAAATAAACACGGATGCTTTCCAGATTATCTGCATACTAATTTCATGTGGAAGCAGTAATAGATATTTTATATTTTTCTCTCTCTTTGTTTGTCTTGTTGGTTTTTTGGTGTCTTTTTATCTATGTGTATAAAATGAGCAGAGGTTAGTAAACTATGCCTAATATGTTAGAGAAATCCATTGACATTTTTTAGGGCTTTATAGGCAGTTACTGTGTTTGTGGGTTCTTGTTGCGTTTTCTCCAGGGCTCTGAAATATGGCAGAGTACTGGCAAAACTCAGCACAGCGGCCTCAGCACAGTTTGTGCCAATTTCATAGCCTGTGGTATAGATTTTCAAGACAAGGCTTGTTTTCCCGGATAAGTCATTACAAGTAGACCAAACAAAAGCAGAGTTACTGTTTACTGATAATACTAAAAAGTCCACACTTCATCACCCTCCAGCAACTTCTTAGAAATCAACATACAGAAACTAAGTATGAGATGGGTGATTGGATATATACCCCTTCTGAGTTATTTCCCAGTATAAGACAACAAATAAGCCACCTCATTTGTAATGCCATTTTACAGAGCTAATGAATAAAGTTAATTACCGGAAACAGGAGGGGATCAGGTATCCCTGATGTGATAGGAAGCCATGACAGAGGTTGCTGCGTATACAATGGGACATGAAATAAAAGTTGACAGAATAAACTAAATAAGGGCAGCAAGTTGGTGAGAGAGACAAAATGATTGTGAAATGAAATTCCATGAAAAATTAATGAAATAGAAAGATTGTGCTGAAGATGAAGGGAGAAAACCAGCTTGGTTCTTCATCATCCTGCAATGACAAAGTAATAAATGAGTGTGTTTCATCTTGGCGAGGTTCAGGGACACAACTCCTTTGCCACAAAAGGATTGCGTTGTGCTTCAAGATGCGTTCCGCTTATCTCGTGCCCTGACAGCTCGAGAAGAAGGGACTGGATTTGGTGATAAAATTAAATTGATTAAATCTTTATCCATCATCTAATTTGGTAGCTTTCTTTTTTCTTTTCTTTTTTACTATTACCTCCAATTTCTAGTGATCCGTGTAATGACAGCAATTTGAGATAGCATCAAGGACATTAGCTACGATGACTGAACTTAAATTTAGAGTAAAAATAAGGGATTCATGAGTCCATATCTAAATACCAGATGATTAGGTTATAGCAGAATTGTTACTCCCTAGCAACAACATGTAATTGTGAGGACAGTAAAATGGTGTATTTTACTTTTAAGGAGAACAAAATATTTCAACTTTATCTCAAGAAAGTATTAATTATGTAAGTAGAAAAAACTTACAGGTATGAATAGTGTCCACATGATGCATATAGCAGTTTTCATGTTTCTGAACACAGAAGTTGTCATATGTTTTGCTGTCTTCAGTGCCAATATACAGGCATATAAAGCTAGTGGCAAAGAATCATACTGTTGGAAATTGCTTCATACTGCTTGAAATTTTGTAGTTTCTCCTTGGTGATTTGGGTTGCAAAATTCTCCCATAAGGTGAGAGCTTTGCTCACAAGTTTCACTTTAAGTGTTATTAATGGAGTTTTTAAGATACTTAAAGGCAGCCTTTTCTGAAGTGATACTTTATGAATTGAAAACTGCACTAAAAATTACAGGTCAGATGAAATTGCCTTGTGAAATATCAAAGTTACTAAAGGTCTGTCCAAACTGTTTTCTTAGGTCCCTGTAATGCCTTATAGGTTAGCAAGTTGCATTAAAAAAGCGAACATGAAGATATCTGTCTGATCTCTGTTAATTGTACTACTTTTGAATTACCGCTGGCCAATATTGTGCAGGTTTTGCGAGTAGTAATGAACCTGAATTGATCCCTGTGTTTACAGCTAACTATCTCTACAACCTTTCAGGCAGTTTACCGTTTTTTCCATGTAAGTGATTAGTTATCCAGACAAAAAAGGCTGATATGCATCAGTAGATAGATCATTCCCAAGGAATCTGGAATTAACTTGACGTTTTCTGTGTAAAAACGCACATTTTGCCTGCAAATTTTGTAGGTTCCAATAGTAAAATGAAGTGCTTACCCTTCTGCTGTAGCTGACCTTTGTTCCCTGCTGTATGAATTTGAAAGGAAGCAGCAAACCCAGAGGAGTTTTAACAGCATATTGTGATATATAACATATTAAAAGGACTGTTTTGTTAACTGGCGGAAGCAGCTTGTCAACCCATACTAATAAGCAACCCTCCCTGAGTCATAAAATAGACAAATTTAATGCTTTAACAAAAAACATTAAATGGATGGAGTTATTGTCATTCAGTCAGTCTAGAATTTCTGGCTTCTTATGATGGGTTTGAAATACAAGGATGTGTTTTGGGGCCCTGATTTAACAATAGACACTCCGGACTAAGGACTGGACATCGCCATGGATGGTTTAATGAAAATCTCTGCTAAGCGTGATAACAAGGGAAGCACGGAGCAGGGCAGAGTGCGTGAAGAGCAGGATGGCTAATATTGAAGATATTACTGTGACATTAATGAATGAAAGGTGTATTGTCACTGAGTATATTCTGTTTCGTTCTGGCTGTTCTAGCTCCCAAATGTGTACTAGATATAGTGAGAATTCAGAGACATATGGCAAAAGGGATTAGAGATGTGTAAAATTTCAGTAGAGGAAAATTGATAAGATTTATATTGTTTACTTTGGAGATAAAACATAAGAAAGAAAACAGTAAAATCATATTAAAGAGGGAAAGATTATAAAGAAGGTAAACAGGATATTCTGATTTAGTCCTGATTTTTTTTTTTTTTAACTTACTTAGACAAAGACCTTTAAGGAAGTGGAATTTCAGCATGTTTAATAGGAGTGGAAGGACTTTATCTGTTGAGACTGTATGTAGCTGGCCTGGGAAATTTGTTCATTCGAGGTATGGGAAAACAAAACTTATGTGTAGGAAGTTGAGGTATTTGATTAGTTCAGCTGAGACTCATGCTACAAAGTTTCATGCTCATTTCAGTCCCTGTAGGCTTTGGCTTTAGGTAGGATACGTTAAGAAGGATTTTATTTTTTTAATATGAGATATGAATCCTTTTTTTCAGGAAATTATCTGACTCCTGACTTGCTTGGATTATGTGGAAAGGTGATTTGTAAGCAGTTTAATTGCTCCTCTTCACTGTGAGGCTTTTTGCATGCTCCTGTTTCCCCAGCTGAAGCTGTAGCAGGGTAGTGGTTCAGGAGGCGCCTTTCTACTTGGCTTCGCGGCTGTGGCAACATGCGTCCCTCCACTGTGTGCCTTTCCAAACCAGGAACACAGCTGTGAGGAAGGCAGGCATGTTTCCTTGGAATATTCCTGATGGCTTTTTAGGTTGCCTTCCTCCCCATTTCCACTCAATCCCCTGCACAGTATATGTAAAAGCAGACCAAAATTGAGACCGATTCCTAGTCTCTTACTTTGATGCCATAGTGAGGTAAGGAGGATAGCAATAAAAATTAATTCACCCCCCATTTCTTATTCTGTTGAAAAAAAAGAAACAAAAGGGTGGAATAAAGGGGGGTGTAAACAAACTTTACAAATGCGTGATGATTTCTTAAGCAGGAAAAAACACAGGTACTGGTGTGACTCCTAGTACATCATCATCAGGTGAATATTGTGTTATAGGGGATTATCCCTGCAAACTATAGTCTGTTTGTGAAAGTGTTTCTGCTGGGTTCGGGCTTTGTCCCAGTGCTGTACCAACTACTGCATCTGATTTTGGAGTTGTGCCACTTGTGAGTGCTCTTTCTGAAACCTACAGTACATTCTGGTGGTATTTTATGTGCAGTTCTGGAATGGGGAATGAACAATAAATAGATTTCAGCAAAACACTTCATGCTAAAGTGATTTTTTTTTTTTTCATCATTTTTTGTTCCTTATAAGAGAAATAATGCTCAGAACTATTAACAGAATCACCTTTCTCTAACTGCTAATGAAGCATCAGCATGAAGAGTCAAAGCTGCTGGGAAGTGTGGGAAGAAATAAGTAGAATTTGACAGATATTTTATTTCCATCTTCATAGAAAGAGATTTACACGCAACTGATTTTATGCAATTGCTTCCTTCTTGCCACTTCTCATAGACTGTGAAATGGCTATTTACTCCTTAAATAGTGGGATTTAACAAATATGAAATGATGGCTATCAAGCCAGCTGTAATAATGTGTTACCTTGGTATAAGGCCTGATTCTGCTGCCCCTATTCACAGTAAAATTGAAATTGAAACTTCTCAGTATCAATCAGAGAGGCAGAACTATGTTGCTATATACATTTATGTCTGTGCCTTAATATATAGGTATATATATACATTTTTGTGTGAAATACAGACTTTAGTTTCAGCAGTCTAGCTGTATGAAGTGAACGACTGTAACAAACTCCAGGTTATATTAGACAAAGGGTCTTAAAGCCTGTAGAGTTCAAAAACATTTGCATGAGGGATTTTTATACTCCACTGAAGTATGTTGTTTGGAGATGTAAAAATAAAATACACTCATATCATTTGTGTATTTATTCACATTCATCCATCCATACTGTATGAATTTGTAATTTTAAAAACATTTTTATGAACGTTCTTGTAGTATTTGTGTGCAATCTTTCTCTGTGTAATTCCAATAGTCTTACAGACAAATCACAAAGGTACAACTGCACAAGGATTATAAGATTTATTTTTTTTTGAGTGAGAAATAAAGAAATTAAAGAAACTTCTTATAAGAAGATTTTAGGATATTTCTACATTCTGTTTGTGTAGTTATGTTTTTTGAGTAGCTAAGTAGTTCTGTATGGTGAAGGCAAGTGCTTATGCAGGAGCCTGTAAT
Organism: Margarornis squamiger; assembly: GCA_035222235.1. Lineage (NCBI taxonomy): Eukaryota > Metazoa > Chordata > Aves > Passeriformes > Furnariidae > Margarornis > Margarornis squamiger. Next base: position 10,212,140 of record JAWWTY010000077.1, on the reverse strand, counting down.
ACTAATGTCAGGAAACCCCAAATCTTTACCAAAAGGTGGATTTGGTCTTAGAACCTTAGAAGTTTCTTTGCGTGCTGATCTTTCTCCAGCCAGGAAGGGCTGACATAACTGGGAGCAGAAGCCAGCTCTGAGCTCATGCTCCTATTACATCCATGTCAGGAACCCTGCCACAAACCACCAGACAAAATGCCTGTGTATTCTTGAACAAAATTTATCCAAAATTAACTTTCATTAGCTGATTTCCAGGTTGTAATTTCCCTTCCTCATGCCAATCATGAATTGCTATTTACAAGTCCGTATGAATGGTGATTTTGGGAAGCAAGGGCAGAGCCACAGTGGTCGGCATTGCCTCATTGTTGAGCAGCGCAGACAGTAATTAAATTGGAGCTCAGCTCTTGCTGTGCATGGATTTAGGAGTTTAAAAGAAACAGTACAAAAAGGGAAGGTTTTCACTGACAGCAGGTTTCCTCCAGCTGCAACTGCTTCAAAGATTATTGATTGATCCATGTTTATCATTTATTTATGCTAAAGCATCTGATGCGTGTCTGTAAAATCTGTTGTTTCTAAAATCAAGATACTTGACTTGTTTGCAATTCACATTTATAATGACCAGTTTTTACAGCTGTGCAACATAGGTTTGCTTTAGCTGGTGCTGTGTCCACAAAGTGTACTTTTTGTGCCTTCAGCTGAAATCCAGGAGCACAAGTCATTTGATGATGCATTTTGGGTTTTTTTAATAAAAAAGTTTCACTGTGCAAATCCTTTAGATTTCCTACACAGAAAGAAGAGGGAATATATGGTGTTCAAGCATAAATGTGAATCATTTCAGTTCTGCCAGAACAAGTCAAAAGCTAATCTTTCTGGGCTAACTTGTACCCTGTTATATACTTTTAAAATGAGACTATCTCTGTGTTCATTTTGCTGAAAAAAATGAAGAATTTTGGAATCTTTTCATGTTACAGCACAAGGTGTAAACTGCAAAGTAAAAACAGGCAGTAAGTTCCTAACAGTACCAGTTACCAGAAGATGGTTATTAGGTGTCATAAAAAAGTGGGAATTTAAAAAAAAAAAAAAGGTACATTGTTTTTGAGTAGCCAGAAGTGAAATAGTCTTTTGCAGTTAGAAGTCTGGTGTGTAATAGATGCAGTTTAATAGAACACTGCTTTATAGATTGGTTAGCCCAGGAACATTTTTAAGCAGGTGATACATTCTGCTTAAATGGGGAAAGAAGTCATAGACAAAGATGTTTTGTCAGATTTTCCTGAAGGCTACCAGTGAATTCCTTATTAAATTTATACTTTTCTGATGTAAGGCACATTGGACTATTTTTCCCTGACAGTGGCTAAGATCATCCTTCTCTTCAGATAGTTTCAACTGGTCCCAGGCACCAAGGACTCTTATTGCCCAGAGTTAAGAGAAATGCATCAGTGTAATCATACTAGGTACATGCTCAAACTGTTTATGAAAAGTTGCTGTTAACTCTCACAGACAGAAAGGCCACATTAACCCAGCTTACAGAGAGGGAAATTGAGTCAGAGCAGTTAATAAATTTGTTGGAGAATTAATTCAGTAGTCCATCTCTCCAGTTTCAAGATTGAAATGAACCTGGCTCTAGTTCATACCTGTCTTTGCTGTAGCTGTATCACATGTGTAGTTGGATCACATTGCTTGGGTTTATCATTGTGAAATACTTGTGTGACATGGCAGGTCTCTGGGAGCTGCTCATTCCAAGGTGAACAGTGTGCCAGGCTGCACGGCAGCGTCAGGACTCGCAGGCAGGAGCAGGTACAATACCTGCCTGCAAGGCAGCCTGTACAGTTGTTTGCAAAGCAGTTCTGCCTCTTGGTGTTGGAAAGAAGAGGGCTTTTTATTTATCTATCTATTTGTATGCAAACAGAGGCATGGAATCTGACTCTTCCTTGGTGTTAAGTCACATTTCCAGAGGGCTTTTGATTTGTCCCACAATGGGCTGTTATACATGCTGAGGGTGAGGTTTCTATGTAGTAAATTTTATATTTAAAAAGCCACTCTTTCTTCATCATTAGCTGACAAGTCTGCTGAAAAACTAGGGTTTTGTAACTTACAATATTTCCTCCAGATGCTACAAGAATTTACTTATGGAATTGATTGAAACTATTAGAGATTGTCTTTCCTTTTTTTTTTTTTTTCCATGAGATTTATCCTTTTAGATGAATTACTTAATTTCAGAAGAAATAAATATTATCTAAATTTCATAACCTTCATTTCCATTAAAAATCATAGAAACAGCCCCTACATTTATACCTTGCCTGCAGTTCATCAATTTTGTTTATGCATGAGCTTCTTGGAAGACCAGGACACTATTCCACTTTAGCTAAAACCACTGTAAATTCACTCTTTAACAATAATTCCTTGAGTAAAATATGGCAGACAATTCTTAAGTTTAAAAAAGAGCCAAGCATTTGTTTCTGAGTCTAGAAAAGTAATTTTAAAAGTTAAAAATAATTTAAAAAATCTATTCCTTATACATTATTACTTTAATTTTGCCTCAAAGTCCTCAATAAGAGTCTCCAAAATTAACTGAAAGCCAACAGCAACAAATTACACTGTTTTGAGTCTTGTAGAGTGCTGTTTTAACAGGAGTATGAATTAAACAGTGCAGAAGTCATCTCAAGCTATTGTTAGTGATTAAAAAGATAGCCACAAAGGTTCCAAAAAGTCAATTCTAAAATAAAAGTGTATGTAAGCCTGAAAATCCATGTTTACCATGTGTTTGCAGGTTTTGAATTTGTTTCTTATTTACCAAAATGCCCATCTCTTTCCTCCCCTTCTTTTTACTATCTTACTTCCCTCTTTTGTATCCTCACCTATTGAAGCAGCTGTTATTCATACAAATTATGAAAATGCAAGTATACATGGGATTGGTACCTGGATAGGACCAATATATCATTAGAGGTCTTTGGGGTAACATATGGCCTTGGTTCAGCAAAATCACTTCTTCAGTCATTGCATTGCTGCTCAGAAAAGCAGTAAATAATAAGTAACAAGATCTGCATACAAATGTGTAGTTGCTTAGGGGTTTTTTCTTGGTTCTTTTTTTGCGTTTTTGGATTTTTAGTTTTGGGGGTTTTGTTTTGTTTTGTTTTGTTTTTTTTTTTTTGTGGAATCAGAACCTGGACAAGAATTTACCATTATTTAAAAAAAAAAAAAAAAAAATCTTCATACAAACCCATTTATAGTAACCTTACTTGCCAGCATATATTTCTTAGGGCTGGTTCTATCTTAGCATATCTAAACTGATCTTGCTACCGCTTCCTGAGCTGACTAGATGTTTCTCTGACACTGGCACGTAAAGTTGTTTCCTGTGCTGTTTAGGCAGAAATGGGAGACAGCAAAAAGTAAAGGTAAGAGGCTGAGACTATTGTTTTAATAGCTGTTCTAGCAAAAAGAGCGTGTTCATTGTATGCAGGCAGTTGATTGAAAAGAGTGGCTTGTTAATCTTGGCTTCCAATAACTTTTCTTTTGTTGGTTTGCCTCATGCTACAGTGCTGCAAAAGCTGGTGTCAGGCACATCCCTGTGTGCAGATGCACAGACCTTGTACAGACAGTTAACTGAACTTCCATCTGTCATTTCCCTGCGCCTCAACAGGTGTCAGTGAGTTTGCGCACTGTAGAGGAGATGGTGATGACTCACGGGAACCCACATAGCAAGAAGAGACTTTTCAGTCATCATTAGCTCAGGCTTTGCATAGAGATGAAGTGCAGGTGGGCAGGTGTGCTAAAGGCACCAGGAGATGTGATGTCCTTGGCACATCTGTGGCCAAAATCATGGCTGAAGGGTAGCAAAAATACATCTCCCTGACCAAATATAGGAAACTGTTTTCATCAGCCCTTTCTAGCAGACAGCTTGTCTCTGCTGAATGTTGACAACGTATTACATAAATTTCCCTGCAACAGCTTGTTTCAGAAACTTTCCCCAGTAATGTAGATTAAGTTAGAATTTTGTTTTGACTGCTGTAATGCATATTCATTAGATAAAAGCCCAGACAATTACTGTGATAGTTTCACTAGCAGGTGGAGCATGTTTTAGGATTTGTTGGGCATGGGATTTGCTGAAATAATCTCAGACAAATTTGGGCCATTATTTTTGTGCTGAAAATAATTTTGTATGGAAAGTGAGAATGTAAGTAGATTTTAAGGTGATTTTGTTATGTTTTTACATTCATTTTCTTTTACAATTTTAAATCTAAAGTTCATACTTTGAACAAATAAAGGTCTCTCAGGGCAAGCAATAAGCCATGCAAATAAACGCTACTTTAGCAATATAGCTTAAAATTACACAAATTGTAAGCAGCGGTATTTCTAATGGGATATCACTTTATTGCGTTCATTTTCCAAAGCTAGAAAAGAACCAGAAAAAAATGTTTTCTATCTTCACTTGTATAATGTTCACTTTCATCCATTAAGGTTATAGATTAATTTTTGTCGAGTAGGTAATATTACAGCAGCCTTGTAGAGAACTTACAAACAAAAGTGCAATTTCCTTTTTTCTCTCCACGAGAAAAAAGAGAAGGACTGAGAGCAGAAACGAATGAATAGGAGCCTGATCCTACCCTGTTAGATGGGAATCTTTCTTTTCCAGGAGTACCAGGCCCTACAGCTTATGGGACCATCATCCCAGGGTTCATTCTCACATTGTCTTCAGTGCAGACTGATCTTGGTGATGATTTTTATAGGGGTTGGGGTCATGCTAACTGGCATTATCAGTGGTGGATCACTGCCAAATTAGTTTCAAAAAGTAAACAAGGATGTTAAAATTGCATACTCAGGAAAGCAGTTCGTCCCTACAGCACAGCATCAGAATTTAACATTAAAGGAGGTTTAAAAATACACTTGCCTAGCACAGAAGTTATCAGTCTAGACTCCCCATCTGTTGAATGCCTTATAAGTATCAGTAGCACTTCATTATCTCACTTAAACAGAAATCATAGTGTAAAAATGCTAATAATTCCTCTACGCTGTTTTGTTACAAATGGAACTTCAAAGCTACAAATGCATATGTTTATATTCTATTTCTATACTTAAACACAGACTCTCTAGTACTAGGCATATTAATGCACCAGTATGTGCTCCAGCAACCTGTATATATAACCTGTACATGCATATTTATATAAAAGGCTGAAGTCAATGGAAGTTTTGTCCTAGGCTTCATAAGGAGCCTGGATCAAACCCTGCATTTTTTTTAAATAAGCATTGGAACACATTTCCAGGAATTTATTGAGTTCATAACATTGTCTTTTTGTTGTTTTGTTGATTTTTTTAATTCTTAAGCACAAGATTTTTATGAGCTGCATCATTTTACCAGCTTGTGTAGAGATGTTTCTCTGTTGATGGAGCTGCTTCACCATCCTCCTTTGTCTTTCTTGTTTTCTGTGTGTTTTAATCATGCTCTCTAATCCCCTATGCCATTAGAACTGATTAATTAGCAAACCTTCACATTCAGGCTCTGAATTTTTCTCTTAGGCTCAGACCATTTATAATCTCAGCTGAAAAGACAAGATTGAACATCTGCCTTGTATTTAATCTCTTTGCATCTTGTACCCATCATGATTATTGTTTGCTCTTTATTATAACTGGGAGTTTTAAGGGTGAAATGTTACATTCTGCATTATCTGGGCTCTTAGCCTGAAAATAAATCCATGCATATGGGCCATAGGGAAATAGTGAAAGTCAAGGAGTTCACAATTCATGTTCTTTTGTAGAATTTGGGACATCAGATGTCCATCTTTTTCAAGAATCAACTTAAAGAACCTGTGGGTGGAAAAAGATCGTGATAGATGAATTGTTTCTTTTGCAGAGCTTTCATCAGTTTATGTTTTCAAAATTTACTTTGCAAAGATGTGGGATAGAAACATGCATATATTTGTATACTTGCAAAAAGTAAACAAATCCAATGTTTTCATCCAGTTGTCAGATGCCAAAATCTGTCATTTTTCAGAAAATCACACTAAGGGGTCTGCAGCTATACCAGCTACTGGTGACAATGAAAGGACCACCCTCCTCCAGAAAGTTCAGATCTGAGCTTCCCTTGACTCCGTGTCAGGAATCGACGTGAGGCCTGTTTGCTCATAGCTTTTGTACGGAGCGTTTTCCCCCACTGCCCTTGCCATGCATGTTATTTGATGTACGTGGGGTTAAGATTTTGAGGGATTGAAGGCAGATCAAGTGCCCATTTGTTACTATCTCTTTCCAGCTGGAAACCTTGGTATGGCAAGCCTTCTCTCCCCTCTCACTGACTCCCAGCATGAAGAGGTAGTGGAAGAGAATTTTTCCAACTCATTGTCCATTTGTCATCACAGGGAAAAGAATGACAAATAATATCTTTTCTTATCCCACGTACTGTCTTTTCACCATCTCAAACACCAGGTAACATCACAGAGAGGATTTTTTTTTTTCTCCAAAAGGAACTATCTGTCTCTTAAATATCACATAATTTATGCAGAAATTGCTTGTTTCTCCTTTCTACTGCAGCTGATACCCACATGGCATGTCTGTCCAAAGCACCGTGTTGTCTTTGGCCTGAACTGGGCCTTGGGGTGTATTCAGGCTCTCTCCTACGTAATTTCTCAGATCAGGTGGGGTCTCTTGCAAATACACGTTTCTGTTATTCGTGCAGCCTGTCAAAACCTGTGACAGCTCCAAACACTTTGCAATAGGGTGACTGCAGGTTTTGGGATGATACTGTAATATAATGTAGTTAAACATATTTTCATTATGGAAATATAAGAGGATAGAAAACAGCTAATGTCAGTTACTTTTTTAACTGATTTTTTTTATTTCTTTCAGAACTCTGTATGATCTTTGTAGGTATTAGATTAAAAAGTAATTTCAAACATGAATAAGAAATAGCATCTGCAGAAAACTTAATTTTGGCTAGAATTAGCCAAAATGTGAAGCACATTTCCGGGGCTCTGACTCCAGTCTGCCACTTTCCTACTGAGTGCAGATCAAGTGTGGCTGAGACCAGTGGAGCCCATGAAGCACATTGAAATAGTTTCCAGCACTCATTTCTTTCCCCAGGAAGAACTAATTTAAATACTCCAGGAGACTTTTCAGGAGAAATGGCATCTTCCTCTTCTGAATTTATTCTGCTTGGTTTTTAAAAGATCTCCTCTCTCTCTGGTGTTTATTCACTTACAGCTTTGTATTGCCCAGATGCATTGCTCTCTTCTCAGTTTCCAGCTCTTCCCCTTAGCTGCCGTCTTTGGACTTGGTTAGGCTGAATTTTGGGACAAGTGCTGCTTTAGAAGATGCAATGTCTCAGGAGTTGGTAGGGCTTAGGAGAGATGCAAGACATCACCCACGACAATCTGTCCGCTAGAGGGAGAGCTGGTGTGATACTCACACCCCAGACGCTCACCTATGTAACCGTCGGCACATGCTTTCCATGGAGCATGGCCAGGAAAGTTTCTTTTATGAAGTCTATGAATTCTCTGTGTGTCTGTTCAGGTGCAAGTCAAGGCGCTCAGCTTGGCGTGTGCTTGGGAGCTGCTGAAATGTTGGGATCAGGATGGTCCAAACAACATCCAGTTCTGCTGGATGTGCTCACACAAACCTGTGAGAGATGCAGTTCTAGGAAGTCACACAGCCGTGTTTCCTCTGAGTCTCCTGGTGGAATGGTGGGAACGCGGTGGCCTGTTGGTCCCCCCAGCCCTATCAGCAAGACCCATGTCTTACTTGATTTTTGTCTGGGGTTTGGGGGAAGGGTCACACGCTTGCAAAATGGATTTCCTCTAAAGGAAGCTCTATTCTGAAACTGGCAATACTGAAAGTTAAAATTAGCTTCTCCTTTATTACTAGGATGTATTTTTAGGCTCTAATTCATGTCTCATGTGAATGCAGTCCTCCCACTCCCACATTGGGAGTACTGCACTGGAGTCTGAGGGCTGTGCGTTACGTTTTCCAGAAATAGGTGCAACACAAGATTTTGAATATTTACATTCGTTGCCTTTTAAAAAGTGCACCCACTGGTTTTAGGTCTGTATATGGGTTTTAAAATAGTGAAAAACTAAAGTAGAAGCTGCTATCCTTTGTTTCTTCGTCGCTCTGTCCTATTTTTATTTTAATTGATTGAAGGGGATTTTGTCTTAGTTTGCATCTAGATGCTTCAAACTACAAGAATATAGGCCCAATTCCTATTAAAATACTTTAGAGGTCTCCTGTTTTCTGCCGTCTCCTCGGGAGCTCCAGAGCCCTAGCTCTGGTCACCTCTGAGCCCAGCTGCCTTTAGCAGCCAGTGTGAGCCCTGGTCCAGCAGTACACTGACACTGCCTTCCCAGAGCATCTGCAGCTGGTGTCGTGGAGGTAAACTCTGCCAAAAATGCTTTTGTGGGAGCCCTAATGTGCAGCAGTGGCAGGGTTTGGGCTTCAGAGGAGGTTCCAGTTGGTGCCGTCAGGTGGCAGTGAGGGGATTCTGCAGATGGAGTTTGACCTCGCCCCAGCCTGGGTGGCGGAGATGGCTGAGCAAGCTGGTAAGCCGTGGGACCTGTGGCTGCCATGGCTGAGGTCTGTGATGCCAGGGCCCCTGTCCTGCTGCGTGACCCCCCTGCCAGCATCTCTGAGAATGTGGTCCTGGATAGCTGGGTCAGCACCAGTGGCTGTGAACAAGGAGTTTAGTGGAACCCCGCTTATTAAAAGCCCTGCCAATGCCATTTAGCAAGCTGTCCAGTTAGATGATGAACTCCAGTGAGGACAGGAGTTTCTTTCCTGTAGAAACTCAGCCCGTTTTCCCCTTAGGGCTGCATCAAGGGGAGGCTGTGCCTACCTGCTGGTGCCCTGCCCTGCCCTCCCTGGCTGCCATGTGTTCTTTGTTTTCAGGTGTTGCTGACCTCCACTGATTGTTTCTGGGCTTCATGCTGTGCTGGCAGACAGAGTGGGTGATCTTGTAGCCTGGATGCCCAGGAGCTGCCCTTAGGTATGGATGTGTCCCATCTGGAGGGATGCCTGAGCCCAGGTATTTCAGGAATGGACCCTCAAAGCCACATCAGAACAGCCACAGGCTCCTGATGGAGAGTGTTCTGACCTTGAACATTGTCTGGGACCATGTGCTCTTACCTAGGAGATCCATTCCCAGGAGCAGAGAAATAGGATTTTATCAACACATAGTGTGTCAGCATGGTTGACCCAGCACCTCTGCACTGGGAGGGCAAGCCAAGTCAAGAAGACTCTGTTTATTGTCACTCCATCAAAAAAAATATAAAAGGTATAATATATATATATTTTGCCATAGAAGAGGGATGGAATTATAAATCAAATATAATCTAAAGTCATTAACTTAATTTTAAAAATTAATAAAGTCTGTTACTCTGCCAGCATACTCTGCAGACTAATATGATCAACCCAATAACCAGTCTTGAGAAAGAAAAAAAAAAGGTATATAGAATTTGTGAAAGATCTGTTTCATACCATTGCATAAATAAGGCAAAAATAAATGAGACATTTAGAAGATGAAAATCAGATCCTTTCTTTGTTTTAATCTACTATTATGGGAGCTCACAATAGGAAGGATTAGAAAATGATCACTGAGAAATATTGTTGGTGTGCTGAATATTTCAAGTCACTGAGGACTCTCTTCATTTAAAATAAAACCATCAGCAAAAGGCTGTATCAATATATGAATGGAGAGGAATCAGATATTTCTGCTACTGCAAAAAATTAATAACATAAGTCATTAGCATTAGTGTAACTTGATTCTCTTTCTAATTTACAGGCACATATCTAGATTAACCATAAAATATTCCTGGGTTTAGGACACACTGTCCTCCATTGAATGCTTAGCCTGGAAAGGTTATTAACATTGAATGGGGACTGTTCTCTCAGGAGAGCTGCAGATAAAATGACCAGGGAAAGAAATAGCACAACTTCTCAAATTAGCATAATTAGTAATTATCTCTTAATAGCCCCACTTGGCTTTGGAGATTTGGCACTTGAAATTCCGCTTAAAGTTCAGTGAGGAAAAACAAATTTCACGCTGAAATGTCTCAATAACACAGCTGAGCTGCTGAGGTAATCGTCTGGTTTAGGTAAAGGAAAGGAGATGAACATATGGATAGGGAAGATCTTTCCTGTAAGCACTGTGTTTGTGTTTGCATATGTAAAGCACTCAGGCTTAATGGTACAATTGCCACTTTCTCTGGGGGCGAGGGGAGGGCAGGAGGATGAGTGGGACTTTTCTCTCTTCTTTAGTAGAGAGAAACAGATGAAGATAATAAACTAAAATGAGGAAATCCCATTCATTTTATACTAGAATAGTGTAATTTCTTTTGCAATTCTAGCTGAAATAAAAAACCCAGAGACAGACAAGCAAAGCAGTGGATGGAAACAGCAGCTTTTATCGTAGCCAGTGGCAGAACTAAAACCCAAATGGGGACAGTTCTCCAACATTTCACTCAAGGCAAAATCAGATGAATAAGCACAGGGAGCCTGGTAACCCTAATTTTTTTTTTTCTTTTTGTGGCAGTGAAACAGATGGCTCTCTTAAGATGCTTTTGGCTGGGAAAGAACAAAAGTGGAAGAGAAATATTTACCATTTTTACACACCTTAAGCCTATTCCTCTTTATCCTCAGGCAGAAAGCAATTTATCCATCCATCCTGACGGAAACAAGCCTTTGTTATTAAGAAGGCATGTTTTGATTTACATGTTGCACAGCTGGTTGGAAACTTTCCACTGGGAAACACATATTCAATTGATAAGTCTCCTAAACTAGTTTGAAATAGAAAAAGAAGTTGTTTCTCTCTGCCCTCTTTGGTAGGCATGGCAATTTATGTTGGGTGCCAACATTTCAGCAATGGATTTATTGTGGTGATGGTTTGGGGAGCTTTGTTTTTGGTTCATGGTTTTTTGTGGGTTTGGGTTTGTTTCTTTGGAGGGGAAGTGCGTGTGTCTATATATATATACACATACATATATATATATGTGCCAGATTGCTATATCCCAAAGGTGTAGGGATGTCAAGGGTTGCAATGGTTCATGCCACACATGGCCCCTCCTGGGGTAGGGTCAGGTGCCCTGTAGAAGAGGCACTTTTTGTTCTGCTTGCATAGTGAAGGACCCCTTTGCTGCAGGGAAATAACTCTTTTGGTGCTGTGTCAACACATAAAATAGGGAAGATGAAGATAAACTAGTCAGAGGAGGTTGACAGCTGTTATAAAACTGATAGGCTGACACACTCATGGCCAGAGGAGGAAAAGGTTTGGCTTAGAAACTCTAATTAAGGCTGGCCAAGGTCCATTAGCTCATCTTCACTAGTAGCTTTGCAACCTCATACCCTGTGTATCACCCTTTTTATACAAGTTCTTGGTGAGAAATGTGATTAAGCAAGCTGCTATCCTGTGTTTCCAAGGCCCAGCCTCTGAAAGGAATTCAAATGCCTATATCAACCAACAAAATCCATTTTGAAATTCAGAAAGAGCATGAAAGCAAAGAGGGAGAAGGGAGAAAAGAAATGGAAGCAGATCAAAAGAGATGAAATGACATTTGATAAGTATGGAAATGAGGAAAATACTGAGACTGAATTAATTGCAAAAAATCCTAAAAGATGCAGAAATCCAGCAGGTCTGATGTAAATATTTGCAGGCTGACAAAAAGCAGGGAGATGGTCCACTACCATGATGAAATTAACACATTTTTTCCTGTTGCCCCCAACCAGTCCTACTCCCAAATGAGCACCTGACAAATGAATTAAGCTCAAGGGCTAACAGTGGAGAGAGTGCAGAAGAGTATTCTGATGGACATCTGAGATACCTCCTGATAGACTGTATGTGGGCAGCTGCTGAGAAGAAAACGGTACAAAAGAAAAATACCCACTCCCTGACAAGCCTCTTTGTTGAGTGATTGATATGTTTCTGCTTTCCTCCTTCCCTGTCATATTGGGAATGTGAGCTGCTGATTCAAGGCCAGAACTATTAAAAAATAATCATCTCTGAACACTAGCTTGACTCTTTTTTTCCCCCCCAAAGCATGTAGCTGGATGAGTGTTGATTTTTCTTGGTACCCCAGACTGGATTTTTTGTGGCAGATTTTTCAGAACAATTTTTATCATTTTGCCCTTAAACTTCATCTTGAGAAATATAGGAGAACCAGCTGGGTAGCTGCACATGTGTCTTGTTTGCTTGCAGAGTTCATTAGAAAGATGGTTTTGTTAGATTCAAGAACCGTGAGTTTGATTTTTGGCTCTGCTGCTGTTGTTTTTGTGACTGTAGCAATCCACTTGCCTACCTTGGGTTTGCAAGGACATACAGATTAACTATCATTTCTGTTATTTTCAATTTCTTTGTGCTGTAAGCCCTTTAGTGGCCATCAAATTGTACCTGGAATTATGTGATCCTGATCTGATTTGGGATACCCCAGTTGATGTAAAAACAATAGCAATGTTACTATGGTGTCAAGTTTTATTTGTACGCGTTGAGGAAGCTGAGTGTGGAACCTGCAGGTGAACTTCCAAAGGCTACTTCTGTGACATTACATCTTGCCAGACAGCAATTAATTATTTGGCCTAATTCTGTGATTCTTGGCAAACCTTACTTAGTGAGGTGTAAAAGGCATTTATGTTCTGCTAAAATCAATGCTAGAGAGCAATGCTTAGCATTTCAGTCAGGATTGGACCTTTAAAATTGGACAGGGCAAAGAAGACGAGAAACATGCAAAAATTACCTGAGCAGAAAAATGCCTGAGGATAATTCATTCTCTTAAAAAATGCCATTGGGTCATACTGGCTTCATAGGTAGCATTTAATTGTGTCAAGCTGCTACATTATTCCATTTTTTCTTTCCCTTTCCAATTTTTGGAACCATCAATTTGGACTATTTCTTGAAATGCTGGTAATTCAGAACAGAGGCTGAATAAGAATACATATTGTGTATTACATTTGTTTTGCTTTCAAACAGAGTTAGGCATAACCTGTATATATAGATCATGATAAGGAAATATCAGTTATTTTCACTGAAACAGTACATTGGACAACCCATCAGACCTATAAGGCCTGTTCTCCTTCATTTAATAAAAGTAGGTCAGTGTAGGTTTTATGCTGTTCACATTAGTGTCACTCATTTTAGCTTTACTAATAAAAGTTAATGGCTGGTTGAGCATTACTGAAAGAGGATATCAGAAAAGAAATTAGAAAAAGATAAATGGGTAAAGAAACATAACAGAAAATAAAGCCCTAATACATTGGAATGTTCCTATAAAATTTGTTAAATAACAACACCACCCTGGTTTGAAACTCCCATTTCTAAATTACTAAAATACAAATGAACTGGATTGTGAGAAAAAATATATCTTGTGTACTTGTTTAGTTCAGATAAACTATTAAACACTCAGGAGATGCTGGCAATGGGCTGTATGTAGTTCTGTCATGATTCCCATTTAACTTTGAAGCACTTATTAGACAGTTGAGAATGCCATGATCAGGCCCCAGCCTGTGCCGTTCTGCTTTAGCTATGAAGGACTTGCTGGTTTAGTTTGTACTAATTTTGATTGCCAGGTTCCTGCCTGAAGGTATGACTAGTGGCTCAAGGAATGCTGGATGGCAATTATAAAATACAGACGGGGGAATGTTATTCTATCTGCTGCTACTTGCAGCAAACCAAAGGAATATCTAAACATATATACACGTGTGTGGACACATAAATCCCATTGCATTTTTTTAAAAATTTTCCTTGTACAGTTTTTAATAATATTGCAAATTTTCATGTAATTAAGAAACTCTTAATTTAATATTTCTCATACAGGGCCACAGAAAGCCATGAATAAGAAGAGAAGGAATTGTGATTCTTTTTATTTGCTTTTCAGCTTTTGGTTAAGACATAGACTATACTTTCGTATCTTTCCTGAAAGACTAAAAAGCTTTCAAAACTCTTCAGAAAAGGTGAAAAACTTGTTCAGTTCCACACAAAAAAAACCCGAAAAAAACAAGCACACAGATTTCCTTCATATCCTGAACCTTAAGTCACTGACTTTTTCTCAGCCACTTCTTAAGAACACTTGAAGGAGACCGTTTTAATATGTACACCCCGAACTAGTTCATGGGAAAATGCTACATCAATCATTACAGCATTTGAGAAATCAGTAGTTTTTGGTGCATTTGTCTTAGACTCTTTCCAGGTTATTGTGAACAGTCCCAGTCTCAGGTCACAAGCTGTTTACCTTGTCCCTTCTTATAGTCTGGAATGGCTGCAGGATGTGGTAAACCTTTCAATGTCTTCCTCATCCCTTCATTGCCCCTCTTTCATAAGCCCACACTAGGCTTAACAAAAAAAAAACAAAAAAAAAAACCCATCAGCAGTAACAAAATCCACTAACAAAACAGGTAAAGGGCATGAGGGGATTTAAAGTATTTTAAATACTTAACCTCTAAAGACTGTTTCAGGCCATGCCTTAATTTCATTGTGAGTCCATGCGGAATGACATACCTTAGGCTGTGCTATTTTTTTTTTATTAAACTAAGAGAAAAAAATTCCCATGATTTTACATTTGCCAGAGCCAAACAAATTCCCCATTTCATGCTGAGCTAAGGATATCTCTTCTCTGTTCCCAAGCAAAATACTATGGTAGCAACTGGAAGCCTTATAATTAACAGAAAGTGGGGAAAAATGAGTTATTTCAGTAGGTCATAATCTAGCAAGTGAACTACTACAAGGCCTTCTGTGCTTCTCACATGGTACTAAATTCAGTTCAGGTCCTCTAGGCTGTGAGTGATCAGGAAACCAATGAGAACACTTTTCTTAGTCTGTTGTTTGCTATGAAACACAAAAAGCCATGGACAGATGTCTAAAAGAATGAGTGGCAAAATTTCCTCCAGGGCCACTTTGTTGTAGAATAAGACCACTCCCTAGGTAGAAGTCCTCAGTGGCTGACCTAAGACATTGTTCAAGGTAGTATGTGTATGTTATATTATGGGAAGCAGAAATGATGTTTCATGTGCTGGGAGATGGCAAAATCTTGGATGAACAAGATGGTGGTGAGATCCTTTCTTAAAACAGGTGAAAAGGCAGGCTCTGGAGGAGTACATTAGACCCTATGAGGAGTATTGTGGAAAGTGTTTGAATTTATTTGAGAATCAAGGAAGTCAATCATTTTAATTTTACCCCTCACTAAGACATTATTTTAAAAATTCTTTGAATTTAGTTTTGAAAAGAAATCCCAAGTGTTTGCTCTTAAGGCAAAGAATTCTGAAGGAATTCTTTTATTTTACACACACATAGATTGGAT
Source organism: Margarornis squamiger (assembly GCA_035222235.1). Lineage (NCBI taxonomy): Eukaryota > Metazoa > Chordata > Aves > Passeriformes > Furnariidae > Margarornis > Margarornis squamiger. Next base: position 10,196,892 of record JAWWTY010000077.1, on the reverse strand, counting down.
TTTTCAATTTTGGTGGGTTTTTTTGGTTGTTTGGGGGGGATTTTTTTTTGGTTTTTAATTTGTTTCTTTGGTTTTTGTTTGTGGTGGTTTGGGTTTTTTTCTGAAAAGAAACAGAATTCGGTAGAGTTCTCTTAATCCACTGTCTCAGTTTGGCATGTGAGCCATTCCTAAAATAGCAATATGTACGTATGATTTCAAGATGTCCAACCGCAACCAGGGCTGCATCAAAAGGAGCACGGCCAGCAGGTTGAGGAAGGTGGTTCTCTCCCTCTACTCTGCTTTCATGAGATCCCACCAGTAGTAATATGTTCAGCTCTGGGGCCTGAGCAAAAGAAAACTGTGGACCTGCTCAAGAAAGTCCAGAGGAGGGACACGAAGATGATCAGGGAGCTGGAGCACCTCCAACATGAGGACAGGCTGAGAGAGTTGGGGTTGTTCAGCCTGGAGAAGAGGAGGTTCTGGCAAGGCCATCTAGCTCCTTCCAGTACTTAGAGGGAGCCTACAGGAAAGATGGGTGGAAACTCTTTATCAGGGAGCATAGTGATAGGATGAGGGATAGCAATTTTAAACTGAAAGAGGGTAGATTTAGTTTAGATGCTAGGAAGAAATTCTTCACTGTGAGAGTGGTGAGGCACTGGAACAGGTTGCCCAGAGAACCTGTGGATGTCCCATTCCTGAAAGTTTTAAAGGCCAGGTTGGATGGGGCTTGAATGGAAGATGTCCCTGCCCCTAGCAGAGGGTTGGAAAGAAGTGATCATTCCAACCCAAACCATTCTATGATTCTGTGATTCATTCTTTGATTCTGTGATTTAATATCATAGAGCTGCCATTCATTGTATATCTCACATATTATGGTCTTGAAGGATACACAAAGTTGTACACCAACATTGCAACTTACTCCAGGTTGGCAGCTCACAGATGAATTCCCTGGAGCCTGATAGGTCACGTCCAGCTTCAGTTTCTGCAGCACTGTCTGAATCATCTAAGGCATGATGCACTTTTGTCTATGCAGTATAACTCCCAAGTTGCAAATATGTAAGGTTAGTCAACAGTATTGTAAATGTGTATTTATCCTGATCCCTTTAAAATTTTGCTAATGAGATCTATTGCTTAAGCAGTCAGTTCCTTGCTTCCCTATCTTTCCCCCAGACATCTGTGGTTACACAAAGGATCTGGTGCCATGACAGAGATGCCATTGCATACTTAACTTTTAAACATAGCATTTCTTTTTAACTCCCAGTGACCCCAGATGGATTTGTATAGACCTTATAAGGTTTGAATTTCTAGATTTGTTGTATTGTCTTTAAAGAACAGGTGACAATGAAGCCTCTATTTTGGAAATATTAATTAAAATAAAAAACTTGAGAGAGAGGATCAAAGCCCAGATCTGAGCCCAGATAATTATATTGAGGTTTTATAACCAACAGGTTGGTGCAGTCATAGTGAAATGAATCCAAAAAAGTAGTTCAGCTTGCTGTGACAGGCGCTGCAAGTTTCCCTTCTGTCTCCCAATGAAGAAAGAGCTGCGATCTGCTTTAAATTCTGACATCTGGTAAAGCGTAGTGATGTATGATTTGGAACACAAGCTAGTACATTGCACAACAACGTATGCCATTTATGAGGCTCTCTAAATATAGGGAAGCAGTTTATTTAAGTAATGCAGTAAATAACAGAGTAGATATTTCAGTTCAAGGGAATCTATAAGCCTTGAGGCTGAATTCAAGCAAGGACATTTTTATGTGGATACAGATCTTGGGTTATTGAGACCATATGCTTACCTATCTGTAGTTTCTGTATTACCGAGTGATCATTACTGCCTGGCACCTTGCAATAAATGTTCATAATTGGCTAGAAATAACACAAGAAACAAATCAATGTCATTTAACTTGGCCCAAAAATCTGGAGCTGTCAGTATGAAAACTTTCTTACAAATGTAATTGTGGGTCTGCGTTGTTCAAATTGGTGGAAGTTGGAAGTGTCAGGATCACCAAACACTCTTAACTGTAAAATCTCAATTAAAATAATTTTTTTGCTCATTCCTTGGCCATTGATTTCAGGACTGAACTTTAAGATTCTGCAGCCCAGAGTAATACTTGCTGTGTTAGCTCAGAGCTGGGAACCAGCCAGCTTCCACTCTCTACCAGCAATTGTCATCAGATCACATGTTTAGGAAGGGGTTAAGCACTGTACAAGGGATATAGGGAATCTTCTCCTCCTGTATGTTTAAAGCAAGAAGGTTACGGGAATGCCAGTGCCAAAAGTTACACCTGACCAGCTGAGTTCAGTGGCTACTGGTGGGCATGAATCTGTCCAATCTTTAGAACATGTGTAATTTAACATATGCATAACCTTGCTCAAGATAATGTGCTCACTGAAAGATAGGTAGTTGCAATTATTTCCAAGATCCAGAATTTTCCTATAAATTACCTTTGATAAAGTTATAATGATGACTAACATCTATAATTAACTGTTCAATTCCTTGTTTACAAGCAGAACATTTACTCAGCACACCTCAAGTTCTGCATGTGCAGCACAAACAAAAATAAATAATAGAGGTCACATTCTGAATCCCTCTGCTTTTGCCTGCAAACTGAAACCAGCACATGGGGGATGTTCAGGTTTGGTCCTTCTCCAGGACCTTCCATCATGGCCCTGCTGGAGATCATCTTTATTCCCCTATGTGGTGCCCCATATGCCACCACAGAAACCCCAGTGTAGGGTAAGGAGGTTTCCCTGTGCACCAGTGTCTGATGGGAGCTGCAGGACACCCTGTACTGAAGCAGCTCCATCCTTCTGCTCCAGTATCAGCCCCAGTCTTGGATGGGTTTCCCAGGCAGTGAAGACAGCTGCTTCCGTTACCTTGTTCTTGGGGCCACGAGGTTTTAGGGGAGGAATTGATGGGATCACAGAGGCAAATTAACCCCTGTGGAGTCAGAAGATTGTATTGATTTATGTCATTGCAGTGGTTACCCATAATTATAAAAAGAATCTCTAACTCTCTAGTTTTACCATTAAGTGATTTAAACTTTTTTTTCTTTTTTTACTCTACTATTGTACCACATTACTATTATTAATTACTATTATTCCTATTAAGTACTATTAAGCTACTGTGTACTGGGTTTGCATATACTCATAGGCAAAATCCTATTTACTTCTAAATTTACTGCCCTCATGATTCCTGTTATTTAATACCACAACACAGTGAGTGAGGAAAAAAATAATGCATCTATTTCTTTTCTTCATATCAACTCCAGAGTTTTACAATCCATTCAGCTGGCAAGGCCTGAAGAAGTCATTTTCCCGTGGAGCAAGAGCAGCTCGGAGTCTGCAGCTCACAGTGTCAGGGGACCTGGTCTCCTGTACATGGCCCTGTATCCAATTATCCTTGTAACCTGGCTGCTCAGCGTGTTTCCATTGCTGATTACAGGTCCCCCTTACCTTGAAATTGTTTTCTAAAATCTGTTGGACTGGAATAAGCATTTTGTTCCTGCCAAAAAGCTTAGATCAGATGCAGACTGTTGACTATGACCAACTGCATAAGTGCATCCAGAGGTGCCATAATGTGCTTTAATCTTATCTAACCACATGCATAGACATATTAAAGGAAATGGTACACTGTTGACTTAAAATATGTACATTTCTAACAAGCTGTTTTGGACAGAGGCTTATGGACACACAAATTGTTAATTCATAGAGCCCGTGTGCATCTAATTAAACATTTTTTAACCTTTTCTGTTTAAAAGTATTGTATTTCCTATGCTGAAGTATTCAAAATGTAAAAACTGGATTTATTGGTTATTGCTGAAAACTCATGACTTATAATTGCTTTTAGTCCATTTATGCTTTCAAATTTTAGGGGGAAATTGTTTTCTTTTTAAAGAAGAACACGTTTTGACATTTGTGGTGAATTGAAAAACTGGAAAAATATGTTTCTGTAAAGAAACAGTAGCCTTGTTACTGACTGAAATAAAACATGGCATGGAGAATAAAATGTTTATTTGCCATTTATAAGACTAGTGCAAAATTTACAAGTTTTAAACTGAACATTTAGAGATAGTGCAGTATTTATAAATAGAGTTGTTTTTGTCAAATCTATGTTTTCAGCCGAGAAAACAAGCTCTTCACTGTACTCCATCCAAGCTAAGGTTATGTCTGCATCCTTGTTTCCTGCGGCACCTGCAGCTTATACGGATGTATCCAAGAGAAGCTGTTTGGGGTTTTTGTTGGGGGTTTTTTTGAGTATTTTTAGCTGCACAGCCCTGGTAACACAATGCACTAACACAGCCATGAACACAGGCTGATTTACCTTCTTTTGTTTGGCTGTTTTTTTGTGTCTGAGCTCTGTTCTGCTCCAAAGACTTGTGCTTCCACCTGTGATAACTAGTTTAAAACTAACTGGAGCCCATCTGTGACTGCAGTGACAGCCGCAGCATTGGATTAACATCCACCACATTGAATGTGGGATGTAGCACATGGATGGGATGAATGCAAACACTCCTAATTGCCATGGATGATAAAAACAGACTGTCTTTTGGGTGCACGGCTGGCCTCTGTGCTGCAGGTAGCGCTGCATGAAGCCCTAAAAAAGCAACATCAAACTAAAGGAAATGATGGCATCTTTCAATACCTTGCTGAATTTACTCATCCATTTCTGCACTGCCAGGGGCAGCGTGGCTGCCTTGGGTGATGGAGGAAAGCGAGAGAGGTTTGACAAAGTGTTGTAAGCCCACCTTATCCTGGTTTTTATAAGAAGCTATAGGAAAAGCTGAAAAGGCTGCAGAAAGCAAATGTGGCCTTTGAGCTTTCCATTGCTGTGCCATTATGGCCACATACTGCTCAGCTGAAACCATCATTGATAGCTTTGAGAAATTCTTGCATGTTGCAGTAAACTGGTGGAGATACTGTGTGCATTAGCTGCAGACTCCTGATATAACCCAAACAACATTTAGCTTGCTTTCAGTTTCATACAAATTAGCTGCTCATCAACTGTTATTACACAAACGTGTTGCAGCTGCGCTGCAGAAACTGATTGCTGAGAAAGTGTTGCAATTCAACTCTCTTATGCAACCTTCCCATTATTTTATTCCATTGATTAACTTGATCCAATTTTACTATTAATTTAATTTCACTGTTGTCAAATGTCTCATATATTTTTTTATATGCTGCATCTTTTGGTCCTGGCTGTGTCTAATACACCCTTAAATAAATTATTTAAAGGACTTTGTTAGGCCTTTATAATTTAAAATGTCATCATAGGCAGCAAGTATCCAGTAAAAAATATTTTGATAGATATCAAACCTGCACAGTTTAATGACATGAAAACAACATGCCATTGTTTCTTCTTGCCACAGTCAATAAAAACTTAAGCTAGCTTCTGTGAAAACTCAGAGAGCAGTAAATAAATAAATAGAAAAATTAAGGCTTGAAAAACTTAGAACTGATATATCTGTGACTACAAAAATTGTCAGTTATCATAAAGCTTGTCTCTTAGATCTGATGCATTCTTGATGCGTGCACTCAGCAGATGAAAAACCTTGTCGTTTTCATTTGGAAATGAAATGTGAGTCAGTTCTCTCTGCACTTAATTCAAATTAATTTAGGCCTACAAAATCTGTCAGGCTGGTCATCACTAACTGGTTTATGGTTGAGATAACTTTTTTTCTCCTTTCCTACTTACTTTTTCTGTTCATATTTTCTACCAGACAAACAAAGACTTTTATATAAGACCACACCTTCAGAATGGTTCTTCTCCAGATTCGCCACCGTGTTATATCTCCATCATCCATCAAAACTGGTGGTACTGGGCTACTGCCTAAAGGGCAGAATGTTTTCCTATCTATTTATTTTATCATACCGACAAAAATGAGTCTTAGAGCAACTTGACCCTCAAGGTCTATTGATGTTAATAGTGATGTGCCACAGACCATTCAATTCAGAGGAGGCTCTGAACGATGGAAGATATATGGTGGTGGAAAGGGTATTACAAAACAAGGACAACAGCTGCATACAGACAAATGAGATTACACTGATTTCTTCATAAGTGACTTTGAGGAAAGGAAAGGACAAATTAAGTAATAGTTGGGCAGATGTGGTGAATGGGTTTCTATGGGGAGAAGCTACTCATCCAAACTACTGAGAGAGTCACAGCCAAGAGGCAGAACCCTCTGCACAGAGTGGAAGAGTTGGGTTGCATGTGGTGAAGGCACTGGGAATGGGGGAACTGAGAAGTCACAAACTGATTTTTTTGCCAGAATAAGTATGCTGTAGTGCTGCTTGTATCGTTCAACAGACCCTTGTCTGCCTAAAGGGGACACTGAATCTCTTCTGGAAATCACCAGAGGCCAACAACGGTGTACTATCCCATATCACAGAATCATAGAATTGGGTTGGAAAAGATTCTTAAGATCATTGAGTACAACTGTTAACCTAACACTGCCAACCTAGCATGTAAAGTGATCGTGCCAACACCCATTTGATCTCTCCATATGTATTAGTCATATAGTGTAAGGCTAAGGAAAAGAACATATAGCTAAATCTTCAGTTTCTTCTGTATCAGAGTACATGTCTTTGTTTCACTTCTGCCTTTTCTTTTGCAGCAGGAGACATGTACTTAATTGCACCAGTCTCTCTGATCTTCTCATCCAGAAGCCCTTCACTAAATAATATGGAGGATGTTTTTATATAAAATCTGTCCCCCTGAAAATAATTAGTGGTCAGATAAGTTCAAATGAGGGAGATTTTTCTGTTACAGTCTTCTGACAGGATATGCAGCAAAACTGTCCTGCATTTAGGAGTTAATCCTCTTCTTATACCTTTCCTATCTTCTCTGGGGATGCAAAAGGTTTTCAGGCATGAGTTTCCTAGCTTTCTAACGAGTCTGTGAGCACAACAACTGTGGTATGACTGCACAAGACCTCAGCCACAAGCCTATCTTTTCTGGTTTGTGTTATTTAATGCCTGCCATGACAGAGTTCCTGTGTTATAATGCAATATAAATGATAATAATAAAGTATGAAGATTATTTCTTAAGTAAATCAGCAAGCAATCAGGTCTAATACTATGCTGCTATTTGTTTAACTTGTTCTGTGTAGATAAAACCACAGGTGCTCTTTTTTTCATATGAAAGGTGACTTATCTATAAAACAAATAAGATGGGCACCAGCTGCCCAAATTGCTCTGTAATGCTGTTCAAACAGTGTGCTTTGTGTTTCCAAGAGAAAATCTCTTCCTTTTTAAGTCTATAAATGGCAGCCTAAGTTCACTTAGGTGTACAATAAATATTCTGCTTAGGAAAAAAATTGTTCAAATTACTGAGTGGGATAGACAGTCTTCTTCATCAAGCACCAGTAAGGTGGATCATGCCCTTAGGAAAGTGCTCATTTGGGGTTTCAATTGATGAAGTTGTAAATAATACAGGTGACAAGGAAGGTCCCAAGAATGTATCTGAGCATCACTCACAACATTTTGTATGAGACATGAGCCCCCAGTGTCCTCTGTTCTTATCCTGTGACCTGTATAAAAGTTTTGGAAAGCCCTTCTAGCTTGATGGAGAACACAGTGGCCCAGAGAAATGGAAAATGAGAAGTTTTGCCATAAGGCTTTTAAAATATTGGGACTCTCTCCACATGTACAGGGATATCTTGGGAAGTGCACTCTCAGTTACAGTATTGTGCTGCTTTAGCCTACAGGCAATGCAGAGAGATTTTAGTTTTCCTCATTCAAAAAGCTGCTTCTTTTCCTTTTTAGAGTACTGAATCAGCTCCATGATGGTAATTTCTTGCTCTTTCTTGCCCCCTCCCCAAGCTAAGCAATAGGAGCAGATGAAGTGCTGACAGCATGTCCACTGCAGAGGGCAATTTCCACTGATGGATGACATGTCTATAACAAGTGAATCATCATTCTTATTTCTTGTCTTTGAAATACATTAGTAACTATTAGTCAGTGTTATCCCTGGACTCGCCTTTGCAGCAGCTGCACTGCTCTGACTGCTCCACTTTGTCACTGTCTTTGCCCCTTTGCTTGCCCAGCATTTGACATTATGGACATTGACCTGCCTTGGCCTCCCTCTTATTTTTATAAATTATGCTATTCTAATCCTCTGGCTTCTTTTCTCACTTCTACCACTTTTATGCATGTTTACTTTGACAGATTTCAATTTATGCAGGCACAGGTGAGATCTTACCTTCTCTGAGTAGCTTGAATCCACTCTATATTGAGTGTATCCAGACTGTGAGGGAGGCACAACTCAAATTCTGAATCCAGACTGTGAGGGAGGCACAACTCAAATTCTGAATCTTCTGGCTCTTTATATGAGATGCTGAGTATCTCTTTATGTTAGTCCTTGATGTTGTCTGTTTGATTTGTTACAGGATGAAATGGTAATGGATAAGAAAGGAAAAGAAAAGGAGTTATACAGAAGTGGTAATAAAAGTGATCATCCAAATATCTGAAATGAAAACATTCAAAATCATCAGCTGTTTTCACTGGTATCACTAGGCTTATATAAAATGCATACACTATATAATACATTGGACTTGTATAAAATGGGGATGACTAGGATCAGGTGTTTTCTAATGTCAGGTTCATTAAAGTCTAATACTTAGCACTTCACATGCATATGAAAACTTTTTCCCCACCTCAACAGATAACGAGGATATAATTAGCAAACAAAAAATTTAAAGATAAAATGAAATTACATTTTAAAGAAATATTGGTGATGATGGTTAGAAAAATGTTTCTTAGAAAGCTTAGGGCATAAAATTCAACAGAATTCAGGATCTTCTTCTCCTCTCATTGTCCTTGAGGCTCTTTATGTTCCAGAAGCTGTGGAATGGAAGTTGTACCAAAAGGATCCAACATACTTGAAGCTCTTTCTATCTTTTGGGTTGTCTGCTGCTTGCACTCCTAAGTAAATAGCCAGGTCACAAAGAATTAATCTTGGAGAGGTCAAAAGTGCCCAAGCATTTGCCAACCAGCCTTTCAATTTGGAGCAGATTAAGCAACCACAATAGAGAGGGAGCCTGGTGAAATTGATGATTCAGATTGGGAGAAATCATAATTAACTTTCCTGTAAAGCAGCTCCACAGGAGCACAGTCTCTGAGCCTCCCTAAGACTCTGACCGGTCTCTTGGAACCTGGTTTACTTATTCCTTTTGAGATTCAGCTCTTGTCTGCTGTATTATGTACATGAGATCTGTGAGTCCTTCTCACCCAGGATCTTGACAGGCAGTTTGAAGGGTCACAGTCTTGTATAGTTACTATGCAAAGACTTGGTGCAGTATCCCGTTCCCAGCCCCATACTATGCAGTGAACAAGGGGGCAGGAAAACAGCAATGCAACCAACAAAGCCAGGTTTATCTCCTTATCTTCCCAAATCTTTGTTAGCTGTTCTGCTACACTGTTCATTAGCATGCATTTGTAACTGCACTGGTTGCAATAAGAAAATATACTGGTGCTCAGTGCAATGTGTGGCAGACTCTCATTCCTGCACCTGCACCAATTTCTCTCTTCAGTCCTGCTGGAATGAAAAAATACTTTTTGCAAAGTCGCTTACACTTGCTTCTAACTTAATTGTAATAGGCACTGACCTTTTAAACCACTAAGCCTATAGAAGGCTAAATTATAGAGTTTACCTCCCTAGATGCTCCTTAGCTGTCATAATGAAGGAAGTTTACAGTGGGAAAGTGAATGAAGCAAGCATGTTTTAAACCATATGGTAATTATCTTCTATCTGTGCAAAAGACATAAAGTGTTGTTTACTGGATGTGAAAAGAGCATCTGAGAAGGGATTCCCTGGAGAGTGGGTGAGGGAGATCTGGCACAGTGGCTGCTCTTCAGATGGCTTGTAATAGACCCTATAAATTTGGAATATGCTATTGTTAATCGGTGGGGATTGGAGAAGTTTGGCACATAATATTTTAGTTTGAAGGGGCAGGTGAGTGTCTTGCCAAGCATATGTTTTGTTGTTGTTTTTTTTTTTAAATTCTAATTGAATTATGCGAATTTGTAATTGTTTGTTGTGCTTTAAAAGTAAAAATAAAGAAAAATGTGTAAAATTACATCATTAACTCTATGCTGTTAAATAAGAAGGAAAGTTAACTCTGATAGTAGAGTTATTCTAGGACCAGTAAGCTATAGGCTGCATTCACTCTCTTAAAAAAAGTATAATTTAGTTTGAATTCTCTTTTCCCTCTTCCAGCACCAAAGTAATATATTATTTAATTCTTAAAAAAAAGAAAGAAGGGGGAAGGGGGAGAAAGGAAAATGTGTCATCGTTGTAACTGCAACCATATGATTGCAAATCATTTAATTTTCAGTACATTAAGTTGCTCAGAATAATTTCCAAGGCTCTTTTGCATAAATGCACTTAAACTGTTTTATCACTTTAATACTAAAAAAATTGGTTGTGAAAATCCAGCCAAATCATTTGTGCTATAGTGGCTGAGTCTGATACACACTTAGAATCCCCTAAAACTACCCTGAAGTGCACGATTCAGGTTTTTGTTTTGTTTTGTTGGTTGTTTGGTTGTTTGTTTTTTTTTAACTGATGTGCTAAGTGTCAGGTAAGGAAACTTCATATTTTATTTTTTGATTGACTAGTTAGTAATAAAACCAAATTCTTCATTTTCTGTGCTTATTTCTTATGAAACTCTGAAGTGATGGCAGAAATGCTGCAGAAAAAGCCCTGCATTTGAACTGAAAATGTGTCTGATCAGGCCCTACAAAATTTTCATCTGTGTATTTCTCAAAAATCAAATTTACTGAAAAAGGAAAAAGGTATTACTCACTTTTATTTGCTGTGTTTAGTACTTGGTGTGCAGAAGATTTCAGAAGATTTCCGGGCTGAGCATGCCAAGTTTAAGCAGTGAGGCCTTCAGGTGGAGATTTCAGAGAGGTAAAATGAGAAGCTGAGTTGTATAGATGGAAGGAGCTCACGAATAAGAATGTAGGAGGTATGAAGAGGGTAAAACATGAAATAATATCAAGAAAATGATGTGAAGAAAATGGAGATAAGATTCTCAGACAGAGTGTGATCCTTCGAGCGGAAATGAATGAGCCGGACGAGAAGGGTTTAAAAGGTGAAAGCTGGGAAAGCTATGGGAAGGCAGGATGCTGTGATTTACAGGTTCAAAAGCAGCAACAAGTTAAAACACAGACAAAATAAAAACCCTTTTCCTCACCACTGTGTGCTGTCCCTCAGCAGCTCCTAAAGATGTAGGATGTGAGCCTAAAGTCCTTACTTGTATGAGAAGTCCTTTGATATCTGTCAGACTTCCAGTTGCGTTAGTCACTTGAATAGGTATTTCAAGGAGCAAGTCCTTAAGGTATAAATTTTTCATGGCAATTTTTCAAACCAGGCTCTAAAGCCCAGTGCACATTTATGGTACCATTTAAATGAAAAACAATAATATATGATATAGTCTGAATATTATACTTAATGAGCTATATTTTCTTTTAAAATGAGGTTACAGACTATAACCAGAACATTATGCTGCCATAAATTTCATGAGACTTTTTCCTAAACACCTTAGTCTATAAAAGTCAATGACTCACAGAGTAGACATAATCTAAGGGAAACTTTGACCTTTTGCATAATAAGAAGCCTTCCAGCCTGTCATGTCAATGCTCTGATTCCTCTGAGTGTACTCAGAAAGCCTCAGTAAAATAACGGTTATGGCAATTTCCATCTGGAACTTGCATTTTTATAATTCTGTAATTATATTTAAGCAGTAACCTCCTTTGCACGATTCCTTTTTTGCATCGTTACTCAATGGCCCACACAATTATTCACCCCTTAACTCAGAGCAATCCACCTCATAGGACTTGAGGCAGCCGGTTGCAAGCCATGTAATGGAGCATCTGTTGTTTCTTATGATAGCCAGAGCAAGCTGGGTGGCTTTACTTAAATGTGAAAAGGACTACTATTTCACTGATACACCTGGTTATAGGTTGTTTAAGGCTAACAGTATTCAAAACTGCCTGGTTCTCACTACACATCAAACTCCAACAGTTTTACCCAGCTGCCATTCACAGCATTATTGGACAGGTGCACAGAGACTGAGCTCAGATGAGATTTCTTTTTACTTGAAAAGAGAGATGAGATATGTTTGTGTCCATGAATTACTACTCATCACTTTCCTCATGTCCAGGTTTTCCTTGATAGATGCAAAAATATGATGCTTATCCTTACTTCTCAAGTTGTTAATTTCTATTCTTCTCCATTTCCCATACTGTAGAGTTTGTTCTGCTCTCAGGTCAAAACAATGTATGTGGACTTCAGGACTTCACAGAAACATCTTTGGGGTCTTTGATGGCTGTGGGTGTGTGCATGTGATAGAAAATGCACTCATTACTTTGGGAGTAATGGTGGCAGAGGATCCATGCTGATTTGACAAATAATTTTGCCTTTTACCTTTCCTAATCTCAACAGTCATAAGCCAACACTCCTCTGATATCAGGGTGTGTACAGTAAACACTGATAAAATCCATCTTCAGTTACTAAGATGGCATTCCATAGGAGATGGAAGTGAATTTTTGTGGCTATTTATATTGCAGTCCTTCTTAAAAATGCTTAGTGTGATATCAGACTTTGACTCCTTCTCTAAAAGGTCAGGCAAGTGTCTTCCTATGTCCTTTGTGGTGGAGAGCATCCTGCTTTGGTAAACTCTTTCTTATCAGGCATCTGCAAAGGGATCTGATCAAAAGGTAATTAAATAAATAAGTTGTGTGAAAATGTGGGTTGAGCCTTCCAAAGTGCTTACCAATCTATGATAACTCCATGAGTTAAACGGGGGAAAAAAGGTAAAGGATGAGGAAAGAAGGGAAAAGAAAGGAATTTAAAAATAACTAAGTGGATTATTTTGAATTATTACTACCCGGGGGGGGGGATCAGTATATTGTTTTTGCTACATTTTCTTGTTTTTCAGAAGAACCTAAACCTGTACTAAAATTTTCTTTCTATACTGTATATTTTACTGTTCATGGTTGTGTCCAAAAAAAGGGCAATAATTTTTGTATTGAGAGGTCACACAAAAGAAGTGTTTTGCATATTTTTTTTCATCTGACTTATGTACTCAGCCAGTCATGAAACTGAGCACAGTTCTATACACAATCCTGTGGGCTCCAGCATGTCATCTCTTTTGTATTTGCATGGAAGAAAGTGTGAGAAGACACAAATTGAAAACTCCTGAAGGAGGGAATGAAGACCTCAGATAGCCTTGCTATTTGTTATGTACTCAAATATCTATGTTTACTTCACTGTAGACAAGCTGTGAGCTTCAACAAGCAAACATCTGGTAAGGTGTATCAGAATTCATGGTCTTCATAGCACTTGAAGTGACTTGAGTTTGGACTCAGTACCACCTACCTGGTGACTTACAGTGGTCTGAGGTTGATAGAATAAATTGGACAACTAAGAGCAAGGTTTATTACCTGTCCTAATTCTAAGATGCTGACACCGAAATGCTGGGAAAGCTCTGTCATGTGTACAGTGTGAGATTTGTCAGGCTGTGTAACACTGACAGTGTGATCTGGAACAGGACATATACAGACTGCACTCCTTTTGCATACCTAGGCAAGAAATGCCTCAGCTGTACTTCTCTGAAACTTCCTTTATCTGTGTTCTGCTTCTTCCTTTTCTGTGTTCTTTATTCATGTTTTCTGATTTTTATTTGATAAACTTTATGTTTACTGACCCTCGCTGCTTCAGTTGGGAGCCTTTTTATTAGTTTTTCGATTTCAGTCTATTACTTGATTCTTATCCCCATAAGATAATATTTTACTCCTTGAATCTACGCAATCACATACAAATGTCTGACTTCATGCATATTGCTTGTCCCTTTAAGTTAATTCCTGCTTTCACTTTAATTTCAGTGAAACTGATGTGCAAAGTACCTGCTTAAAGTTAAGCATGCACTTGATTGCAGAAAGAGGAAATTTATCAAGTATGACTATTCAGTTAGGTAAGAATTACTGTAATGCCTGATCTTTTTATTTTATAACATCACAAAGAAGTCACTTTTTTCTCTTATCATAAACAGACAAACAACAGAAAGATTTTATCTTTCCCCTATGCACCTCACTTCTGCTTTTTCCAGTATATTCTTGAACAGTATTTTACCTCTAAATGATGATGTACACAGGTTAGTAACATTCATCTTGTAAAGTTCTAACCTTCAAGTTCTGTACAGAATGTCAAATAGGAAGGTGAAGAATGTATACAATATGTTTAATTCTGCTTTGCAACACAGAAGATTCAGGAAATTGGCAACAAATAATTGCAGGAGGTTTTATTTTATGCTTCAAATGAATAAGCCTGACTTTGTGATGTTTGTACTCTTTTTTTCCTGTATAAAGACCAAGTGACTGAAAATACTGGATGGAATGATGGGAATTTATTTTGCAGTAGTACAAGCCTAGAGTGCTTTTGAATGTGAATGTGATCTCATTGGCAGAGTTTGCACACAGATGTGTGGCATTAACATAGTGGATAATTGGATATTGCAAATGAATTATCTAAATGTGGTGACTAAGAGGATAGTGTCCCTAGCTGATGTATTCAACACTCCTTTAACACTGAGAAATATAAAACACAAGTTACAAGGATAAATGTACCTCTTTACATTTGGACATTTTAATTCAATAACACCCTAAATTATCATGATGCAAGTAACTATATCTATGTAGGCACATATCTTCCTTATATGTAGAATATATCCTCACAGCAATATGCATATGTGTATAGAATGACATATGCTTATAGTATCTGTACACTGTTATAGTAAATATATATTAAAATAAAAGATTCTATCAGAGGGCCTTGTCATATTAAGAAAAAGGTTGATTGTATAGCACAATGCAAGAGAAACTCCTGTTACATCTCTAAGAGTTATAATGACACTGTTCAAATAAATAATTAAAAAGGCTAAAAGAGAGGAAGACTGGGAGATGCAACTATCAAGGGCCTTACATATTATCAGAGATACTGATCAGTCAGGGAAGATGTACTGATCTTCCCAGTTAAAAATCTAAACATGATCTTTTTCTTTCACTGTTTTAATATTCAATAGCCCTTGTTTGGCTCACTTATATTAGGTTATGGTCTGTCTTGGTCAGTTCTGTTCCTTGTTCCATACAAAACTACATTTTGAATTTTTGCAGTAAAATACTTGTATCTACGGTATTTGGTAATTTTTCAAGCTTTATGTTCCTCCCAGCTAAAATTAAATGAAAATACCATGATGAGTTATCGTTTCAGGTCCCACTGAAAACTGAATTGTTTTCCTCTCTGAATCTTTATTTGTAGAGTATTATTCATTTTCTTTCCTAAATTAGCCAGAGTTTCCAAAATCGTGATTACCATCTGTAAAAATGATTAAAACATAGCATAGCATAATTCATATAGTGTGACCAGCATCCTGTTTCTTATTTAGCTACTGTTCCTGCAATGAATATTTCTTGTTATTATTTTAAGGGATGATTCAGGTGTCAGATATCCTACAACTCTTGTAATTTTTTTCTTTGTAATTTAGCTCTGGAACCAATTTTCTGGTTTTCACTGGAGGTACAAAAATTGCTTGGTCTGCATTGTCAAAATGTAAAATTACTTTTCTTGTCACTATTATTGTCAACAGAATTAAAATTTTTCCTAAGGTATTTGTACTGCTTATACCTTACAGTTTGTATGCAGCCTGGGTAAAACTTAAGGCATATTTCCTTATAATACTTTTCCAAAAGTAGCTACAGAACACATTCAGTGATTTCATTTCAGGCATCAGAGTTTGGTTTATTTAAGCCAGAAAATAAATTAGATATTACCTTGTTCTTCTATTGTTGGTGGCATTTAATGTAATTTCGGGGGGCATTTAGCGTGGAATTTTAGATCATAGC
Source organism: Margarornis squamiger (assembly GCA_035222235.1). Classification (NCBI taxonomy): domain Eukaryota; kingdom Metazoa; phylum Chordata; class Aves; order Passeriformes; family Furnariidae; genus Margarornis; species Margarornis squamiger. The sequence continues at coordinate 10,181,004 of JAWWTY010000077.1, read as the reverse complement.
AAATTAAATTCTCTATCACTCTTTAATGGATTAAAATATTATTTTACAAAAATGCTTTTTAAGTTTGCTTGCTGGACTAGGCTTCAAAAGTAGATTTTGAAAATAGATAACTTGCATTTCTATCATCTTATTTGCGAAAATTATGCGCAATATTGGGCATAAAGGTCACAACATTTTTAACTATTTGAATTCATAAGATGTACAAGGCAGAATAAATCCATCAAACTACTCGCTTCTGGCTGACTTATATACACCAGATGGATGTACATGCTGTTACATTAATTTTAATGGGTTTGCCTTAAAAGGTATGTTCTTAGGTGTGCCAAAGACCTAACATTCGTATGCAATGGGGAAAGCATCACATATAACAGTGACCTGGGAAGACAAACACCATCACTCCAAACCTTCCCTTCCTGTTTCTTTCTCCCAGCTTTACATACTGAGCATGATGCCATATGGTCTGGAATATCTCTTTGTTCAGTTGGGGTCACCTGTCCCAGCTGTGTCTCCTCCAATCCTCCCATGCACCCCCAACTTCCTCACCACTGTGTTCATATGAAAAGCAGAAAAGGCTCTGTGTAAGCCCTGCTCAGCAATAACAAAAACATCTTTGTATTATCAATCCTGTGTTGAGCACAAATCCAAAACACAGCCCCATACTGGGCACTGTGAAGAAAATTAACTCTACTCGAGCCAAAAGCTGCACATGGGGTTAAGGGGAAATAGTAATGAAAAGCTGCCAAGCACAGCAAAGAGGTTTTAAAGGCATGTGGAGCTGCAAAAATTTATCTGTTATTATCGAAACCATCTTTTGTAAAAAGCAAAACCTAAAACAACCCTCCCTATGGATTTTGAAATCTAAGTCAATAATTGACTTAAGAAAACAGTTGCATCCCTACAAGTTAAAAAGGAAGTTTCTGTCAGTACATGCATAGGGTTCATAATTTAAAATGGGAATTTAAGACATGACCTAAAAAAATGGGGTTTTTTTATTCCAGACTGGGTGGAGTTACAATTATGTGTGTATGTGTATTGCTTACGTACTGTTAGAAATCACTAATGTTGATCCACAAATAATCAAATTTTGCACTTTACTTTGACATGAGGAAACTGAAGTATAAGTTCTAGCTGAACTCTGACCATGAAAAACATGGAATGCAGGCTGCTACTGTTTCCTAGTTACTACAGGGTTACAGACACAGCATATTTAACACAATGCCTGGACACCTTTGCCCAGCCTGTGATTCAGGACAAGTTTTGTGTGTGTGTGTGAGTTATGAAGCAGCAGTTTCTGTGGTCGTTCTGCTTCTCACATACCACCTCTCTCCTCCTCTGTACTGTAAGCTTCTTGATTTTGTGTTCTATTTTATGACCAGGTGTCTCTTTTTTGTGGAAACCATCAGAAAAGCATAATTACCAGAACCATTGCCATCATATAATGTTTCTGGAAATATGCTGAATTTTGAAATGGACAGCATAATTTGATGTATAGAAGTTTAAGTCAGGATCTGGTTTACACTCGTTTCTGGCTTGGATGCAGAGTTTGGTTATGAATCATTTTTCCTTTTGCCCCTCTCTCCTTGAGTCTGCCCCGATTTCACCATTACCTGTATGGGTCAAGGACTAACCCTTTTTTGTCTTTATACTGGTCCTAACACTGCCTGAAGCTCTTAGATGAAGTCATAGTAAAAAATGATAAAAGATGCAATATATAAAACTTAATGGGAGATAAAAACCTGGTTTAATCTTGGAGTAGAAGGGGCAAGAATTTGAGGAACCAAAACATGATCACAGTGATCAGATTTCATCTTCAGCCATACTTGATCCTTTCATCACAATCAACAATTTAAAAACAGTTTAAAACATTAACCTAGCTATAACTTGGTAATATGCTATGAGAGCTTTGCAGTCTCAGAAACACATAAGTAACCCACTGGTGAGTTTTATCATATAATACAGAAGTTGCCTGATCCCACAAAATGGGCTTAAATGAGCAAGGGAAGCAGTGTTGCATGCTGGAAGTGTCACCAGAAATGAGAACCATTAGCACAACGTCATGACACACATCTGGGGGAGAGATGGAACTGCTGCCACACTACCAAGGACATCGTTCTGAAGGGCATTGCTGTGTTCAGGAAAGGCACAGAGGTTCAAAGTGTGTCTGTGGAAATGAACAGGAAGGAGTACGATGTTGGTTAGCCAAGAGGCAGCAATCTTTATTGCTGCCATTGGGCATTAGCAAAGAGTAGCAGGATCCTCAGAAGATGTATTTCTCAAACTCTACAAAAGCTGCATCCTTTCCTGAGATGTAGATCTTCTCCATTCAAACTTTGTTGAGAGCAGTTCAGGTTTCCACAGAGGAAATGACAACCAGCTACCCATATCCACTTGCTTGTCCCAAAAATCTGAGCTGTTGTTAGCCATTAGAAGTAGTCTGAAGTTCCCTGAAAAATATACCAATGTAAAAATACAACCTTTAATCCCACCTGACTTGGAGGAATTGAGCAGCTACTGTCTAAAACTTTGCAGACCTTTGAACTAAATGGTGTTTTGGAAGACAGCAGTTTGCAAACACAGATGTTTGTGAATAATTTTTACTATCCTGTAGCTACAGAAGTTCATCATGTATCTGATCAAAGTAAATATTTAAGGAAAAAGTACAAAAGTACTGTCTTTCAGCTCTATAGCTTTTTAAAGGAAAAAGTCAATAGATGGGAACAATTTGACCTGACACTTGATTTTTTTTTCTAGTTGATCAGTACATTTAAGTCTGTCTAAAATAGAGGAACCTTAGGAGGATGAGACAGGTTTACTCTTTATGGCATGAGAAAATTCAGGAGACTTTTTAGCAAAAATTTTCTGTAAAGACTATTCATTTTAATCACCACAAAGAAGGGAGGAGGTATTACATACATCTTAACATGGTTCAATCAATTTCTTGTCTGATGCTAGTAAAGGCAGGATTCTAGGTCTGATTGACAGAAGAAACCCTAGGGCTAGCCACTAAAGATGGCCATTATCATTTATTAAACAGGTGTTGAAATGAATTGGTCTTTTATCGTAATGCAGATTTACAGTGCATTAGGCAATCCATTTTTCAATTTAGTGTACTGCCTCTGATAAATTAACAGATGTCGATTGATTTTTTTTTTGTCTTTAGTCCCCCTGTTTACACCTGACAGCCAATGCTTTATAGCTGAGCAGTTATTTGAAGTTATAAACATTATAATTAGCAATTTTTTAATTAGGCTGACAATTAACAGGAGATTTGCAAAGCTGCTAATTTGACATGTCATACTCTCCACAGTGTTTATGTTAACCACTACTTGAGTGAATTCAATTGAACAGAGCTACTGTGTCTGAAAAATCAATCTCGGAAGAACCCTTTTCCCCACTTGGGTAACATTATGGCACTTCAGGCAGAGAAGTGGGGCTTCAATGAAATTTTACAATGTGACAATTCCAATACTTGAAGTTTAAACAATGTGCTCGTGTTAGCTCAGAAATGCAATTAAATGTGATGTACCAAACACAAGCATAGTCCGGTCTCTTTTACTAATGCTAGGTTTTAAGGGTTTGTTTTCGGGGTTTTTTTTAAGGACTAAGGCCAAAAGAAAACCAACAATTGCCCAACTACAGTCAACACAGTCTCAACCCTGAGGATAAATGTAGCTCTTTGAGTTGAACAAAGGAAAAAGAAAATAAGCCATTCTAGTGTCTGTGTGGTCATTGATGAAATCTGTTCAGAATTCTGCATATCTCAGTACAAACTAGGGTGGCATGAATAGAAGTGTTACAGTGGTCCTGCTGCAGCAGGTGGGAATTTCCTGTCTTTTTCCATTAATCTGACCTTCTTCTCAGGTCATACAAAATGACCTTCTTTCCAATTGAATTTCCTCTGTGTGCATTATCCACTGAACGTTACTGCCACTCCTGCCACAGAGAAGGCTGGGTGGACACAAGACAATAAGGGTGTTAGAGAGCTCAGCAAGAGAGAGAGGAGCTTGGGTATGGGAAAAGACAGTTCTAAAAAGTTGCCTGCCAGCACCAGGGTTAAGATAAATTGGTGGGGCAGCCTGAGAAAACATGTTTCTGGTTGACTTCGGATGAAAGGATGTGTTCTTAGGTTATTTCTGTGAACTAAGATACTTAATCACACGCACTTTGTAAATGAAACAAGGCTAGCTTTTAAATGGAAATGGACTTGATTGTGACTGAGAAAGCTCTCTGTCATAAAGACATACGTATTTCCTTCTCTACTATAGGCATTTTCTTAGTTTTATTTCACAGAGGCTTTTTGCATCAAGTCATGTACTTTCATCAGGTACTTGCTTCCTTTGTATTGTGTTTCTGAATTGGCCCCTTATTCTCTCCACTTAATGGCTCATCTGGTGGAAGCACCATTAGCCCTTTAGAACAAGGTAACAATAAAAAGAGACAAAAAAAAAAAATGCAGCTTCTTTCATACCTTTTTAAAATCTTTCTTCTTTAATCCTCTGCAGCCATCCAAACACACCCCTTCCCATGCTAGCCTTTCTTCTCTAAGGTCCTCACTTGTACTGGAGAGGAGATACATCCCTAACCTGACTGGTGGAAAAATACCAGGAGGATTCAGAATGCACAGAAAGTGCCACTCTCCAAAACTCCCACCCTGCAGACTCCCCCCAGGAGCTCAAAAGAAGATCTGGACACAAAGTTATTGAAATCTTTCATTCTAGTGGTATGTCTATCTCCACGAATCTATGATATTAGTCACACTCTGAACTCCCCTGCTTTGCTAAAAGCTGCAAGAGAATGCATGAGCTGAGGCACTTATTCAGATTTCACTCCAGTCCAATAGTAACACAAAGAAAATGGCTTATTTAAAGGGTGATCTCAGTAAAAGTTTAACCAGTTGATGGTGACATGGCATTGAAATAATTTCATTTGAATAGTGAAGAATTTTAGTACCTGGAAGTCTTGCATGGAATCACAAAGGAATAGGTTCTTTACTGGTAGAGGTTGACACAGGATCTGCCTCTGAAATACCCTGGTTTTTCACAAAGCATTAACGATTTAATTTTTCATTTCCTTTCAGTGACTAAATAGACACAGTTTTGGGTTCACAACCCAATATGTTTTAAAACTTATAAAACTTAAATACCAGTTTCTTTCTGGAGCAATTAAACAAAGAATATCTTAAATGGCTCTAACAGAGCAAATGGGGAATCAATACCAAATGAGTTATAATTAAATACATGAAGCTGTGGTGCTAGCATCTTGCTATTTTTGAGCTCAAACAGTCCTAATTAGTTACATGAATAATACGATGTTTGACATGAGCTATATTGAAGGATCTGTCTAATACTTGTTTCATGTAAAATCCTGGTTGCTCATTTCAAACAGTGAGTCAAATACTCCTGCCAGGGAGTGCTATTAATGGGTGAAGTATCCAATTTATTTTTTTCTGTGGGACCAACACCCACCCCCAAAGCAGCAATTCTCCTCTGAGAATGAGTCAAAAAAAAGTTTTTAATCACGACTAACATTCACTGCAGAGCTCATCTTTCTTACATTGATTTTACAGGAAAGAGAGAAAGTTCTGGGTTATGAAGATGTCCTTGGGAATATGAGAATCAAGGAGAACTTAAGGAATGAGTAGGCAGGACCTTTCACATGGAAATTTTTGAAATGGGAAAAGAAAAGGGAAGATGTGGTTTAAAACACTGAGTTTGAACTGGATTTTCCTCAGCAAAAAACTGAGATACTTGTGGTATTGAACAGATTTTCAGATAAGATACATCAGGTCACAACTGAATCAGGAAAAAAATTATTTTCAGGGAAAACTAAAGAGGTGGAAAGGATAAAGGTAGACCCTGAGGATAGTTATTAAGGTGGGACAGTTTAACTCTAGGTGGTAGTTGTGAAAAGAGAAGAGGTTATCCTCCCTTCCAGCATGGGTTGTGGGATCACTGAGGAGAGCTGGGTGCAGTGTAGGCTGCAGGGGTGGTAGGCATGGTACTGACAAGCTTCAGTGCATCAGGGCAGCAAAACTGAAAAGCAGGGTGAAGCTGCATGTTGTAAGGGAAAATAAATATTTGTCATAATGTCCAATAAAAGGGATACTTTGGGAGAGGTGTGGAAGGGGGTTTAACTCCTCAAAGCAAATTGGTTAATGCCATTATAGCCTTTTGAAACTCTTGCATTGTGTCAAGAAGGCCCCATCCCATTAGGAAAAAGGAGACAAAGGAGACACTCTGCTAATGAATATGCCAGGAAAGGGCATGAAAAAAACTGTAATTGAGAAAACTATTTATTTTGAGCTGTTTATTTAAGCACAGGAGGATTCCTAATGGAGCCATCAGACCTCAGTCATTGGCTAATAGTTTAATTAGGCCCATCTGGTGGAGGCTGTGGAGAGAACTGTCCCAGCTCTCATATTGGCAGAGAGGTAATTTGTCATCCTGTGGCCCAGTGACTGGCACGCGAACATCTCTAAAGCCAAACAGAAGCTCAGCAATCTGTCTCACATGAGAATAGCTGAGAGCTATTGGAGGCATTTGTGTGGTTCACCTTGGCACACCGAGGAGAAATGAGACTATTGCACAGTATCCTTCAGATAACCTCAGCAGAGAAATTCGGGCAGAGTCCCTGAAAGTCAGGTCAATCTTGCCATTTTCAGCCAATCCAAATATAGGGAACAGATTTTCCCTCTCTTTTTCTCAACATCTCCTCTTCTATGCCATCTTAATGAAAAAAGATGGTGAGAATGTTTTCTATTAGCTTCTGTTCAGGAACATGCATACTTTTGATATAAATTTTACTCCTGTGTGGAACAAAGGAATTTCCCTTTTGGATAGGAGTAACTTGCTATTTTTGAGAAATCCTAGTTCTACAAAATGCTATCAAGTTACGGAGCTGCAAATAAAGAAAAGCACTGCAGAGACTTATACAACTATAAGCTGGTTAAGTTGATGAAATGGGTTAATTCAGTTAAAGAAAAAAACTTCAAAAAATTCAAAATGGTAATAGTAACTGCCTTAACAGCTGAAATCAGTATTTTCTTCTCAGCCTGTGGTTACTGTTGATATTACTGTTATAAGATGTTAAAACCACTGCTGCCTCTTTAAGGGTATTTGAGAAGGCATGAGACAAAATACCAACAAAAATGGTATCTCACGTTTGCCCATCCACTAGTGTTTGTGTGGCACTTATTCATTGTGGTATAATCCACTGCCTATTCCAAAGCCCCAAAAGCACTTAATATGTCAAATATTTTATCAGCTCTTTTTTTACGGACTCATAATGTCAGTGCTGACTAAAGTAAAAGAAGCGAGAAGCTCACCCAATGCAAACATAAGTTTCCATTATAAATGAATCATACAATGGTTTGGGTTAGAAGGGACCTTAAAGATCATCTAGTTCCAACCCCCCTGAAGGCAATTCTTCATTCTTGCAGTCCCTGTTTTTGCATTCTGTGACTTAGGTGGTGTGACCGAAGCACTGGCCAGTGAAGACTGAGGCAAAAAAGTCAAAAACCTCACTCTTCGTATCCTGAGTAAGCAGGTCTCCTGTTTCCTTCAAGAGAGGACTCCTATTTCCGCTAGTCTTCCTTTTATAACCAACATACCTATAGAAGCATTTCTTGCTGCCCTTGACATCCCTGGCCAGATTAAATCTGTGAAGGCTTTAGCTTTTCTAACCTGATCCCTGGCTGCTTGGGCAATTTCTTGGTACTCCTCCCAGGCTATATGTGTCCTTGCTTCCACTCCCTGCAGGCTTCCTTTCTTGTTGAATTTTGTCCAGGAGCTACTTGTTCCTCCATGCAGATATCATGGTCTTTTCACCCAATTTCCTCTCCACTGGAATGCGTCACTTCTGAGCATGGAGGAGGTGATCCTGGAATATTAACCAGCTCTCTTGGACTGCTCTTCCCTCAAGGACTTTATCCCATGGGATTCTACTGAGCAGTTTCCTGAAGAGTGCAAAGTGTGCTCTCCTGAAGTCCAGGATAGCAAGTTTGTTGTGTGCCTTCCTCTCTGCCCTGAGGATTTTGAACTCCACCATATTGTGGTCACTGCAGCCCAGGCTGCCCTTGGACTACACATTCCCCACAAGCCCCTCCTTGATGGTGGGAACAGGATCCAGCATAGCACTTCTTGTTGGCTCCTCTATCACTTGGGGAAGGAAATTGTCACCATGGCATCCCAGGACCCTCCTGGATTGCTTATGCCCTGCTATGCTGCCCCTCCAGCAGATACTGGGGTGGTTGATCTCCCCCATTTTATGCTGGACCTGCAGTGAAACTGGCCTACTGGCTGGAGCTCTTCAGGTGCGCTCCTGCTGACCTGTGATTCGTCTCCAGGCTGTAGGTATCTATGGCTGACACTGGCAGGAGTGGGATAGACTGAGGTCCCCTCCCCCAGCAACTTTAACTCAAAGCCCTATTCACCATCTTGGCAAGCCTGTGACCTAAGATGCTTTTATGGTGAACCCTATCAACCCCCAGCAAACCAGGTTTCTCAAAACAAGTCCCATGGTCTAAGTAGCCAAAGCCCTGGCTGTGGCACCGGTCATGTAACCATTTGTTGAATCACCAGATTCAACTGGCCCTCTCAAACTTCTTTCCTTTGACTGGGAGGCTTGATGAAAAAATTACCTGGGCTCGAAAGTCCCTTACCACACTCCCTGGGTTCTGTAATCCTTTTTGATACTCCTCAGACTGCTCCTGGCTGTATCACTGCTGCCCACATGAAACGATAGCAGAGGATGACAGTCTGTGGAGTGTATGAGGCTGTTAGTCTCACAGTGACATCCTTGATACGAACCCCAGGTAAGGAGTGCACCTCTGTAGTACATCAGGTACCTGTCTATACCTTGAGAAGCAAAAGACTGAGACACTACAGAGATTGAAAGGAGCTAATACTTAAGAACTGAAAGCGGCTGAAGTGATTATTTGAATTAATCTCATGGGCAAACAATCCACTGTGATCTTTTAATATTAAAAAAATATTAGTATCTTTAAATTATTTTTCTGTGTCTGGTGATATACTCCATTGTTTTCTCAGGGTTAGTTAAAGCCCTTTTTTTATGGTATGATTTTTTCATGGGCTAGACATTCCAGAGGCAAAGTGCTGTGTTTGAATACTATAAACTGAACTTGAGCAACCTGATCTAGTAAAAGGTGTCCCATGTCAGGAGGTTGGACTAGATGATCTTTTAAGGTCCCCAACCCAAACCATTCTATGAATCTGTGAAATTGGATTTTCCTGCTCTGTTCGCCTTTTCTGGGCGTGCATGCCATTTCTGATGCACACACACACATTCATAGCTTATAGATGCTAATTTCTGTATATAGTTCTTACAGTGCATAGACATATGTTTTAAAATTCACACAACTGAGCTCAAAGAGTTTCAGTCTGTAGTTCCAAACCTAGGCATTAATGCAGTTCACTAAAATTCTGCCAGTCTAGTTGCCCCTGTAATTAATTTTACTTCAGTAAGTACAAGCATCATTAGTTTGTATCATTTTTAGCAACATCCCGAAAGAATCAGCAAGTCAGTTTTGTGCTCAGCCTGATAAACTGTCGAAACAATTTTGCCAGCAAAGCTAACTCGCGCAGTGCAAATATTTACCAAGAGATTATCTATTCTTAAAACAAAGTCACTAATCCAGGTTGTCTCTTCCAGACATAATTCTGAACATGTATATTGAGTGAGCTAAAAGCATAGTAACAGAACTGTTTTGCAATGTAAGAGCTTCATGATCATCTGCTGCCTTCAGCCAAATCTCTTTTGAAAGCTCGTTGTTGTGTGTCTTGCTGCATCATGAATTCTGCTGTGTTTACAAAAGTGGAGGAGACAGTGGGTAAAGTGGAAATATTTTTCTGGTTTTATATGCACTAGACTGGTATTAAGCGGTGGTTTTGACTACTACTCATCAGATTTCTCCTTATTCACCTGTTTCAGGTGAAACAGGTGACAGTGTTGTTCTTATTCCTTGTATTCCAGCTAAAATGTTTTAAGTCTAAAGTGTCTAGATTTGGATTTGTATTGTTCCTTCTATGACACAAATACTTCATAACAAATAAAATGCTACTGTAATTGCTTAGCCTTCATGCTAGTGAAAAAGCACGAGTGCCTCATGTAGTTTGCAAAACTTGGAACCGAATTGATCTACCATCATTTTTACACTGTTAAAGATGACACATCAAAATGAGGCCATGAAGGTGACAGCAGCCTGAAGCTACAGCACAGAGCATCATGAACCGCAGCAGCCACATCCCTTCCAGCTTGGATGGTGCAAGAATGCCTTTCCAAGAAGGAGTTTCCCATGGGACCTGCACCCCTGAGTGAAAGGGGAGACAAGCAGGACAGGACACAGGACACAGAACTGCCTGGCTGCCTGTCAGGTGGGGAATAAAGCAGCTGCCTAAACCAAGCAGTGAAGGGCAAAAATGGCAGCAGGGCAATAGATTACTTTACTGTGACCCAGAGCAAAGTGCTGGATTACTTTAGGGAACCCCAAAGTAGATTAAAAGGATATTTTTCCTGTGAAGAATGAGAAGGAAGGTATCAAAGGTTTGTTCACTCTTATATGTTAGCAAAAGGCAATCCAACAGGAAAAGGCTAAAGCTATCAATTTATCTTTGTGGGAGACTATACGGTTATTTATCTCTCTTAATTATGCTTCCAAAGAAAAATGGTGCTGCAATAAATAACATTAGGCAACAATAAAGGGAACAGCACAGAGAGCTGGTTGTAATGTGTTCCACTCACCCTCTTCGTTTTAACCTCCATAAAAGCGTGGGGTTTTCCATGTTGTTTGAGGTATTCAAGACGGTGATATTTCTGGAAGCAAGTGAAACACAGCTGCTTGCTGATTAAGGGGATACAGGAGATGGCAGGATTACATTAGTATGATGCATGTGCTGCTACTCAGGGACCAGCGAGTTCCCAAATATAGTGCCAGATACACACACACAGTTGCACCTGAGCACAGCTGAAAATGCAGCACTTCCACCAAAGCCTGAGCAGTTTATTATTGCCTGGGCACTAGAGGAAAAAAACCCAAATAAACAAACAAACAAAAACATAACATAAAATTCATGCATGAGCTTAAGGAAAGCACTAATACCTCTTTTAAAGAAATTCAGGTAATGTTGAATGATCTTTCTCACGTTTAACTCTCAAGACACCTCCTAGGAAGGTATGTGAGATTCATCATTTTATGTTGGTCCAGATCTTCTGCATATGAAAACATTTTCAGAAATACTGAATTTTAAAGGGCTTACTTGGAGAGGTTTTCACTTAGGACCCTTACAAATAGGTTTGCTTGCCAGAAGGTCAAGTGAATGGCATCTTTCCAAAGTTTGGATCTTTCTTAATGTTTGACACAGCTTGGGCAGTCAAATTTACTGCTCTTAATGTTGTTTGGTATTTGAAAGCAAATTAAAGGGAATTAGTTAAGTCTTTTTCTGGTATAACTTGGGCCCTAAAGCTTTTTTGTAATCATGCTGGCAGTAATGTCATGATTTATCTTACAGACAAGTCTAACAGCAATGTCATAATTTCAGAAGCTAATCTTCATATTTCTTTCAGCAGGAGAGAACTGTTGGGATTTTCATGTATGTTTTGCCTTTGTAAAAATAGAAGTTGGAGTGTGAAACATAGATCATCCTTCCCACTCATTAGCATTTTAATGGCTTCTCAATTGTTAACAGATTTGATGTAGCTACTAGAAAGATAAGACTGGGTTGTGATTTACGTCTGCACTTTCCAATCTGGTAGTAGTCAGTTATAATACATTTTACTAAATGTAATGTCAGGTCTCTGAAATAAATTTTCAATCCTTTTAAAAAATAATAATGATAAAGAAAAATGTCAATATTCCCCCTTCAGTATACTTGCAAAAGTGATAGTTCTGATTTGTTATTTTGGCAGAGCACAGAAATATTTTCCCAAGAGAAATAACAATTAATTATATAATTTTAAAGTTAAAGATGGGAATATTCTGCACAACTTAGCCCTATAGTGCAATAGCATAAAGCAACATAAACATTCACAGCAGTATTATTTGCAGAACTTGTAATACAGAGAAGTTATTTGAAAATTCAATTTTTTGCTGTATTTTTAATATATGACTCTATGTTTTTTATCAGGAACAGAGTATTTGGTTTGGCTTATTGAATTGCAAACTCCCTTCTGTACATATAGTATGTATCTATTACACTTAGCACACATTTTAACTTCTCAGAAGCTATCATCTCCAAAAAGAGCTGTCAAACCCAAGGGCATCATGGTATTGTATTTAGAAATATTCTTAGTGTCAGGAATGATTTGAACTATCCAAATTAAACTACAGAGTACATATACACAGAGACTGAATAAATGACTCTTACCGTCTCAATGTAGTCTGCTGTAGCCCCAGGTGTCATTCATGGCATGTCCTTCTTCCTTTCATTCCCCAAAAGATGGGGCTGAACCTAACCCTGAATGTAATGCAGATTTTTTGGATCTAAACACTGTCAGTATGTATTTGACATGCCTCTGTGGTTGGACTCCTTTGCAGTCCAGGACTCGTTGCCCAATAGTTACATGTCCTCTAGCATCAGAGCAAGCCAGAATCCACCAGGATCACCAGAAGGTCCAACAGAAGGTGTTTTGTTGGCAGAAGCATCATTAATGACACGGGTGAAATAGAGTGAGGACTTCTGAATAAAAGAAAGATTCCTCTATTCAGATTCCTCAACCAAATATGGCAAATAACATTTTGGGTTGGTAGGTTTTTTTCATGTTGAATTGTCTATTCTATCTGCCATCTGCTTCTAGGCAACTGTCCATAGAGAGTATTGATGGGGAAATAGACACCACTGGCATTTTGCCATAGGATATTAGTGTACTAACGATTCTATGATCTATGATTCTACCTGTGCTGGCTGTGTTGTGGTCTAGAAAGTCTTCAGCAGAAGTTGAACAAAACTATCCATATGGTTCTTTTATTTCAGCAGCAGACTTTAATACAGCAGATAGGAACTTTAAATATTATTGTCTGTGCTCTGCTTTCTGTATCGAGGCAGAGGATTTAAATTTTCGGGTGTGCTGCTTCAATTTTTCATGACTTTTGGTGGACTGATGGGAAAACTGCAAATTTTGACTGCCATTTTTAAAAGAAAGAAAATAGTCTGAAAGGTTGCCTTGCATGGCTTGTCCAGTAGGTTGATGAGCTAATGGCTCTCTTGGTTCTAAAGATCTGCTAATCTTCCTCAGACTAAGAGAGGAACTTGAATGCATTAGATTAGATATTTCAATATCGACTGCACCTGTGTGAGGACAGCCTCTATGTCCTCAGAAGACTTCTCAGACTTGTAAATCATCAGGCTGGGGAAGGGGGATCGGGGTAGGGATGGGCAGTGTGGAATTGGTGAAGGGTGAAAGAAAGGAGCTGGGCAGCTTATTGCAGGGCATAGCTTGAGGTGATATTTGCACAGTGCTGTTAGAAAGGGCCTTGAATGCAGTCTTCATCACATAACAAATTAGATTTCTTCCTGTCAGAAAGTTAGACTCTAAAAATGTAAAATGTCTGTGGCAGAGATTTCCAGCTGCCAACAAAAGGCTCACTTTCATGAGGAAAATAATTTAAAATGCTTCTGAGTCATTGTGAAAAATAGAGGCCATGACTGTGTCTGCAAAACCCCATTGAGTCAAGACACTGAAGACAAGAAAAATTGCATTCATACCACTGTGATCATCATCTGTCCGTTCAGTGCAGTGCTCTCCAGGAAAAGACAGAGCTGGAGTGACAGCACAAGGAGCATCCTGTGCCTTTCTGTGTCACTGCTTGTGCTAACCTGTGGCACTGCATGGGAGCGGGTGGGTAGATGAGTGTGAGAAAGGAAACGAGGTTTCCTTTTCCTCCTCTCTTTCCTTCATCCCTGAAGTCTTGATGTAAACTTGCTGTGATAGATGCAGCTGGCTAAAAATAGTGTGGGTTTTGTGTACCATACTAGCAAGTGAATAATTTTCTGCTGTAAGCAGGATGCCAAGGGATAGCAAAAACTTGATGGTAATGGCAGGTGAGGTACAATGATGGAGTGCAGCTTCCAGCCCACTAAATCAGTGGCAGAGTATTTGGCACATTTGCCAATGCTTCTGCAGCCAGAGAAAAGCCCTGGGGAAACTCTCCCTGCATTTAAAAATTATACTTGAGATACACTTGGTTTATAGTAGGAGTTTGATAATTTATCCTTGCAGCGTGGGAACCCTGCAGTAACAAGTGATAGCTCTTGTTATATTACTTGTTGCTGTTTCTGCCTCCTGGATTTTCAGATTCTCTGCTTCTAGCTTAGAATATACCATCTATATCTCTGCACAAGTGTAATTGTCTTGGGGCATGGAAGTTTAAAAATTACAGTGAATGCTGGGCAGAATCTGGGCAGAAGCTGTCATGATCAGTTTAAGTTTTTCTGTTTGTACCTCTCATATCAGCAGCACTTACATCTGGAAGTTATTTCATACCATTACAGCAGAAGGAACAGTTATATACAGGCTTGTGCTCTGACTTTTGGACAAGTAGAAAATCCACTATAAAGATTTACATTTTGAGACTTTGGAGAGTATAAATCTCATTATCATTTAATGTTCCAATGCCATACTGTTACTAGGAGGAGTTTTCATCATCTGGAATGAAATCCTGATCTTTTAAAGTCAAATGACAAAATTTCTATTGACTTCAGTAGGACAGACTTGACTCCAGAGCAGTGCAAGAACTTAAGTGACCTGCCACTAGCCAGATCCTTCAGCAGTGGGTATTTTTATTGAGTTGACCTCTTTATGGAGTTACCTCAGAAAGTCTGCTTAGACTCAGGGAAGATGCAACTGGAATAAACCAGGTGTCTTCCTAATTGGAAAGGGGAGGAGGCTGAGTTTTACAAGAGGTATTAAGTGCTAAATAAGGAATAGAATCATTTCCCTGTGGAGTTTGAAATCCTTTTAAAACTTTTATAGCTTCCTATTTCTTTGCCTCTCATTCCTACTGCCAGATGGAGCATTTCATGTCCCAGAAGGATGCACTTTTGTATCCTCACCAGGCTTGCCACACTGAGGATGATGGAGGGAGGAGCCGAGAAGCAAACCTGCTATTTGAGGGGCGATGGCACTGATGCTGCACATGGGGGGCAGAGAGGCAGCACAGAACAGGGTGTCTTTCCCCTCCTGTGCTCGGTATTGCTGACTGTAAGAGTAATGGGCTGTGAATTGCATCCCTACTGCAGCAGTATGATCTAAAAGATATAAATTTTCGACTCAGCATGTTTGTTTGTCCCACCATTGCAAGAAAACCAGATCTGGGGGGATGCTTAGATCCTTTCCTCTGTATCATGAATGCAGTCTATAGCCATGTTCTTCTCATTATGCAAATAGTTCAGACAAATCTCCCTTCCCTCCACTTCCTTATTTAAATGTGCTATTGTGAACAAAAGACCTGGTGCCGCTGCAAGGACTAGTGTTAGATTGTTCACATCATTAGTGGAGTTGAGATTATGATTGTACTATCTGCATTCGGTCATACCCCGTTCAAACCCTGTCATTACCCTTGCCAAACTCAACATCTTCTGGGGTGTTTCTGTGAACACTATTTATCTGTGTTTTCAACATATTTGAAGATGCCTCACTGCCTGTAATGGCTGCATTTAATTTCCTATACTTATATTGCTGTTTTGCTGGGTCTTTATGTCTGATTTCCCATTCCACATTATGAGTATTTAAACTTGCACCTTTTTAAAATCAGATGTCAAATTAACCTCACACTGTTCTTTTTTCAAGGATTTCTCTCTTGCTAGAAACCCTGAAAATTAGCTAATTTTCTCTCATGCCTGACACTGGCAGTCAGATATGAAAGCTGACTTCACCAAGTGGCAGAGTTCACTATCCAGTGGTTGACCCTGCTGAGCACATGTGGGACTCAAACCAGAAGCCCTGTGGTCCCCTGGCAGCAGATCTGTGATAAGGATAGCTCCCTGATAGCTGTGAAAGGGAACCATGTCCTCTGTCAGCAAGCCAAGCTTCTGTGAGCTGGAAGCATCTCTTCCCACATCTCTCCCTGCCGTGGCAACGTGCTGTCTCGCACACCAGGGCCAGTCGATACCCAATGGCCTGCACGGTGCTTGCTCTTCCAGTAGGCTGAAGTCTAGGGTGGTCTTTGGTTCTTAACAACAAAATCCTGCCAGTCTGACTGATATCCCTCCAACAACCTGCTTTATATACAGTGGGACATTTCCAGCGATGCCTCTATGTTTTGTGTTAATGTTTTCATTTGGTGACGTTCACCTGGCAAAGAAGTCACCCTCCCTGCCTCGACTGCATTGAGCAGCTGTGCTGGTGGCATTTCCCTCCGCCATGCCCTTCCTCAAATCCCTTCTCAGGATGAGTGAAGGTTGCCAAGCATGTCACACCTGCCAGCCTGCCCCTGTACTGCATCTCTATTCCCACTCCCACTCATTTGAGGGAGCTGCAGACAGGTCACAGGTGTTTGTCCTTTGGCTGCCAGAGGTGTCTCTGGTGCCCAGTGATTAGGCAGCTTGGTCATCCTTTCCCCCTGCTCATTTGCCTTGTTCCTTATGTCCTTGCAGGGACAACTAAGAGGCTTGGGGAGACTGTTCTGAGATGCATCTGTAGGGAGAAAGAGGCACTGAACCAGCTCTTTTTATTTAAACAGGCTGCAGCCACATGAGCTATCTATGTCTTCCCCCATCTTCCAGAAAAAAACTGAGGGCAACCTATGACATGTTTTGCATCATTTTTGTCATCAGAAGTAGAACTTTTGATTGCTACTGCATCCAGGATAAGGTTACGGCCATGGAGATTACTAATAATGTAACACAGATCATTAAATTTGCATTAAATTGCACAGGGACAATTGTCCAGTACCACAGCGTAGCTGGTCCCAACAAGATATATTCAGAGAGGACAAAAGTACTCCCATTTACATATGAT